>CM065470.1:31086900-31698576 GCA_032872505.1 Leptopilina syphax
CTAAAATTCCATTTCAAATCACCTTTTATTTGATAGTTCTACGAGAATGCAATTATTTAAAAATTAAAATAAATATAATTCAATGAATAATTATAAATATTTCCTTAAAATTCAATTCTTTTTAAAAACTTTATAAAAATTTTTATAAATAATTAAATTCTTTTCAAGAATTTTAATAAAATTTTCAATTAAAATAATTAAATAATTTAATTCCTATGAAAATTTTATTATTTATGAAAATAATAAATCAAAACAAAAAAAAAAAAAAAATAAGTAAAAAAGTAAAAATTTGTAAAACATAAATTCAATTATTAAATTCTAATAAACAAATTGAATCAAAATTTTTTTAAATAATTCAATTCTTTCAACGAATTTAAATAAAATTTTTAAGAATAATGACATTTTTCGAGGAACTCGATTTCTATTAAAAATAATTGAAATCATGCGTAGAGTTTTATTATTTATAAAAATTAATAAATTCCTAAAATGAATTTTATTATTTATGAAAATAATTGAATCCCTGTAAAAAATTTTTTACTTATGAAAATAATTGAATTATTACGAAGAAATTTATACAAAATTTGCAAATAATTGAATTCCTGTAAAAAATTTTATTATTTATGAAAATAATTGAATGTTTGCGTAGAATTTTATTCAATTTTTTTTTAATAATGTAATTCTTTTGGAAAATTTTATGAAAATAGCAGATATTGAAATTAAAATCTTCAAATTGAGGAAATTTTTGAAAATAATTGAAATTTTGCCAAGAACTTTATTAAAGTTGTTGAAAATAATTGAATTGCGGAGAAGAATTTTATTATTTTTAAAGATAATTGAAATTTTGCCAAAAGAACTTTATTTGAGTTTTTAAAAATAATTGAATTTCGGAGAAGAAGAATTTGATTATTTTCAAAGGTAATTCAAATTTTGACGAGAATTTAAAAAAAATTTTTGAATACAATTGAATTTCTGCATAGAATTATAATTCTTTTGAAAATAATAGACTTTCTTCAATAATTTGTAATTTCTTCAAAATTTAATTGTTTTTACTGTTTATGAGACAAATAAAAAAGAATTGAAAAATTCAAAATTTTCGTATGAATTCAAAAAATTTAATTTTTTCAGGACCATTATTGTATCGAATATTTTGGATAATAGATGTGCAATTATTTGCTCTTCGGGAGATTGTTTTGTTTTTGGAAATTATAAAGTTGTTTGTTTTTGTTACAGGAGAGAGAACCGAAGCCATGCAAAGGGATGCTGGATACATCTCTTCCGGAAGTGACATTAGGTGTTGGTCTCGACTCCTCCTTCCTTTGGCGTGGCTTCTAACCATCGCCCGAAACAGACAAACTTTCCTGCATTAAAGCAATTACAGTATTTTATGTGTACCTCGCTAAAAGATACATGCACACCCAGACAAGATCTGTTGATAGAAGAGGCCAGCATTAATTTATTAGTTTAATTTTCAAGTAATTTACAAACTTTCCAAACAAAGAGAGAGGTGGGACATTGAAAAAATTTCTCATCTTTAAGAAATATTTCTCGCTTTTGTACATAAATACATTACATTTATATTATAGTTTTCTCGCATTGAAAATTGAGTCATATTTTCCGAAAAGTCAACCAATGCTTCATCTTTTTTTTGTTTTTAAGTATAACAAAACAGTTGATAGTGTATAGGAACTTTTAATCATTCCATAACTGTATTTATTATTTTTTTTTTGAGAAAATAATTTCTTTTTGATAAAAATGTGAAAATAGTACGATTTGGGCATATTTTTGGGACGAATATTGACGAATATTTAGAGATTTAATAAGGAGATGCTATTCTCCACCTGAGAACGCCAATGTCACCGCTAGATGTCAGTTCAGTTCTTTCTTGGAATTTTTACTGACATCTGGTGGTGACCTTGGCGTTCTCAAGTGGAGAAATTCTATCAAAACATTGATATTTTCACCAAGAGCCAGGAAAAAAAATGAAAAATTAAATTAAATACAAACAAAATAATTAAAATTATCAAAATATTTCCGAGGGACACAAAAATTGAAGACTTTCATAGATATACCCATATCTAATAAATAATCTCTATTTTTATCTTTTTTATTATAAAAAAAATACAATCAAATGATAAAATGATCAATCTTCCATAATTTATTTTTGAAATGTAATAATTCAATTTTATTCACAAATTTATTTCCTTTTAAATTTTTTCCATGACACAAAAGTTTATTGAAAAATAAATTGTACGCTTCCATCATCATGGAAATAATATATATACGTATTGAAATATTTTCGACAAAATTGAAGTAAATCCCATTAACATGAACAAATTTTAATTAATTAAAATATATTAAGCACTCATATAGAGAGTAAAAAGCGTTTATTCATGTAAATATTGCTCTTAAGAGAATATAACGTGATAATGTTTATTAATTAGTGGGAATATTTATATCATTTTTATGGATACCCATGTTTATTAATTGAATATCCAATAATATTTTGTACAAATTATTTTCGACTCTCATCGCCAAATTGCAAATGAAATGCGTTTTAATAATTTTTTGTTCATCTATTATTCATTAATTGAAAATTAATTATTTGTTTTTTTTTAAAAAAGAGTTTTTAACTTGTATTACAAATTGGTATTTTATTGTCTTTTTACAACACGCAATTATTGCATTTTTATTATATTGTATGATTGTTATAACAATAACTTTTGACTGATATAGATATTTTATCTGTATGACTTGATTTATTTATAAATAAGTTAAAAAATTAGTTTTAAGGTTTTCTGCGAAAATCGGGTAATATTGTCAAAAAAAAAGAATGTGTAAAAAGAATTACAATTTTCTATTCTGTGTCGAAGGGTGTAAAAAGTTTTTTTTTAAATTGTTGCCTAAAAATTAAAAAATGTATTTATAAGAGAAAAATCGTTAAATTACTCTAAAACTGCTTTTGTATGATAATAAATTTATTTAATAATAATAATAATATGATTATTGTTAAATAATCCAATTTTGATATAATATGAATTAAAATGAAATTATTGTAATTGAATTTGTAGATTATGAAATCGATACATGTTTCAAAGAGCATTAAATATAACTTGATAGCTACAATTGAGAGATCTATGAAATTATGCAAGTTTAATAAAATATCTTTAATAAGCAATAAATTAATTATTCATATAGAATAATTCACACTTTTTCATTAATTTTAAAAATTAACTTATTTTATTTACAGACTTCGCACTAACAAAAATTTCATTCTATATTTTATTTTTCTGACTTTTTCGTAATTTTCATCAAAAATATTTACTTCTTTCTTATCCTGCTAATAAATTCAATTCCTGCAACGAATTTTATTATTCATGAAAGAATTTAAATATTTATAAAAACAATTTAATTCATGGGAAGAATTTTATAAAAAGTTTTAAGGGCATTTGAACCATTATGACGTCACAATTTTAAAACTCATGCTTTTGCACACATTTGTGACGTCATAATGGTTCAAATGCCCTTTAAAACGATTGATTTTTTTTTACTAATCTTATGCCAATTCATATTTAAATAATTGAATTCTTGAGAAATTTTTATTACACATGAGAAGAATTAAATTCTTACGAAGATTTTTACAAAATTTTTTTTAAAAATTGAATTTTGTTTGGAAATTTTATGAAAATAGTAGATATTGAAAATCATTGAATTGCGAAAAGTTTTTAAAAATAATTAAATTTTACCAAGAATTTCTATTAAAAATTTTGTAAATAATTGAATGTCTGTTTGGCATTTTATAATTTTTTTTTTTTTAAATAATTGAATTCCTAAAAAGCATTATATTGTTTATGAAAATAATAAAAATGAATTCTTGCGAACGATTTTATTAAAATTTTTTTAAATTATAATTGAATTCCTGTGGAAAATACTAACATTTTTGTAAATAATTAAATTCATCAAAAGAATTTAAAAAAATCATTTTTTAAATAATTTATTTTTCCGAGGAATTGAAATTAAAGTTTTAAGATAAATTTCATTTTTTTAAACAATTTTTGTAAAAACTGTATTAAAAATAATTAAAATCCTGCGATGAATTTTATTATTTGTAAAAATAATTGAAAAGGCGCAAAAAAATTTAATTAAATTTTCAGAAACAATTGAAATCCTGCGATGAATATTATTATTCATGAAAATAATTGAATAGTTGCAAAGAATTTCATTACAATTTTCAGAAATATTTGAATTCCTAAGAAGAGTTTTATTATTTATGTAATTATTTGAATTATTGCGAAAAAGTATTTGAAAATAATTGAATTACTGTAAAAAATTCTAATATTTTTGTAAATAATTGAATTTTTCCAAAGAATTTAAAAAAAACATTTTTTTATTTAAAATAGTTCTTACTTCCTTCCTTAAAAAGATAATTGTTTTTTTTAAATATTTTCATCATCTTCCAAAAATCTTAAAAAATTTTTTTATAAACATTTTTTAAATAATTTATTTTTTCGAGGAATTGAAATTAAATTTTTAAGAATAATTTCAGTTTTTAACAATTCCTTTAAAATTGTATTAAAAGTGATTGAAATCCTGCGATGAATTTTGTTATTTGTAAAAATAAATGAATTTTAAATACAAAAAATTATTTTAAAATTTTCAAAAATAATTGAATTTCTGAGAAGAATTTTATCATTTGTGAAAATAATGGAATTGTTGCGAAAAATTTTATTAAAATCTTTGAAAATAATTGAATTCTGTAAAGAATTTTGTTATTTTTACAAATAATTGAATTTCTGTGAAATATTTGGTTATTTTTGAAAATAATTGAATATTCTTCCTAAGAATTTTCTAAACATTGTTTTGAATAATTAATTTTTTCGAAATATAATAAATATAATGTACATGTTATTTTCAATATTTATTTATTTATTTATTCATGACATAAACTGGTAAAATAATTTAATTCTTGTTGAAAATTTTATTTATGAAAATAATTGAATTCTTGCTTAGAATTTTATCAAAAATTTTTTTAAAAAAAAAGTGAATTTCCATGAAAAATGTTCTTATTAGTAAAGGTAATTAAATTATTGTGAAGAATTGTATAAAAATTTTGTTAAATAATTGATTTTTTCGTTTTTTTGAAAATGCTATTCTAAATTAATTGAATAGTTGTGGAAATTTTATTATTTAGGAAAATAATTGAATTTTGGATGAATTTTATCAATTTTTTTTTTAAATTGAATTCTTTTGCAAAATTTTATGATAATACTAGATATTGAAAATAATTGAGTTTCGAATATTTTTTGAAAATAATTGAATCGTTTCGAATATTTTTTGAAAATAATTGAATCGATTTAAATAATTTGAATATAATTTTTTCGAATAGTTTTTTGATTTCTAGTATTAGCGAATTTAAAGTAGTGTAAATTCTAAAAAAAATAGAAATAGTAGATTTTTGTGTTTGAAATCTAAAAAAAGTACCCAAATAGTATCATAACGTAAAATAAATAGTAAATAGTAGGTCTTAGTAGATGACTGCGAAGCTTGTATTTAGGATTATGACGAAAATTTGATTATTTATGTATTTTTCTTATTTCTAGAAAGAATATTATGTAACTTCTTTTCTTATTAAAAAATTTTGTTTTCGGTAATTATCCTACTTTGATATTGAACATTCAACAATTTTGATACTTCTTTTTGTCTCAATTTGATATCCTTAGAAAAACTGTGTAAAAATTAGTATTTTCATTCACTGTGCGATATATTACCCCGCACTACATACTTGAAAAATATGTGAGGAAACTGTTTCGTGAATTTAACCCCTTAACTGTTTGAGGAAAATACAACATGATTGTTCCCAAATTACCAGCGGAATCTGATACTTTTTCAAATAGTGTAATATATTTAAATTATAACTAATTATTCAACTATTTTCTAAAATATCATTAATGGACCCTTATAATTTCTTATAATATTGATATAAAGAAAAATATCTATCAATTTATAAACAAATTATATTTATTTTGAGTGATAGTGAAGACAACCCACGGGTGGGTCGGAAACAGGCAACGGGTTAAAAGAAAATTAAAAGCAAAATTATCACACAATACAGAATTTTCCGTTATCGATAAAATCATCGATTCTTCGATAATTGATTTATTGATACTGAACTATCGCCTTCGCTTTCTGGACATTTAATTTAGGTCCCCATACAGATATTGTATGTATACAAACAAACACAGGAGACTGTGCGTGTGTGATCAAACAATGCGCGTTGGTATATAAGCACCACCCATAAGAGCCAGTTCATGGACAATACTGTTTTCCAATTTTCACCCCTTGCTCTTCTCTTGTTTTCATCCTATAAACATCAGTGGCCGCTTTTGCTCAGCGTCGAAATAACCAACCTGGAGCCAAGTTTCTATAGCAATGGGTTATTCGAACATTCATAAAACATGTTGATTCATGATCCTCGTAAACGTTGTATTTTTCTTCCTTTTTTTTATTTTTATATATTTCCACTTTACTGTCGATTAAACGATGGTTTAACGATCCATATTGTATACTGTATACGTCTCTCAAAATTACCGATTATAATGATGCAATAATTAACGTTTATAAAATGTTGGCTCTTCGTTTGAAAAAAAAAAAATTTCTCGCGCAATTTAAAAATTCGCTGCTATCGATTTTACTTATACTATTCCCGAGTATTATATACATATAAAAGTAGGTTTCGTGTTACCCAAATTGGTCGTCATTAAGGCCATTAAATAGAAAACAGGGCAGTGTCCTATTTAAAATGTAATTAGCCCAATTCGTTTAAAACTCGGTCGTAAAATTGCTTCGTGACTTCAACTCGAAATTTAGAATTAAGTGAGGTAATGTGATGAAAAAAAAGGATCTAAGTGAGATAAAAGCGAAAAAAAAGGAATCTTCTTTAAATTCTGATTTAATATTTAAAAGAGAATTATTAAGGTTGAGTAGAATGCTTTTAAATCTTTTGAAAATTATTTATAACGTTCGTCTCTGATTAATTTTTGCTTTTTAACATTTTGTATTTTAAATGAAAAAAGTAAGTAACAAATAAATATTTAACTATTTATTCAACAAAAATGATTGAAATTATTTTTTTTGAGAAATTGTAACTAAATTTTTTTTTTGAAAATAATGGAATTGACAAAAATAATTTAGTCAAATTTTATTAAAATAAATTTTAAATTTAAAATGTTATTTGACCTCAGGAGTTCAAAAATGACATTTTTAAAAAATGTCATTCCGTATGTGTGTGTGTGTAAACATCACATTTTCATAAATATCTCGAAATCATGAAGAGCTTTTGGGTTGAATTTTATTTTAAATTGTAGATCTCACCTGCGGACATAAAGTGAGAGTACTTTCTGATAAATTAGTAAAGTTTAACTAAATTTGTTTTTATTTTTAATTTTGGAAAAAAAACGTTTTTTGCCCATAACTTTAAAAAAATGTTAGGACACCTATAAATGTTTTTCCATAATTTTGTAGAGTTTTTTAAGACGCATCTTTTGAGCCTTAATTGAACATTTTTTGTCCATATTAACCGGAGTTATTAAACTTTTAAAAATCAAAAATTTTGGAAAATAAGACTTTTTTGAAAATTTTGCTGTAAAACCTAGAAGTAACTTTAAAATTATCGTTACCAACTTGTAGAGCATTAAAAAACGCTTCGATTGATCTATTTTTGAACCTAATTCGCTAATAAATTTCGAAATTATTAGTATTTTAAAAACCAAAAATTGTGAAAAATGACATTTTCTCAACTTTTTTGTTTGAAAATTTTTATTTAACTATTAAATTATTGTAACTATCTTGTAGGGTATTTAAAAATACATTGATTGACTCAAAATTCAATCACTTTTACCATATTTATAAAAAGTTATTCATATATTTCTATTATTTTTATCCCCATGAAGAAGTAAAGTGTTCATGAAATGAGCACCAAAATTATAAAAAAAATATACAACTTGGCAGCGGTTTTTTAATATCTACTATTTTAATAAAATTTTCCAAAAGAATCCAATTATTTAAAAATTAAATTTTAATAAAATTCTACTCAAATATTTAATTATTTTCATAAATAATAAAATTCTTCTCAGAAATTCAATTATTTTTGAAAATTTTAATAAAATTCTTTGCAATTATTCAATTATTTTTATAAATAATAAAACTCATCGCAGGATTTTAATTATTTTTAATAGGTACAGTTTTTACAAAAATTTCTCAGAAAATGTAATTATTCTTAAAAATTTGATTTCAATTCCTCGAAAAAATCAATTATTTAAAAAAAAAATTTATTCAATTTTTTGGAAGAATTTAATTATTTACAAAAATATTAGAATTTTTCACAGGAATTCAATTATTTAGAAATATTTTAATAAAATTGTTTGAAAGAAATCAATTATTTTAATACAATTTGAATTCAATTTTTTCAAAAAATACTTTTTTTTTAGATTTTAATAAAATTCTTCCCAAGAATTCAATTATGTCGATAAATAACAAAATTATTCCCGAAAATTCAATTATTTTGAAGCATTTTAATAAAATTCTTTGCAAAATTTAATTACATTCATAAATAACAATATTCATCACAAGAATTCAATTATTTTTAAAAGTAATAAATTTCGAGTAAAAAATTCAATTATTTATCTCTTTAAATAGTGAAATTCTTCTCCAAAATTCAATTATTTTCAAATAATTTTATACAGTTTTTTGCAAAATTTTAATTATTTTAAAAAATTTTTCTCAATTCAATCATTTTTAATATCTTCTATTTTAATAAAATTTTGCCAAAAAATCCAATTTTAAAAAAAAATTTTAACAAAATTTTACGCAAATATTTAATTATTTTCATATACAATAAAAATTTCACAGGAATTCAATATTATTTACAAATTTTTTATAAATTTCTCTGCTCTAATTCTATTATTATTTTCATAAATAATAAAATTTTTTAAAGGAAATCAATTATTTTCCTAAATAATACAATTCTTTTCATAAATAATACAAATTTTCCAGAAATTTAATTAATTAAAAATTTTTATAAATTTTTTCCCAAAATTCAATTATTTTCATATATATTTAGTAAAATTCTTTTTACAAATTCAATTATTTTTATAACCAATAAAACTCATAACAGAATTTTAATTATTATTAATACAATTAATTCTAATCGAATTCCTCGAAAAATATAATTATTCTTAAAAATTTTATTGAAATTTAAAATTGTTCGAAAGAATTCAATTATTTAAAAATTAGTTGATAAAATTCTTTATGAGAATTCAATTTTTAGAAACATTTAATTATTTAATAAATTATTTATTTTTGTATTTAAATAATTGAATTTTCATAGAATTTTCTAATAAAAATTGATTTTCATTTCATAAAAATGAATTTCAGTAAAAAAATTTTAGATTTTTTTAAAAGGTTTCTAATTGTAATCTTTGAAAAACGGAATTTTTTAAAACTTTGAACTAACAATTTTGAAGAATTAATTTTTTTGAAAAACAAAATAAAATTTTTGTGACAACCCTGCGTAATTGGAAAATTTTCTAGAAAATCTGAAAATAAGGAGAATAATAGCAATAATATTAGTAACAATAAAAAAAAAAAATAATAATAATAATAAAATCACAGTAATATTATAATATTAATAACAAGAATAATAATAATAAGTTAATAGTAGAATTAACAATGATTTATTCATATTATGCATTATATGATATATCCACATAAATAAATGATTGACTTATAAAAAGATTATACATATTGAAGTACTGCCAGGATTTCTAAAATTGTTATTTGATATAATACATATTTCATTGAATCTTTCTATGTGGGAATAAAAGCGGTATTATATTCCTTTTAATTTAGTTTAATTAAGAAGATGATTATTAATGCAAAAACCAACTAAATGCGTCATCACACACATTACAAAAGTGGACAGAGGTAATATTTGATATTGGATAAAATTGGTCCAGGTTTATCGGAGATTCATGCATGAAATTTAAATGCCCACGGGTACTCTTTCTTCGTAAATTATTAGTTATTTTTTTTTATTTTTTTTTTTATAGAGGGAAATCGAAAATCGAGTGAAAATTAATTTTCACCCGATAAAACCTCTATCGTATCTTTAAACATGAGTTTGAATTTGAATTATATTTTTGAAAGGTTTTTTTTTTAAATTTCAAAGCTCAAATTAACTGAACTCTGTAAATCTGAATAATAGAGAAATTTCGCACTGGAAATACGTTAAAGACTAAAAATCAGTTAAAAGTGACTAAATATCAGTCAATTTTTCCTTTTTTCAATTTGTTTTCTAAAGTTGAATACGAATTTTGTATTCGATTTTTAGAATTCAAAATGGCGGATCTAATATGGCGGACGACTTTTTCAGACTTTTGAAACTTTCCTCTAATTTCGAGAATAAATAAAAAAAATTTTTAAATAAAGGTAAAATGTTGAAAAAGTAAAATACAAAAAATACAGAAAAGTCAAAGTAGATGCGGAAAATAATTCGCAAAAAAATAACTCTTTAAAGTTTTTTTTTTTTAAAGGCATTGAAATAACGAATAACATTGACAGTTATTTAATCAAACTGGGGAACAGATGTTTCCAGCTTTTAATATAAAACTCGTTTCGTCCATTGGATGAATGGGCGGTCGCTATTTTTCTGATCCCAAGCTTCGGTTTCTCGTATTGGGGAAAAAAAATCGTTTTGTCAATAAAGAATGTTTGCCATCTTGACCGTTAACGCAATTCAATTTCAGAATAACGAATAGCGATCCACAAGCCGGAATTGCTGCCGACTATCGAAAAACAATTAAACCTGTAAAATATAGGCAAACAAGACTCGATGGACAGATGATATTTTATCAGCCAATGGACAAAAACAGTTAGCATTTTCTCTATATTTTCCTACAAGCTGGTAAATACACAAATTCCTTGTACTCATCCCATTGCAATTGCGGGATATATTTCTTTTATTTTTCACCAAAAAAAATATATTTTTTGATTAGAACATGTATTTGTGTTTTGTAAGAAAAAATATACTGAAGCTCAATTTAATTTTACATTTTTACTTTTTAATTACTTATTAGATTTCCTCTTTTGCTTTCGAAATTCAATACTCAGGTTAATTAATAAATTAATAACGATAACATTTGATGCAATGTAACTTTTGTATTGAGTTTTACAATTTAAAAATTTACAAACTAGAAATTTATACAGAGAGGATAATTAAAAAGTATTTTAATTACACTAAAGTATCAAATTAACTAAAATTAATCTTTTGTTCGAAAAGTTAAACCTTTCATCAAATACATTTATTCAAGACTTCAATAATTTTTTTCAATAAATATTTAATTTTAAATAAATATTTTTACACAGTAATTAAAAGTGTTTAAAATTTCAATTCAAATTTTCTGAACTTCAATTATTTACATTTTCAATTATTTAAATCAATTATTTTTAATAATTTTCTGAAAGTTCTTCAAGCATTCAATTATACAAATAAAAAATTATGTTTTTTTGTAACAATTGTAACTGTAAATGCTTACAGTTATTTTTTCCAATTTTTGAAAATAAGTAGAAAAAAAATCGTTTTTTCGAAAAGTCCGAAGAAGTCGTATATGAAAAATTCTTAATTTTAATTCTTATACTTTTTTATAAAATTTTGCAAGATAAAAAAAAAGAAAAAATATACGAGATTCTTATAAAAGTTAATTATAATAAATATTCAAATTTACAAACCTTAAAATCGTCCTCTTGTGTACTTGATATTCATCCAGGATGCACATTTTAACGATGTTGTTAGAACACACCTTTATAAAAAAATTTATGACAAACTTTTTTATAGAACCAATAGTCCCTCTTCATCTTTACGTCAACTTTTCATAATCTCCTCTAAAATTTTAAATTATTTTCAAACTAGAAAACAAAGAAAAAACTCACTTAACATAATAAATAAATATTTAGAAATAATTGAAAATACATAAAATATAAATATAAATAATTAAAATAATTAAAAAAAAAGTATTTTTATTAAAAAAATATTATTGAAATCGTAATTAGAATTTACGATACAAAATCAAATATAAAATATAATCAAAAATTGAAATGTACTGCAGGTAAATATAAATTCAAACTAACAAATAAATAAACAAATTAATAGATTGAAAAAAACAAACAAAATAATAATTACTTTTCAATATAAATAAAAAGTAATTTTACATTTATTGAAAATTATTACTTTTCATTTTATTCACTTCATCGTGGAGCGTAACATATAATAATCAGAGATAAAAATGAATATATAAAAGAAAATGAATATTCATTTCATTTGTTTTAAATAAACTTTGCATGTGTGATTTATTCACATTAAAAAGAGGATTACGTAAAAAAAATATTTTTAAACCTTTGAGTGGATTTAAAAATTTTGATTGTTTGTTTGTTATTCGTACATAAAATATAAATGAATTTAATTTCAAAGTTCACTGCTTTATTATTTTACCGCAATGTATTTACGGATTGAATATTTCGACAGAAATTAAAATGAAAAATACGTTGGTTTCTTTTTTATTATTGAAGAGCAGTTTGTAATAATCACTCATAGTTTATTAACTATGTTTAAAAGCAATTTTCAAATTTTATTAACAATAATTTTATCTGTTTTTAAAAAATAATTTGACGGGAAATGAATTTTTAATAGTCATTGAATGTGTACCTACTTTTTTAAAAAAAAATTGGAAAATTTAATTCTCTATTGAGATTTTTTTCACTGAAAAAATATTATAATTAATTTTAATACAAAAATAATTTGAGATAATTTCGTTTATTATAAAACACTGAGAAAAAAAGAAAGAAGAACAGAAAAGAAAAGAAAATTCTACGAGAATTCAATTATTTAAATATAAAAATAAATAATTTTTTGAATAATTAATTGTTTTTTAAAATTAAATTGAAATTCTGCGATGAGTTTATTATTATAAAAAAAAAAATTGAATTCCTAAAAAGAATTTTATTATTTGTGAAAATAATTGAATAGTTGCAAAGAATTTTATTAAAATTTTTTTAAATAATTGAATTTCTAAGAAGAAATTTATTACTTTTTCTAAAAAACGTTTTTCTAACAAATTTTGATTTTTAAAAAAAGTTTTTCTAAAAAGTTATGATTTCTAATATTCATTTTCCTAAAATTTGTAAAATTCCATAATTTTGATAAAAGTTAAAAAATTGTTAAAAAATTAAGATTAAGAAATAGAAACTATTTTGCATATTTTCTGTTTCTCAATTATAATATTGTTCACAAACTCATTCTATTATTTTGGGAAAAAAACATTACATATTCCCGTTTTTTCAAATTTTTTTAGAAAATTTTCAATTTTCATAAGGAAATAATTTACATAATTTCTATTTCTTAATTACAATTGTTTTAATAAAATTCAAAGTTTTTTAAAAATAAAGGAAAAAAATGTTTATAAATTCTATTTGTACTTAAAAATGAAAATTTTTGAATTTTTAGAAAATAAAGGACAAAATTTTACTCAAAAAAATGTTCTGTTACATTTATTTACGAATTTCTTTAATTGAAAAATTATTCAAAAAACATCAGTACCTTTTTTTAAATAAATATTTAAATATTATTATTTTTTCATAAGAAATTACTTCAAAAATTTCAAATTCAAACTTTTTTGAAATTAAAAAATTTTTAATAATATAAATTTTATAATACTTAAAAATTTATAAAAATAATTGAATAATTGCAAAGAAATTTATTTAAAAAATTGTAAGTAATTGAATTCTTTTCGGAAAATTTTATTAAAATAGTAGATTTTGAAAAAGTAGAAAATTTTTTATAAAATTACTATTTCTTATCACAATTTGTTATAACAAATTTCTGTTTATTTTTGCAAAAAAAAAAAATAATTTGCATCATTTTTATATCAAAATTACCAAAATTAATTTATTTATAAAACAGTTTTTGAAAAAATTTTAAATATATTTAGGAGAAAAATCCCTATAATTTCAATTTGTTAATTACGATTTTTAACTAGATTATTTTAAAATTTAGTTAAAAAAATTTGCATAATTTCTATTTTTTATTATAATTTTTTAACGAAATTTCAAGTATTGTTAAAAAAAATTTTGAAAATTACTTTTATCAGAAAAAGAAATTTTTAGAAAATGACCTTTATTAGAAAAAAGAAAATTGGAAAATCCTCTTCCTTAGAAAAGAGTTTCTTAGAAATTCACCTTTATTAGAAAAAAAATTTTTAGAAAATAAAAAATTAGAAAATACATTTTAGAAAAACTGCACCCCAACCCTTCAAAATAATTGAATTTTCGGAAATAATTTTGTTATTCATCGACATAATTGAATTCTTTTGAAGAATTATTTATATGTGAATAATTGAATTTTTGTGAAGAATTTTATTAAAATCCTAAAGAACAGTTGAATTATTTTAAATAATTTACTTAAAATTGTATTTAAAATAATTGATTTCTTTGGAACAATTTTATTAAAATATTTCAAAATAATTGAATTTTTCGATTAATTAATTTAAAATAGTATAAAAAATAATTGAAATTATTCGATGAGTTTTATTATTTATGAATTAATGATTGAATTCTTGCTTTGAATTTTATCAAATTTTTTTTTTAAAAATTGAATTTCCATGAAAAATGTTATTGTTAGTGAAAGTTATTGAAATATTGTGAAGAATTGTGTAAAAATTTTTGTTAAATAATTAATTTTTTCGAAATTTATTTGAAAATGTTATTCTAAATTAATTTAATTACTGTGAAATATTATTTATGAAAAAATTAAATGTTTGCGTAGAATTCTATTGAATTTTTTTGAATAATTGAATTCTTTTGGAAAATTTAATTAAAATAATAGATATATTGAAAATCATTGATTTGAGAAAATTTTTTGAAAATAATTGAATTTTGGAGAAGAATTTGATTATTTATGAAAATAATTGAAATTTTGACCAGAATTTCTGTGAAGAATTTTATTACTTTTGAAAATAATTCAATTTATGTAATTATTTGCAATTTCTTCAAAATTTTATTTTTTAAGTGTTTTTAACCAAAATTCTTCTATAAATCCAGTATTTTTAAAAATTAATTAAATATTTTTATATTTATTCAAATGAATTTTATAAAAATCTTTAAAAATAATTAAATTTTTCGATTAATTAATGTAAAATACTATTAAAAATAATTAAAATTATTCGATGAGTTTTATTATTTAAGAAAATAATTTAATTCTTGTTTAGAAATTTATCACAATTTTTTTTTAAAAATTGAATTTCTATGAAAAATGTTGTTATTAGTGTAAGTAATTGAATTATTGAGAAGAATTGTATAAAAATTTTGATAAATAATTGATTTTTTTGAAAAATTTTATTAAAATATAGATATTGAAAATCATCGAATTGTGGAAAATTTTTTTAAATAATTGAAATTTTACCAATAATTTTATTATATTAATTAATGTATATTAATTATAAATGAAGTAAAATTATATTCCTCTGCATTTTTTTCCTATTCCAATAATAATAACCTCGAGCAAAAAAATGTAATTAATTCATTGCTATAAAGTATAATTTTTGTTGTAGCGATTTGTAAAAATTAAAAAATAACAAATAAACAGATAATTGACAGGTATTTAGTAATCAATAGGGGAATTTAATTTTACAGAACAGAATACGTGTAAATAATAAAAGAAGAAATTTTTTATAATCGATACATATATTTAAACAGTATTTACGTCAATAGATTATTTTTACAATACTTTTTCTCTCACTCTCTTTCGCTCTCACACTTTCTCTCTCTCTCTCTCTCTTTTATTTCATTTCATGAAACTCATCTCTACATTATGGTACGTTATCGATTATGAATATTATTTACAAATGCAATCCAATTTCCGTTCTATAACTGTATGATAATCAGTTACGTTCACCACTTTGATGGACATATGGAGCACTTGGAACGAACATAATAATAATTATCAATATTTTAATATTTATACGATGATTTTCAATTAATCTAAAAATTAAAAAATTTTAATATTTGCGAACTTTGATTTGAAAATGATAACAATTTATTATTTAACACGACGTCTCTCTTTATGTCCAACAGAGTAATGATTATAAACATTCGATTACATTTTTTTCTTCTTCGTGAGATTCATTTTATTTCTTTTTTGAGATTCGTTTTCTGAGATTCATCTTTCTTTGGGTGAAATTAATTTTTCTTTTGATAAGATTTTATAATGAATCTTGGAGCGCGTATTAAAAAATTTTTTTATTGACGAATTGAAAATTATAGGAGATAAGAACACAATTTTCGGTTTGATTTTATACAGTCTGATTTTTTTTTTTTTTTTTTAAGAACACTGTTTTGTTCAAACTGGTAATACATTTTGAACATACATTTTTTTGTGACATTTTTATTATTTAATTTTGTTTCTATTTTCTATTTACAATCAGTGCTTGATTAAAAAAAATTTGTCATCGCAATTTAATGAAATGTCACTATTGGAGTGAAGCAAAGTTTTTCTTTCTGTTTTTCATTCGAAAAAGAATTGGAAATATTTAACGTTTACTTTTTTCTCTTTTAAGTCATCGAGCTTGAAACTGGAAATTTTTTAAGGCAAAAATTTGAAGAGAAAATTTTCTTTTTCTAAAATATTGAGATATAAGTATAAAGAACGACGGTAGGAATTGGTGGAAGCGTCAGGTAGATAGAAAGAGACAGTGTACTTAACGTCCCCTCTTTTTTCTCTCTCTAGCGACGCGTGCGCTTGCGCCACTATTTTCCACCAATGAGAGAGGCGCAAGCGCAGTCGCTTCTCGTGACGCGCATGCGCTGATAAACAAAGACGAAACGAGGGGACGTTACGACCTCTATCTGTCTCTTTCTATCAACTTGATTTACTGTCGAAAATATTCGAAATTATCAACAAATTCAGAATTATTATTTATTTATTAAATAAAATCTCTTTACCACTTGGAACAAAACAGTGTTTCTTTTTTGTTTTCTGTACATTAATTTATATTTTATATATATTTATAAATATATTTATATGTATAAATTATATTAAATTTAAACAGACTTAAAATGTTAAAGCGTTTCGCTTGAAGTTGATTTTTTTTCCACGTTTTTTTCGTATATAGAACTTTTTTTGTTTTCATTTCTCTTGAGCCATTGAATAATATATATTTATAATTCTGTACATGAGGCTCATTAGTTGTGATATTCTTTATGTACAAAGATTCAATAATCTTAAAATTTTACCTACGAGTATTATCATGCTCTGGCGAAAGGTGTAAGAGCTCGTTTCTCACACCCATTTTTTTTTTTTTTTTTTTATCAACACTTCGTGATATACGACGTAGTCACATTTCAGAGAATATATTTATATCCACACTCAACAGAAACAATATTTTTAAAACAAAAACAATTAATAATAATAAATCAGTGAACATCACTGACTATAATAATTATTATCATAGAATTATATAATTAATTATTACACACGGGAAAAAATTTTTAGTTGTTTCAAATTAATTCCTTTGTTATTTTAGAGAAACTTACGGATGTAGGCTTTTTCCGTGTATATTACGTAATTATAATAGTAACAAAAATTTATACTAAAAAATATTCAACAATTTTTTTTTCTCGTCAATATTCTATCTTTTTTCTACAACTCTTTTTAAAACAGTCGAAAAAATTCTTTTTTTTTTTTGCTAAAATCGTGTTAAATTTACATTTTAGTGTTTGTGAAATAATATAACAGGTTTTCTTACAAAAAGTATTTTTCTTAATGCTAAAATTTTCGAATCGATCACCTTAGATAATTTTACACTCACACCTGTACAAATTTTTTTTTTCAGGGATTCTCGACTGTAAATTTTACTATAATTTGTAATTTAAATAAAGTGAGAATC
The DNA here is from genome assembly GCA_032872505.1 of Leptopilina syphax. Classification (NCBI taxonomy): domain Eukaryota; kingdom Metazoa; phylum Arthropoda; class Insecta; order Hymenoptera; family Figitidae; genus Leptopilina; species Leptopilina syphax. The sequence continues at coordinate 31,104,888 of CM065470.1, forward strand.
CACGTTTGGGAATTTCGTTGATATCAACACTTACAGTTCACTTTTACTCACACAGATTTGTCACTGATTTCGAGAGTGTTTTTTATCCAACCACTTTTTTTTAAGTCAAAATCTTGTTTTGAATTTTTGATGTTAAAAATTTGAAATTCGATTTTATTTTAGAAAAACTGGAGATTTTTTCAACTTTTCTTTGTAAATATATATAATTAGGTAACTTTCTTGGAATTTGCGTATTATCGCAGGGAGACTGCTCACCTCAGTAAATTTGCCACTAAGAGGGTTAAAGTTGCTAGAAGGATTGTTGGAGCCACACCACAACTACCGCCATGCTGCATTGCTGCTGGATGCTCACCTGTAATCACAAAATGGCACCATTAATAATTCCCAATAGACATTCGAGCCATTAAAGATGAATTATTACTCTAATAAAATTTCCCCGTTACAAATACACATACGAGAGAGTCGCACACTGTTATTTTTTTTCTTTCTTTCCGAATAACTCTAAAAATTTTTTTCTATATTTATTCATTCAATTTTTATTTCCTTTTATTTTTTTTATGTATTATCGTGCAAAAAAAAAGACAGAAATTTGTCATATTTTTTCATTTGCTGTTAACTTTTTAATGACTTATAAAAAAAATGGAAAAAAAAAAATGTTGGAAATTTTTTCAGGAAAGAATAAATACTTTTTAATGTTCTCGCGCGACTCGCATTTCACATGTAAAATTTCATAAAATCCAGCAACTTATTTCCATAAATGCGCACATTTTTTCTCTGCATATTGCGAGAAATTAAATTGGAACAATAAAGAAAAGTGGGTGTGTTATATATGTGCGGTAGAATTTAATTTAAATAAAAGCTTTAAATTCTTAAAGTTTCATTTAGGGGGAGAAAGAGCCCATCTTGTAAAATTTAATTGACATTAATATTGTAATTTTATTTATTTCTTTCGAAGAAAATATAATAAATTTGTCTAGTGGGGAAAAATTTCAAAGAAAATAAATGAGTTACAAAATTTAATAATAATTATTTTTTTTAAGACGTAAAGTAGAATAATGTGCATGTAGATTTAATAGCATTTGCCTTACAACACTTTAGAGATAAAAAAGCATTTTATTATTATAATTTTTTATTATATTTTTTTATTACAAGTATTTCATTACAATTAAAAAAATTCATGAACAATTAAAAATAGATATTTCAAGGACGACAATTTAGAAAATAAAAAAAAATATCGACTACTTTATTAAAAGAAAAAAGTTTCTTTAATTAATTGAGTGAATAATGCATGAAATTGAATTATTATCACGTGCAATGAATGAGAACACGTTCCTTGAGGTCGAACATTAAGAAATTCAGATCGTATAATGATTTTATGAACAGTATCAAAATGTCTATCAGTTTTATGAAACTTGTGTGTTAAAGTGTTGAAACTATCAGAGTTTATGATGCACGTGATAAAACATCTACTAAGTGTCAGGTCACTGTTTTATAATTTTATGTTATGAGATACGAGGACGTTCCATGGAACTTGTGTTTGGAAAATTCATGAGAAGAGAAAAGTGTCTTGTCAGACAAACAACATTGCATATTATATATATATCTTCCCCATTCCAAACGTAAATCATCGTCAATTTTACTCCCGAATTACACCTGGTGAGTTTTTGAATATAACTCCTGCTTTCTTTAAATTTTCACAAAAATCATTTTTTATTTCTTCTCTTTCTCTCATCTACTTATTCTATTTGTCATTTTTTTAAAATGTAGGTATTTAATTTTTTTGACAGAATAATAATTTTATGTACAAATTATTGAAATATTTTTTAATCTCTGATGAGGATAGTATAAGATTTAATTCTCATTTAAAAATTTTGAATTTAAATATTAAATTAATTATTAATTATTAATTAACTATTAACTATTATTATAGTTTCTTTAATTTATTATTATAGTTAATTAATAATTATTAATTAACAATAATTATATTAAGGGCTAATTCCACCAATCTCAATTAAAAGTTAATCAATGATTAAAGCCAGTTTAACGACTCATGATTGGTTGATTAAAAATTTATTAATTGAATAACTTTTAATCGATATTAGTGAAACTGGTCCTAATTATAACTATTTATTATAATAATTAACTACAATAATCTAATTATTCTGTCTTTCATTCATTCATTTTGTCCGCAGTTTAAATTTAGTTTGAGTATTTGTTTAATTTTTTTTTTTTTATTTTAATACTTTGTTTTACAGATCGAAATTATAAAGTTTTTCGATTTGTCAATCGCAATTCTTAATTGAAAATATAATTGAGAATTTTAATAGACTTTTATAAAATGAAGGTAAGAAATTTTCATAATGTTGATTTGTCAATCATAATTTTTTATTAAAAAATTTTTTATTTTTTTTTAAAGAAAAATTTGTGTAATTTCCATTATTTTTATTAACAAAATTATAATATTTTTTATAGAAATTTTTTTAGTTTCTTTTATAAAAAAAATTTATGTAATTTCCGTTCTGTAATCACAATTTTTATATTAGCGAAATTATAAACTTTGGAAGATATTTTTGTTTTAGAAATAACTGAAAAAAATTTGCATAATTCCTATTTCATAATTAGAATTTTTATATATAAAATTAAGTTTTCCTTTTTGAAAAAGAAAAGAAAAAACATATTTGCACCATTTATAATTTTCAATCACAATTTTTTAACAAACCTTCCAGTTTTTTAGTAAGAATAAAAAATTTTTGCTTAATTTCTATTTCTTCATTGCAATATTTTTTATTTTTGAAAATTCGACTTGTCAATCACTATTATTAATTGAAAATAAAAATAAGAATTTTTATCTGTCAATCATATTTTTTGGTTAACACAAACTTTTAGTCGTTTTGAGAAAAAAACTTTGTGTAATTTCTGTTCTTAGTCAAAATTTTTAACGGAATTATAATTTTTTTTTGGAAATGAATTAAAAAAAAATTGTACGATTTTGTTTTTTTTTTTAAAAGAAGAAAAAATAAATAAAATTTGCACAATTTCTATTTCTTCAGCGCCATTTTTTAATATAAATCTCAAGTATATTTATTTAAAAAGATAGTTAAAAAATTTGTATAGCTTCTATTATTTAATTTTAATTTGTCAAAATTAAAGTTATTATCATTGTTTTTAGACAATTTTTAGTATTTTTCTGCTTAATTTGAAATGAAGTATAGTTTATAAATATATTTAGAAAATAGAAAATCAGCAAATCTTTTTCTTAATTTTTAATGAAAACTTTGAATAATGTTAAAAAATTGTCATTAAGAAAGAGAAATTATGCAAATTTTTTTTCAATTTTTTTTTCTATAAAAAATGAAAATTTTGTCAGACAAATCAAAATTTATTAATATTATATATAATATTAATAATTAATAATAATAATAATCTTTCTCTTTTATTTTATAAACAAATTCGCCTAAAAGTTTATTTTTTTTGTTTTATTTGAATTTCCAAATTTTTTAAAATAGTAATAAAAAAAATAAATTGAATTTTAATTAATTAGTAGCTAATACAAGTTAAAAAGTGATTACACTGAGATTGAAACGAAAATAAATTATATTAAACGAATTAAAATTAAACGCAAAACACTCAATTGCATTAAAAATATATTTAAATGTTATTCCAATGAAAATAAATTCTAAAATTGAGTAGAAATTTAATTTGAAAAAAATCCTGGATTAAATAAAATTCAAAATTCAAATAAAACACTAAATAAACACTAACTAAAGAAAAACTAATAATACTAAATAAATACTGAAAAATAATAAAAATACTAAATAATTAGCGAAATTAAAAACAATCAAAATAATAGAGTTAATATTTAATAATTATATTAATATTGCTTATTTTTGTATTTATTTGGTATAATTAATTAGTTTAATTTAATTAATTATTTTAACTTACTAAATGAATTATTATAATTTGAAATTTAAATTATTTAACACCTTCACTGTTCGAAAAAAATTTATCATGATTGTCCAAAAATGATATTTTTAATTAATTGATATTATTACAATTTTTATAATAATAATTAATAATAAATGTTTATGGCTCAATAATTATAAATGTTTATAATATTTGTTGTTAATATTATAATCTTTATGATAATTAATTATGAAGGTTTATAAATGTCTATCGTTAAATAATTATAAATGTTTACAATGTTTGTTATAATTGTTGTTAATATTACAATTTACACTTAAAGTTAATTTTTTATAAACAAATCAATCATATTGTTACTAACAATTAAATTATTATAAACAATTAGATTTCTATTAACAATTAAAGTGCTACTAACAATTAAATTATTATAAACAATTAGATTTCTATTAACAATTAAAGTGCTACTAACAATTAAATTGTTATTAACCATTAGATTTCTAATAACAATTAAAGTGCTACTAATAATTAAATTGTTATTAACAATTAAATTGTTACTAACAATTAAATTGTTACTAACAATTAAATTATTATAAACAATTAAATTATTATAAACAATTAGATTTCTATTAACACTTAACCCTTTAACGTCCAGCGGTACATATGCGGGGTTTTTGGGGTCGCTGATTACGAACCTGATGTCAGATTTTAAAAATTCAAAATGGCGGATCCAATATGGCGGACCGAAAAGTTTAAAATTTGATGGATTTTTATAAAAGTTGGTATGTAGGGGTTTTTGAGGTCGCTGATTACGAATCTTATGTCAGATTTTGAAAATTCAAAATTAACAATTAAATTGTTACTAACAATTAAATTATTATAAACAATTAAATTATTATAAACAATTAGATTTCTAGTAACACTTAAAGTGCTACTAACAATTAAATTGTTATAAACAATTAGATTTCTATTAACAATTAGATAATTTATGTTAATTTAATTATATTATTCCTAGTAAGGTCACTCGGACATTCTGGCGGGAAATTTAAAATTCATCGAAACAAGAAAGTGAAAAACAAGGGAAAAATACTTCTCGGACTAATATTCAAATAAAATTAATAACTTATTCGCATTAATGATAAAAAATAACGATAAAAATAAAAATAAAAATAATAATAATAATAATAATAATAATAATAATAATAATAATAATAATAATAATAATTAAAATATGAATTAAAAGTCTTGACAGTAGTGGAAAATTGACAAACATCGACAAATATTTTGAAAATTAGAAACTTAGAAAATCGTTTTGTTATATTTGGATGTAAGTTATCTCGTAGAGATTTTCTTTGGCATCGACAAAGAAAAAGTTGGGTAATAAATAATAATGATAAACACGAGAGTATTTTGGCGTATTTTTGGGGGGAAAAAAAGGACAAGTTGCGAGTAACTGCCGCAATTTACGATTAAATTGAAAATACTATTATGCTCTCGTTTACGTGACCGTTATCGAAAAATGGCACGAGGCAATTCGTAATCGTGTTAATGCTCACAGATTCAACGTTGTGCACGCTGAAATAACCGGGCGTGTGCAGGGGTTTATCGGGAAATAATTGAAATTTGCGGTCAATTCTGCAGGTAATCAGCTGTTTGAAATAACGTCGATGGCAAATGTGGCTGTGAGCCCTATAGCTGTAAATTAATTATGCAGACGAACTGCGCTGCATTAATTTTCATTTGACTCAGGTAGGCAGAAGATAGAGTGGGATTTGTTATAATAATTATGTTCCAACAAGTTGTCAAAATAATTCACTCTTTCCGCAATATTCGGTCCTTTTGTTTCGATGAAATACATGCATGTGAGCAAGCGCTACTGTTTTACGACATGAAATAGAAAAAAAGAAAATAAAAGAACAACGAAAATATATTATACACCAAATAAAAGAAATAGAAATGTAGAAAAAAAATTCAATTGTTTTTATTATTTTTTTTTTCAACAATTTTATAACAGGGGTGGGGTTATTTTCGATACTTCTTTACTTCATTACTTAGAAAATTTATTATTATAGTCTACAAGCGCACTTCTTTTCATTATTATAAGAATTACTATCGAAAATTACGGTACAAAAAAAAAGAGTAAATAAACAATCTATACTTTATTTTCAACAAGATCTCTTTTCTTTTCACATTCTACTCTTTTTCTCTACTCTTAGAAAATGGGAAAAAGGTTGGAATTCTTTTTCAAATCTTGTTTTCAACGATTTTCTTTTTCTCTATACTTTATATAATACGTATAAGATATTGATCTTCAGAAAGTACAAACAAAAAATTTTTTCTTTAATTCAACAAAATAGTTTCTTTGTCATTTTTTTTTTATTTCTAGGAAAATATTTACCTGCAATGCACTTTAGAAAGAAAATTTTCTTCAACTAAATAAAGTGTAGGAAAAATAACTTTCTTGCAATGAAAGGTATATTTGAATGAGGAAAAATCTATCAATTATTTATAGCACTTACTTTTTGGATTAAAAAAAAAATTAAAACAGTGCATTTTTGAGCCTTTTTTAAATTAAATAATATTTGTTTAAATTTTTTTCGATTATAATATTACTAATAAAGATTGAAAATTAATTATTATGTGCAAAAGTTTGAAGCAGATTTGAAAATAAAGTTTAAAGTTATTAAATAGAGGACGGAATGACATTTTCTGATAATTCTTTTAAACTGCAATTAAAAAATATTGTTTTTCACTGTAAAACATTTTCAAAATATTCATGTACACTATATTGATGAATATTTTATAATTCTGTCAACGTTAAAAAAATGTATAAAATTATTTCATTACTTCTTATTTTTGTTGCTTTTGGACAAGTAAGATTTTATATAACTTAAAATTTTATTAAATATATTCTATTAACCCCTTGGCTGTCAACGAGATTTCCATTGTTTGGGCCAAAAGTGTGTTGAAAAAAATTTTAATGGATTTTTATGAAACTTGGTACCCTAAGGTTTCTGGTGTCGCTGATTACGAATCTGACATTAGTTTTTCAGGGTATTTATCGAAATTTGATTTCACCAACAATTATCACACTGATGTCAGATTAACTAGTTTCAAACAAATTCAATAAATTTTAAAAAAATTTCCGCCATATTGAACCAGATATTTTGAATTTTGAAAACTGATTTCAGATTCGTAATCAGCGACCCTAATAACCCCCGAGTATTCAGTTTCAAGCCAATCTGATCAATTTTTTATTTCGTTGTCCGCCATATTGGATCCGCCATTTTGAATTTTGAAAAACTAATGTTAGATTCGTAATCAGCGACCCTTGAAACCCCCGAGTAACAAGTTTCAAGCAAATTCGACGAATTTTGGAAAAATTCCGCCATATTGGATCCGCCATTTTGAATTTCGAAAAACTGATGTCAGATTCGTAATCAGCGACCCCAGAAACCTTAGGGTACCAAGTTTCATAAAAATCCATTAAAAATTTTTTCAACACACTTTTGGCCCAAACAGTAGAAATCTCGTTGACAGCCAAGGGGTTAATAAATCTGGAGGTTGTGGAAAATATAAAGCAGTTTTCAAATTGTTTGATAAGAGTGACAAATCTTACAAAAGTCCATGTTTAATAAAGATGATCAAAGGAATCATCACTGGCTGTTAAATTTTGTCTTCGATAAATGCAGAGGAAGAACTAAATTTCACCAATACATTTTTTTTTACATTTTTCTCATACATTTTTTCTTTTTAAGAAAATTATTTTTAAAAATTGAAAAAAAAATTTTTGTTCAAAATTTCAATTATCTTTATAAATAATAAAATTATTTTCTGAAATTCAATAATTTAAGGAATTCTTAATAAATTTCATTGTAAAATTTCAATTATTTTCATAAAATTTTCCTCAATTCAATTCCTTAATTTAGAATATCTACTATTTTAATAAAATTTTCCAAATGAATTCAATTATTTAAAAAAATTTTTTGATAAAATTCCAAGCGAACATTTAATTAATTTCATCAATAATAAAAATTTCATAGGTCAGCAATTTTTTTAATAAATTTCTTCGCAATAATTCGATTATTTTCATAAATAATAAAATCATTGACAGGGATTCAATTATTTTCGCATAAAAAATAAAATTTTTACAGAGATTCAATTATTTTCATAAATAATAAAACTCCTAGCAGAATTTCAATTATTTTTAATACAATTATAATCCAATTCCTCAAAAAATTTAACTATTCTTAAAAATTTTATTAAAATTCGTCGAAGAAATTCAATTAGATATTTAAAAATTTGTTTATAAAATTCTTTATAAAAATTTAATTTTAAGAATGATTGCATGACATTCTTTGATAATTTAACTTTAAAAACAATTACAAAATATTTTTTTTTATTTCACTTTTGCAAATTTTATTTGATACAAACACGCATAGAGATAATGTAAAACTTCCTATGTTTTAAAAGGTATATAAAGAAAAAAATATCTACACATATTATATATATTTATGAAAAATTTGTAACTGTCAACGTTAAAATTTCAAGATGTACAAAATTATTTCCTTACTTTTTATTTTTGTTGCTTTTGGACAAGTAAGATATTACATAGCATTATTAGAATTTAATTTTATCTATTTAATAATAAAATAATAAATAAATATTATAAATTTTTTAAATTTATATAATTATAAATTTATAAATTATAAACTTTTAATTCAATCGTCTCTTTCGAAGGCAGAAAATCGAATACTTAAAGTTTCGCATGGGAGAATTATAAAAGGAAAAGATTGTCCTGTTATCACTATAGAATCAAAAGGATCTAATGCAAACATTACTTGGAATAAAGATGTTTCTGCAAATGAAAATCCCTTAAGAGTAAGTAAAATAATAGTAAATTTATGTTTTGTTAAACAAATCAACTAATTCAATGTAATTTATTGCCTCAGTTAGAATAGTCAATATTAGTCACTATTTTTACTTATCAAATAGATAAGTAAAAATGGTGACTAATATTGCTACTTTAGCAATTTTATTTTTATTTCTTGAAATCTAGAAATATTCTTTCAGTATTTAAACTGATGAACATAAATATTTTATCAGCATTATACACTAAATAAATAAATAAAATTATTTCAATAAATCAAATTGAAATTAAGTGGAAATTAAAAATTAAGTTCAAAATGGAATATTTTTCAGGCGACTTATAAATTTATTTACATTTCACAAAACATAACAAAATATGCAAGTTCTGCAAATTTGTGCAAGTTGGCAAAAAAGGGTAGTTTTGAAGAAGTTTGTCAAACTTATTTTTTGAATGTCATAGCAAATACGCATGTTTGTCCAATTAAGAAGGTAAATTTTGAATATTTTATATAAAATATTAATTTTTACAATGAGTAAGTTAATAGTTGAAATAAAGTTTCTTTTCACTTTTAAATTGAATGAGAATTATGAAAACTAATAATTTTTTATACAGGGTACAAAAGTTCATTACTCGACTCCATTCACTTATAATTACTCAATTAATCAATCTGGAGGCTGTGGAAAATATAAAGCGGTTTTCAAATTATTTGAAAAGAGTGAAAAATCAAACAAAAGTCCAGCTTTAATACAGATCACCAGAGGAACCATCACTGGTTGTTAAATTTTCTCTTCGGTATATGCAAACGGAAGAACTAAATTTTACAAATAGCGTCAATTTTTTCCTTTAAGTTGCAATACTTTAAAAAAAAAATGTTAATATCATTTATTTGTTTAATTACATAAAAAAATAAGCAAACATTTTTAAATGTCACTCAATTCTTTATGTAAAAAAACAAAAAAAACATTTTGTTTTCTAAAATTAAAGAACGAAACTCACTTTATTAAATTCAAACCTTTTTTCCATGATTGTGGTTCAAAAGAAATTTCTAGATAAGAAAAAAACTTGAAAATTTCATGAAACCGCTTCTGCACTCCTCTTTTTTTGTATATATATATAAAACTTAACGATTGTTTTATCGAAAACTTGTTCTTATGGAGAAAAAGTTAAAAGTGATTTTCTGGCAACGACAGCTTTAAAAGAAACTCCTAATTTATCGTTCCATCGTTAAAATTCAATTTATCAGCGAGAAAATTTGGAAATGGACATATTTTTCACGAAAAGACAAGAAAAAAAAATTCCCATGCTTCTGATCATCACCACATTTCGCATTTCTCAAATTTCAGAAATAAATTAAAAATTTTGAACAGAAGAAAATTATCGTTTAGCAAAAAGTGTATAAAAATTTACATATAAAATAAAAAAAATTACTTTATTACAAAATTTAATTTTTACCTGCAATAAACTTTCATGTTTTACACATTTAATAATAGTATTTAAAATACAATAATAATATTCAATATCAATATTCAACATAATATTTTCAATTGTTATCAAACAACTATTTTGGAATAAACTTTCTATACATTTTTCTAGTTATATCTACTCACTAAATTTGAATTAGTAAAAATGTTTACTAGTTTCATTAACTTGAAATAAATAAATAAAAATGATAAAATATTAAATATGTTCCTTTCATAAAAAAAATATTTTAAATTTAATTGGATACAAACGAGTAAGTAGATAGTGAAAACCTTCCTGTTTTAAAACTTATATAAAGAAGCCAAATGTTCATGCATATTCTATTTGTGAAAAATTTATAACAGTCGACATAAAAATTTTTGAAATGTACAAAATTTTTTGCGTATTTTTCGCTTTTATTGCTTTTGGACTGGTAAAATATTTAATTTACTATTATCAAATTTACAATTGAAATATAAATTAAAACTATTAGAATTCATATTAGAAAAATTAAATTTCGAATAAACTAGACAAAATTCCCATCAAAAATATTATAGTAAATATAAATATATCCCGTCAATGAATAAATATATATTTTGTTTTATTTTTTATTTCTTTTGTAAAATTTATTATATAATTAATTATAGAATTAGTAAAAAGATTTTATTAAATATTATCTCTTTTAAAGGCAGTAGATCAAATGCTTATGATAACAAAGGGATATGTTGTTAAAAGAAAAAATAGTTCAATTATCACTGTAAAATCAGATAATTCAACAACAAACATTACTTGGAATAAAGATGTTTCATCAAAAAATAATGCTTTCAGAGTAAGTAAAATCAAAACAATAATTTTTTATTTACACATTTTTTGAGAATACAACTAATTCTTAATTTCTAAATTTTAATTAAAAATCGTTTCTAAGAAAAATTTCTCTGAAAAATCGTTTCTTCACTGTATCAAATTAATATTTACTTGAAACGTATTATATATTTTTTGTATGCGAATATTTTAATAAATTAATTAAATTTAAAACAAAATATTTTCAGGCAACTTATGAATTTACTTATCTTTCACAAAATAAAACATTACGTGCAAGCTCAGCAAATTTGTGCAATCTGGCAAAAAGGGGTAGCTTTGAGGAAGTTTGTCAAACGTATTTTTTGAATATCTTAGCAAATGCCAAAAGTTGTCCGATTAAAAAGGTAGATTTTTAATATACTGAATGTTGTATATAAATTTAAATATTATTGATAAATTATTACTATAAAAAAAATTTTATTTCTCGATTTTTAACTTGAAGACGAATAACAGAGAATAATATATTTTTACAGGGTACCAATAGAATTTTCCGACCTCGATATTTTTATAAATACTCAGGTGATAAATCTGCAGGATGTGGAAAAATTAAAGGTCTTTTCAAATTATTTGAAATGAGTGAAAAAACTAACAAAAATCCAGTCATAATACACGCCTTCCGAGGATCAAAAATTCTCTGTTAAATTATGTCTCTGTAAAGTTCAATAAATTAAAAAAATTTTAAAAATATCAAGAAAATTTCATTTTCTTGACTTTTTCCTAATTTTCATCAAAAATATTTACTTCTTTTTTATCCTGCTAATAAATTGAATTTCTACAATGAATTTTATTATTCATTAAAGAATTTAAATATTTATAAAAATAATTTAATTCTTGTGAAGAATTTTATAAAAATTTTTAAATAATTGATTTCTTTCGACTAATTTTATGCAAATTCTAATTTAAATAATTGAATTAAAGAGAAATTTTTATTATTCGTGAAAAGAATTCAATTATTACGAAGATTTTTACAAAAAAGTTTTTAAATATTTGAATTCTGTTTGGAAATTTTATAAAAATAGTAGAGACTGAAAATCATTGAATTGCGAAAAGTTTTTAAAAATAATTAAACTTTACAAAGAATTCTATTAAAATTTTTGAGAATAATTGAATGTTTGTGTGGCATTTTATTACATTTTTTTTTAAATAATTGAATTCCTAAAAAGCATTTTATTATTTATGAAAATAATAAAATTGAATTCTTGCGAACGATTTTATTAGAATTCTTAAAAATTGAATTTCAAAAAAAAAAAATTATTACTTTTAAAAATACTTTAATTCTTCCAATGAATATTGTTATTTATGAAAATAATTGAATTTTGCAAAGATTTTTTTAAAATGCCTCAAAATAATTGAATTTTTGGGAATAATTTTTTTATTTATCTTTAATAATTGAATTCTTTTGAAGAACTATTTATGTGAATAATTGAATTTTTGTGAAGAATTTTATTAAAATCTAAAAAATAATTGTATTATTTCAAAAAAATTTAATTAAAATTGTATTTAAAATAATTGATTTCCTTCAAACAATTTTATTAAAATATTTGAAAATAATTGAATTCCTGTGAAAAATTCTAATATTTTTGTAAACAATTGAATTCTTTCAAAGAATTTAAAAAATACGATTTTTTCGAGAAATTGAAATTAAATTTTTATGAATATTTACATTTTTTGAGCCATTCCTGTAAAATTCTATTAAAAATGATTGAAATCCTGCGATGAATTTTATTATTTGTAAAAATAATTGAATAATTGCAAAGAATTAATAATAATAATAATAATAATAATAATAATAATAATAATAATAATAATAATAATAATAATAATAATAACTGAATTTTCAGGGGGAAAAAATTACAATAATGGACCCAAAACATTTTTCTACACCATTGAAAAAAATCACAACTGTGGTCAATTTAAAGCTAAAATGAAAATATATCGACAAAAGGACAATTATACAATCTTTCAAACAATCCAAGACCGAATAAAATTCCTTCAAAAGGAAAAAAAAATTATCTTGCATTGTTTGATAAAAGTTCAAAAATAAAATATCAAATGATAAAATATCAAAAATATTTCTTTTCATAAAAAATTAATATTTTAAATTTAATTTGATAAAAACGAGTAAGTAGATAGTGGAAAACTTCCTGTTTTAAAACTTATATAAGGAGAAAAATTTTCATACATATTCTATTTGTGAAAAGTTTATAACAGTCAATACAAAAATTTAAAAATGTACAAAATTTTATGCGCATTTTTCGTTTTTATTGCTGTTGGACTCGTAAGATATTTAATATATACTATTATCAAATTTACAATTAAAATATAATATAAATTATAAAAATATAAATAAATACCGTCAATAAATAATTGTACACTGAGAAAAAATTTTTTTTTAATCCAAAAATAAGTAGCCAATAAAAAAAATATTTTTGAATTCAACATATTTTATAATTTTATTAAACGTAAGTTTTATTAAATCAAACTTATATTATGTGTTGAATCAAAATTATTATGTTTAATTCAAAAATAATTTTTAGTCGTTTGATTCAAACATATCGTTTTCTCAGTGTTTGTAGTTTATTTATTTTATTATTTTGAATAATTTTATAATAATTTTTATTTATTTTGTAACATTTATTATAATTTTAATAATAAAATTTGTAAAAATTTTTATTAAACATTATCTCATTTGAAGGCAGCAGATCAAATACTTATGATAACAAGGGGATATGTTGTTAAAAGGAAAAATAGTCCCACTATCACTGTAAAATCAGCTAATTCAACAACAAACATTACTTGGAATAAAGAGGTTTCAGCAAAAAATAATGCTTTCAGAGTAAGTAAAATCAAAACAATAATTTTTTATTTACACATTTTTTGAGAATACAACTAATTCTTAATTTCTAAATTTTAAATGAAAATCGTTACTATGTAAAATTTCTCTGAAAAATCGTTTCTTCACTTTATCAAGTTAATATTTAGAAAAATTTTTCTATGCGAATATTTTAATAAATTAATTAAATTTTCAACAAAATATTTGCAGGCGACTTATGAAATAACTGATCTCTCACAAAATAAAACAATGCGTGCAAGCTCTGAAAATTTGTGCACTATGGCAAAAAAGGGTAGCAAAGAAGAAATTTATCAAACTTATTTTTTGAATATCTTAGCAAATGCCAAAAGTTGTCCGATTAAGAAGGTAAATTTTTAAAATATATTTAATATTATATATAAAATTTAAATATTCATGGTAAATTAATAAAACTTTTTTTATTCATTTTTAACTTGAAAACGAATATTACAAATGAATAATTTATTTCTATTACAGGGTACAAAAAAAATTTTCCGACCTCGATATTTTTATAAATTCTCAGGTAATAAAACTACATGTGTAAAAATTAAAGGTGTCTTTAAATTATTTGATAAGAGTGACAAAAATGACAAAAATCCTGTCTTAATACATGGCTTCCGAGGATCAAAAATTACCTGTTAAATTTTGTCTCTGAAAAATTTAGTAAATTAACTGTAAAAATTGATATATTAATTTGTTTCTACCAATATACAAGTTGTTCATTATTTTCATCAACAATTATACCATTTGCTGATTAAATTCTTTTAAAATAAATTTATTTTTGAGGAAGCAAAAAATGTTTTCTAATGTATTATTATTTTTCTATGCATTATTAATATAAAATTCTAAATTCTAAATATTTTTATGAAATATAAATTTATGTACTGGGCAATCGCTTTATTATTTATTTTGGAATAATTATTGTGAAGTATTAGTTTAAAAAAAATTTAATTTTATATTAAACATAAAAATAACTATTAATTATTACTTTAGTTTAATTATTATTAAAAAAATTTATTAATTAATTATTAAAAAAGTTTTTTTCTCGTCAAAAATATAGTTTTTTTTTGCACCAAAAAGTAGATATTTTTGGAATTTCGAAAAAACGGTAAAAATAATTGTGTGGATTATTTAGGAAATTGTTGAACACAAAGCTTCCACATAAAGGCGCAAAAATTGCTATTTTTTCAACTATTTGAAAAATGTCTCTCTTAACATTACATTTTCTGATAAAAAAATTAATTTATTACCAGGAATTTGACGTACTTTGTTAATAAACTTTTATCAGACATTTTTTTTAATGATAAAGATAAGCAAAACAAGTTTGTTTTATATTATTGTATTTTAAATTTTAATATAAAAGTATCTTAATTTATTTTTCCTTTGTTATATTTTTCAGGACTCTCGACAATACAATATTTAATTTCAAAATGTTCAAACTTCTTTGTCTTTTTGTTATTTATTTAGCAGCAACCTATGTAATTTTGTTAAATTTTTTACTTATTTTATAAATTATTTTATTATTAATTTATTATTTTATTATTTTAAAATTTATTATTATTTTATTATAATTATTATTATTATATATTATATATTTAATTAATTAATTTAATTATTATATATTTATATAATTTGTTTAATTATTAGCTATATATTTTTATAATTATATACAATTATTATTTTATAATTTATAATAATTAATTAAAAATCTTTTAAACTCAAAAAGTTATGTATTCGATAAAAAAAATTACTCAATTATTAATACTGTAAATAATACAAAAAGCAATATTTTAGGCATTGGACAAAAAAGCTGAATTTTCATATGGAAATATTTTTAAAGGAAGAGAAATTTCTGCTGTTCTGCTAAAAATTTCTGCTTTCTGCTAATCAGCTAAAGAAAATACTGAAATTACATGGAACGAGTCCGTTAATGCAGAGGAAAATCCTCTAAAAGTAAGTAAATTAACTTTTAATGCAATCGGCTATTAAAAGGTATTTTTTCGATTGCTTATAAAAATTATAAAATTGCATTAAAAATTACGTAAAATTAAAATAAAGGAAAAATTGTAAAGTGTAAAAAAACCAAAAAAAAAAAAAGATGGAGTATAGGGAGAATAAAAAAAATAGGAAATTGAATATTTTTTCGAATTTGTTAAAATTTGTACATGTGTTTACTATTTTTATGTACAGGTTACTTTATATATTGAATTTGCTAAAAAGAATCAAAGTGAGTTATTTATCTTCATAATTTGTGTGGAACTTATAAAAAATTTTCAACTAGACGCAGCGCTCAGATATTTATTTTAAAAACTATCGCAAATGCTACCACATGTCCGATCAAAAATGTAAGCATCAATCATAAAATCCCAAACTTTTTCAAAATATGTAAAAAAATGAATAAAATACATAATAAATTTTAATAATAACAATATTAATAATAATATAATAATAATAATAATAATAATAATAATAATAATAATAATAATAATAATAATAATAATAATAATAATAATAATAACCGAATTTTTCAAGGAACAAAAATTACTCACACGAATGGACAAAAAACATTTTCCTACACCATTGAAAAAAATCGTCACTGTGGTCAATTTCAAGCCGAAATGAAAATATATATATCGACAAAAGGACAGGACAATTCCAGCAATTTTGGGATATTTTAAACTTTAAAGGAAACCTCACCGGCTGCTAATGTATAATAGAATTTTAATACTTACCAATTATATTGTGAAATTTCTTAGAAGTATTATAATTCTTACTAATGAAGCGAATAAAAAGCAAAAGCGATATATAAAAGAAATAAAATTCTGACTTAAGTTTTTTAAACTTCCTATTCATGTACTATTTTTCAGAAAGGAATATTTTTTATTTGATCTCTTCATTAAAACGGCTTCATTATAACAATGCAGAATATTTCATTCTTTTTTTTTCGTACTCGAGAGGCAAAAATAAAATGAAGATAAAGTTCTTGTTATTTATTTGAAACTTTTAAACATCTTTAGTTTTCGTTTATTGTTAAACTTATGGAAAATTTAGTTCTGAAATGTGTACAAAAGTTATGGTTTGGTCAACTTAGTAGAAGTATGTTACGAATTTACGATCAGAGAAAAATTATTTAAAATTGTTTTTTTTTAATTCTATTTTCCATTTTATTATAATAAATATAATTTTTTTTACTCTGAAAAAATTTAAAATTTGTATCTTACTATAAAAAAAAACCATTCGCTTCGCAGTTGTTGATAAAAACGATTAAAAAAAACTCAAAATCGAAGGAAAACGTTATTACAAAAGAAAATTCTCTATTAATTTTTTAAGCTCTTTTTGTATTGAAAATAGAATGTACTGAATTCAAGAATAATTAAATTATTAAATTATATATTATTAAATTATTATTATTAAATTATTAATATTAAATTTTACAATTAGTAAAAGTTATACTAATTCGATTTGGTAACTTTTCCAAAAAATTAGTTTTTTAAATGTGTTTTTTATATTGCAATTAATTAATTAATTAATTAATTAATTACCATCTTACAAGAAAAAATTAGTTTTTTAATTAAAAAATTTTAAAGTTCAATTCAAATTACAGTAAAAATTTTTATTTTGTTCTTACATTTTTATTTAGAGCGTAAAATAATCAAGTGATACTTTTTCATTAAAAAAAAAAGTTTTTTGTTTTTTCTTTGCAAGATAATGAGAAAAGAATAAAAATAAAAAATTAAAATATATATGAAAATATAAAATGACCTTATATATGTAAACGTTTCATATCTAACTTTTTTCCATTATCTTCTGCTTTTTTTGATGATAAATAATACTGGTCACTGAAATGTTTAAGCATAAGCTTGTCTTCTTGTAATTCATTTTCAGTTTTGCACTGAGGTTATACTCTGCAGAGTTTAATTTAAAAATGCTAAAACTTTTTTGCGTGTTTTTTATATCTCTTGCTATGGGAAATGTAAGTTTCTCTTCAGTTTAGTTATATAGTGTAAATCTACAGACAGTAAGTTAAAAGTAAATTTTTCTAAAATAAATTTTCGTGACATTTTATTTTGAATATTACATTATTATTACCTAGTTACTATTATTATTATTATTATTATTATTATTATTATTATTATTATTATTATTATTATTATTATTATTATTATTATCATTAGGTAGGTATTATTAATATTTTTTCTTATTTTTAATTTGAATTTATATTTTATTAAAAATAATATATTTAATTTAATATTTAATAATTTAATAATTAAAATTATAAATTATTATTATTCTTACTATTATTCTTTTTTGTATATTAAATAAAATTATTTTGCAAAATAAAGTTAGGAACATTCGAACTGTGACGTCATAATGGTTCCAATGCCCTTAAATTGTAATATATGCAAATAATAATATGAAATAATTTTTAAATTATTTTAGGCATTAGATAAAAAAGCTGAAATATCATATGGACGTTTTTTAAAAGGGAGAGAAATTCCAGGTGTGACAATTGAAACAAGTGAAGAAAAATCTGAAATTACATGGAATGAATCTGTTAATGTCCAGGAAAATTCTCTGAGAGTATATAAATTTTTCACAATTATCTACATTTAAAAAAAATTTTTTTTTCATTTGTTTGTAAATTAAAAAATTACACGAAAAAACTATTAATAAACAAAAAAAAACTACTAATAAATAAATAATTTTTTTTTTATTTTATTTCACATTATTTATTCAATTCTAATTACAGAAAAAAAAACATTAGAAATGTTTTTGTTTAATTTGAATAAAAATTAATATTTTAAACTATTTTCTTGAATTAACTAAAAATGTTTCTCTATTTCTACGTCTATAGGCTACTGTACGCGTTGACTTTACAAAAAGCAAAAAAAGTGACTACATTGTCATTCCAAATTTGTGTGACACTTATAATAAAAGTACCTTCCATCAAAGCGGTAAATTATTCGTTTTGAAAATGATTGCAAATGTTAAGAATTGTCCAATAAAAGAGGTAAATGTTTATATAAATAAAAATTATGAAGATTGTTAACAAATAATTTTAAATAATTAAAAATATTAAAAATACTTAAAATATTTAAAAAACTCAAATAATTTTAAATAATTTAAAATATTAAAAATACTTAAAATATTTAAAATACTCAAATTATTTAAAATACTTAAAATATTCACAGTTTTTATAATATTTATTAATAAAAAAATTAATTTAATTACTTTTTTTGGTTTATAGGGTACAAAAAGCACTTATATCAATGAACCTAAAACTTTTCTCTATTCTCTCGAAAACGATCGTAAATGTGGACCATTTCAAGCGGAAATGAAAGTATTTAGAAAAATGGATAAACTTGTTCCAATAATTTTAGGCTACTTTCAAGGAAACATCACTGGCTGTTAATAATTAATAGACAATGAAATATTATCGAAATATGTGTCATAAACAAGAAATATTTTTCTGTGTTTGAAGCAAAATAAAAATATGAAAATAAATTATTCTTTTTTTATTTCGATTTTTTTTTATTTTTCGACCTGTTACTGTTTGTTAATAATTTTTAGGTTCTTTGCCAGTAATTAATTAATTTTTCTGCCAGTGGTAAACGCAAGTTATAGTCAGACAGAGAATTTAATATAGAATCAGTAGGTAAAGCCATTTTAGTCAGACGTTCATTTCATACTTTGTAATTTTTCTATAAGTTGTTAAAGAAAGTAAAATAGAAATAAAAATAATATTAATTAATTAATTATCATTATTAGGTAATTATTAATTACCATTAATTATTAATTAATAATTAACATTATTAATTAAAATTAATTATTACATTTTTAATTCATTCATTGATTAATTAGTATTAATTAATTACTTAATAATTAAAATTTTTAAGTTAATAAGTATAAATATAAATTAAATAATTCAAGAAATTTAAGTGGCAGTAGTAAACGTCAAGTTAAGGTCAGACAAAATTATTCAAATTTTAGAAGTTTTATTATCATAAGTAGATTTTATTTTCGACAAACAATTTTTAAAATTTTGGTAATTATAATAGTAAACATTTTTATTTAAATACATTTACATCTTTCCATAATCTTCATACAATGTAAAATATTTCTTGTAGATTAAAAATTTTTTCCATAACAAACGATGTTTAAATTTTAAAACACTATCAAGCAAACAATGAAATTTTTCGACTCTTTTAATTTTTTATCTGCATTAATTGTCGACTAACTTTGTAAAAGAATCGTTAAAATATAGTTTAAGATAGTGGAAGCGTTTTTAATTGCAAATTACTATATCTTAACTGACAATTTTTTTTATTTACACTTCATTTCCTCTCATAAACGAGTTTTTATTTTTAAAAACTCGACAATTGATAACAATTAAAGAAATAGAATCAAAAGAAATTTGAAATATTAAAAGAATAATTATATGAACTATAAATAAAAGTTGTACATTAATCAAATGAGAACAAGGTTATAACAAAGTATTAGTTTTATTTTTTATGTTAAAAGTGAAACATTTTATCGTAATTGTTGCAATTAGTGTACTTGAAACAGTCATCGATACACGTGTAATGGATTTTAAAATACTAAATTTTTATTCAAATGACCTGAATTTTTTATTTTTTTATTTTTTTTTTTTAATATTTAATTACAGTTCAAAAAAAATTACTTTTCATTTTGTCTTAAATTTGAAATATTAAAAAAAAAATTTCTATTTTTTTACAGTTTTCTTTACTGAAAACAGCAGTAAGAAAGATTTATTTTTAATTGCAAGACAATTTTTAATTATAATTTGATAAAAGCACGTGGACAGATAGTGTAGAACTTCCTTGTTTTAGAAGTATATAAAGACCAAATTCAACGTTCATATTACTTTTATAAAGAATTTGTAACAGTTGATAAACAAATTTCAAAATGTATAAATTTATTTGTCTACTTTTCGTTTGTGTCGCTTTTGTACACGTAAGAGTCGTTTCATTATTAATTAATAAAAAAATAAAATAAAAATAAAAAAATATTATGTATATTAAAAATATTTATTAGAGAAGCAGCGTTTTTTATTGTTAGGCCCTCAATTCTAATTTTTGTAGAATATTTTTCTCTTTTTGCAATTTTTCTCTAAATAAAAAAAATTAGTGAAATTTTGGTCAATAATTTACATTAGTAAAAATATTTTCTACTTTTTAGTGAAGTATATTATTTTCTTCAGTAGTTCTAATTTTTTCTACTAAAGTTCTAGTAAAAAGTGGCTAAAAATTAGGGAGAGAAAATAAATGTCTTTAAGAAATAGAAATATATTCTTAATTATTATTTAAATTTAGAATATTTTCAAAATATTTTCAAAATAATTTTAGATTATCGAAATATTTTTAGAATATATTATATTGTACACTAAAAACATAAATTTTCATTAAAAAAATCATTTTTTTTTACATGCGCTTAATTTTCTAGAAATTATATTTTATTTTCAGGCGGTCGACCATAAAATTCAGGTAAAATGGGGAAAAGTGCGCCAAGGACTAACTATCCTTGTAAATATAAAGCGCGGTGCAAATGCAACAAATATTACTTGGAATGGAGAAGTTACTGAAAATAAGAATCGTTTAAGAGTAAGTTAATTTAAAAACATTTGAAAAAATATAAAGTAACTTTTACTATATTTTTCTATACAATACTATTTTATATTTCTATAGGTACTATATTTCCCAAGTGAAACCTGAATCAAAGAAATTGAAAATTAATAAAATTAAAATAGAAAAATCAAAAAATCTAAAAAGTAAACATTGAACTAAACACTAAACTTGTAAATTTCAGCGAATTTTTGTTAAATTTTACTCTCTTGGAAATAAATTTTATTCATTTTTAAAATTTACTATACGAATGTAGTAAAAATTAATTTATTATTTTTATTATTATTTTAATTATTTTATCACGTTTTTTTTAATTTTGTTACAAGAAAATAGAAAAAACAACTTTCTATTTAATAATTTATTAATTATTCTTATTTGTGATTAAATAAAATCATATTCAATAATTACAGGCTACTTATGAGTTCACTTATATAGCTCAAAATAAGACACGAACTACTAGGGCCTCAAATCTTTGCACACCCGCCAAAAAGGGCAGTTTTGATGAAGTTGTTCAGACGTTCCTTTTGAAAACCTTAGCAAATTCTGACAGTTGTCCAATTAAGAAGGTAAAATAAATTTATTTTTTATAAATTTTTAAATATTTAAATTATTAAATTTAAAATTATTTAAATATGATTAGAAAATTATGTTTTTAATATAAAAATGGATTTAAATAACCTGCAAAAATAGAATTCATCAACATTTTGCATCACTGCATGAATTTTAATTATTTTTGTAATATAAAAATAAAAAAATATGTCAACCTGACGTAGTTCCGTGGAAGACCCCTTTGAAAAATATTTAAATTTTAAATTATTAAAAAGTGATAATTTTTCTTTAGCTTTAATTTTAGAAAATTGATAGAATTAATTTTCTTTTTACAGGGAACAATGGTTAGTTACAAAACGCCATTCGATTACAGTTACACAATTGACGAATCTTTTGGATGTGGAGAGTTTAGGTCAAAAATGAAATTATTCAGGAGCCATAAGATAACAGACCTAATTCCCGTATTGGTGTATAAATTTGGTGGAACTATTACTGGCTGTTAAATAGTTAAATTGTATCATACATGTAACAAATGTTTCAATATTAAACAATATTCTAAATTAAAATTAAAAATCTAAAGTGAATTTTAAAATTATAACCTTCAGTACCTATATAGAATATTACGTTAAATACAATGTTTAATTTTTAATTTTACTTTTATTTTGATATTAAACTGAACCAATTTTTTTTTAAATTTCAAAGTTGTATAGATAAAAATAATCGAAACGAAACACGTGTGTCTTTCAACAAAATAAGTTTTTTGAAAACGTTTTTTAGAAACTTGAAGAATATTTTAGTTTCCATTTAAAAAAATTTTAAATTATACTAAAATTGGATTTCTTTAATGTATTTTATATATTTTTTGTAATTTGTATAAACTAAAATTTTGTATATAATTAAACTTATTTATATAATTAATTTAATCAAATTACATGGTAAATTAAATTACATTCTTAAATTCTATTTTTATAGCACATCTTTAGAAATTTTATTTCAGTAATTAGTAATTAATACTATAAAATGAATAAGAAATTAAGATTTATTTTTCACTGTAAGAAAATTGTTACTTTTAGTTTGCAAAAAAAAAACACTTAAATAGATAGTGTTAAGACTTCCTCGTTTTAAAAGTATATAAAGAGCAAATTGAACAGATATATGTTACTTTTATAAGAAATTTGTAACTGTCGACATAAAAATTTCAAGATGTATAAAATTCTATGTCTAGTTCTCATATGTGTTGTTTTTCTACAAGTAAGATTCGTTACAATCTTTCAAATATTTAATACTTTGTTAATTGTGTCCATAAAGATTTTTACATTTCACGAAAATTCGAATTTTAGTAGAAAACATTTTTTTATAAAATTTAAAAAATTATTTCCTTTCTAAAAATGTTTACTTTATTTTTTTTTTATTCATTAACTACTAAATTTTTTTTTATTCGTTAACTACTAAATTTTTATTCAAATGAACTGAATTTTTCATTTTTTTCGGAAATATTTTATTACAATTCAAAAAAAAAACTTCCTTGTTTTAGAAGTATATATAAAGAGCAAATTGAATATTCACATTACTTTCATAAGAAATTTGTAACAGTTAACATAAAAATTCCAAAATAAACAAAATTATTTGTCTACTTTTCGTTTGTGTTGCTTTTGTACACGTAAGATTCGTTGAATTATTAATACCTTTTAATTTTTATTTTATTTTGCTTCCTCGTGAGGAAGCTTTGTAGTCGTTTAATTTACAAAATTTTTAAAAATCCTTTTAAAAAATTTTTTCTATATGGAACTATGTTATATAAGACGCTGAACAATTGTCCGGATGTATGTATGTGTGTGTGTGTGTGTGTGTGTGTGGATCCCGATTTTTGTGAACACGATAACTCGAAGAGGTTTTAACGAATTTGGCTAAAATTTACCAGGTATATTTATCATAAAAATATCTCGAAATGGATTGATAGACTTTAAAAAATTCTCAAAAAAAAAATTTTTTTTGACTTTTTTCTAAAAAAATTTTTTTTGTTTATTGAAGTTAATATATAATAAAATCTTATTCTTTGCATCAAAACGAATCGATTGATGTATATAAAGTATATATTCTATTGAAAATTATAGAATTAATTACAATTAAAGTTGAAAAATTCACTTTTTAACTACAAATTTTTTTGTTTATTTAGATTCATATTACTGTATAAGAAAATTTTATTCTTTCTATTAAGACGAATGAACTTTATTTTATAAATGTTAAATTGTATTAAAAATGATTTAAAAATAAAATTTATTTATCGTTAATGCTTCCTTCACGAGGAAGCAAATTTTTTTTGCTGATCGTAAAGAGGAAGCAAAATGTTCATGTAATGAACATCTGGATTTACAACTTGTTTTCATTTATTAAAATTTAGAGAATAGAAAAACTGGAAAAATGTAAATTTTACTTTCATTCCAATTTTGACTAAAAATCATTTAGATTGCTTAGAACCATTTTCGACTTAATTTTAACTTTGAGTATATTTTTCAGCCTTTTTCTGTGAGAATAAAAAAAAATTTCTAAGCCTTCTCAAGAATATTCTGAATAGAAATAATCGAAAGGAATTATATAGTATGTGTTTTTGACAATTAATTTAATTAATTAAATTTTAATTCTTCATTCAATATGAGTAAAAACAAAACTAAAAATATTCCTTTAAAAAAAAGTCTGAATTTTTTGTTTCAATTAAAATTTTTAAATCGAAATTTCTTGAAAAATGATTTTAGATTGACGGAATATCGCTATGTTTAAATAGTTAATATTATTGATAATTTTTTTTAAGTTTAAAAACTAAGTAACAAGTTTTTTTATCCTTTGTTTAAAAACTAAGTAACAAGTTTTTTTTTATCCTTTGTTTAAAAACTAAGTAACAAGTTTTTTTATCCTTTGTTTAAAGATAATTTTTCGAAATTATTTTCCAGTTTTATAATGATAAACAGAACTTGTTTCCCTCAGCAATATTGTATAAATAAAATGAGGTTTTTAAATTATTATTAGTCAGTTCTGAATTGAAAATTCCCTCCGAAATATAATTTTAAAATGTTGAAACTTCTCTGCGTGTTCGCTGTTTATTTTGCAGTTATATATGTGAGTTGTTTTTACAAAAAATTCAAAAAAAAAATTTACTTTTTTCTCTTAATTTGACATTCGATTTAATTTTGAATTTTTGCATTTTTTTGTTTTTACAAAAAATTCAAATAAAAAAAAAAGAAATTAGAAACCTACAAATTTATATATTTAATTTGATTTTGTCTTTTTGCATTTATCTTTGGTTTTTCTTAAATGTGTACAGACTTAGAGAGTAAAGAAATTTAATTAATTATTTATTTACATTTATTGTTTAAAACTGCTTTAATTGTGTGGAATTTTTAACAATATATTTTAGGCACAAGAGAAAAAAGCTGAAATAACATGGGGACGTATTTTGAAAGGACAAAATTATCCTGGTGTAACTATAAAATCAAGTAAGGAAAAAACTGACATTAAATGGAACGAACCAACAAACGCACAAGTAAATCCTTTAAGAGTAAGTAAACTAAATTTTTCAAATAAATTTTATTTTTCAAAAAAATTTCAATATTGTTCAGAATCTTTACATTACAACAAATATTTACAAATCCTTAATGTGTAAAATATTTTCATAAATTGTTGTAAATGTATTTTTTGTTTATTTATAAATTTTTAAATAAATCCAACCAAGAAAGTTTGAGGCAAACTTGTCATGTAAGCTTGCTGCAAATAATTTTATTGTATTAATAATTATTATAAAAATTTTCTCTTATATGCAATTAATTTGTTATTTTCATGCGCAGGCTACTTTTATCATTAGATTTGTAGATAAGAAAATAAATGAAAATGTCGACCTTGAAAATTTGTGTGACGATGTTAAAAAAGGCACACCCGAAGAAAGGGTTAAAAAATTTGCTTTGAAAACAATTGCAAATATTGATGATTGTCCAATAAAGAAGGTAAATCTAATAATAATAAAAAATAAAAATTCTTCACGCTTTATTCTTAAATTTAATTATTTAAATTTTAAGTATTCTAATATAATTTTTTAACTTTATCACACGATAGTTTTATTTACATTTTAGTATCCTATAGTTTATTAAATTAATATATAGAATAATTAATAAATAATAACTTTTAATTTTTCCAGGATGCAAAAGCAACTTTCAAAGTACCTTCAACTTATTCGTTTTTAAGTGATAAAAATGATTGTGGACCATATCGATCTGAATTGAAAATATTCAGAAAAAAAGATAAAGACAATGCACATCCAATAATTACAGGTCTTTTTAGTGGTAATATTACTGGCTGCAAATAAGATTCAAAAATAAATAGCTGTCCTAAACAAAACTAATTTTATGTTTTTCTTTCAAACTAAGACAGTTATTATTGCAACACAAAAATTATAATTTTTGATTAATTATGATTATGAGTAATTTGTTGTGTAAAACAAAAAAATTCTATTTCTTGTTTTTTCAATTTTTATTGCATACGGTAAATTGTTACCATTGGTAAATTGTAAATTGGTACCATCAACAAAAATAAAGCATAATTGTAAAAATTTAACTTTCTGATTTTATTTAAAAATTCGTTTTTTTTATAAAGAATAAAAAAATGCGTGGTAATTCATATATAAATTCGGGAAAATGGTCGGGAACCATATATTAAATAAATAAATAAAATAAATATTAGAAAATTAAAACTTCAAGTAAATAAATAAAATTCAATTAAACTAGATATTTCAAAAAAAAAATTAATTCTACTGAATTGTTAGTATAAAAATTCATATTTTCAAAGATTTTAATTTATAACCTTTTCAGAATTTAATTATTTCTGAAAAATTATTTCTGATTATTATTCAAGTAATAATGCTTTTCTTTATTCAATTATTATCTAAAATTTCAACTAAAAATCATTATTGAATCAATTTTTAATATTCGATTATTTAAATAGAAATACAAAAATAAATAATTTATTCAATAATTGAATGCTTTTTAAAATTGAATCTCATAAAGAATTTTATCAACAAATTTTTAAATAATTTAAATAATTATATTCATTCGACGAATTTTAATAAAATTGGGTGAATTTTTAAGAATGATTGCATTTTTCGAGGAATTTAATGAAAATTTTATTAAAAATAGTTGAAATTCTGCGATGCGTTTTAACTTTTAATATTCATGAAAATAATTTAATTCCCAAAAATAATTTTATTATATTTGCAAATAATTGAATTATCGGGAAGAAATGTATAACAACTTTGTTAATAATTGAATTCCTGTGAAATTTTTATTATTTATCGAAAAAAATTAAATGTTTGCAATAGAATTAAAAAAAAATTTCTTTTAAAAATTTGAATTCTTGCGAAGAATTTTATAAATATCTTTTTAAATCGAAAAGAAGCACGTGTCTTTTAGAAAAATTTAAATTCCAAATTCTAATAAATCGTTGAATTTAAAAAATAGCTATTTGGTGCACAAAATAGTTCCAGTCGTGAGTATTTAAATTTTCTTATAAAAATGTATAATATTAATCACAAAATTCAATATAATTAAAAACAAAATTACACTGAGAAAACAATAAATTTGAATCAATGCTAATTTCTTGGATACATATTTTTATTTTTATATAATAGAAAAATTATTGAGCTCACAATTTTTGCTATAGCTAACAGTTAATTATGCACTTACATACTTTTTCAATGTTTAATAGCCAATTAATGAGTTTCTATCCTTTACATTTAAAGATAATTTTTCTAAATTAGTTTCCAGTTTTGTAATGATAAACAGAACTAGTTTTCTTCAACAACATTGAAGAAAACACATTTATAAAATGTGTTTTTCAAATTTTTTTTAGTCAGTTTTAAATTGAAAATTCTCTCCGATATATAATTTAAAAATGTTTAAACTTCTCTGCGTGTTTGCTGTTTATTTTGCAGTTATATATGTGAGTTTTTATAAATAATAAAAAAAAAGTAGAAACCTGCAAATTTAATTGACTTTTTTTTTACTTTGACATTCGACTCAATTTTGACTTTGGTTTTTTACTTTGCCTCTGACTAAATTCACTTTGAAATTTAAAGTAAAGGTCAAAGTGATAGTCAAAGCCAAAAAATCAATGTTAAAGTCAAAATTAAATTGATAAGACTAAAGTTATTTAAAAATTAATTGTGCGGTATTTTTAACAATATATTTTAGGCAGAAGAGAAAAAAGCTGAAATAACATGGGGACGTATTATAAAAGGAAAAGATTATCCTGGTGTAACTATAACATCGAGTAAGGAGAAAACTGATATTACATGGAACGAACCAGTAAACGCACAAATAAATCCTTTAAGAGTATGTGAACTAAATTTTTCAAATAAATTTCATTTTTCAACTTAAGCAGAATTTTTACATGACAATAAATATTTACAAATCTCGAAAGTTTAAAATTTTCATAAATTGTTATAAATGTTTTTTGTGTATTTATAAATTTTTAAATAAATTCAGTAATTTATTTATTATTTATTTTTATACACAGTTTACTTACAACATTGGATTTACAAAAAAGAAAACAACTGAATATGTCGAACTCGAAAATTTGTGTGGTGATGTGAAAAAAGGCACATCCGAAGAAAGGGTTAAGAAATTTATTTTGAAAACACTTACAAGTAGTGATGATTGTCCAATAAAGAAGGTAAATTTAATAATAATAATAAATATTCTTCACGTCTTATTATTAAATTTAATTATTTATAGTTTGAGTATTCTAATACAATTTTTTGACTTTCTCACTCTCGGTAGTTTTTTTTTTTGTATTCAAGTATTCTAGTTTATTAAATTAATGTATAGAAAAATTGATTTAAAAAAAACCTAATTTTTCTAGGGTGCAAAAGCAACTTTCAAAGTACCTTCAATTTCTACGTTTAAGAGTGATAAAAATCAATGTGGACCATATCGATCTGAATTCAATATATTCAGAGCAAGAGATCAAGGCAATACACATCCAATTATTACCGGTATTTTTCGTGGTAATATCACTGGCTGCAAATAAAATTCATAAATGAACAACTGTCCTGAATAAAACTAATTTAATAGTTTTCTTTCAAACTAAGACATTTACTATTGTATCAAAAATTATAATTTTCAATTAATTATGCGTAATTTATTGTAAAACAAACAAATTCTATTTCTTGTTTTTTCAATTTTTATTGCATACTATAAATTGTTACCATTGAAAAAAATAAAGCATAATTGTAAAAATTTAACTTTTTGATTTTATTTAAAAATTTGTTCTTTTATGAAGATTAAAAAAAAAAAACTTGGGAATTATTTTAACATAATATATATATATATATTCGGGTACCGTATATTAGAAAATAAAAACTTCAAGTAATTAAAAAAAATTCGATTAAACTGGGTATTTCAAAAAAATTAATTCTACTGAATTGTTAGTATAAAAATTCAGATTTTCAAAGATTTTAATTTGATACCTTTTCAGAATTTAATTATTTCTAAAAATTCAAGTAATAATTTTTTTTTATTAAATTATTATCTAAAATTTTAAGTATAATTATTCCTTAGATCAATTTTTATTAAATATTCAATTATTTAAATAGAAAAATAAATAATTTATTCAATAACTGAATGTTCCTTAAAATTGATTCCCATAAAGAATTTTGCCACAAAATTTTTAAATAATTAGGTATATTCTTTCGACGAATTATAATAAAATTTTTAAAAAATAATTGCATTTTTTTAAGGCATTCGATTAAAATTTTATTAAAAATAGTTGAAATTCTGCGATGCGTTTTATTATTTATGAAAATATTGTATCATCGGGTAGAAATGTATAACAACTTTGTAAATAGTAAAATTCCTGTGAAATTTTTATTAATAATGAAAATATAATTGAAAATGTTTGCATAGAATTAAAAAAATTTTCTTTCACATAATTAAATTCTTGCAAAGAATTTTATAAATATCTTTTTAAATCGAAAAGAAGCGCGTGTCTTTCAACAAAATAAGCTTTTTTTTTAAACTTGATGAAAATTTTAGTTTTTATTTTAGATAACATTTAAAATTATTTAAATTGAATTTTTTTAAATATATTTCAATGATTACAATTGAGAGAAAAAATATATTTTTTCATCGACCAACTCATAGTACACCTTTAGAAGGACGTCGACAACATATACCAATATATTTTTTTTCTTTTAATTCTAAATTTTAATAAATCATTGAGTCCAAAAAATAGATGTGCAAAAAATAGTTCCAGTTGAGGGTAATTAAAAATTTTTATAAAAATGTATCTGAATCACAAAAATTAAAAACAAAACTACACTGAATCAAAGATTCAATCCACAGATAATTTGAATTTTGAATCATAGATAATTTCTTGGCTACATATTTTTGGATTAAAAAAAAAATTTTCAGTGTAAAAATATGGATTTGACAAAAGAAGTCCGAATTTTTTTAACTTTTTTTAAATTTAAATTTTTTAATTCGAAATTGCTTGAAATATAGCTATTATAAAATGGTAAAATTAATAGATGATATTAATTTTTGCGAGTAAAATGACTTTCAAAAAATTGTGAAAATATTTTTATTTCTATATAATAGAAAAATTATTGAGCTATAGACAAAAGTTAATTTTGCATTTTCATATTTTTTTTAAATTTAAGAACTAATTATCAAGTTTTTTTATCCTTTGTTTAAAGATAATTTTTCGAAATTACTTTCCAGTTTTTTAATGATAAACAGAACTTGTTTCCCTCAGCAATATTGTATAAATAAAATGAGGTTTTTAAATTATTATTAGTCAGTTCTAAATTGAAAATTCTCTCCGAAATATAATTTAAAAATGTTGAAACTTCTCTGTGTATTCGCTATTTATTTTGCAGTTATATATGTGAGTTGTTTTTAAAGATAAATCACCAAAAAAAAAATAATCAAAATAAAATCTAAACTTATTTAAAAATTAATTTAAAATTAATAAAAAAAAGACCTCGAGCTTGGGTCGTATTATCAAGAAGTGTTTTTTTTTAAACGATTACAGACTTAGAGAGTAAAGAAATTAAATTTATTATTTATTTACATTTACTGTTTAAAACTGCTTTAATTGTGTGGAATTTTTAATAATATATTTTAGGCACAAGAGAGGAAAGCTGAAATATCATGGGGACGTGTTTTCAAAGGAAAAGATTATCCTGGTGTAACTATAACATCGAGTAAGGAAAAAACTGACATTACATGGAACGAACCAACAAACGCACAAATAAATCCTTTGAAAGTATGTAAATTAAATATTTAAATAATGAAATATAGTTAATCTTTACATTACAAAAAATATTTACAAGTCTCTAATGTTTAAATATTATAAAAATTTTCTCACGTACAATAAATTTATTATTTTTATGCGCAGGCTACTTTCAGCATTAGATTTACAGATATGAAAAAAACTCAAGATGCCGAACTTGCCAATTTGTGTGGCGATGTTAAAAAAGGCTCATTCGAAGAAAGGGTTAAGAAATTCGCTTTGAAAATAATTGCAAATACTGATGATTGTCCGATAAAAAAGGTAAATTTAATAATAATAATAATATTAATAATAGGGGAGACTAGGGCGAAAAGTTAAATTGTGAAAATAGTAAATTTAAATTTCCCCTCCCCCCTACTTTTGAAAATTTTTTCGTAAAAGAAAATATCAACTTTTAAGTATATTTTTTGCATTTATTCTCACCGCGATTTTTTTACTTCATTATTTGGGTCCCCTGAAGAGATATCTAAAGGTATTTGCTAAATATCTTTAGTCAGATTTTATATATTTGTTGTTAAAATTTTTTTTTTATTTTTCGTTTATTTGGGTTTTATTTGTTTAAAAATGATTTATTTGACATTAGGCAAGTACTCTGTCAAAAAACAAGACCGAAATAAACTAAAATTTTTTTTTTTTGAATTTTATTTTTTTAACTTTATAACTGTTCTAAAGCTTTTGTTAAATAAACACAGATCTTTTATAATAATAATAATAATAATAATAATAATAATAATAATAAACCTTCACTCATTATTAAAAATTATTTAAAATTCAAATTAATCTTGTTTATTAAATTAATGTATAGAATAATTAATAAAATAAATAAATTTTTCTAGGGTGCAAAAGCAACTTTCAATGTACCTTTATCTTATCCGTATACAAGTGATAAAAAACTTTGTGGACCATATCGATCTGAATTGAAAATATTTAGAAAAAATGATCAAGGCAATGCACTTCCAATTATTACCGGTATTTTTCGTGGTAATGTCACTGGCTGCTAATAAGATTCGTAAATGAACAACTGTCCTAAATAAAACTAATTTAATAGTTTTCTTTCAAACTAAGACAGTTACTATTGCAAAAAAAATTATAAATCTGTGGTGTGTTATTAACTTAAAATAAATGTGTTTCATCATAATGTCCATGTTTATCAGTGTTAATTTATTTATTTAACTATGATGTTAATATTTATTTATTTATTTATTTACTTATTTATTTATTTATTTATTACAAAATTGGTTTTATAAGCTTTTATAGTTATGACTCCAAACTCTATGTTTTCTCTGACGTTTAATGGGTGAATTTATTTTTATTTTTTGCCGACGAATGTTTATTTATTAACTTTTTTGAATCCCTGAAGAGGAAATCATTTAGATTTCGAAACGTTGGAGTAAACTAATTTTTAAAAACTATTTGTCCGAATGGTTTTTGGTTTTATTCTCCTTCACTATAATTAAATAAATAAAAATATTAGAAAATTAAAACGTCAAGTAATTAAAAAAAAATTCAATTAAACTAGGTATTAAAAAAAAAATTAATTCTACTGAATTGTTTGTATAAAAATTCAGATTTTCAAAGATTTTAATTTAAAACCTTTTCGGAATTTAATTACTTCTGAAAATTCAAGTAATAATGCTTTTCTTTATTCAATTATTATCTAAAATTTTAACTAAAAATCATTTTTGAATCAATTTTTAATATTCGATTAATTAAATAGAAAAATAAATCATTTATTCAATAATTAAATGCTTTTTAAAATTGAATCTCATGAAAAATTTTATTAACAAATTTTTTCTATTAACAAGTTTTTTTTTTAATCATTCGACGAATTTTAATAAAATTTTTAATAATAATTGCATTTTTCGAGGAATACGATTAAAATTTTATTAAAAATAGTTGAAATTCTGCGATGGGTTTTTAATATTTATGAAAATAATTTAATTCACAAAAAGAATTTTATTATATTTGCAAATAATTTAATTATCGGGAAGAAATTTATAACAGCTTTGTAAATAATTGAATTCCTGTGAAATTTTTATTATTTATCGAAAAAAAATAAGAATTTTATAAATATCTTTTTAAAACGAAAAGAAACGCGTGTCTTTCAACAAAATAAGTTTTTTTTAAACTTGACGCAAATTTTAGTTTTTATTTGAGATAAAATTTAAAATTACTAAATTTCTTAAATATATTTCAATGACTACAACTGAGACAAACAAAATTTTTTTCATAGTACACCTTTAGAAGGACGTCCACAACATATGCCAAGTTTTTTTTTTAATTCTAAATTTTAATAAATCATTGAGTCCAATAAATAGCTGTGCACAAAATAGTTCCAGTTGAGGGTATTTAAAAATTTGCATAAAAATGTATCTGAATCACAAAAATTAAAAACGAAACTACACTGAATCAATGATTCAATCACAGATAATTTGAATCAAAGATAATTTCTTGGCTACATATTTTTGAATTAAAAAAAAATTGTTGAATGTAAAAATATGCATTTAAGGGCATTTGAACCATGATGACGTCACAGATTTAAAACTAATGCTTTGCACAAACTGTGACGTCATCAAGGTTCAAATCCCCTTAAAAAATGAAATCCGAATTTTTTAAACTTTGTTTAAATTTAAATTCAAATTTTTTAAATCGAAATTGCTTGAAATATAGCTATTAAAATTGTAAATAAAATAAAAATTGTGATAATTGTCTGATAAAGATGGTAAATTTAATAATAATAATAATAATAATAATAATAATAATAATAATAATAATTGTTAGATGGAAATACACTTCATTGGGTTATAACCACAAGTGAGAAGATTCCAGGTCATTAAAAACACATTTATTAATTAATTAAAGTACAAAAGTATAAGAGCTGATGAGACGCACAAACCGCGTGTTAGAGACGATGTAATCGAACTGAACTTAGGCACAGAAGGCGCCATATATATCGGATAATAAGATCGATTATCGAGAGCACTAATAGAATTCAAATTTCCAACACTCCCTCTATCGATTTGTGCTCTTTAAAATTGACATAGTAATGTAAACAAAAATATTTATTTAATTTAGACATAGCATTTCGACGTTTCGATAGTGTTTACATTTCGTTAATGGTTTCGTGAGTACATCGGCAAGCATCATATCTGTTCTGATGTAACTTATTTTTATTTCTTTATTTTCTACTAATTCGCGTGTAAAATGAAACCTAATGTCTATATGTTTACTTCTTTTGTGAAAAACACAATTTTTCGACAATTCAATGGCACTTTGATTATCACAGAACACTTTGATTGGAGATTTAGCACGCTGAACAAAACCCATATCACTTAAGAGTCTTTTGACATAAATCACTTCGCGAGAAATTTCCGACAGTGCTAAATACTCCGCTTCCATGGTAGATAATGCGACTGATGCCTGCTTTTTCGACTTCCAACTTATAGGTCCACCTGATAAAATTAGTACATTTCCAGAACATGATTTCCGATCGTCGATGTCTCCTGCCCAATCTGAGTCTGTGTAAGCTTGAAGATTTTCCTGATTTTTAATATAACTGATGCCGAAATGAGAAGTTGCTTTCAGATACCTTAAAACCCGCTTAGCAATAATCCAATGCTCTATTCCAGGATCCGAACAAAAACGACTTAAGGCGCTGGCTGCAAATGCGATGTCTGGCCTCGTTGCATTTGCTAAGTATATGAGACCTCCAATCAATTCTCTATAAGGTTTCTGACGCATGTCGTTCCTCTCATTTTCTGTTTTTGGACTCATATCCTTGGAAATTTTTGTAGATGGATCGATCGGTGTTGGAGCTTCTTTCGCCTGTTCCATGTTGAATTTTTCGATTAATTCTTCAACATATTTCTTTTGTGACAGGTGTATTTTTCCGGTTGATCCTTCTCGTTTTACTGTAATTCCAAGAATGGTGTTGATTTCACCTAAGTCTTTCATTTTAAATTTCGACATTAATTTTGTTTTAATCGCGTTTAATTTTTCGATCTTTTTCGAAGCTAATATTAAGTCATCGACATATACAACAATGATAACTCTGTCTTCGCTCTTGTCGAAAACATAAACGCATGGCTCCGCTGGAGTACGCTTGCCACCAATTTGTAGAAGAAAACTGTCCAGTTCACTATACCACTCTCGACCCGACTGTTTTAAACCGTATATAGATTTAAGTAACTTGCACACTTTTTCTTCTTGTCCAATTTGAATGAACATATTGGGTTGTTCCATGTATACTTCGTCGTGTAGATGACCTTGCAGATAAGCGGAGATTACATCCATTTGGTGAATGTACATTTCCTCACCTACGGCTGCTGCAAGCAACGTACGGATGGTTTCGTATCTTGCTACAGGTGAGAAAACTTCGTTGTAGTTCACACCTAATTCTTGCGAATAACCACATGCAACTAACCTTGCTTTGTATTTTTCGATTTCGTTGTTTTGATTAGTTTTCGTTTTAAATACCCACTTACTTGACAGAACTTTTTTATTTTCAGGTCGGTCAACAAGAGTCCAGGTGTTGTTTTCTTTTAAAGAATCGAATTCACTTCCCATGGCGGTTAGTCATGATTCTTTGTCATCTCGTTCCAAGGCTTCACGTGGAGTTCTGGGTTCATGGTGTTTCATTTGGTAGATCTTCCTCGGTCTGCCACGTTTTCCTGTCCTTTCGAATGTGGGACGCCCTACTCCTCGTTTTGATTCACTTATTTCTGCTTCACAATTTTCAATATCTTGTTGCTCGATGTTTGTTTCGTTTGCGTCCACGAATTCCTCTTGAGAATTTTCTTCGTTTTCGTCCGAAGTTTCTGCTTGAGAGTTCTCGTCATCTTCGCTTTGAATTTTTTCTTCGATAAAGTTTTCGACAGTAAACATTGGTATATTAAGAGTTTCGTTTATTAAAGTCTCGGGTGCGTCTATTGTTTCGATGAATTTTACGTCTCGGGATTTAATCACTTTTCTTGTCGTTGGCTTCCAAAGGCGATAGGCTTTAGATTCACTTGAGTAACCTACTAATAAATATTCGTCGCCTTTCGGTTGAAATTTTCCTCTTCTTTGACCTTTGTTTAGGACAATTGCTTTGCTTCCTATCGTTTTAAAATATCCGACGTATGGTTTTTGATTAGTCCACGCTTCCAGAGGAGTGATACCTTTGAGACATTTTGTGGCACTTCTATTTCGGAGATACGTCGCTGTATTTATCATTTCGGCCCACAATGAATTTGGGAATTTTCCTTGCAGCATTAGACATCGTGCCATCTCTACGAGCGTTCGATTGGCACGCTCGGCCACACCGTTTTGTTGGGGTGTGTATTCGACACTTAACTGGTGAACAATTCCTTCCTCTCTCAAAAAATTTTTAAACTCGTTTGATAAATATTCTTTTCCATTGTCTGTGCGTAACTTTTTGATTTTTTGACCGGTTTGTTTTTCGACTCGACGTTTATAATCCTTGAATATCTGTAGAACTTCAGATCGTTTTCGTAGCATAGCTGTCTCTGTGTATCTGGAACAATCATCAATAAGTGTCACAAAGTACTTGGCGCCGCCGAGTGATTCACAGTCTATCGGCCCACAAATGTCAGAATGAACCAAGCCTAGTAACACTTTTTCGCGATTTTCTGATGATTTGAATGGTTGGACATTAATTTTACACTTTGCACATATTTCACACTTTATTTCACACGATTTTGATGTAAATTTCATACCGGATACCATTTCCTCAAGTTTCATTTTTTTTTAAATCGTTGATGTTTACGTGTCCGTAACGCTGATGCCATTTTTGTAATTCACTGGTTTCGTTTTCACTTAAAAATGACACTGGTTCTTCTTTTTCATCGATGACATATAGTTGATTTCGTTTCGTTGCCGTGACTGCTGTAGAACCGTCTTTCCGATTTATAAAAGCTCGATTTTTGTCAAATGTGACCGTATATCCGTTTTCAGTAACACTCGAGACGGATAGTAAATTGTTTCGAAGTTCGGGAACGTATAATGTATCTTTCAATTTCACAGGGTTCACTGAGTGGGAATTTAGTTTAGTATTTAAATTCACTTCACCGGCACCAGGGGATTCTACAACGTGTTTTGAAGCTGTGTACACTTTTGATTTTTCACTTTTGTTGAGAAAAGAAAATTTCTGATCGTCATTACACATGTGTCTCGTCGCGCCACTATCGAGGAACCACACTTCTGATTTTGCTTTGCACTCGGTATTGTACGCGATTGCGATCATTGCATCACTCATATTTGTTTCAACACGTTTCGATTTACTCCGACAAAATCGACTTTTATGCCCAATCTTACCACAATTGAAGCACTTAAAATTGAACCTCCGCGTATTTATTTCCACGTTGTTTTGTTTTGAATTAGAGTTTGATTGTTTACCTTGTTCACTATTGTATCGTTTTGTTAATAACGCGTCACATTTATCCTTGTCATCGTTTGTTTTCGCACTTTTATCATGTTGTCTCGCTTCCTCTTCAATAAGTTTCACTTTCAGATTTTCGAGTGTCGGAATGTTATCACGAGATTCAATTGAGATACAGAAGTTTTCGAATTCGTTAGGTAAAGAACCTAACAACATTATCGACAGTAGGTCTTCAGGAATTTTAATTCCTGCTTCTTCGAGTTGCTCTGCTTTGTGGGTAAAATCGGTAACATATTGCGTGATGCTATCATTTGTCCTTTTTTCTAGGCGTAACAACTGTTTGTATAAAACAGCCTTTCTTACAGGGCCTCGGGATTCGTACACTAACTTTAAAGCGTCCCATGCTTCCTTCGACAATGTAGCTCTTTTTACGTGATTGAGCTGACCATGGGTGACACTTAAAGTTATCATTGCTAGTGCTTTACTGTCCTTTTTAATCCAATCTTCAGCGTTTGCCGCTGGCCTCAACTCGGTACCGTCAACGTATGACCACAATTCGTTAATTATTAACACGCTTTTCATTTGAACTTTCCACAGGTCATAATTTTGTTCGTTTAGTTTTTCAATATTCGTAAACCCGAGCGCGCTAGCCATTTTCGCGTTGCGTCGTTTTAACAAAACCGAATTTCACTCTTTATACTTATTATTGGCGACCTGGGCCCATAACCTGTTAGATGGAAATACACTTCATTGGGTTATAACCACAAGTGAGAAGATTCCAGGTCATTAAAAACACATTTATTAATTAATTAAAGTACAAAAGTATAAGAGCTGATGAGACGCACAAACCGCGTGTTAGAGACGATGTAATCGAACTGAACTTAGGCACAGAAGGCGCCATATATATCGGATAATAAGATCGATTATCGAGAGCACTAATAGAATTCAAATTTCCAACAATAATAATAATAATAATAATAATAATAATAATAATAATAATAATAAATTTTTCCCGTCTTATTATTAAAAATTATTTAAAATTTATTTTAATTATTAAATTAATGTATAGAATAATGAATAAAATAACTTAATTTTTCTACATTTTTTTATGAAAATAATAATTGAATTCCTTAAAAAAATTGTATTATTTATGAAAATAATAATTGAATTCCTGTGAAATTTTTATTATTTATGAAAATAATTAAATGCTTACATACAATTTTATTAAAATTTTTTTTTAAATAATTGAATTCGTTTTGGGAAATTTTATAAAAAATCGTAGAAATTGAAAATCATTGAAATTAGAAAAATGTATTTTATTTTTGAAAATAATTGAAATTAGGACAAGAATTTTTTTGCCATTTATAAAAATAATTGAACTTTGATTTTGTTATTTATAAAGATAATTGGGATTTTAACGAGAATTTTTTTTTAAATTTTGACCATAGTTGAATTTTGTATTTTTTTAAATAATTGAATTTCTGCAATTATTTGTAATTTCTCCAAAATTGAATTATTTTAGTGTTTTCAACAAAAATTTTTATTAGAAAATTTCTAAATTCTATTATTTTTAAAATTGCTAGTTTTATTAAAAAAAAAAGGTAGTAAGAAGTTAGCATCTCTCTTTAGCGCGCGAATTATTGATAGTTCATTATATTCTCATTTTCATAAAATAAAATTTAATTTTTAAAATAAATTCATATAAAATTTATATTTAAAAAATCATAATAATATTAAATAAATAAATAATTTTGTTAAATTTCCGAATATTTGATCTTATTATTTTTTTTTCATTTTGTGTAAAATTCATTTTTGTATAAATTATTATAAAATATTTCTATAAGACACTGTTAAATATTTATTTACAGTTTTAAAATTTTTTTTTTCAACGTATTAAAATATAGTGATAAAGTTTGGAACCATTAAAATAATAAAAAATTGCTAAATAGCGTCATATTTAATTATTTTCATATCTAAGTTTAAAGAATATTTCATGTATTTTTGATAAAAAAAAACCATTTACAAGAGCAAATATGAAACTAAATTAACAATGTTTTATCCATAATGTTTATAGAGATAATATTTAACTATTAAATTCCCAGTTCTCTGATAATAAACAGAACTAGTTTACCTTACCAAAATATATAAATAAGAGGTGTCAGTTATTTATTCTTTTTCGACATTACATTGAAAATTCTGGGCAAAAATTTAAAAATGTTGAAAATTCTTTGTCTGTTCGCTTTGTTTTTTGCTGTCTGCAACTCTGTGAGTTTCTCTTCAATCAGTTTATTAATTAATCTTTCGCACTTTAATTATTGTAAAAAGAAATAAAAAAAAAAATTTATAGAGTTTTACTATAAAGAAAATGCAATTATAATTTTTTTTTATATAATTAAATAATTATTTTTCTTAAAATTTATTGTAAAAAGTTGAATAATAATGATAGTGAAAATTATTACACAGTTTTTCTAAGGATATCAAATTGAGACAAAAAAAAGTATCAAAACGTTGCTTCGCAACAATTTTGATACTTTTTTTGTCTCAATTTGATATCCTTAGAAAAATTATGTTAGTAATGAATTATTATTTAATTAATTATTAGTTAATAATTATTTTTATTATTTTCATAATAAAAATTAATAAATTATTCAATTATGTAATATTTTAGGCGACGTACAGAGAAGCTCATATAAAATCGGTAAATATTGTAAAAGGAAAAAATAATCAATTGGTAACTGTAACTAAAAAGGACGACAAAACTGAAATTAAATGGAATGTACCAGTTAGCGAAAATCTAAATCCTTTAAGAGTAAGTGTGAAAAAATTTTGTAAACTTAGTATTTATTATTATTTAGTACATAATTAAAAAGCAATGTAAATTTAACATTCACTCACTTCAGAATTAATAATTATTTTAATAAAAAAAAATAATATTATTCAATAAAATACAAAATTAAAAGAATTCATAAAAAATATCGTCTCGTTCATTTAAAAACGTTCAGAACTTTATAAAGAAGTGAAAAAAGTTATAATTCTTTAAAAATTCTTTAAAAATGAATTTTTTTGAAAAAACGAACAGAAAATAGAGTTTTGAAATTTAAAAAAAAATAAGCATAACAATATAAAATAGAATTTGAATTTTAAATTATTTTTTTGATTTTAAATATAAAATTTAAATTTTCTTACTATTTACAGGCTTCTTTTTTGATAAGGTATCCAAAAACCGGGAAGAAGGATGCTGTTGACTTTGAAAATTTGTGTGGAACTTTTGAAAAATATTCACTTGAACGCAATGTTCAGAAATTCATTTTGGGAACTATCGCAGGTCTCGAAAATTGTCCAATTAAAAAAGTGAGTATTAACTATTACAAAATTCATTTATGTTAAAGAAATTTTAATTAAATTTTTATTAAAATTTTTTAGAAACGTAAGTTTTCAGATTTTTTAAATTAAATTATTCAATGCTTCAATAATTTTGTTGAATTATTTTAAAATTTTAAATATTTACTGTTATTTACTAAACTATTTATAAATTTTAGATATTAAATAGTTATAATTCCAAATCTTTTGAAATTTAATTTTTTCTAAAATTTACAAAAGTAATTATTACGAAACTTAATTATTTAATTATTTTTCGAAAATTACAATTTTGAATCATCTGAAACTTAATTTTTGTAATAATTACAAACTTACAACAGTTGCTATTCAATTGTTTTTCAAAAAAATTAAACCAATTTAAAAAAAATTTAGAGAAAAATTAAAAAATCTATTTTTTACTATTTTTAACTGAAATTCTTCCCTATATTATTTTGAGTAATTTTGAGAAAGTTTTTTGCGAATTCGATTATTGAAAAAATAAGGAAATTTCACTTAAAATAGTTTAAAATTTAGTTTTCAATTAAATTTTTCCCACTTAAATAATTTGAAAATTTTTCAATTGAATATTGTATATTCCAGAACTGAATTAATATAAAAAA
The DNA here is from genome assembly GCA_032872505.1 of Leptopilina syphax. Classification (NCBI taxonomy): domain Eukaryota; kingdom Metazoa; phylum Arthropoda; class Insecta; order Hymenoptera; family Figitidae; genus Leptopilina; species Leptopilina syphax. The sequence goes on from CM065470.1 coordinate 31,146,730, forward strand.
TATTTCAAACAAAATTTTTCAAAAAACTAAATTTTCTCCCAAATTTTTAATATTTAAATTATTCAAAATTAAAATAGTTTAAAAATACTTGAATTTTAAAAAAGAGATGCGCCTAGAATTTTTATAAATAATTAAATTTCAAAAAGTTTCAATTTCAAATTTTACAATGTAAAAATTTCAACCATAAATATAATCAAAACTTTTAAAAATGTTAATTTTTTGAAAAATTCTTATTCAAATTTTTTTTGAAATTTTTTTTTAAATTTCGTAAAATGGAATTGTAAGCAAGTGGATTTTAGAGTTATTTTAGATGAACTTTTTTTTCTTTTATTTGTCAATTTTTTTGTATGGATTCAAAAACATTTTTTCTGTGCAAATGTTCGAAATGGATTATAATTATATTACAAATTAATAATTAATTTCAAACATCTTGAGACGCGATTTTTTTCATGAGGATTTTGTGACAAAAATTGTTTAAAAAAAATGGTCAAAATATTTTCTGACCAATTTTATTTTATGACAATTGAATTCCTCACAAAAAGAATTACTAGTTTAAAAATAATTTTATGTAATATTTCAATTATTTTTTTGATCTGGTTAAAAATATCGGCGTTCTCCCCTTAAGATGATTAATATATGCTAAACGGAAAATTAAAATGTAATTATTAATTATTATTAATTTTAATTAATTATGCTTATTTATGTGTTTATTTATTATTATTATTATTGTTATTATTATTATTATTATTATTATTATTATTATTATTATTATTATTATTATTATTATTATTATTATTATTATTATTATTATTATTATTATTATTATTATTATTATTATTATTATTATTATTATTATTATTATTATTATTATTATTATTATTATTATTATTATTATTATTATTATTATTATTATTATTATTATTATTATTATTATTATTATTATTATTATTATTATTATTATTATTATTATTATTATTATTATTATTATTATTATTTTTATTATTATTATTATTATTATTATTATCTATTATTAATTATGTATAATGCCAGAACAGAAATAAACAACTTTTATTGTTTATTTAAACAATGAAAGAAAAATAATGATTTGATTTTTATAGGATACCAAGAGCAGTGTCGCAGCACCCAGTGTTTTTAAATACACTATTAGTAACAATACTAACTGTGGACAATTCACATCAGTAATGAAAGTATATAACCAAAAGGATAAATCTAACGCACATCCAATGCTTACAGCCTCTTTTAAAGGAAACATCACTTGTTAATAAAAAAAAATTAAAACAATGAATAAATAAGTAATAAAAATAAATATGTAATTGTAAATTACATTAAATGTAAAATGTAAATTTACAATATTTCCATTTTCGAAAATTCAACTATATTTGTTTATATTCTTCTAAATTTTATCATAAATCAATTAAAATTCTTCTATAGAGGAATATACATGTTTGTTGATGGAAAATAATTATTTTAAATTCTTGAGAACATCTTGAGACGCAATTTTTTTTCGGAATAAAAAAGAAAATTGCAATTTTTTGATGAGAGGTAGTTTCATTAATATTTGTCAGTCTTGCGTTTTAATCATGAGTGAGTGACAGAGGGGATGAAAGTGAGAGAGAGAGAGAGAGAGAGAGAGAGAGAGAGAGAGAGAGAGAGAGAGAGAGAGAGAGAGAGAGAGAGAGAGAGAGAGAGAGAGAGAGAGAGAGAGAGAGAGAGAGAGAGAGAGAGAGAGAGAGAGAGAGAGAGAGAGAGAGAGAGAGAGAGAGAGTGTCGTAATAGATTGACTTTCACATTAAATGTAAAAACCACTTACCATTCAGTACGTGGACCATCACACTGGCAGGATTTGCGTTACTAGGTATGCAGGTGTAATTTCCGCTGTCGCTCAATCTGGCTTGTGTCACCAAGAGCTTACTTGTCGTCCCACTCTCAGTTTTCTCCGTCTCCAAGGAAACTCCGCCCCTAAAATAGTGAACGCTGTATTATCACAAATACTTGCAAACTGCTTTTCGAGATAGAAAAAAATACGAAGAGAAAAAAAAATATCGAAAGAGGGAGAGAGGGCGTATCATATCTTTAGATCCGAACTTCAAAGGCTGATAATTTTTCCACGGATAATCCACTACAAGTCAAGAGTTTCTTGAACTGGAATTTCAACATTATCGGGAAAAATTGTCTCACAAAACTCCATTTTCTTTTCTTTTTTTTTTAACCATTTCTATTTCCTGTCAGGCAACTATATTTTTTTTTATTATTTTTCAATTCTCTTTTTCAACTTATTTACCCTCATATATAGAAAGAAAAATTTGTAATTAAAAGAAATCAATTTTTTCCCCACATATTCTATAAAAGTAAAAAATTTCAGAATAGAGAAAATCGAAATTGAAATTCAACTTTTCGAATATATGGGAAATGAATTGACCCGTAAAGGAAATGCCCTGGAATAATACTTACTAAAAAGAAACTGATTAAATTCGAAACTTTCTGTGAGGTAGATTCCTTAAAGTTCATTACTTGGCTTGTTAAAAAAAACTTCATAGGACGTTAATTTTTTTTTTCAACTTAATTTCTCTCAGCTTCTTGAAAAAGTTGAAGAGTCTTCTTTTTTTTGTGAGTTCTCAATCAAACCAGAGCTTATTTTTTAATGACGACAATTTTTCAAGTTGTTTTTCTTTTTTTTTTTTTTGAAAATGTTATTTATATTTCTAGAGGAAAGGAAATAAATCCAAATCTTCTTATTTATAAAGTCGAGAAAAGTATTTGAAATGTAATTGAGAATTTTAAAACTGAAAAAATTTTTATATTTATTAAAAATTCTCAGTTTTTACTAAAAAAATGTTGAGCTTTTTTGACTTAACTCAGAAAATTGTCACTTTCGGTAAACAAATTTTAGTTTCACTTTGACTTACAAAATTTACACTCACTCAGAAAATTCTTACTTTGGGTAAAAAAATTTTCAGTTTCATTAAAAAAAATTCTTACTTTTACTAACAAAATTGTCACTTTCACTAAAAAAAAAGATTGACATAAAAAAATTGTCAGTTTCATTAAAAAAATTCTTACTTTTATTAACAAAATTGTTACTTTCACGAAATTAATTTTCAATTTCATTGCAAAAATTTCACATTCACTAAAAAAAATTCTACTTTCACTATAACTTAAAAAATTTTACTTTCGCACGAAAAATTCTTACTTTTGATTTAGTTTCATTGAAAAAATTCTTACTTTTACTAACAAAATTGTCACTTTCACTAAATTAATTTTCAATTTCATTGGAAAAATTTAACTTTCACTTTAACTTATAAAATTTTAATTTCGCTCAAAAAATTCTTAGGTACTTTTGATAAAAAAATTGTCAGTTTCATTAAAAAAATTCTTACTTTTACTAACAAAATTGTCACTTTCACTAAATTAATTTTCAATTTCATTGGAAAAATTTAACTTTCACTTTAACTTATAAAATTTTAATTTCGCTCGAAAAATTCTTAGGTACTTTTGATAAAAAAAATTGTCAGTTTCATTAAAAAAATTCTTACTTTTACTAACAAAATTGTCACTTTCACTAAATTAATTTTCAATTTCATTGCAAAAATTTAACTTTCACTTTCACTTATAAAATTTTAATTTCGCTCGAAAAATTCTTAGGTACTTCTGATAAAAAAATTGTCAGTTTCATTAAAAAAATTCTTACTTTTACTAACAAAATTGTCACTTTCACAAAATTAATTTTCAATTTCATTGCAAAAATTTAACTTTCACTTTCACTTATAAAATTTTAATTTCGCTCGAAAAATTCTTAGGTACTTTTGATAAAAAAATTGTCAGTTTCATTAAAAAAATTCTTACTTTTACTAACAAAATTGTCACTTTCACTAAATTAATTTTCAATTTCATTGCAAAAATTTAACTTTCACTTTCACTTATAAAATTTTAATTTCGCTCGAAAAATTCTTAGGTACTTTTGATAAAAAAATTGTCAGTTTCATTAAAAAAATTCTTACTTTTACTAACAAAATTGTCACTTTCACTAAAAAAAAGATTGACTTTCACTAAATTAATTCTCATTTTCAATTTCATTGCAAAAATTTTACTTTCACTAAAAAAAATGTTCATCTTCACTAAAAGAATTTTGATTTTTCTTCGAAAATTCTTACTTTAACTTTCAATCACAAAATTGTAATTTGCACAAAATTAAAAGAAATTCAACATCATTAAAAAATGTTCACCATTAATAAAAAAATGTTGACTATCACTGAAAAAATTATTACTTACACTTTTACTCAAAAAAAGTTCTCACTTTCACATTCACTCAAAAAATTATTACATTCATTAAAAAAATTTTCACTTTTATTAAAAAAATGTTGACCTTTACTAGAAAAATATTGACTTCACTCACAAAATTGCCACTTTCACTAAAAAAATGTGACTTTCATTCAATTAATTGTTACTTTCAATTTCATTAAAAAAAATTTACTTTTACTATAAAAATTTTGACTTTCACTCACAAAAAATTATTACTTTCACTCTAACTCTCAAAAAATTTTCACATTCATTAAACAAATTTTCATTTTTTCTAAAAAAAAATTTTGACTTCACACAAAAAATTTCACTCTCACTAAAAGAATTTTGACTTTCCCTAAAAAATTCTTACTTTAATTTTCACTCGCAAAATCGTCACTTACACTAAAAGAAAATTGACTTTCATTTAATTATTAGTCACTTTCACTTTCGCAATATAGATGTAAAAATGAAAGTAAAAATAAAAAGCTTGTAAAATAAGAGAAAATAAAAAATTGGCAAAATGAAAGTGAAAATAAAAGTGGAAGTAAAAATTCAATTATATAATAATCGAACGTGGCACATTTTCTTCATTTTTACACCATTGCGACGTGACCTTACATAAATTAAAATATTTCTACAAACTTACATTTTCTTAAATATCCACCATATATATTTATATCCTCCAATTAAAATTACATTTTCTATTCAAAAAAAAAAAAAAAAAAAAAAAAAAATGGAAATGTAAAATTATGTAAATTCAATGATATATGGAAAATTTATATTGAACTAAGATAGTGGGAGAAAATTCGAGTGCACAATAAAGATAATAATAAAGTTGGGAATGAAAACTAATTTTCAAAGTTGAATCATAATTAATGAAAATTATGAGATAGTATATTAAAGTTATAAAGTGAATAGAAGACGAGAGAAGCAGTGCGAAATATATATAGAAGTTGGAATAGGAAAGGACACAGTAAATGGAGTTAGCGAAGGAGAGAGAGAAGAGAAATTTTCTTGGATCAAGTGCATACCTGGGACTGTCGAAATCCACTACTGCACTCCCGTGATGCCACGAAACGCTGCTCGGGGGTGTACTTTGCACATTAACCGTGCACGTGAGGCTTATTGTACTACCTTTCTTCACATAGACATCTTCTGGTCCTAGGATTTTCGCTTGTGCAGCTGAAACATAGATTAGAAACGTTCTCTTCAATTCCCAGCACATTTCCACATCATTGAAAGAAACTAAATGGAAAAATTCTTTTTTTTTTCTCTTAGGATATTAAGGAATTTTTACTTCTAAAAAAAAATCTACTTTTTTTACAATTATTTCTAGATATTTATGTTGTATATTGATAATAATATTATAATTCTGCGATTATTTCTGCGAATCGATCTTCTGCTATCAAGAAGCATGCTCAGGAAAGACTGTCGTACAATGAATAATAAAAAAATTTTTTGATTCGAAACTGTATTTTGTGTGAAATGTGAAAATTTACTGTCTATTAAAAAGTTGTAATCAAAAAAAATTTTTCTATTTTTCTATTTCTAAAAAAATCATAAAATTTGTTAAGTAGTTCATACGCTGAAAAAAATTTATTTAAATCAAATAACTATTACTTGATTATATTAAATATTTACTTGAATCAAATAATTTTTAATTTGAGTCAATTAAAATGGTATTTGCTTCAAATACTGAAATCATTGTTTTAAAATAAAATTGAAATAAATTAAATGTAGGGCAGTCTTCCCAATATGATAGAAAAAAATTAACAATCTAACTTTAAAAATTTTTAATTAATTAAAAAAAACTGTACTTTACAAAATAAGAAAATAATAATCATAATAAAATCCTAAAGTAATGAAAAGAAAGGCAAAATTCTGACTTTAAAAATTTGTAATCAATTCAAATATTAAAAAAACGCTATACAATAGAAAATAATTTAATATTAAGTAATAAAACTTAACAAAAACCAAAATTAATAAAAAAAAAGTAAAAAATAAAATCCTGACTTTAAAAATTTGTATTCAATTCAAATATATTAAAAAAACGCTTTACTTTTTGAAATAATTAAATATTAAATAAAAAAAATAATAACATTCAAAATTAATGAAGAGAAAAAGTGAAAAATAAAATCCTGATTTTGAAATTGTTAATTAATTCAAATATTAAAAAAACTGCATTTTAGAAAATATTAAAATTCAAAATTAATAAAAACAAAAAGTTAAAAATAAAATCCTGACTTTAAAATTTGTTAATTCATTCCATTACTAAAAAAACTGCATTGTAGAAAAGAATAAAATAATAAAAATAATGAAATCACAAATTAATAAAAAAAGAAAGTAAAATACTGACTTTAAAAATTGTTCATTAATTCAAATATTAAAAAACCTGCATTTTAAAAAATAATAAAATAACAAATAATAAAATTCAAAAATAATAACCAAAAAAGTTAAAACCTGAATTTAAAAAGTAATCAGTTCAAATATTAAAAAAACACTACTTTTGAAAATAATTCAATATTATATAATAAAAATAATGACTTTAAAAATTGTTAATTGATTCAAATTTTAAAAAAACTGTACTTTTAGAAAATAATAAAATTATTAATAAGAAAATCCTAAATTAATAAACAAAAATCAGATTTTACAAATTTTAAATTCTAATATTTAAAAAAACTGTATTTTAGAAAATAATAAAACAATAATCACAATAAAATTCTAAATTAATAAAAATAAAAGGCAAAATCCTGACTTTAAAAATTTGTAATCAATGCAAATAAAAAAAAACGCTTTTCTCTTGAAACTAATTTAATATTAAATAATAAAAATAATAAAATTCAAAATTAATAAAAAGAAAAAATAAAAAATAAAATCCTGACTTTAAAATTTGTTAATTAATTCAAATACTAAAAAAAACTTGCATTCTAGAAAAGAATAAAATAATAACAATAAGAAAATTTCAAATTAATAAAATGAAAAAATAAAATCCAAATAAAAAAACATTACAATATGAAAAAATAAAATTCTGACTTTAAAAATTGTTAATTAATTCAACTATTTAAAAAAAACTGACTTTAGAATTAATAAAATAATAAATATGTAATAAAATCCTAAATAAAAATAAATTAATAAATAGAAAAAGTAAAATTCTTCCTTTAAACATTTTTAATTAATTCAAACTCCACTTTTAAAAATAATAAAATGATAAATAACAAAAATAATAAAATTCAAAATTAATAAAAGTCGGTTTTAAAAATTGAAAAATTTTTTTCAAAGAAAAATTACACTTTTCTGTGTTTAAGTGATTTGAATAAATAATGGAGAAAACGTTTATCTGGATTTCTAAAAGAAATTTTAGGAAAATAAAATATTTTTCTGTTAGTGTGTGTGTGTTTGTGTGTTTTTTTTAAACGTTAAATCGTAACAGAATTTTAAAATTCTCCTCTTTTCTTTTGAAAAACTTTTCCCCTGGAAGTATATACATATATAAATACGTCATGCAAATAAAACACACATCAAAGCAGGCGAAATTATATGAAAACTTTAAGCTTGCAGGTGCAAATTATGCATTTGGAAAATAAAAGGGAATAAATTAAAGTAAAGAAAGCATTTACCGTAACTCTTTCAGTTAAATATAATTTTTTACTCTCCATATATTTACCTTCTCTTTAAAAAAAGAAAATTTGATCTCACAGTTGAAAATTCTTTTTACCAAAATAATATATGTTTCTCATGATAATTTGTTTAGCAAGAAAATAAATTGATCTCTGTAAAGAAATTTTTCTCCACTAATTTTTTTCTCTGCTATTCTTGAAAAAATATTCTCTTCCACGAGATTTCTTTTTTATGTAACAAAACAAAAGAAAAAAATTCAGACACTATTTGTAAGCGATAATTAGGTTTTATTTTTAAAAATATTTTTCTTAAACCTACTTTTTTTTTGTTTGTGAAAAGGAAAATGTATTTTCAAGACATGGATATTCAAAGGAAAGAGGAAAAGAAAATAAACGATAGCGGAAAGTCAGTCGACTTTGCGATGTTAAAAATAAATTTATATTAAATGTGAAAAAGTAAATTACGATAATAAAGTAGAAAATTAACTCTAAGAAAGTAGCGAGAAGGAACAAAACAAATAACTGACTATAGTGAAAATAATAAAAAACAGATAAGAAAAGTAAAAAGTTTTTCCAAGTTAAATAATGGCGTTCAAATAGTTTGTTTGAGCAAAGTTAGAAACATACTTGCTGTTTAACTTTATACTGCGAAGATACATTTATATTTATCGTGAACTCTATTATAACACAACATTCTTTTTTTTTAATTTACTTTATTATAAAAATCTTTCATTCGTTAAAATAGATACTTGAAATTTTTTTCGTTTCAGTAGAAAATTAATAGAAAAGTTTCAGCGATTCTATTAGAATTTATGCTTTTAGACGTGAGACAAATATAAATTATAATTTTTATTTTGCATTTTTATTTTACGTTCTGTTATTTATATTTTATTTCTTTATTACTTTATTTCTATTTTTTTTTTATTTTTAATTTCAATTTTTTACTATATATTTTGAAAAATAATTGAAAATAGAAAATTTTAATTTTTTTACTGTATAGTTTCGAAAAATAATTGAAAATTCAAAATTATTATTTTCTTTTCTGTGTAGTTTTGAAAAATAATTGAAAATTGGAAAATGTTTTTTTCTGTTTAGTTATGAAAAATAATTCAAAATTATAAATTTTTTTTCTGTTTAGTTTTGAAAAATAATTGAAAATTGAAAATTTTAATTTTTTTCTGTGTAGTTTTGAAAAATAATTGAAAATTTTAATTTTTTTTCTGTGTAGTTTTGAAAAATAATTGAAAATGGAAAATTTTAATTTTTTACTTTATAGTTTTGAAAAATTATTAAAAATAGAAAATTTAAATTTTTTTTCTATGTTGTTTTGAAAAATAATTGAAAATGGAAAATTTTTATTTTATTTTCTGTGCAGTTTTGAAAAATAATTGAAAATAGAAAATTTTAATTTTTACTGTGTAGGTAGGTATTGAAAAATGATTGAAATTTTTTTTTTTTTTATGTAGTTTTAAAAAATAATTGAAAATTGAAAACTTTAATTTTTTTCTGTGTAGTTTTAAAAAATAATTGAAAATGGAAAAATTTAATTTTTTACTGTATAGTTTTGAAAAATTACTATAAATTGAAACTTTTTTTTTGTGTAGTTTTAAAAAATAATTGTAAAATCGCGAATTAAAATTTTTTTTAAAAAAAATTAAAAATTTCATTTTGTTTACTGCATAGTTGTAAAAAATAATTTAAAATTGGAAAATGTTTTTTTCTTTTTAGTTATAAAAAATAATTGAAAATTGAAAATTTTAATTTTTTTTTCTGTGTTGTTTTGAAAAAGAATTGAAAGTGGAAAATTTTAATTTTTACTGTGTAGGTAGGTATTGAAAAATAATGGAAAATTTTTGTTTTTTTCTGTGTTGTTTTAAAAAATAATTGAAAATCGAGAATTAAAATTTATTTACTGTATAGTTTTGAAAAATAATTGAAAATTTCAATTTTTTCCTGCATAGTTTTGAAAAATAATTGAAAATTTCATTTTGTTTACTGCATAGTTGTAAAAAATAATTAAAAATTGAAAAATGTTTTTTTCTGTTTAGTTATAAAAAATAATTGAAAATTTTAATTTTTTTTACTGTATAGTATTGAAAAATAATTGAAAATTTTTTTTTCTGCTCAGTTTTAAAAAATAATTGAAAATTGAAAATTTTAATTTTTTTTGCTGTATAGTTTTGAAAAATAATTGAAAATGAAAAATTTTAATTTTTTTTTCTGTGTTGTTTTGAAAAAGAATTGAAAGTGGAAAATTTTAATTTTTACTGTGTAGGTAGGTATTGAAAAATAATTGAAAATTTTTGTTTTTTTCTGTGTTGTTTTAAAAAATAATTGAAAATCGAGAATTAGAATTTATTTACTGTATAGTTTTGAAAAATAATTGAAAATTTCAATTTTTTCCTGCATAGTTTTAAAAAATAATTGAAAATTTCATTTTGTTTACTGCATAGTTGTAAAAAATAATTAAAAATTGGAAAATGTTTTTTTCTGTTTAGTTATAAAAAATAATTGAAAATTGAAAATTTTAATTTTTTTTACTGTATAGTATTGAAAAATAATTGAAAATTTTTTTTTCTGCTCAGTTTTAAAAAATAATTGAAAATTGAAAACTTTAATTTTCTTTGCTGTAGGTATAGTTTTGAAAAATAATTGAAAATGGAAAAATTTTTTTTTTTTCTGTGTTGTTTTGAAAAAGAATTGAAAATGGAAAATTTTAATTTTTTTTGTGTTGTTTTGAAAAAGAATTGAAAATTGGAAAATTTTTTTTTCTGTTTAGTTTTGAAAAATAATTGAAAATGGAAAATTTTAATTTTTTTGCTGTACAGTTTTGAAAAATAATTAAAAATGGAAAATTTTTGTTTTTTTCTGTGTTGTTTTGAAAAAGAATTGAAAGTGTAAAATTTTAATTTTTACTGTGTAGGTAGGTATTAAAAAATAATTGAAAATTTTTATTATTTTGATGTAGTTTTAAAAAATAATTAAAAATTGAAAATTTTAATTTTTTTCTGCGTAGTTTTGAAAAATAATTGAAAATAAAAAATTTTAATATTTTTTGTGTAGTTTTAAAAAATAATTGAAAATCGAGAATTAAAATTTATTTACTGTATAGTTTTGAAAAATAATTAAAAATTTCAATTTGTTTACTGCATAGTTTTGAAAAATAATTTAAAATTTTCATTTGTTTGCTGCATAGTTTTGAAAAATAATTGAAAAATTAAATTTTTTTTACAGTTTTAGAAAATAATTAAAAATTGAATCTGATTATGGAAGAGGGGATTTGTGCCCTTGCATGTAAAGCACTAACTTCTCGTTGAATGAATTTAAGAGCTGAAAGAGTTAAGGCAGTTTCTCGCGGTCTTATCTAGAACACTACTAAATGCATTTTGGATCAACAGCACGGAAGGAGTTTACTCTTGCATGATTCTAACCTGAGCTGAACGTCCGATGAATGGCGTTCGGTGTGGTGGCAGGGACAGGGCTACTTTCTGGAATGGGAGGACAGAAAAGATATCGAGTTAATCGAAGTCGAAGAGATCACACTTTTCAGGCAGAGGATCGAAACGCTACTCAACCGTTAACATTGCATTAAAATGCTATACATATAAAAAAGGAAATTTAAGTACATGCACGTGCTATATACTTGACTCGAGAACCTGCTTTCAGTGCACTTCGATTCCATTACTCAAGCACCAGAAGCAGTTTTTTTTTTAATTTATTTTTGTTCAATTAAAAATTCTCTATTATTAAGTTTGTAAAGGGGAGGGGGGAATAATTATCCTTTTGTATTTTCGGTTAGTATCATGATCTTTTTTTGATTTTATTTACAAAACTTACAGGCCTCGGATTAAATTTATTAATAAAAAAAATTGTAATAAGAAAATAGTTTTTAAAAAAATAAAATAGTACTAAAATAACATTTTTTTTATAAAAAAGGTTTTGAGGGAGAAAATTGTTTAATCTCTCCACTTGAGAACGCCAAGATCGCCACTAGGTGGCGAGAAATCAGGTTTTGTCAACTAAACTGACATCTAGCGGTGACCTTGGCGTTCGCAGGTGGAGAATAGCATCTCCATGTTGAATATGATGAAAAACATCAAAAAGTTGTTCGTAATTATTAAATAGACATGCTCCCAGTGATATTTTTTTTTATAATTACTTTGATACAAAAATTAATCCAGACAAAATTTTGACTTTTTCGTTAACCTTGAAGAATATTCTGATTCACTCTAAAAATGATAAGATACTAAAAAACGCCCTTAAGATATTTATTTGCAAACTTTTTTAATTGTAAATTATTCGAAAACATCAATAGTTGTATTCGAAATAAATATTTAATCAAATTATTATTTTTCCATAAAAATAAAGATTTAAAAAAAATTTCAGATTTAAACCCTTTCGAAATTCAATAACTTATAAGAATATTTTTACTGTAACTTCTTCAGAATTATTTTCATCATTTAAATTCAATTATCATTCTCTAGAAATTTTCAACTGAAATTCTTCATTAAATCAATTATTTCTAATAATTTTTAAAAAAGTTCTTTGAAAATTTCCAAATCCATTTGTTTTTAATTCAATTTTACAAAATTTCGATTTTTCAAAAATTCTTCAATTAGATTTTTAGATTTCAATTAGATTATAAGAAAATAGAAAATAAAAAGTTCAAGTTTATTTTAAAAAAATTTTGATTAAAATTATTTAAAAAAAAACAGTTCGACAAAATTGTTAATTAAAAATTGAAAATTATGAAAAATTTATATTTTCAAAGACTTTGATTTAAAAACTTTACAAAATTAAATTATTTATAAAAATTTCAATTATTAAGAACTTCTCTAAAATTCAATTATTATCTAAAACTTTGACAGAAATTAATTTTTAAATCAATTTTTATTAGAAAATTCTACGAGAATTCAATTATTTAAAATAAAAAATAAATAATTTATTCAATAACTGAATGTATCTTAAAATCGAAATCTCACAAACAATTTTATCAACAAATTTCAAAATAATTGAGTTCTTTCGACGAATTTTAATAACATTTCTAAAAATAGTTTCATTTTTTGAGGAATTCAATTAAAATTGTATTAAAAATAATTGAAATCCTACTGCAATAAGTTTTGTTATATTTATGAAAATATAATTGACTTTCTCAAAAGAATTTTAATATTTATAAAAATAATTGTATTAGTGTAACAAATTTTATAAAACAATTTTAAATAATTGATTTTTTCCAAAAACGTTATGCAAATTCTATTTTCAAAAATTGAAATCTTGTGAAATTTTTATTATTTATGAAAATAATTGAATGTTTGCGTAACATTTTATCCAATTTTTTTTTTAATTTTAATTGTTTTGGGAAATTTTATTAAAATAGTAGGTAGATATTAAAAATCTTTGATTTGAGGAAAAAATTTTTAAATAATTGAAATTTTTCCAAGATTTTTATTAAAATTTTTAAAAATAATTGGATTTTTGTAAAGAAATTTGCTATTTATAAAAATAATTGAATCTCTGAAAAAATAAAAATTTTTTAAATAATTGAATATCTGTAAATTTTTTCTTATTTATTTATGTTATTAAAATTTTTGAAAAATAATTAGAATTGCGGTGAGGAAATTTGCTATTTAGAGAAATAATTGAAATTTTGACGATAATTTAAAAAAAAATTGAATATAATTAATTTCTGCGAAGAATTTTATTACGTTTCAAAATAATTAAATTTTTGTGATGAATATTGATATATATTTATGAAAATAATGGAATTTCAGAAAAAAATGTTATTTTAATTCCTGATAATAATTGAATTTCTGGGAAGAATTCTGATATTTATCAAGATAATTAAATTCTTTCAAAGAATTGCTTTGAAATTTTTTAAATAATGTTAAACATTGTAAATTATTAAATTAAATAATTTCTAAGTAATAATTTTATAGTAATTTTATGATAGTTTTTTTATAAAAATTAAATTATCAAAAAAAACTATTGGCAGAAATAGAACATATTTAAGAGTTTTTATTAGAATTCGTGGTAATTTTATAGTTTATGAGGCAAAGAAAAAAGACACCAAAATTTAGAATTTTGTATTGAATTCTAAAAATTAAATTTTTTTACAGTACTTTTGGTAAAAATCCCCGATTTTTCCTGATTTCCCTGACCATATATACTTTTCCTAACATTTTTCTAAATTCCCTGATTTCTCTGACCTGTGGCAAACCTGATTTAGATAAAGAATTTGATTTTTAATCAAGCAAAATTTATAATTATTTTATAATTAGCTTTTCAAAAATGGTAAATTATTATTATTTAATTTAACACTTATAAAGAATAAATAATAGTTTATTTATAAAAGAATAAGTTTTGGATTTTTAATTTAACAATCTTTTGGATTATTATTTGGCCAAAAATCTTTTTCAAAATAATAATTTCTGGTTTCTTTTCTCAATTTTAAGTAAACAGTGGTAAAAGTCTACATATCAGTTATTATTAACACGAAAGTGAATTAAATTTAGTATTTATAATTGTATAGATTAAAAACGCTGTGATAATAAAGAAGAAATAATGAAAAATGATAGAATGTGAAAAAAATTACCTTCAACTTTCAACATAAAGGCTAAATTCATCTTAGGTTCTGTATTAACTTGACATTCGTAGATGCCAGCGTCCCTCGGCTGGACATATTCGATCCTTAATCTCCACTCATCAGACACTTCAGGATGTTTCACTGAAAATCTTCCATCCCCCGTGTAAGTGAAAATTGACGACGTCAATATGTGTAAATCCCTCTTACGCATCCAGGAAACCTGAAACAAAAAAATCGAAAAACATTTTTAATCGTATTTTTAATTTTTCAAATAAAAATAAATATATAGTTAATGTTCGAATTTTTCGCTGATTGAGAATTTCTTCGTAATTATAAAAATAAATATAGTTTTAGTTCGCAAAATCGAGAGTAATCTCGTTTCTCTTTTTTATTCCTTTGATGATTTTTTAAACGCGTTACGAATGTAACTAAATATTTAATTATCACAATTTTTCTGCAGATATCAAATTGAGACAAAAAAATGTTTAAAAATAATTGCGAAGCAACGTTTTGATGCGTTTTTTGTCTCAATTTGATATCTGCAGAAAAACTACGATTATATTGACTAGTGTGTATTTATTTTACTCATATTATACTTAATATTTAAACGAATTCAAATAAAATAATTTGAATTAATTTAAAAAATACAAAATTAACAGAATTAAAAAGAGAAAATAATTAAAAATACATTTTTTAAAAATAAAAACACCATTTAAATGTTGAGAAAATGATGAACCGTAAGTAAATGAATAATTTAATTCAATTGAAGTATATTTTTTTAGCTTGAAAGCATTTTACCTTAATGGAAAAAGGTAAAGAGTGAGCGAGAGGGAAACAGAGAGAGAGAGAGAGAGAGAGAGAGAGAGAGAGAGAGAGAGAGAGAGAGAGAGAGAGAGAGAGAGAGAGAGAGAGAGAGAGAGAGAGAGAGAGAGAGAGAGAGAGAGAGAGAGAGAGAGAGAGAGAGAGAGAGAGAGAGAGAGAGAGAGAGAGAGAGAGAGAGAGAGAGAGAGAGAGAGAGAGAGAGAGAGAGAGAGAGCGAGTATGTTTTAAAGAACGATTACTTGAAAGAGAGATGGGAACTCTAAAGGCTGTCGAGAAACCACCTCAACAATTATAGAAGAACGTGCCTCTACTTTTCCAGATAGTCCACTTCAACATCCATACGAATCCGTAATTTCCTTCTGGCAACGCAGGTCGTTAAACGTATGTTTCAAACGAAGGAGACATTCGAGTCCTCTCGTTAATTATCCTGAGGGTGAATTTCAGAGTCACGTCCTTTAACGTTTCTGAGGTAAAACATAACATAAAAAGGGTACACACACACACACAAAAAAAAGGAAAGAAAAAAAAAAGAAAACATGACCACTGATGCACGAGGAGGAAAAAATCTTGGAAAATCATTTTAATCAACAGAAAACATTCTTTGAGAGAAAATAGGGGATAATTAATTCTATTTAGAGATTCGAAAAATATTTATGCTTCTATTTATAAAATTAATGAAACGAATGATATTAATGAAATTAATGAAATTAACCCGTTGACTGTCGCTGACGCATATATGCGCAAAACTAAACTGGCCAAAAGTGTTTCATGACGCATATATGCGCAACTGAAAAAAAGTAATTAAAAACTTCTTAAATGTTCCTGAAACCGGTTACTCGGGGGTTTTCGAGGTCGCTGATTACGAATCTGACATCAGTTTTTTGAAATTCAAAATGGCGGATCCAAGATGGCGGAAATTTTTTCAAAATTCGTCGAATTTGTTGAAACTTGTTACTCGGGGGTTTTGAGGGTCGCTGATTACGAATCTGACATTAGTTTTCCAAAATTCAAAATGGCGGATCCAATATGGCGGAAAACGAAATAAAAAATTGATCAGATTGGTTTGAAACTGAATACTCAGGGGTTATTAGGGTCGCTGATTACGAATCTGTCATTACTTTTCTAGGGTATTTATCGAAATTCGATTTCACCAAAAATTATCATACTGATGTCATATTAACCAGTTTCAAACAAATTCAATAAATTTAAAAAAAATTTTCGCCATATTGAACCAGATATTTTGAATTTTGAAAAACTGATTTCAGATTCGTAATCAGCGACCCTGAAAATCCCCAAGTATTCAGTTTCAAGCCAATCTGATCAATTTTTTATTTCATTGTCCGCCATATTGGATCCGCCATTTTAAATTTTGGAAAAATAATGTTAGATTCGTAATCAGCGATGGCGAAAAAATTTCCGCCATCTTGGATCCGACATTTTGAATTTCTAAAAACTGATGTCAGATTCGTAATCAGCGACCCTAGAAACCTTAGGGTACCAAGTTTCATAAAAATCCATTAAAATTTTTTTCAACACACTTTTGGCCCAAACAGTGTAAATCTCGTTGACAGCCAAGGGGTTAATAAAATTAATGAAATTAATAAAATTCATGAAAATAATAAGATTAATTTTATTTATTAAGGTTATTTGAACTTTACGACGTTTCAATTTTAGCAAAATTTAACTATTTTTAATCATTATTTTTCTATAATATAGTAGAAGTCAGATATTTAGAAACTCTGTCTTTCATTCTCACTTTCACTTTACTAAATTTGTATTTTTAATAATATGAAAGAAAAAAAAAGACGAAGTATTTTTACTTTGACAGATTTGTATTTTCACTTTAATTTTCACTTTAAAAGATTTTTATTTTCATTTTTACTTTCACTTTGACAAAATTTTAGTTTCATTTTAATTTTCACTTTAAAAAATTTTTATTTTCATTTTTACTTTCACTTTGACAGAATTTTATTTTCACTTTCATTTTCACGTTTTTTAGACAAAAACTTTTACTTTAATTTTCACTTTAAAAGATTTTTATTATTACTTTCACTTTCACTTTGACAAGATTTTATTTTCACTTTCATTTTCACTCTTAGTAGACTAAAACTTTCATTTTCACTTTGGTAGATTTTCATTTAAAATTTTAATGAATTTGTGAAAGTGAAAATTGTAAATTAAAAATGAAAGTGAAAATGAAGTTAAAAAAATTCTATCAAAGTAAAAATGAAAGTGAAAAGAGAAAGGAAAAGTGAAAATCAAATCAATGTTAAAATTAAAGTAAAAGTGTAAATCTATCGAAGGAGAAAATAAAATTATGTGAAAGTAAAAATAAATTCTGTCAATGAGAAAATAAAAGTGAAAGTGAAAATGAAAATATGTCAAAGTAGAAATGAAAGTGAGAAATTTTTTTTTTTTTTTAATAAAATAAAATAAAATTCTGTTTTTCCTTCTTTTTCAAAAAAAAAATAAATAAATTTGGATCATTTTTTAAAGAAAATTACAAATTTTTTAAAAACAGAGAGAAAAATTTGTTTACAAATTCAATTTGTCAATTACAATTTTTAATTGAAAACATTAGGAAAAGGAAAAAAATTGTCATAATTTTGATTTGTCAATCTTTTTTTTTTTTTGTTACAAAATTTTTAGTTTCTTACGGAAAAATATTTCTACAAATTCTATTTTTTAATCACAATTTTTAGAGAAATTATAAATTTTTTTTTTAACTTAATGGTAAAAAATTTGGTTAATTATTATTTCAAAATTACAATTTTTATACAAAATCCAATTTTTTCTTCTTTTTCGAAGAAAAAAAAAGAAGTTTTGATCTTTAATATATCTCGATCACTTTTTTAAGAAAATTCCAAATCTTTAAAAAAATAGAGAGAAAAATTTGTTTACAAATTCAATTTGTCAATTACAATTTTTAATTGAAAACATTAGGAAAAGGAAAAAAATTGTCATAATTTTGATTTCTCAATCTTTTTTTTGTTATTATTAAATTCCGTTAATTATTATTTTAAAATCACTATTTTTATATAAAATCCTGTTTTTTCTTCTTTTTCAAAGAAAAAAAAATAAATTTTGATCTTTAATATTTCTCGATCACTTTTTTAAGAAAATTCCAAATTTTTTAAAAATAGAGAGAAAAATTTGTTTACAAATTACAATTTGTCAATCACAATTTTTTTTAATAAAATTTTTAGTATCTTAGTATTTTAAGTATTTTTTTTTTAAATGTTAAAAAAATTTGAATATTTCATTTTTTTAACACAATTTTGGAAAAAATTTGGATTTCTGACAAATAAATAAAAAACATTTGCATAATTTCTATTTTTCCATTACCATGTTCGTTAATTAATTTTAAAACTTCAATTATTTTTTAAATCAAATTTCGCAAAGCTTTTATTAACATTTCTCTTTTACAATTATGATTATAATTTAGTATAATTAAATAAAAAAATATTACACTGTAAAAAAAGGGAGTTAAATTTTAACTCCCCCGGGGGGTCTATAAAAGTCGCACCCATTGGAGAGTTAATGCCAGGGGAGTTAAATAAAGAGAGTTAAAATTTCACACCCAAATGCTAACTCCCCATGGAAAAAATAACTCGCGCGGGTGTTGAATGAAGGGAGTTAGAAATTAACTCTCTTTTGGAGTTGATTTTTAACTCGAAAAATTTCACTCCCAACTCCCGAGTCCGTTAACTCCCTAAATTTTTTACAGTGTATTTATCTTATTTGAATTCTACACGAAAAAAAATATTTTACCTGGAACAATGATAATTTTTTCTTAAATAGAGTCTTAACTGAAACAACTAAAAATTTCGCCATTACAATAAAATTTATAGTTGTTCCAGATAAAATATTGTTTGCTTGTAAATAAATTTGTTAACTCAATATTACCATTATTTAATTTAATTTAACCAAAGACTTTTTTTTACCTACTCTTATCTATTATTTCATTACTAAATTTTGTGAATTTTTAAAATATTCAAAAATTAAAATATATTTTGAAGAAATTTCTCGAAATATATTCAAATAATTGGGAAATTTTGATGACATCAAAAGGACATCAATTGAACAAAATTCAGACTCTTTTAATTGATTCATAAAATCTGTTAAAATAATGATAAATATAACTATAATAATAATTTGTACAACTTCAAATTAATTTAAAAAAAAAATTACATCGATAATTTAATATCAAAATTGTTGAATTTTACAATTTCCATGTACAAACGGTTGGCGCGTATTGGAAGAAAAATGAAATCTTTAATTAAATTAAAAACGAATTGTTTAAATTAAAATTCTCTCAATTATATGCAAAAAAGGAAAATTCACATGAAATTAATTTGAATTTTTTAAATTGCAGTTTAATTTTAAAATATAAACTTTCATTAATATCGTTGTAACATTTTATTAAAATCTATACAGAAAAAATAATATAAATAATAAATTTCTCTCTGAAAGCTTGTTAGGTAATAATTTAACAATCCTTTTAATTAAAATTGTGTTAAAAATTTAAAAATTGATACGAAGATAATTTTCAGTTACTAAAAATAAAAAATTTCATTTGTTATTCTTCTTTTGTTTCTTTTTTTTTATTTATTATTTTTATTATATTTATTATTTACTATTTTAATACGTTTTTTTTGTCTCAATTTGATATCCGTAGAAAAACTGTGTTATTATTATTATTATTATTATTATTATTATTATTATTATTATTATTATTATTATTATTATTATTATTATTATTATTATTATTATTATTTATTATTTTTATTATTTTTATTATTATATTGTAGAATATTATTAATTATTTAATTAATTTTTTATGAATTTATTATCCCTATATTGTCAATTTATTTTACCATTTTACCCGCTGATGAAAAGATAATAGCGGAATATTAAAATTTCCACTTTACGTTTGAAATTACAGAAAATTTGTAAATATAATCTTTATTATACAGTTTTGGAAAGTTATATAATGCATATACAGGTAGGATTTAGCGTTCATTATGCGGCGAGTAAGTTCCATCGATCGTTCGCCGCTTGAATGGTCGAGTTTGCTTTACTGCTTTTGACCTTTTTTTATAATTATGGATTCATAGTGAGTTACAATCTCTTTGGCAAATATTGTATCACGACCTAGATAACTGCTATCTATATATGTAAGCATGAATTCAACTTTTTATCAACTTTAATCTCTATTGTTAATATGTATCATAAAAAAAGAGCGCGCAGGAAATACAGAGAGCAAATAATGTAAACGAAATTTATACCATAGAAAAAGAGACAGGAAAATTATTTTTTTTTAAAAAAAACAAAAAAGTAATTTTTGTTAAATTAAACAAAAAATAAAAATTGAAAATTGAAAACTGACTTTAGGATAAAAATGCGGTTTTTAGAGTATAAGATATAAGCTCCTAAAAGAAATAGGAATAATCTCGATTTATATATCATTCTCTTATCCCTTTTGCTGTTTGTCGAACTGCAACTAGAATCAACGAGTTAGCTCTCTCTCTTTCTCTCTCTCTTTCTCTCTCGGAGAGTTGGAATTTGTCGATAGTAGATTCACCATTTTCTGCTTAGGTCAACTGAAAAAGGGTTTTTTTTCCAGATTTTATTCCATTTTATATAAGCGCCTCGAATTTCTTTTAATTCACATGAATTATCGCGAACGAGAGGAATACTTTGCAATCTCGGAAAAAAAAAGAAAAAGAGGAGGAGGAGGAGGAAAAAAGAAATGTACATATATATAACTATTTGCCGCACACTTCTCAAAAGAGAAAAATCCACGAAATTTCTTTAAGGAAGATGAGAAAAAATTTCCTTCTCCTTTCCCTTTTATACTGACGTAATTTGTTTCGCGCATCTCCATCAGAGCGAAGAATTACTGCAATATTTATTTTTACACACTTCGCAATATCTCGTAATATGGAAGCAAAAGAAAAATGTTTATTTTTTTTTCAACAAAACGCTCATTTATTTTGTTTAGGTACAATTTAGAAATAAATTTATTAAAATATCAAATAATTTTTAGCTAACTTTTAGTGATAAGATTATTGAGCTTAAAATTCGTCGAGCCTTATGGCAGTGTGAAAAAAATTATTTGATTCAAATAACCGTTTACTTGACTATTATCAAATAGCCTATAAAAGCTACTATTTCTGGTTCTTTTTTGAGAATTTCCTCTACTTTAAATTCGCTAATACTAGAAATAAAAAAACCATTCTCAAAAATTATGATCAAAATCTTTAAAACGATTCAATTGTTTTCAAAAAATATTCGAAATTCAATTATTTTCAATATCTAATATTTTCATAAAAATTCGCAAAAGAATCTATAAAATTCTTGACAATAATTGAATTACTTTCACAAATAATAACATTTTTCATGAAAATTCAATTTTTTAAAAAATTTTTTGATCAAATTCTCAGCAAGAATTCAATTATTTTCATAAATAATAAAACTCATAGAAGAAATTCAATTATTTTTAATACTATTTTTTATTTAATTAATCGGAAAATTCCATTATTTTCACAAATAAAGTTTTCGCCAAGAAATCAATTATTTAAAATAAAATTTTCATAATATTAATTATATTTCGAAAAAATTAATTATTTAAAACAATGTTTACAAAATTCTTATAAAGAATTCAATTATTTTCAAAAATATCAAAATTTTTCAGAGAAATTAAATTCTTTTTTAACATTTTAATAAAATTTTTTGCAATAATTCAATTATTTTCATAAATAATAAAATTCTTCACAGGAATTCAATTATTTTTGAAAATTTTAATAAAATTCTTTGCAACTATTCAATTATATTCCCAAATAATTAAATTCATCGCAGGATTTCAATTATTTTTAATACAATTTTACAGGAATTGCTAAAATTATTCTTAAAAATTTAATTTCAATTCCTCGAAAAAATCAATTATTTAAAAAAATGTTTTTTTTAAATTCTTTGGAAGAATTCAATTATTTACAGAAGTAATAGAATTTTTCACAGGAATTCAATTATTTTCAAACATTTTAATAAAATTGTTCGAAGGTAATCAATTATTTCAAATACAATTTTAAATCAATTTTTTTGAAAGAATTCAATTATTCTATTAGATTTTAATAAAATTAAATTATTTTGAAGGCATTTTAATAAAATTCTCTGCAAAATTCAATTATTTTAAAAGATAATAATATTCATCACAAGAATTCAATTATTTTTAAAAGGAATAAATTTCTTCCTTCAAATTCAGTTATTTTAAAAAATTCTAATGAAATCGTTCGCAAGTATTGAATTTTATTATTTTTGTAAATAATAAAATGCTTTTTAGGAATTGAATTATTTGCAAACAAATTTAATAAAATGCCACACAGACATTCAATATTATTCTCAAAAATTTTAATAGACTTCTTTGTAAAATTTAATTCTTTTTAAAAACTTTTCGCAATTCAATGATTTTCAATATCTACTATTTTCATAAAATTTCCAAATGGAATTCAATTATTTAAAAAATTTTTTGTAAAAATCTTCATAAAATTCAATTATTTTCATGAATCAAAAAAATTTATCAGGAATTCAATTATTTAAATTGGAATTAGCAATGTTAAAATTAAAGTGAAAGTGTAAATCTATCGAAGGGGAAAATAAAATTATGTGAAAGTAAAAATAAATTCTGTCAATGAGAAAATGAAAGTGAAAGTGAAAATAAAAATATGTCAAAGTAGAAATGAAAGTGAGAAATTTTTTTCTTTTTTTTCAAATAATATAAAATAAAATTCTGTTTTTCCTTCATTTTCAAAGAAAATAAATAAATTTTGATCATTTTTTAAAGAAAATTCCAAATTTTTTAAAAACAGAGAGAAAAATTTGTTTACAAATTCAATTTGTCGATTACAATTTTTAATTGAAAACATTAGGAAAAGGAAAAAAATTGTCATAATTTTGATTTGTCAATCTTTTTTTTTTGTTACAAAATTTTTAGTTTCTTATGGAAAAATATTTCTATTCAATATTTAATTTACTCAATTATTTAAATTAGAATTAGCATAGAATTAGTTGAAATAAATCAATTATTTTAAAATTTTTATAAAATTCGTTGCAGGAATTCAATTTATTAGCAGAATAAGAAAGAAGTAAATATTTTTGATGAAAATTAGGAAAAAGTCAGGAAAAAAAATATTGAATGGAATTTTTGTCAGTTTTGTGAATTTTCTAAAAGGAAAAAATTCAATGATTATCAATATCTGCTATTTTCATAAAGTTTCCAAACAGAATTCAAATATTTAAAATTTTTTTGTAAAAATCTTCGTAATAATTTAATTATTTTCATGAATAATATAAATTTCTCAGGAATCCAATTATTTAAATCAGAATTTGCATAAAATTAGTCGAAAAAAAACAATTATTTAAAAATGTTTATAAAATTCTTCGCAAGAATTAAATTATTTTTATAATTATTTAAATTCTTTCATGAATAATAAAATTCGTTGCAGGAATTCAATTTATTAGCAGGATAAGAAAGAAGTTAATATTTTTGATAAAAATTAGGAAAAAGTCAGGAAAATAAAATATTGAATGGAATTTTTGTCAGTTTTGTGAATTTTCTAAAAGGAAAAAATTCAATGATTATCAATATCTGCTATTTTCATAAAGTTTCCAAACAGAATTCAAATATTTAAAATTTTTTTGTAAAAATCTTCGTAATAATTTAATTATTTTCATGAATAATATAAATTTCTCAGGAATCCAATTATTTAAATCAGAATTTGCATAAAATTAGTCGAAAAAAAACAATTATTTAAAAATGTTTATAAAATTCTTCGCAAGAATTAAATTATTTTTATAATTATTTAAATTCTTTCATGAATAATAAAATTCGTTGCAGGAATTGAATTTATTAGGAGGATAAGAAAGAAGTAAATATTTTTGATGAAAATTAGGAAAAAGTCCGGAAAATAAAATATTGAATGGAATTTTTGTCAGCTTTGTGAAGTGTCTTAAAAGAGTTTTTTTGGTCGTCAAGTTTAATTTTTCGATAGCTACTTTTTTTACTTCTTTTTTAGTTTGTAAGCAACTTTTTGCTACTTTTCCAAATTTATAATTATCGAGTGCGAAGTCTGTAAAATGTAAAAAATATTTATGATGGGAATAAATTTTTATTTAATATATAATTATAGAGAAATGTGTTGCTCATAACATTTGTGTCATGCTTGAAGACCGCTACATGATTTCTAACTGTGTTTATGATTGAGAGTCAGTTGCATTAATTATCTTATGATATCATCAAACTGTCACCGTTTATCAACGATATACTGCAATGAACGAGGATTACTGTAGTATCAATGATGTATCGATCATTCTAATTATTAATATTAACAATGCAATAAGCTTCTGATTTGGATAAAGTAAGTGCCCGCAAGACCATAAATTGTCTTTTATACTGTTGATTCATAGCATCAATTTCTTCCTAAATTCACAAATTATAAAATTTACAATCTATAATTCTTGTAATTATAAAATTTACAATCTATAATTCTCGTAATTACAAAATTTACTAAATCCATAATCTTTGCAATTATACAATTTACTGTCCATAATCTTCTTAATTACAGAATTTACAATTTTTTTGTTACTAAAAACTATCTTTTTTCTTCCCTTTGTATAATTGTAAAGCAAAAACTTCTTAAAAATATGTTTTTAAAATTTTCTTAAAAAATAAATAGGTAGAAAAAAATCTATTTAGTTGAATCTATTTTAGTGGAAAATTGTGTTATGATTGAATTATTAATTTATAAATTGAAATCAAACCGAGTCTCATATAAAAACTTTAAAACATTTATCTTCTTGCGCGTTTTTCTCGAAACCACTACACCAAACCGTCGGACATCATAACTTAAAAAATATTCTACGGATTTACCTTAAATTTATAACACAACTTTTTCAATACATTTTCTTTTGTGTGACGTAGAATTTTTCCTCATTCGATAAATTAGAAAAATTTTTATTAACTTTTTAAGTTCACTTCTTTCTTGGAAAATAATTTTTTTAAAAATACTTTCATAATGATCAAATGAACAAAAAACTTTTTTAATTGCAATTTTCGTAAAAATTATCAAACTAAAATGGAAAAAGAATTTCTTTCCTTTAATTGAAATGAAAAATATTGTAATTAAGCATTCATTTAGAAAATTAATTTTTCAATTTAATGTTTTAAGATAAAAATTTCAAAGTAATTCTAATTATACTTTTTATAAGCATCGTTAATTACAAAGTTTTTTGACCAAGCCAGCGATATTAAATTCGCCGAAATCTTTGTTTTTCAACTGAATTTTGTTAATTAAGAAACAAATGATAAGAAATGGAACCTGGAATCCTAAGGGATTTGAGAAAAAGGTCAAAGCAAAAAATTCGCTTGATCTCTATGATCTCTCTTTAGAAACTATAATAAAAAATTTTTTTTGAAAATAAATAAATGAAATATATATTTTTTAAATTTATCATTAACAGTTTTATTTACGATATACAAATAAATAAACATAATTATATTTTTTATGTAATTCCAAATATATATAATTTTTTATATTCTTATTCGCTCTTTTTTCCTCTAAAAAATTTTCCTTTTCTAATGTTCCAAAAGTTGAAAATTTGTTTACTCTCTTTTATTTTACGAAATTTCAATTATTCGTAAATTCTTCAATTAAATATAATATTAGAAAATAAAAATTTGAAATAATATAAAAAAAATTCAATTAAACTTTTTTAAAAAATTAATTTGAAATTCAATTATTTCGAAAAATTTAAACTATTGCTTTTAATATTCAATTATAATCTAAAATTTTAACAGAAATTCATTTTTAACTCAATTTTTTTTAGAAAATTCTAATAAAATTAAATTTAAATACAAAATAAATAGTTTATTGAATAATTGAATGTTTCTTAAAATTCAATTCACATAAAGAATTTTATCAAAAAATTTTTTAAACAATTAAATTGTTTCGACGAATTTGAATAAAAGAATAATTTTAAGAATAATTACACTTTTCCAGGATTTCCATTAAAATTTTATTAAAAATAACCAAAGTTCTGCATTGAGTTTTTTTTAAATAAAATATTATTTATATTTAATATTAATATTTATTATTATTTATGAAAATAATTGAATTCCTAAAAAGAATTTTAGTATTTACGAAAATAATTAAATTATTGCGAAGAAATTTTTAAAAAAATTGTAAATAACTAAATTCTTGGGAAATTTTTATAATTTTATGTAAATAATTAAATTTCTGTGAAATTTTTATTATTTTATGTAAATAATTAAATGTATTCGTAGAATTTTATTAACTTTTTTTTAAAATAATTGAATTCTTTTGAAAAATTTTATGAAAATAGTAGATATTGAAAATCATGGAATTGAGGAAAGTTTCTGAAAACATTTAAAATTTCGCCAAAAATTTTATTAACATTTTTGAGAAAATAATTTGATTTTGAAGAAGAATTTTTATTCAAATTATGGAATTTACGGATTTTTAAAAAAAAAACTGACTTTTACGGTCTTCATGCAAATTTTCGAACCTTTACGGGATTTACGGACATAGTTCGAGCTGTCAGAACTGAATAAGTATTCAATTTTAATATTTTTTCTTTTTTGTATAGAAGTTTTTATTTATAAAAATTAATTAAATTAAATTAAATTAAATTAAATTAAATTTATTTACTTCTAAGAACAGAAAAAAAGTTTCTTTCATTTGAACGTTCAAAAGTGTGGGAATATTTTTTTTATCCAGAATTAATAATTTTTCTTAGTCTCGAAATTTTTAAGAAAAGTTTATACTTACAAGCTCATACGGAATAATATTTTTTAAAAATCCGATTTTTGAATTCCTGAGGGAAGAAAAAAGGTAAAAAAAAGCCAGTTTGAAAATTTTTGGTAAAACAATGCTTCCATGGGGAAACAATATAATAGAATAAAAAAAGCTCTTTACTAACTTTGCTTCAACAAAGAGTTAATTAACAGACCGGAAAAAAATCAATGAAAAAATAAAATGAAAGATCGGAATTTCGCTATAAACAAGGATGCTGTGCTATATATGAAGGACTTGAAGGAATGTATGTATAACATGTTGAGTGATAAAGATAAAAAATGAAGAAAATTGATAAAAAAAAATATTATTTGATTCAAATAACCGATTAATTGACTATTATCAATTAAATATTTTCTTGAATCAAATAATATTTATGGGAGCCAATTAAATGGTATTTGAACCAAGAATTTCAGTATTTAAAGCAAATATGAAATGCACCATTTAATTGACTCAAATAAATATTATTTGATGATGTATTACAAAAAAATTTCGACTTTTTTTGAAAATGCTATTTTAAATAAATTGAATTCATGTTCAAAATTCTAATATTTTTGTAAATAATTGAATTCTTCAAAAGAATTTAAAAAAAACATTTTTTTAAATAATTGATTTTTTCGAAGAATTGAAAATAAATTTTTAAGAAGAATTACATTTTTTTAACAATACGTGTAAAATTCTATTAAAAATAATTGAAATCCTGCGATGAATTATATTATTTATGAAAATAACAGAATAGTTGCTAAGAATTTTGCAAAGAATTTTACTAGAATGCCTCAAAATAATTAAATTTTCGTGAATAATTTTTGTATTTATTGACATAATTCAAGAATTATTTTTGTAAATAATTGAATTCTTCGGAAGAATTTTATTAAAATTTAAAAGAATAATTAAATTATTTCAAAAAAATAGAATTAAAATTGTATTTAAAATAATTGATTTCTTTCAAACAATTTAATTAAAATGTTAAAAAAGAATTAAATTCCTGTGAAGAATTCTAATATTTCTGTAAATAATTAAATTGAATTTTAAAAAAATATTTTTTTAAATAATTGATTTTTTCGAGGAATTGAAATTAATTTTTTAAGAATAATTACATTTTTTGAGAAATTCATGTAAAATTGTATTAAAAATAATTGAAATCCTGCGATGAATTTATTTAGGTATTTATGACAATAATTGAATAGTTGCTAAGAATTTTATTAAAATTTTCAAAAATAATTGAATTCCTGAGAAGAATTCTATTATTTATGAAAATAATTGAATTATTGCGAAAAATTTTATTGAAATGTACAAAAAGAATTGAATTTCTGTGAAAAATTTTGTTATTTCTAAAAATAATTGAATTCTTTATAGGAATTTTATAAACATTGTTTTAAATAATTAATTTTTTCGAAATATAATAAATATTATAAAAATTTTATTTTCAACAATTGAATTCTTGTTGAAAACTTTATTTGTGAAAATAATTGAATTCTTGCTTAGAATTCTATCCAAAAATTTTTTTAAAAAATTGAATGTCCACGAAAAATGTTATTATTTGTGAAAGTAATTGAATTATTGTGAAGAATTGTATAAAAATTTTGTTAAATAATTGATTTTTTCGAATTTTTTTGAAAATGCTTTCTAAATTAATTGAATTTCTGTGGAAATTTTATTATTTATAAAATTACTTGAATTTTGGATGAATTTTATCAATTTCTTTTTAATAATTAAATTCTTTTGCGAAATTTTATAAAAATAGATATTAAAAATCATTAACCCGTGTAGAAATTGCCTTAAGTAAATTCTATTTGTGGTTTGGCCCTAATCAGGATTTACTTATCACAGCCATTCTTCAGGCCCTGACCAGGGCCTGATCAGGACCTGATCAGGTTCCAGATTACTTCGAAAAAAACACATTTAATCATTTAAAATTCATTTTACGTCAGTTTCAACGAAAAAGAAACAGTTCGAGTGAAAATAAATAATAATTAATTAAAATGAATTCGAAGAAATGTTCCAAAATGTTCCAAATTCTGATGAAACTAAAAATAAATGTTTTTTCTGAATCTGAAGGTACGGATATAATATTCTATTTCTAAACAATAAAATAATATAACTTGACATTTTGTTGAAAAATTTTAATTATTTAAAAAAATTTTTTTTTTCCTTTTTTAAAAAAATTCAAAATGTTTTACAAAATTATTATTTGAAAGTAGAAAAAATGATGCAAATAATTTTCTTTTTTTTGCTGAAATTTGCATAATTTTCTATATTTCTTTAGAAATAAAGAGAACAAAATTTGCATGATTTTGGTTTGTCGCAATCATTTTAACTTTTTAACAAAATTTTAGTTTTTTATTGAAAAGGAATAAAACAATTTGTATATTAAAATCAACCTTCCATTTTCACATGAAATGATAGAAATAAATTTTACTGCAGATAAAATAAGCTAATTTATTTTAAGTATACTTATAAAATACCAAATCAGGTTGTGATTTCTTTCTTTTTAAACACCACTTCAGGACCTGATCAGAAAAAGTGTTTCATTTTCAAATCAGGGCCCTATTTAACCTGATCAGGGCCGAATCACTACCACGTTTCAATTTCTACACGGGAAATTGAGACAAATTTTTGAAAATAATTAAAATTTTTCCAAGAATTTTAATAAAGTTTTTGAAAATTTCAGTATTTGAAGCAAATATGAATTGAACCATTTAATTAAATATGATTTGATTCAATGAA
Organism: Leptopilina syphax; assembly: GCA_032872505.1. Lineage (NCBI taxonomy): Eukaryota > Metazoa > Arthropoda > Insecta > Hymenoptera > Figitidae > Leptopilina > Leptopilina syphax. The sequence continues at coordinate 31,176,648 of CM065470.1, forward strand.
ATATTTAATTAATTAATTTAATTGATTTATTTGAAACAAATAAATTTTTTTCTCAGAGGAAAGAAAGAGAGGGAAAAAGAAAGAAAGAGAAAGGGAGAAAGAAAGAGAGAGAGAGAGAGACAGAGAGGAATGTATGAGTAGAAAAAAGGGGAATGTAGAACCAAATGGTACGAAACTAATTAGTATTTGCTTGCACAGTGAGCCAGTGGCCCTGGCTGCGCTCGTCTGGACCGTTTTGCCATAAGGCTGGCTAGGACCGAAGGTGTTGCTAGGAGTGTCTTGGGGGTAGTTTCCGTTAATGAGTCTCTGGTAACGACGCCTTTTTCCTGCGCACTCATATATCTTGTCTCGTAGAAACCCTCTTGAGAAGTGCATTCATGCTCTTACTGCACAGGATCATCTTCCATACTTCACGGTAAAGCTCTTCAACCTAACAATGTATCGAAGGTTTCAAAGGTATATAGTAACGAAATAATGGGTTCCAGACTCTTCAGGTATGAGGCCTTTTATGAGCTGGGAGATTGGAGACTTTAAAAAAAAAGATTCTCCTCGCATCAAAATATATATGATGTAGATAAAAGTAAACCTCGCAAAAAATTTTCTTTCATTCAACTTTTTCCACTATATTCTCCGCGCAGATAATCGAATCGATATTAGTTTTGTATCTTCCTTTATATATTATACTTTTGCGGTGAAATTTACTTTTCAAATTAATCCATATATATTTGTCAATTACGCTAAAATGTTTGACAAACTTAAGCAAATCTTGGTTTAATTCATTTATTCAATTTATTTATTCAATTCATTTATTCATTCTATCATTTAATTCGTTCTCTCTACACCTCAAGTTTTCCATATTTACTGATGTCATTGTTTATTTTCAGATTTAGAAACTACTCCCAATTGTTACGTTTTCACGAATACGTGACGCATTTAACAGCATGTGATTGTTACAGAATTCAATGTTAATTTTTTCGACCACTTTTCTCTTAAAATATTAAATAAATTAAGCTAGTTTTTTGTGCATAACTCTAAAATATCATAAAGAAGGGCAGTGATGTGAAAAAGTTTTAATATTTTCAAAATTATTTATTAAAAAATAACTTTAAAATTATCAGTTCTCAAAATCACTTTTAATCAATTTCTCGTCTTTTCCGATTTCAAAGTATTTTTTTATAATTTATTTTAGAATTATTAAAACTTTTGCACATCACTGCTCTTCTTTATTATATTTTAGAGTTATTCACAAAAAACTAGCTTAATTTATTTAATATTTTAAGAGAAAAGTGGTCGAAAAAATTAACAGTCATTTCTGTAACAGTCACATGCTGTTAATACGTTCTTTTGTGTAATTTTATTTTATTTATTTAAAAAAGTACGTAATTTTTTGTAAAATTGGAAATTTTTATTAGCTTTGCACTCATTTCCTAAAACCTTCAATTTAATACTTTTTTTACGATTTGCTACTATTTAAAATACTTTTTTTAGTTTTGTGACACTAAAAGTCAGTTTTTCTCTTTCCTTCAGTATTTGAACTAGTTGAAATCCGCTATTAGTTAAAATAAAAAAAAATTATTCTTAAAAATTTTAATAAAATTCTTTGAAACTACTCAATTATTTTCACAAATCAGAGTTGACACAAAAATTAATTCTTTGTTTCCCTGACTTTTCTCTCATTTCTTCAATTAAATACCAGAAAATAAAAATATCACATAATTTTAAAAAAATGCTATTAAACTTTTTTAACAAAATTAATTCCACAGAATTAATGAAGAATTAAGATTTTCAAAGATTTGAATTTTTGAAACCTTTTTAAAATTTAATTATTTCTAAAAAATTTACGCTATATAATGGTTTTAATGTTTTAATTTTTTTTGAAATTGAATCCTTTTTAGAAATTTTATTAAAATAGTAGATATGGAAAATCAGTGAATTGAGAAAAATTGTTTAAAATTAATAAAAAATTTTCAAAGAATTTTATTAAAGTTTTTGAAAATAATTAAAAATAATTTTCTGTTTATAAAAATTATTGAAATCTTGGCAAGAATAGTAAAAAAAAAAAATTTTGAAAATAATTGATCTTTTGCAAAGAATATGATTATTTATAAAAATAATTGAATTTTGCAATAAATTTTATTAAAATTCATGAAAGTAATTGAATTTTCGGAAATAATTTTGTTATTTATCGACATAATTGAATTGTTTCGGAAAATTTTATTCAAATCTAAAAAAATAATTTAATTATTTAAAAAAAATTTAATTAAAATTGTATTAGAATAATTGATTTCTATTGAACAATTTTATTAAAATATTTGAAAATAATTGAATACCTGTTAAAAATTCTTATATTTTTGTAAATAATTGAATTCTTACAAAGAATTTGAAAAAAACATTTTTTTAAATAATTGATTTTTTCGAAGAATTGAAAATAAATTGTTAAGAAGAATTACATTTTTTGAGCAATTATTGTAAAATTGTATTAAAAATAATTAAAATCCTGCGATGAAATATATTATTTATGAAAGTAACAGAATAGTTATTAAGAATTTTTTCAAAATTTTCAAAAATAATTGAATTTCTGAGAAGAATTTTATTATTTTTATAAATAATTGAATTTTGCAAAGAATTTTACTAGAATGCCTGAAAATAATTAAATTTTCGTGAATCATTTTTTTATTTATCTTTAATAATTGAATTCTTTTGAAGAATTATTTTTGTAAATAATTGAATTCTTCGGAAGAATTTTATTAAAATCTAAAAGAATAATTGAATGATTTCAAAAAAATGTAATAAAAATTGTATTTAAAGTAATTGATTTTTTCAATCAATTTTATTAAAATAATTGAAAATAATTGAATTCCTTTAAAAATTTTAAATATTTCTGTAAATAAGTGAATACTTCTAAAGAATATAAAAAAAATATTTTTTTAAATAATTGATTTTTTCGAGGAAATGAAATGAATTATTGCGAAAAATTTCATTAAAATGTTCAAAAATAATTGAATTTCTGTGAAAAATTTTGTTATTTTTGAAAATAATTGAATTTTTCATAAGAATTTTATAAACATTGTTTTAAATAATTAATTTTTTCGAAATAATATAATAAATATTATAAAAATTTTATTTTCAATAATTGAATTCTTGTCGAAAACTTTATTTGTGAAAATAATTGAATTTTTCCATTAATTAAGTTAAAATAGTATTAAAAATAATTGAAATTCTTGGATGAGTTTTATTATTTATGAAAATAATTGAATTTTACAAAGACTTTAATTAAAATTTTTGAAAATAATTGAATTTCAGAGAAGAATTTTATTATTTATAAAGACAGCTGAAATTCAGACGAGAATTTTTGAACCAAATTGAAACCTTTTGAAGTTCTTGTATTTATGAAAATTATAAACGCAACTCTTTTGAAATTCATTAAATTTTGAAACATTTTAAGTTAATCAAATTTTTCGCTGAAATAAATTCATCTTTTAATTATTTTATACATTAAGTAAAATTTTTCTAGTTAAATATTATATTTTGTATCAAAGCAAAATGTACGAATTTTTTCAAATAGTACCTACAGAAATTTAATAATAAGAATCGATACTAATATACAGTGTTTGTGGGATGGAATTCTTTTTGAAGAAAAAAGAAGAAACAAAATTATCCTGAAATCCTGAGCCTTCGTGACTAACAAGTACAAATTGGATTAATAAACTTGCCGGGAAATTAGTAGTAAGTTATAATTGAGGACATATTTTGAAAGTTGTGCAACGAAATTGATTCACTTTATATCATCTTGGTGACACAATGAATTTTCTGGTTGACCTATTTCCTTCTTGTTTCGTCTTGATATTTCATAACACACAGAGAGAAATTTCTATCAAAATTTACTGTGCTACACCACCTGAAGATAAATGCAAAAATAAATTCCTGAATTTTTTTTTCTTCTTTTGCCCTCGCAGTATATATAAAATATATGAGTATTTTACAGAGGATTTGACGTGTGCAAAAAAAAAAAAATTGGGATTTAGTACAAAACACTTTTTTCAAGTGTTGTCTAGAACAATATTTAGTAACAGTATTTTCTTTCTGCAAAATCATACACATAAAAGTTATAAAAAGATTATTATTTTTTTTAATTGTATAGTCAAACATTTATTAGTTCATTCAAACGCATGGTTATATTTTATTTATTTGAAATCACCGCTTTATTTGATAATTAAAAAAAATATTCTTTCTATATAAAAGGCGATATGAATTATAAAATTTAACGACTTTGGTTTTATGAGTATAATAGAATTTTTTTTGACATAGTGCATCGTTAAATGCTTCAATAATATTTCTTTTACAGTGAATTTCAGAGAGAAAAAAATGGGCAGATAGTCATTTAAATAAGATTAAGAATTTGATTTTTAAAAAGTGAAAAAAGTGAAAAAAGTGAAAAATGTTTGGGTGAATTTGAGAGAAACAATTTTTTTCAGTGAAAGTTACGTATCGCTTCAATATCAGTAGTAGAAGTAATTTTAGTCAGACAAAAATGTAGAATTATTTGTGTAGCTGAAGAATCAGTAGTATAAGAAGCGTTTAGTCAGACATAACTTTTTCTGGTCAAAATTTGGCTACTTTCGTACTATTGTTAAAAAATGTATTCAATTTAATAAATAAATATTATTTATTGTTAATTTATTGTATTATAAGTAATAAAATTTATCTTTAAATTTTTTTTTACTTTTTCTTTATTAACTTTAGCTTTTTTGAATAAAACTATCTTTTTGTTACACTTTTTCAATTTAATTCCGAATTTTATTAAATAAATAATTTTAATAAAGTGCAGGTATTGATACTTTTTTAATTTTTTCCCGAAAATCGGGAACTTTCTTTAAATTTCTAATCAAAATTTACATTACAACGATACTTTTGTCTTAAAATTACATTAATTTAACGATATACGAAGTAAATTTAGAAAAAAATACTAAAATTAATTTGGCACTTGAAAAAGTTCCCTTCAAAAATAGTAAAATTAATATTAACAATTGTTATTTCCGAAATACCATTTACTATATTTTCAAAATAAGACAATTTTTGTAATAAAAATTAGAAAAATTTATTTTAAAAATAGTCAAATTTACTATAAAAATAAAAATATTTGATAGCTAATAAATTTTGCTAATAAAAATCATTATTTGCAGAGTAAATTTTATAATAGTAGTAAATTTTATTGAAAATTAGTAAAATATACTTTGAAGTTTGTAAAATTTATTCTATAATTAACAGCATGTGATTGTTACAGAATTCAATGTTAATCTTTTCGACCACTTTTCTCTTAAAATATTAAATAAATTAAGCTAGTTTTTTGTGAATAACTCTAAAATATCATAAAGAAGGGCAGTGATGAGAAAAAGTTTTAATATTTTTAAAATTATTTATTAAAAAATAACTTTAAAATTATCAGTTCTCAAAATCACTTTTAATCAATTTCTCGTCTTTTCCGATTTCAAAGTATTTTTTTATAATTTATTTTAGAATTATTAAAACTTTTGCACATCACTGCTCTTCTTTATCATATTTTAGAGTTATTCACAAAAAACTAGCTTAATTTATTTAATATTTTAAGAGAAAAGTGGTCGAAAAAATTAACATTCATTTCTGTAACAGTCACATTAATACAATTTGTCAACAATTCCAAACAATTTGGATTTTTCTAAAAAGTAAAAGCTTTTTTTATATTTGTTACCTTTTATAAAAAATAATTCTAAGTTTAAAGGATGAGAAGTAATATAAAAAAAAGTTTAAGTTTCAAAATACTAAAATTTTTCCAAAGTTTTTGAAAAGTAAACATTTTTTTTCATACAGCTTAAAATTTTCTTAACTTACACAAAAAATGACAATGTTTACAAGTATTTCTTAATAATAATCGCAGTTTTTCTAAGGATATTAAATTTAGACAAAAATCGTAGCAAAACGTTGCTTCGCAACAATTTTGCTACGTTTTTTGTCTGAATTTGATATTCTTACAATTAGAATCTTTAGAATCTTTAAATATCCCCTCAGACAGAAGTGTAATAGAAATATTTTAGTATCAAAATTACTAGTCAGTGTGAAATTAAATCAAATTAAAGTATTTGAAGAGATGTGCTCTTACTATCAGTAGTGAAAGTAGAGTTTAGTCAGACAAAACTGTGGAAATGAAGGAATAAGTAGTGTAAGTCATGATTAGTCAGACATAAGTCCTTGACGTTTTAGAACTGTATTATCAGTAGTAATGACACTTTTTAGTCAGACAGAAATACAATAAAATTGCATCAATTAACTAAAGCAGGAGTAAAAATAAAATTAGGTCAGACAGAAGTGTTTGAGACGATAAAAAATTTTTTGAACTCAATTGATTTTTTAGACTAAATAGCATAATTATTATTATAAGCAGTATAACAAATTTTTAGTCGGACTGAAATTATAATAGTTATTAATACGACTTTTTTTCTCTCTAAACTTAACCTTCTTTCTGTGTAAAATTGTGATTTGGTCAAATGGCAAGTTAGTCATTTGGCCACCACTGCGTATATAAAAATGGAAAATTTCAAAATAAATAGATCCCATCGTTTGCCCACGATCGGACAAGGCTTAAAAATTGTTAATTTAGTGCTAGTTTCTTATAAAAAATTTTGAAAAAAATTGATCGATACATACATTGTTAAAAATGAAATTTTATTTAAAAAATTTTAAAATCTTATCGTAAATAATTTAAAAATATTTTTAAAAAAAATATTTTTTTTTTTTAAAACTACGCTTGAAAACAAAACTTTTCATTAATAAACACGTCCAATTTGATCAATTTTTGACCGAGTTATAAGCATTTAAAGAAAAAATTTACGTAAAAAACGTCATTATTCAAAAATCTGTATCTCCTGAACCGCTTTATGAAATAATTTGAAAAAAATCAAGGTAGCTCATTTCAAAGAGTACTAAAAGAAAAAAAATGTTTAAAAAAAATTTTGAGATGCAAAAGCAAAATGATTTCCGATTTGACCTGGAATGACCCATATACACCATAAAAAGTTCTGGCTTGAAGAACTTTTTTTTTGCACTCAACGATTTATCAAAATTCGGAATTAAAAAAAATACCACTTAAATATAAAAATAAACTTACACATGTGCATTTCTTTTTATCTCTATTCAGCAAAATAAATCTTTTTTCTCTAAATTCTCATCCTCTGCGGTCACAAGTATACACATGTAAATATAATATTTGCGCTAAAATTGTCAAGTATGCATATATATATATATATACTCCTACATATGTGAAGGCTTTTTCTCGTGCACTTTAATGAATAATTAGTGGTTTCGAGGTAGTAAATAAACTTTGAAAATATAAATTTTGAAAATAAATGATGAGCGAAATGTGTGTGTGTAGGAACATTTTCTCTTTGACACTTTTGCATGAAAAGTTTGTGGCTTGAGCCGCATAGTAGTTGATTAAATTTCGTATAGCAATTGCATGAATTCATGTCAGTCGTGACGCTGTCTCCGCTTCCGAGGGACTATGCATACACGCGTTATCATAGGTGAAAGATAGTGTTGCGCAAGTAAATACATGATCGATACCGTTTGATTTATGCGCGACGCACGGACATCGTAACTTTCCATTTATATATATACATATATATATATAGTATAACCGTGTTCTCGAGTTTACACACAGTGGGCTCTTTGGTGTTTTGAACGTTTGCACATTCAGTAGGTTTGAGTTTGAAACTCCAAATACCTCCTCCTCCTCCCACGACTAATTTGTCATTTCTGCGCTGACAACCCCTGATCCCAAACTGCCAGCGCCCTCAGTCTACCCTTGCACGTTCCACTTATTGGCCGAATGCCGAGTACACGCAATAGCCAGATTTATGAACCTCTCTTCCAGTTACGATTTGCTTCTGGAATATTAAAAAGAAACAATACTGTGTGCTTTTTTCTTTTTTTTCTATTTTTTTCTTTTTTTAAGCGGTAAAAAGTGCAAACTACTTTCTGAATACTTTTATATATATATATATATATATATTTACTGTGGCATTTCCTCTTGGAATAAATTTATAGAGGGCAATCTTTTCATCATATATAGCACACACAAGTCGAAAACACGGGAGTTTTCAACAAAAAAAAGGAAGAAAAAAAAACAAAGTCGTATATAACTTTTCTTAACTATAAGTTTAAGTCAGTCTTCCATTTGCAGACAGAGCGCGTACATTTGGCTTCCGCGCATCAATTAATTTGAATTCAACTGTGTGCCAAACGGAGGGAGCCGAGAGCTAAGAAACGGAGAGCGAGAGCGAGAGAAATTCACTATGATTGCTAGAGCGTTGAAAGACTTTAACTAGAAAGTTGCTGACCTGGTAGTTAAATGACAAAAACATGGTTGGCTTCGTAATAAAGGGACTGTGTTCAAGTAGGCATTATATACGATATGGAACACATCGAGACGATTGCTGTTTCTCATTTGCTTATCTTGTATATTCGAAAGTGATAAACGACCCATAAGAATTTGGTAGGAAAATAAGAAAAATTAAAAATGAAGATAAATCTTAGGTCTAAATAATTTTAATAACACTAGCTTTTCTAAGAATATTAAATTGAGACAAAAGAACGAATCAAAAATGTTTCGAAGCAATACATTTGAGAGCAATCCTGGCGAAATAAAATTGATTAGTAACGTTTTATCGTCTCAAACACTTTTGTCTGACCTAATTTTATTTTTACTACTGTTTTGTTAATTGAGGCAATTTTATTACATTTGTCTGACTAAAAAGTGCCACTACTACTGACAAATACAGTTCTAAAACGTCAAGGACTTATGTCTGACTAATCATGACTTACACTACTGATTCTTCAAATAGCATAATAATTTTTATTCTGTATGAAAGTCTGACTAAAATCGTTTTTACTACTGATATTAAAGTAATCGGTTTGGATACTGGTTGAAAAGTCGTATTAATAACTATTATAATTTCAGTCCGACTAAAAATTTGTTATACTACTTATAATAATAATTATGCTATTTAGTCTAAAAAATCAATTAAGTTCAAAAAAATTTTTATCGTCTCAAACACTTCTGTCTGACCTAATTTTATTTTTACTACTGTTTTTGTTAATTGATGCAATTTTATTGTATTTCTGTCTGACTAAAAAGTGCCATTACTACTGATAATACAGTTCTAAAACGTCAAGGACTTATGTCTGACTAATCATGACTTACACTACTTATTTCTTCATTTTCACAGTTTTGTCTGACTAAACTCTACTTTCACTACTGATAGTAAGAGCACATCTCTTCAAATACTTTAATTTGATTTAATTTCACACTGACTAGTAATTTTGATACTAAAATATTTCTATTACACTTCTGTCTGAGGGGATATTTAAGGATTCTAAGGATTCTAATTGTAAGAATATCAAATTCAGACAAAAAACGTAGCAAAATTGTCGCGAACCAACGTTTTGCTACTATTTTTGTCTAAATTTAATATCCTTAGAAAAACTGCGATTATTATTAAAAAATACTTGTAAACATTGTCATTTTTTGTGTAAGTTAAGAAAATTTTAAGCTGTTTGAAAAAAATGTTTACTTTTCAAAAACTTTGGAAAAATTTTAGTATTTTGAAACTTAAACTTTTTTTATATTACTTCTCATCTTTTAAACTTAGAATTATTTTTCAATTAAAGGTAACAAATATAAAAAAAGCTTTTACCTTTTAAAAAAATCCAAATTGTTTGGAATTTTTGACAAATTGTATTAATTATAGAATAAATTTTACAAACTTCAAAGTATATTTTACTAATTTTCAATAAAATTTACTACTATTATAAAATTTACTCTGGAAATAATGATTTTTATTATAGCAAAATTTATTAGCTATTAAATATTTTTATTTTTATAGTAAATTTGACTATTTTTAAAATAAATTTTTCTAATTTTTATTACAAAAATTGTCGTATTTTGAAAATATAGTAAATGGTATTTCGGAAATAACAATTGTTAATATTAATTTTACTATTTTTGAAGGGAACTTTTTCAAGTCCCAAATTAATTTTAGTAATTTTTTCTGAAATTTACTTCGTATATCGTTAAATTAATGTAATTTTAAGACAAAAGTATCGTTGTAATGTAAATTTTGATTAGAAATTTAAAGAAAGTTCCGGATTTTCGGGAAAAAATTAAAAAAGTATCAATACCTGCACTTTATTAAAATTATTTATTTAATAAAATTCGGAATTAAATTGAAAAAGTGTAACAAAAAGATAGTTTTATTGAAAAAAGCTAAAGTTAATAAAGAAAAAGTAAAAAAAATTTTAAAGATGAATTTTATTACCTATAATACAATAAATTAACAATAAATAATATTTATTTATTAAATTGAATACATTTTTTAACAATAGTACGAAAGTAGACAAATTTTGACCAGAAAAAGTTATGTCTGACTAAACGCTTCTTATACTACTGATTCTTCAGCTACACAAATACAGTTAAAGTTACAAGAAAAAATAAAAAAAAACTCTTTAAAAAAATTTTATGCGATGTAATGCAATAATTTTTAACTTAATTTAAAATTCCCAATTTTTTTAAACTAAATCTTCTTTTTGGAAAATAAAAACAATATTATATTTAGTATAATGAAAAAACATTCGGAAAAATAAAACAGTGATGAAATGTCGAAAGAAAATTTTGTTCCTAATTTATGGTGAAAATGAGTGATTTAAGGAGTGTGAAGTTCGCTGCTTGAGCGTAGCGAGAGCAGTGAACTTCACACTCCTTAAATCACTCATTTTCACCACTATTTACACAATTTTTGTCCATTAATTTTTACTCAAATCTAAACATAAAAAAGATTTTGAAAATTTTTAGATCTTAATTCTTTTAATAATTTAAATTAATTATTAAATTTAATGCATTTTTTTAATAAACTTGTTATCGCAGAGTATGAGAATTTAGTCAAAAAATATATATTTTCCGAAATAGGGGAAAAAAATGTGTAATTTTATTTTTGCACATTTTCTAAATGCGCATTTACGAATAAAGTGATTCGAAATTTTAGTATTTCGAATATTTATATCTTTTATATAAAATTGAAAGAAATTTGGCATTAATTTAATCCTTGAAATTTATGAAATTTATTGTCTTAAAGATTCCATTTTAAAAATACTATGCAAATGACTCGAGAGTATTTGGAATATCTTTTGCTCTCTTCCGGTATAAGAGTATCACTTCTATTCCATAAATATGCATTATACATTAGCATACATAAAATTAATTTTTATAATCCTCTTTCGCTTTTTAAAGAATAATGTACAAATAGATCAAATGGATTTTCATTAATTAAGGAAAAATAAATTTTCTCTTTATCTGGAGGAGACAAGTAATTGATTTTTTTTTTACTTTTAATATTATTTTATTCAAGATTATTATTATTAAATAAATGAGTAAATGTATATGAAATAATGTCACAATGTAAACTTTGGAAAAAGTAATAAAAGTGTTTAATAATTCAGTTGCGGTAAAATTCTGAATTTTTGCAAAAAACTCAAAATTGAACTACATTTTTACTTAAATTTTTTATTACTTTTCGCCGAAAAAAAATTTTTTTTATCCTTTTCTCATGATTCCGAAGTGCCAAGCGTATATGAATTATAAAAAATTTCCATTTTTGTAAAAGAATAAAATTTTTTTAAAAAAATGAAAAATAATCTTTTTTGGTTTTTTCTAGCGTCGAATTTTGCTTTCTAAAAAGAAATTTCAGTAAATCATATGGTTTTATCTCAATTTCTTTTAATGAAATTATTTAGCTTTCTAAAGAACAAATTTAAATATAGATGAAATGAATTTTCATTATTTGCGAATAGATTTTCAAAATAAGACTTTCTTGAGTGTCGAGATAATTTCAGAAAGTAATTTTAAATTAGTAATACAAATTTTTTTCTGCAGAGAGAGAGAGAACTACATCACTGTTCCTCTTTATCCAGAATGAGAAATTGTCTCGTTTCAAGCAGTGCGAATCACGAGAAAAAGCAATTTACGCTCTGGATTCTATATATGGGTGTATATGTAAAGTTCTCGATGTTATAGAGAAGCGTGGTGGAATTTTTCAGAAAAATTCGCGTGGAATCGAAAGTAACTCGAGCGATGGAGAAACGACGTCGTCGGCGACGGCAGGTCAAAACCAAGGATTTATCTTTCTTTCTCCTCCTCCTCCTGCTCTGCCTCCAGTTCTTTCTGGCGTTCACACTCCCCCTTTTCACGCCTCCCTCTTCCTCCCTCTAGCTCTTTGCTTTTTGATTTTCCGCAGTCGCTCCCTTGTTCAACAAAAAGAGAAAAATTAAATTTGCGCTGAGTTACGCCGCAGTTGCTTCACTTGCTTGTAATTTTTACTCTCTTATTTTTAGTTATCAGGTAACTTCACCTTCCCACCAGTGTTTGTTGAAGCCACATTAAAACGAGCTTGAATACCAAAGGAAAAGAAAAATCAATTTTCACCTTGCTTATGTTTACTTCGCGATTAACAATTATTCATGGAGTCAATTTTTTTTAATCAGGATTATGCAAATTATTTTTCAAGAGAGTGATTTATATAGTGTGAAAAAAGAGGGATTGGTCGTCGCACTCATCTACTAAAACCTACTATTTACTATACTTTTTTTACGTTATGCTACTATTTGGATACTTTCTTCAGATTTCAGCCACTAAAAGATACTATTTCTGTTTTTTTTTAATAATTTCTACCACTTTAAATTCGATAATACTAGAAATAAAAAAATCTATTCACGAAATATATAATCAAATTTATCAAAACGATTCAATTGTTTTAAAAAAATATTCGAAACTCAATTATTTTTATTATTTAGTATTTTCATAAAATTTTGCAAAATAATTCAATTATTTTAAAAAAATTGATAAAATTTATGCAGAATTCAATTATTTTCATAAATAATAAAAGTTTCATAGTAATTCAATTAATTTAGAACAGTATTTTCAAAAAAAAAAATCAATCAATCAATTTTCAAAAAATCAATTATTTAACAAAATTGTTATACAATTCTTCACAATAATTCAATTACTTTAACAAATAATAACATTTTTCATGGAAATTCAATTTTTAAAAAAATTTTTTCATAAAATTCCAAGCAAGAATTTAATTATTTGCATAAATAATAAAATTCATCGAAGAAATTCAATTATTTTTAATACTTTTTTTAATTAATTAATCAAACAATTCAATTACTTCCATAAATAAAATTTTCAACAAGAATTCAATTGTTTGAAATAAAATTTTCATAATATTTATTATATTTCGAAAAAATTAATTATTTAAAACAATGTTTATAAAATTATTATGAAGAGTTAAATTATTTAAAAAATAACAAAAAGTTTTCACTAAAATTCAATTATTTTTAAAAATTTTAATAAAATTTTTCGCAATAATTCAATTATTTTTATAAATAATAAAATTTTTTACAACTATTCAATTATTTTCATAAATAATAAAATTTATCGCAGGAACTCAATTATTTTTAAATATTTTAACCCGGCGAGCGTAAGGTGGAATTTTGTAACATCGAGCGTAAGGTAGGGTATTTTTTACCCTGTAATGTAATACGATTAATAAATTAAAAAAAACTTAAAATCATGGAAATTCTTTTCTATAAATGTTTTATGTTGCCTAGTAATCTAATTTATTAATGTTACGATAAATTTTTCATTTGTTTAAACAAATTATTATTGTTAATTTATAACAATTCCAAAAACCAAATATAGAGAAAAGCAAACTTATATTTGGCAGCAGGATATCGGTATTATTTAATGCTAAATTAATGAATTAAATAAAACATTAAATTAAATTTGCTATAGTTATTAATTAACATTGTTTAAACAATTAATTGTTGCTATTTATTAACTTTTTTCTATTGCACTTAGAAAGATGCAGTTTTTTTTAATTTTGCAATTTTGGACCTAAGATAATAACCGATAATTATTAAATTTCAATTCGATATGTTAACAATTGTTTAAACAATTAATTGTTGCTATTTATTAACTTTTTTTCTATTGCACCTAGGAAGATGCAGTTTTTTTCTAACCAACAAAAACTTTGGTAAGGTTTACAACAACAACGTTTATTATCAACGTATATTATCTTAGATCCAAAATTGTAAAATTAAAAAAAAACTGCACTTTTCTAGGCGCAATAGAAAAAAAGTTAATAGGGTAAACGCACCAATTGTCGAGCCGGTTCCATTTGTCGATGTTACCATGGTAATAACCAAAAATATTGCCTAAAATGGCTAATTTATTTGTGGACATAATATTAATATATTATTTTTAACATTCATGACACTTAATAAACATAATTCTAATCATTTTTGGCATTTAAATTGTAATTCCATGTTTAAGTCAAAAACGGAATTTGTTGACTCGAGAAATAGGTTCACCCTCGACAATTGGTGCGTTTACCCTAAATAACAACAATTAATTGTTTAAACAATTGTTAACATATCAAATTGACATTTAATAATAATCGGTTATTATCTTAGGTCCAAAATTGCAAAATTAGAAAAAAACTGCATCTTTCTAAGTGCAATAGAAAAAAAGTTAATAAATAACAACAATTAATTGTTTAAACAATGTTAAATAATAATTATAGCAAATTTAATTTAATGTTTTATTTAATTCATTAATTTAGCATTAAAAAATACCGATATCAGCTGCCAAATTGTCAGAAATTTACTTTTCTCTATTTTGTTTTTGGAATTGTTATAAATTAACAATAATAATTTGTTTAAACAAATAAAAATTTAATTGTAATGATAGTAAAGTACATTATTTATCTTTAGTAAACAATAATAGTGAAATTCATTCATGATTCCAGCTTTTTTTTAAATTATACAAAAAACAATACTCGTAGTGTGTTTTATATTCAGAGTACATGTGTTGACAATAATTATAAATAAATAATAAGAAATGCAAAAAAAAAATTTTTTTATTCTTTATTGATTTTTTACCGTATTCAGTGCAGCTATTAAAAATTACAGGTAAATTCATCAATTCAAATTCGAATTATGGAGAAATGAATATTCTACAGGGTAAATTTTACCCTACCTTACGCTCGCCGGGTTAATAAAATTGTTTGAAAGAACTCAATTATTTTGAATACAATTTTAAATTCAATTTTTTTGAAATAATTCAATTATTCTTTTAGATTTTAATAAAATTCTTGCAAAATTCAATTATTTCCATGAATAACAATATTCATCATAAGAATTCAATTATTTTTAAAGGTAATAATTTTCTTCTTGGAAATTCAATTATTTACAAAATTTCTAATAAAATCGTTTGCAAGAATTCAATTATATTCATAAATAATAAAATGCTTTTTTGGTATTCAATTATTTTTAAACATTTTAATCAAATTTTTTGCAATAACTCAATTATTTTTATAAATAGTAAAATGCTTTTAAGGAATTCAATTATTTTTGAAAATTTTACTAAAACTCTTAGCAACTATTCAATTATTTTCACAAATAATAAAATTTATATGCTTAAAAATTTAATTTCAATTCCTCGAAAAAATAAATTATTTAAAAAATTTTTTGTAAAAATCTTCTTAAGAATTCAATTCTTCTCATGAATAATAAAATTTTTTTTAGGAATTTAATTATTTAAATTTTAAATTAGAATTTGCATAAAATTAGTCGAAAAAAATCAATTATTTAAAAATTTTTATAAAATTCCTCGCAAGAATTAAATTATTTTTATAAATTATAATTAGGAAAAAGTCAGAAAAATAAAAAATAGAATAGAATTTTTGGCAGTTTTGTGAAGTATGTAAAACAAGTTTTTTTGATCGTCAAGTTTAATTTTTCGATAGCTACTCTTTTACTCCTTTTTTAGTTTGAAAGATACTTTTTAGTACTTTTTTAAAATTAATTATCGAGTGCGAAGTCTGTACCATAAAAAATAAAACGAATTTTTTTATGACTCTAAATTTGATTTTCCGACTACTCTTCTAATTTTTCAAATATTTTCTAAAATTTTAACTGAAATTATTTTTCAAATCAATTAAATGATTGTTTCTTGAACCATTTTTACTTTTCTTTCACGTTTCGACAAAATAGTGAACTTCGAGATTAAAATTCTTGGAATCATTTATCATCGCAGTTATGCAAAGCATTGCTTTTTGACTCACTTGTCATTTTAATTCTTGTGAAAGTAATAAAAATAATAAAAAGTAATTAACAGATTAGAAAAGTAAATAATAAATTAAAGAAGTAAATTAATTTAATTAATGATATTTAATTTAATTTTATTCAAGAGAAAATTTAATATACTGATAATTTATAGTTCGAAAACATATGAGGGAGTAGAAATTTGATATTTCGATATATGTAGGAAAATACTAACAATGAAGAAGGTTTGAATCAGTATGTATAATGTAACATACGTTACAATCAGATGTTACGCCCACTGGCAGAAATTCACATACGCTCAACGCAGTCGAGCTCTTCATCACACTTTATATCCAGCATCCAATCCTTGCTCCGAATATCAGGAGAGTCTCGTAAAAAACACTATATTCTATAACATCAGATACAAAAAAAGAAAAAAAAAATATTGATGATATATTATACCAACACGAAAAAAAAAGTTTGAAGAAATTTAATTTTTCATTATCTTTTCTATTGAATTATTTAATTTAATTGAAACTTACGAAGATTATTATCTTCGTAAGTTTTGACTTTGAAATTTAAATCTTATTTCCAGTCTCTTTTTTAAAAACTAAAATAAATTTATATAATTAAAGAATTAGTATTGTTTATATAAAAACATTTTTTGTTACAAAATACAAACGAATATTGTTTTAAAAATGTATAAAGAATTCTTAAAAAAAATTTTTTTACTGTTTTTACGAAGTATCATTCAATAAACAGACAGTTTTAAAAAATATTTATTCTACAAAAATTTTACAGTTCAAAAAATAGATTCAAAATTCCAAGAGAATAAAAAATACATATGAAAAAGGAAAAAGAAAATTTACTTTTGTTTGTTCGGTATAGAAAAATACTCTAATTAAATTTTTATTGTTTCCATTTTCTATTTACTATAAAAAAAAAAAGGAAAAAACGCTAAAAATTTAAATTGTCAAAAGAAATTGAAAAAAATTCCCAACCTTTGTCAAATATTAATTTCTATCGAGCAGTAATAATTAATTTACCAAACTAAACTTTCTTAATCCGGATAATTTTCATAATAGCCGAAAACTATATTTCGATAATTAATTTAACAAACATTGGTAACAAACAAATTTGTTTAATTTGAGAAAATTAAGCAAAATATTATCCAGAGAATAAACAAGCAATAAAGTTACTTCCAAAGGAATGAAATGAATAAAATGAATAAATACAGAATAATAATAATAACAATAATGCAGCGATCAATAGAAAAAAAAATGAGATTAAAAAGAAAAACATTTCAAATAGAAGAAAAGTTACAAAAGATAAGAAGCATGAACATCCATCTTAATGAAATTGTTTCTGTATTTAAGACATCGTCTTTTTATTGCATTGTAACTAAAACAACATTTCTCCAACTTATATAAAAGAAGCATTATATATTTGGAGGGAGAAAGAAGATAATTTTACAAAGTGAAAAATTAGTTTTACTTTTATTTAAACAAAGTATTCTGTAATTTATTTATGTAATGAAAGTCAAAGAATAAATGACTCTTGTATCACTTGGGTAATAAATTTTTGTCTTTATAAAACAGAAAAGAGACAAAAAGAAAGTGACATTCATTTGTTTTCGTTTTCTTGATTATATAGTTCGAATTTTCCTCCAAGATCGCGCTTCAATGCATTATTATAGTGAATTTATGGACGTCTACTAAATAATCTCCTCCCTAACATCGAACGTATCTAACTGCGATGATAAATGATATCAAGAATTTTAATCACGAAATTCACTATTTTGGCGGAACGTGAAAGAAAAGTAAAAATGGTACAAGAAACAATCATTTAATTGATTTGAAAAATAATTACAGTTAGAATTTTAGAAAATATTTGAAAAATTAAAAGAGTAGTCAGAAAATCAAATTTAGAGTCATAAAAAAATTCCTCTTATTTTTTATGGTACAGACTTCGCACTCGATAATTAATTTTAAAAAAGGACTAAAAAGTATCTTTCAAACTAAAAAAAGGAGTAAAAGAGTAGCTATCGAAAAATTAAACTTGACGACCAAAAAAAACTCGTTTTAGATACTTTACAAAACTGACAAAAATTTTATTCAATTTTTTATTTTTCTGACTTTTTCCTAATTTTTATCAAAAATATTTACTTCTTTCTTATCCTGCTAATGAATTCAATTCCTGCAACGAACTTTATTATTTATAAATAAATTTAAATATTTATAAAAATAATAATTTAATTCTTGCGAAGAATTTTAGAAAAAATTTTAAATAATTGATTTTTTTCGACTAATTTTATGCAAATTCTAATTTAAATAATTGAATTCTTAAGAAATTTTTATTATTCATGAGGAGAATGGAATTCTTAAGATTTTTAAAAAAATTAAATTCTGTTTGCAAATTTTATGACAGTAGTAGATACTGAAAATAATGATTTTCAGTATCTAATATTGTCATAAAATTAAATTTTGCAATTCAATGGAATTTAAAAAATTTTTTTTAAATAATTAAATTTTACAGGGAATTCTATTAAAATTATTGATAATAATTAAACGTATGTGTGGCATTTTATTACATTTTTTGGAAATAATCGAATTCCTAAAAAACATTTTACTATTCATGAATATAATTGAATTCTTGCGAACGATTTTATTAGAATTTTTTAAAATAATTGAATTTCGAAGAAAAAATTTATTAATTTTAAAAAATAATTCAATACTTTTGATGAATATTGTTATTCACAAAAAAAAATATTCATGAAAATAATAATTAATAATAATAATAATAATAATAATAATAATAATAATAATAATAATAATAATAATAATAATAATTTTATAATAATTCATGAAATAATTGAATTTTGCAAGAATTTTATTAAAAAGCTTCAAAATAATTGAATTTTCAGCAATAATTTTGTTATTTATCGACATAATTGAATTTTAAAAAAACATTTTTTTAATGAACAGATTTTTCTTGAAATTGAAATTAAATTTTTAAGAATAATTACAATTTTTGAGTAAAGTCCTGCAAAATTGTATTAAAAATAATTGAAATCCTGCAATGAATTTTATTATTTGTGAAAATAATTGAATAGTTGTAAAGAATTTTAAGAAAATTTACGAAAATTTGCTTAAAGAATTGAAAATTATTTTCCGTTTGAAAATTTTATGAAAGTAATAAATAGATATTGCAAATCATTGAATTGCAAAAAGTTTTTAAAAATAATTAAAGTTTACAAAAAAATCTATTAAAATTTTTTATGATAATTGAATGTCTGTGTGGTATTTAATTACATTTTTCTTAAATAATTTAATTTACAAGAATAAATTTATTACTTTTAAAAATAATTAAATTCTTCTGATGAATATTGTTATTTATGAAAATAATTGAATTTTGCAAAGAATTTTATTAAAATGCCTCAAAATAATTGAATTTTTGGGAATAATTTTGTTATTTATCTTTAATAATTGAATTCTTTTGAAGAATTATTTAGGTAAATAATTAAATTCTTGGGAAGAATTTTATTAAAATCTAAAAAAGTAATTGAATTCTTTCAAAAAAAAATTGAATTAAAATTATATTTAAAGTAATTGATTTCAATTCAAACAATTATTTTATTAAAATATTTGAAAATAATTGGATTCCTGAGAAAAATTCTAATATTTTTGTAAATAATAATGTAATTTTTCCAAAGAATTTAAAAAAAAACATTTTTTTAAATAATTAATTTTTTCGAAGAATTGAAAGTAAATTTTTAAGCATATATAAATTTTATTATTTGTGAAAATAATTGAATAGTTGCAAAGAATGTATTAAAATTTTCAAAATTAATTGATTGCCTGAGAAGAATTGTATTATTTATCTTAATTTTTACAGTTTAGCTTGAAATATGAATAATAGTGAAAATAAAAATAGAAATATGGATAAATATAAATAGAACCAAATAAAAATGGAAATATAAATAGAACCAAAAATAAAAATGAAAGTAGAAATAGATATAAAAATAGAAATAAAAACAAAAATTGAAATGAAAACAGAAATAGTAATAAGAATAGAAATAAAAACAAAAATATAAATGAAAACAGAAATAAAAATAGAAATAAAAATGAAAATAAATAAAAAAAAGAAAAAAAGAAATAAAAATAGAAATAAAAAATAATTATAATAATAATTCTCGTTATTTAAAGTTTGACAAAAGAGAACTAAGGCCGAAGTCAAACAAAGTGTGTGCAACATTATGCAGCAGTGGGGCATTAAATCCTTATGATATGAGGAACATTATTGTGCGGAGAAGCTTTTCAATAATAGAAGAAGTAGGTGAAGGGGAAGGGGAGTCTAAAAGTTATGTTGACCATAGCTAAGAGTTTGTTTATTTTTTGGGGAGATTCTATAGTGAAATGATATGCCACATCTCTAATCATATATATAGCCAGTCACTTGGTCTCTTGGTCATTGCAAGTATCATATCATGCAACACTCGACCTCCCTTGCTTGAACCTAACTCAACATCACTAAACCTCTATAGATATACATATATCCACGTTTACTTGGTTTCTCAAACCATTACTAACCCCCTCAGCACATATGAAAGCCACAGCGATATTCTAACATTCAAACCAAATGCAGATGAATTTCGTCCTCTCTTGTTGCTACACAAACTTGCATTTGCGTCAAATCTGCCACGGTCACTACTTTCTCACTCACGCGAAATAAAATAACGAGACCCATTTTCTTCCATGTGTGAAACACGCAATGTCTACCATGAAATAATACTTTTTCGTGCATATACTGACGAGGGAGAGGGGGTTATTTTATTTTTCAAACTTCTGCTTTTCAGATATATATAAATTTTAAGTTTACAACATTTTCCACATACTGGTCTTATATTTGTAACGTATTTTATAATGGAAGTTGAAAACCAAATGTTCTGCTTTAAGTTTACTGATGTTTAGTCAAAAGTTTTATTTTGCTAAATAATTTTTTAAAAAATTTAGAACAAAGCAATTATTTAACAAAATTTTTATACAATTCTTCACCATAATTCAATTACTTTCACAAATAATAACATTTTTCATGAAAATTCAATTTCTTAAAAAAATTTTTGATAAAATTCTAAGCAAGAATTCAATTAGTTTTATAAATAATAAAACTAATCGAAGAATTTCGATTATTTTTAATACTATTTTTGATTAATTAATCGAAAAATTCAATTATTTTCACAAATAATGATTTCTACAAGAATTCAATTATTTAAAATAAGTATTTCATAATGTTTATCATATTTCGAAAAAATTATTTAGTTAAAACAATGTTGATAAAATTTTTATAAAGAATTCAATTATTTTTAAAACTAACAAAATTTTTCACAGAAATTCAATTATTTTTAAAGATTTTAATAACATTTTTGACCAAAATTCAATTATTTTTATAAATAATAAAATTCTTTTCAGGAATATAATTATTTTTGAAAATTTTAATGAAATTTATAGCAGGATTTTAATTATTATTAATAAAATTTTACAGAAATTGATCAAAAAATGTAATTATTCTTAAAATTTTAATTTCAATTTCTCGAAAAATTCAATTATTTAGAAAAATGTTTTTTTTTAAATTCTTTGGAAGAATTGAATTATGTACAAAAGTAACAAAAGTTTTCACAAAAATTCAATTATTTTTAAAGAATTCAATAACAATTTTCGCTATAATTGAATTATTTTCATAAATAATAAAATTCTTCTCAGGAATTCAATTTTTTTTAATTTTAATAAAATTCTTTGCAACTATTCAATTATTTTCACAAATAATAAAATTTATAGCAGGACTTCAATTATTTTTAATTTAAATTTACAGCATTGCTCAAAAAATGTAATTATTTTTAAAAACTTAATTTCCATTCCTCAAAAAATCAATTATTTAATAAAATGTTTTTCTAAAATTCTTTGCAAAAATTCAATTATTTACAAAATTATTAGAATTTTTCACGAAAATTCAATTATTTTCAAATATTTTAATAAAATTTTTGGATAGAAATTAATTATTTTAAATACAATTTTCAATAAAGTTTTTTAAATTAAATAAATAATTCAATTATTTTTTTAGATTTTAATGAAAATTCTTCCCAAGAATTCAATTATTTACATAAATAATTCTTCGAAATAATTCAATTATGTCGATTAATAACAAAATTATTACCAAAAATTCAATTATTTTGAGTCATTTTAATAAAATTCTTTAAAAAATTCAAGTATTTTCATAAATAACAATATTCATCAGAAGAATTAAATTATTTTTAAAAGTAATAAATTTCCTCTTGGAAATTCAATTATTTTAAAAAATTCTAATAAAATCGTTCGCAAGAATTCAATTATCTTAAAGAATTTTAATAGAATTCTTTGTAAACTTCAATTAGTTTTAAAAACTTTTTGCAATTCAATGATTTGCAATATCTATTTATTACTTTCATAAAATTTTCAACCGGAAAATAATTTTCAATTATTTAAACAAATTTTTGTAAAAATCTTTGTAAGAATTCAATTTTTTCCATGAAAAATAAAAATTTCTCAAAATTTCAATTTTTTTTGTAAATTTTCTTAAAATTCTTTATAAAGCTATTCAATTATTTTCACAAATAATAAAATTCATATCAGGATTTAAATTATTTTTAATTTAATTTTACAGGATTTGCTCAAAAAATGTAATTATTCTGAAAAATTTAATTTCCATTCCTCAAAAAAATCAATTATTTAATAAAATGTTTCTCTAAAATTCTTTGGAAAAATTCAATTATTTACAAAGTTATTAGATTTTTTTACAGGAATTCAATTATTTTCAAATATTTTAATAAAATTTTTGGAAAGAAATTAATTATTTTAAATACAATTTTCATTAAATTTTTTTGAAATAAATAATTCAATTATTCTTTTAGATTTTAATGAGAATTCTTTTCAAGAATTTAATTATTTACATAAATAATTCTTCGAGTGAATTCAATTATATCGATAAATAACAAAATTATTACCGAAAATTCAATTATTTTGAGGCTGTTTAATAAAACTCTGGATAATTCAATTATTTTCATAAATAATAAAATCCATCGCAGGATTTCAAATACTTTTGATACATTTTTACAGGAATTGCTCAAAAAATATTTTTAAATAATTCTTAAAAATTTAATTTTCATTACTCGAAGAAATCAATTATTTAAAAAAATGTTTTTTTAAAATTCTTTTAAAGAATTCAATTGTTTACTAAAATATTAGAATTTTTCACAGGAATTCAATTATTTTCAAATATTTTAATAAAATAGATCTAAAGAAATCAATTATTTTAAATACAATTTTAATTAAACTTTTTTTTTGAAATGATTGAATTATTCTTTTAGATTTTAATGAAATTCTTCCTAAAATTTTCAATTACGTCGATAAGTAACAAAATTATTCTCAAAAATTCAATTATTTTGAGGCATTTTAATAAAACTCTTTGCAAAATTCAATTATTTTCAATATTTTCATAAATAACAATATTCATCAAAAGAATTCAATTATTTTTAAAAGTAATAAATTTCTTCTTGTAAATTCAATTATTTTAAAAAATTCAAATAAAATCATTTGCAAAAATTCAATTTTATTATTTTCAGAAATTATAGAATGCTTTTGAGGAATTTAATTATTTTTAAAAAAATTTAATAAAGTGGCACACAAAAATTTAATTATTCTCAAAAATTTTAATAAAATTTTTTGTAAAGAACTAATATTTGCACACCATTTATCAATTCATTTTTACTCATATGCTTATTTATTCGACTCCGAAAATAAAAAAAATCATAAATATGCATTTTAAAAATGTTTACACCTCAGTTTTATTTATAAAAAAAATTTTTAAACTTTGTCTTCAGTTTTAGGTTTGAATTAAAACTAGTTTCTAATGTTAACTAATGATATTGTTGTAGTTTATAAATATCTTAAACAAAATTTTAAACTACTTTAAATAAAAAACCCACACGGAGAAAACTGGAGTATTCAACTAACTATCTGGAGGGACAAACAGACTATATTTGAAGTTAAGTTTTTCGTAACAATCTCGGAGGGATAAATAGACATTCCGATGATTAATTTGACTAACTCAGAGGGAAAAGTTAACTATCCAGAGAATCAGGCTTAACACTCAAAACCTAACCCTCGAAGTTTGACTATCCAGTTTTCTCAGTGCATATAATTAAAAAAAATAAATTAAAGAATCGAAGTTCAAAAGTAGCCTTTTCGGAAAAATCACCCAAATAAACCCATTTGCTTGAAATTCATTAAATTAATACATATGAGTAGTAATATTAAATATTCAACAAGTTTAGTGTTCATCATTTCGAAATTATTACTAGATCTAATACCCACAATAATAATTTCGCAGACAATTGAAATAAGTTAACAACAGAAATAAAAACTAAAGTATAGGTTACATGCAATAACAGAATATAGATGACATAAAGCGAAATAGTCACAATGCTTTAGAGTATATTGTACGCAGATAATGATAAACGACAATAAACTAATTGCTGGCCAAAGATACGTTTTATGAGGGAGAAATTATGCACTTTAAAGATATATATATATGTCTTCCTGTGCATCGTTATATATTAACGTCAAGAAACAGGCAATATAGAATTACAGTTGTATATGAGAGCAATATTACAAGTTTCGAGACTCTAACAATGTTAGTCAGTGACTGTTGATTCTACTACTGTTTCTTGGTTCTGGAGCAATAATACGGTGAAACATATAACGCGTATCTTATTGGACGTACATGCACCAGGTATAACCGAGGGCGTTTCACATTGCTCAGAATTGGTGTATCATGAGATCATTCCCTGACCGACAATAAAGCGCCTGCTATGTTATTCAGACCAAAATACCTCAGCAAATTGTCTCTGCTTTGACATTAACATATACAATGTAAATACAAATTTATCTCCTGCAAACCATTTGCAATTATTTTTCAAAATTAAGTTATTTCCATCATTGGGAATTTGGGTCGAATTCAAATTTATGTACTCTCTAATTCATTAATTATTCGTTAATTATCACGACAAGTTATATTAAACTAAGTAATAATAAGTAGATTTCAAACTAAAAAAAGTAGTAAAA
This sequence comes from Leptopilina syphax, assembly GCA_032872505.1. Lineage (NCBI taxonomy): Eukaryota > Metazoa > Arthropoda > Insecta > Hymenoptera > Figitidae > Leptopilina > Leptopilina syphax. The sequence goes on from CM065470.1 coordinate 31,201,994, forward strand.
ATGTAAACATTGAAAAATTAAACTTGACGACAAAAAAAAACACGTTTTAGACACTTTACAAAACTGACAAAAATTCCATTCTATATTTCATTTTCCTGACTTTTTCCTAATTTTCATCAAAAAATATTTATTTCTTTTTTATCCTGCTAATAAATTGAATTCCTGCAACGAATTTTATCACTCATGAAAGAATTTCAATATTTATAAAAAATTAAAAATAATTGAATTCTTGCGAATTCTTGCTTAAAATTTTATAAAAATTTTTAAATAATTGATTTTTTTAACTAATTTTATGTAAATTCTGATTCAAGTAATTAAATTCCTAAGAAATTTATATTATTCATAAAAAGAATTGAATTTTTACAAAGATTCTTACAAAATTTTTTTTAAATAACTGAATTCTGTTTGGAAATTTCATAAAAATAGTAGATATTTAAAATCAATGAATTGCGAAAAGTTTGTAAAAATAATTAAATTTTACAAAGAATTTTATTAAAATTTTTGAGAATAATTGAATGTCTGTGTGGCATTTTAGTAAATTCTTTTGAAAAAAATTGAATTCCTAAAAAGCATATTATTATTTATAAAAATAATAAAATTGAATTTTTGCTAACGATATTATCAGATTTTTTTTGAATAATTGAATTTCCAAGAAGAAATTTATTACTTTTGAAAATAAATGAATTCTTGCAAAGAATTTAAAAAAAAACATTTTTTTAAATAATTGATTTTTTCGAGGAATTGAAATTAAATTTTTAAGAATAATTACATTTTTTTGAGCAATTCCTGTAAAATTGTATAGAAAATAATTGAAATCCTGTGATGAATTTTACTATTTGTGAAAATAATTGAATAGTTACAAAGAACTTTATTAAAATTTTCAAAAATAATTGAATTCCTGAGAAGAATTATATTGTTTATGAAAATAATTGAATTATGGCGAAAATTTTTATTAAAATCTTTAAAAATATTTGATTTTCGGCAAAAAATTTTGTTATTTTCAAAAATAATTGAATTCTTGTGATGAATATACTTATTCATGAAAATAAATTAATTTTACAAAGAATTTTATTAAAATGCCTCAAAATAATTTAATTTTCGGGAATGATTTTGATATTTATCGACATAATTGAACTTTTGGGAAGAATTTTATTTAAATGAATAATTGAATTATTTCAATCAAATTTAATGAAAATTGTATTTAAAATAATTAATTTCTTTTGAACAATTTTATTAAAATATTTGAAAATAATTGAATTCCCGTGAAAAATTCTAATATTTTTGTAAATAATTGAATTCTTCCAAAGAATTTTAAAAAAACATTTTAAGAAAATTTACAAAAAAAAATTGAATTTTTGAGAAATTATTATTTTTCATGGAAAAAATTGAATTCTTACAAAGATTTTTACAAAAATTTGTTTAAATAATTAAAAATTATTTTCCGTTTGAAAATTTTATGAAAATAATAAATAGATATTGCAAATCATTGAATTGCAAAATGTTTTTAAAACTAATTGAAGTTTACAAAGAATTCTATAAAAATTCTTTAAGATAATTGAATTCTTGCGAACGATTTTATTAGAATTTTTTAAAATAATTGAATTTCCAAGAGGAAATTTATTACTTTTAAAAATAATTTAATTCTTTTGATGAATATTGTTATTTATGAAAATAATTGAATTTTTCAAAGAATTTTATTAAAATGACTTAAAATAATTGAATTTTTGGTAATAATTTTGTTATTAATCGACATAAGTGAATTATTTCGGAGAATAATGTATGTAAATAATTGAATTCTTGGGAAGAATTTTCATTAAAATCTAAAAGAATAATTGAATTATTTATTTAATTTAAAAAAATTTAATGGAAATTGTATTTAAAATAATTAATTTCTATCCAAAAATTTTATTAAAATATTTGGAAATAATTGAATTCCTGTGAAAAATTCTAATAATTTTGTAAATAATTGAATTTTTGCAAAGAATTTTAGAAAAACATTTTTTTATTAAGCAATTGATTTTTTTGAGGAATGAAAATTAAATTTTTAAGAATAATTACATTTTTTGAGCAATGCTGAAAATTTGAATTAAAAATAATTGGAGTCCTACTATAAATTTTATTATTTGTGAAAATAATTGAATAGTTGCAAAGAATTTTATTAAAATTAAAAAAAAATTGAATTCCTGAGAAGAATTTTATTATTTATGAAAATAATTCAATTATAGCGAAAATTGTTATTGAATTCTTTAAAAATAATTGAATTTCTGTGAAAATTTTTGTTACCTTTGTAAATAATTCAATTCTTCCAAAGAATTTAAAAAAAAACATTTTTCTATTAAATAATTGAATTTTTCGAGAAATTGAAATTAAAATTTTAAGAATAATTACATTTTTTGATCAATTTCTGTATAATTCTATTAATAATAATTAAAATCCTGCGATGAATTTTATTAAAATTTTCAAAAATAATTGAATTCTTGAGAAGAATTTTCTTATTTATGAAAATAATTGAATTTTGGCCAAAAATTTTATTAAAATCTTTAAAAATAATTGGATTTCTGTAAAAAATTTTGTAAATTGTAATTGAATTCTTCATAAAAATGTTATACACATTGTTTTAAATAATTAATTTTTTCGAAATATAGTAAATATTATGAAAATTTTATTTTAAATAATTGAATTCTTTTCGAAAACTTTATTTGTGAAAATAATTTTATTTTTCGATTAATTAATTTAAAATAGTATTAAAAATAATTGAAATTCTTTTTTGATTTTTATTATTTATGAAAATTAATAAATTCTTGATTAGAAAGTTATCAAAAAATTTTTTTTTTAAATATTGAATTTCTATGAAAAATCTTATTATTTGTGAAAATAATTGAATAATTGTGAATAATTGTTTAAAAATTATGTTAAATAATTGATTTTTTCGAAATTTTTTTAAATATTATATTCTAAATTAATTGAGTTTATGTGGAAATTTTATTATTTATAAAAATAATTCAATTTTATTAATGTTTTTTTTTAAATAATTGAATTCCTTTACTAAATTTTTGAATATATACTAGATATTCGAAATAATTGATTTTAGAATATTTTTTGAAAATAATTGAATCGTTTTAAAGAATTTGAGACTATAATTTTTAATAATAGTTTTTTGATTTCTAGTATTAGCGAATTTAAAGTAGTGGAAATTAAAAAAAAAACACAAATAGTAGCTTTTAGTAGCTGAAATCAAAAAAAGTACCCAAATAGTAGCATAACGTAAAAAAAGTAGTAAATAGTAGGATTTAGTAAATGAGTGCGAAGTCTGTAATATAAACTAATGAAATATGGACTGAAATATAAAAATTGAAATAATAAATTATCCATTCGAAAAATTCGTTTCAATTTGAAAATTTAATTTCGCCTAGTAGCCTTACTATTTTCAATATTTGAAAGTGCCATACTGTACACTGAGACGGTCGCAGTAGTTTAAACTGACTTTAGTCAGACGCCATGCCATGTCGTTTGAACCACATTCAATTCAATTACGGCACTTCCTCTGTAAATTTTATTCTAAACCAATTTTTTTTTCTGCCTGCAGAATGATAAATTACCCTAATTAATAAAACGTTGAATCGACATTTATCGGTATTTGTAAAATTTATAATACAGCGCAAGATTGGTTTCTCATTCTGAAAGTAATGTCGAGAGTGGCAGTAAATTTGGGAGAAATTTAGACAGTTATATAGGTCAGTGGCACATGAAGTAAACTGAATATATGGTTTTGATCAAAGCTCGTTTTGTTATTAGTTGTCCAGATATCCTCGGAGCAAGGCGTTTGGCAAGTGTCCAATTTTCTTTCTTCGCCGGTTCCTTTTTTCTCTCCTCCTTCTTCTGCCGACAAATACGAGCCTCTTGTCTTTAGCTTCTTTAACTAGGACGCGCGCCATGCCAGTCTGCGTTTTTCACTTCCGATTACGAAGAGACAGAGAAATGTGCTATTCGTCAGGGCTTTGAAATTCGAGGAGCAACGCGAACCTAGTAAACTGCTTGCACAATAGAAGCTGCTAACTGGCAGAACGGGCCATTTTCTTAAAACTAAAAAAGAGAGAGAATAAAAGCCTCTCGGAAAATTATTTATATACAAGTGCACAAAACTATTTCACAGTGTAATTTATTTCATTCAATATTTCATTCAATCTCATTATACGCTTTGGCTTTTTATTTTGCTGATCAAAAGAATAATACGCTTGAAAAAATTGTCGTTTGATGAAATAAATTTTGTTTTTTATCAAAAGGAGGTTTTTGAAAGGAAATTTTTTAAAAAGCGAATCTTTTTAGAACGTTAATTTATCAAATTTCATTTTATAAATAGTTATTTTTTATTTATTTGTTTAATATACGTTTTCATCTTTTTATTGATACAAGCGCGTATAAAGTTGATCGTCATATTTAATTAATTGGCGTGAAATTGTAGGTTAAATTTTTATGAATGATGATTAACTAATTAATTATATTTTAAATTCATAAGTTCACACATTGGGATAAATTGACTTTGGTTCCAATTCACTTTTAGTCTGGATCAAAATTAAAAAATTTTTAGTTTCTATTTCATAATTACAATTTTTAAATAAAATTCTGTTTTTAATTTTTGTTTTTGAAAAAGGAAAAAAAAATAACAACCATGTATTTCTCAATCATAACTTTTTAAGAAATCTCAGTTTTTTTAATCATAAATAAAAAAAAATTTTATCTCAACAATGCAAAATTTTTTTTTGATAAATTCGATGTCAATTTTTAATTAAAAATAAAACTGAGAAGTTTAAAAGATTTTTATAAAACAAATGTAAAAAGTTTCATCATTTAGATTTGTCAACTATATTTTTTGATTACTACGTTTTTTTAGTTTCTTTTGGGAAAAAAATTGTGCAATTTGTTTTTTAATCACAATTTTTAATGAGATAATACTTTTTTTTAAAAATTAATGAGAAAAATTTGCACAATTTCTTTTTTATAATACACTTTTCTTTTTGTTAAAAAGAAGAAAAAATTAATCAATTTGGACTATTTATATTTCTCAATCACAAATTTTCTCATAAATCTTTCAGTTTTTTAGTAATAAATAAAAAAAAATTGACTTTATTTGAAATTGACTTTATTTAAATTGACTTCATCACAATCTTTTAGAAGATCTCAACTATTTTTATCTTTAAAAAAATTTTCTTTATAAATTCGATCAAAATTTTTAATTGAAAATAAAGCTGAGAATGAATTTTTATAATTTTCATTTGACAATCATAATTTTTAGTTCAAAAATTTTTTAGTTTATTTTAGACATAAATTTGTATAATTTTTGTTTCTTTAATCACAGTTTTTAACGAAATTATAATTTTTTCTAAATTAGTGAAAAAATCAGCATAATTTCGATTTGTGAATAAATTCTGAAAATTATTTAATAAAATATTCTATATTAGAAGAAGAAGAAATTTTTTAACTTCATTCAAAATTGCTATTAAAAATTAATAGAAACTAATGAATTTCTTAAGATTTTTGATCTATTTGACATGAATTTTTTAAGAATTTAATAAAAAAAAAATTGAATTTTTAAATAATTTTACTGAAAATTTTGAAAATAATTGAATTTATAAATAATTTAACTGAAATTTTTGTAAATAATTAAAATTTTAAAAAATGTTACTAAAAATTTTAAACATAATTAAATTTTTAAATAATTTTACTAAAAATTTGGTAAATAATTGAATTTTTAAATAATTTTACTGAAAATTTTGAAATTAATTGAATTTTCGAATAATTTTACTCAAAATTTTGGATGTAATTAAATTTTCAAATAATTTTACTAAAAATTTTGAAAATAATTGAATTTTTAAATAATTTTATTGAAAATTTGGTAAATAATTGAATTTTTAAATAATTTCACTGAAAATTTTGAAATTAATTGAATTTTCGAATAATTTTACTCAAAATTTTGGATGTAATTGAATTTTTAAATAATTTTACTAAAAATTTTAAAAATAATTGAATTTTTAAATAATTTTACTGAAAATTTTGAAATTAATTGAATTTTTGAATAATTTTACTCAAAATTTTGGATGTAATTAAATTTTCAAATAATTTTACTAAAAATTTTGAAAATAATTGAATTTTTAAATAATTTTATTGAAAATTTGGTAAATAATTGAATTTTTAAATAATTTCACTGAAAATTTTGAAATTAATTGAATTTTCGAATAATTTTACTCAAAATTTTGGATGTAATTGAATTTTTAAATAATTTTACTAAAAATTTTAAAAATAATTGAATTTTTAAATAATTTTACTGAAAATTTTGAAATTAATTGAATTTTCGAATAATTTTACTTAAAATTTTGGATGTAATTAAATTTTCAAATAATTTTACTAAAAATTTTGAAAATAATTGAATTTTTAAATAATTTTACTAAAAATTTTAAAAATAATTGAATTTTTAAATAATTTTACTGAAAATTTTGAAATTAATTGAATTTTCGAATAATTTTACTCAAAATTTTGTATGTAATTGAATTTTCAAATAATTTTACTTAAAATTTTGAAAATAATTGAATTTCTAAATAATTTTATTGAAAATTTGGTAAATAATTGAATTTTTAAATAATTTCACTGAAAATTTTGAAATTAATTGAATTTTCGAATAATTTTACTCAAAATTTTGTATGTAATTGAATTTTCAAATAATTTTACTTAAAATTTTGAAAATAATTGAATTTCTAAATAATTTTATTGAAAATTTGGTAAATAATTGAATTTTTAAATAATTTCACTGAAAATTTTGAAATTAATTGAATTTTCGAATAATTTTACTAAAAATTTTGAAAATAATTGAATTTTTAAATAATTTTACTGAAAATTTGGTAAATAATTGAATTTTTAAATAATTTTACTGAAAATTTTGAAATTAATTGAATTTTCGAATAATTTTACTCAAAATTTTGGATGTAATTAAATTTTCAAATAATTTTACTAAAAATTTTGAAAATAATTGAATTTTTAAATAATTTTATTGAAAATTTGGTAAATAATTGAATTTTTAAATAATTTCACTGAAAATTTTGAAATTAATTGAATTTTCGAATAATTTTACTCAAAATTTTGGATGTAATTGAATTTTTAAATAATTTTACTAAAAATTTTAAAAATAATTGAATTTTTAAATAATTTTACTGAAAATTTTGAAATTAATTGAATTTTTGAATAATTTTACTCAAAATTTTGGATGTAATTAAATTTTCAAATAATTTTACTAAAAATTTTGAAAATAATTGAATTTTTAAATAATTTTATTGAAAATTTGGTAAATAATTGAATTTTTAAATAATTTCACTGAAAATTTTGAAATTAATTGAATTTTCGAATAATTTTACTCAAAATTTTGGATGTAATTGAATTTTTAAATAATTTTACTAAAATTTTTAAAAATAATTGAATTTTTAAATAATTTTACTGAAAATTTTGAAATTAATTGAATTTTCGAATAATTTTACTTAAAATTTTGGATGTAATTAAATTTTCAAATAATTTTACTAAAAATTTTGAAAATAATTGAATTTTTAAATAATTTTACTAAAAATTTTAAAAATAATTGAATTTTTAAATAATTTTACTGAAAATTTTGAAATTAATTGAATTTTCGAATAATTTTACTCAAAATTTTGTATGTAATTGAATTTTCAAATAATTTTACTTAAAATTTTGAAAATAATTGAATTTCTAAATAATTTTATTGAAAATTTGGTAAATAATTGAATTTTTAAATAATTTCACTGAAAATTTTGAAATTAATTGAATTTTCGAATAATTTTACTAAAAATTTTGAAAATAATTGAATTTTTAAATAATTTTACTGAAAATTTGGTAAATAATTGAATTTTTAAATAATTTTACTGAAAATTTTGAAATTAATTGAATTTTCGAATAATTTTACTCAAAATTTTGGATGTAATTGAATTTTCGAATAATTTTACTCAAAATTTTGGATATAATTGAATTTTCAAATAAATGTTCCTTTTCTACTTTTCAATTTCATAAAAGTAAATTAAATTTACAGTTTTTTCAAGGATATCAAAATGAGACATAAAACGAATTAAAATTTTTGTTATGCAACAATTTTAATATGTTCTTTGTATCAATTTAATATCCTTAGAAAAATTTTGTTGTGATTTTATTTTTTGATTTCATGATGTATAATTATCAAATAAAAGAAAAAAATAATTTTTTGCAAAATATTTATTACTGTAATTTAAATTATTAATGTTAAGACTGAAACGAAACAATTTTTTTTAAATATTGTACAAATGTGCGATTGTTAATTTACAGTTTTCGAAAATCAAAGATCAAACTTAAAATTATTAATTTTATTAAATAATAAATTAATAAGTATGTATTTTTATTGTTTATATTAATTAATTTTCAGTCACGAATACACGTCGCATTTATCAAATGATTATTTTCAAAATTCTCCCCACTAGTGCAAAATAAATATTTATTCAAATAACAACTTTGATAATTCCCTTTATTTTGATTTTATTTTCACTTTTCTCGTTTTTCTTGTTTTTATTATTGTACCAGTGGATATTCTGTGGTTTATTTATATTTAATTTATTAAACCACTGTTTCGAAGGAAAAGTTTCCCCCAAGAAACTGTTTAATAGTAATAACAATACACAGATGAAAGGACTTCTTATAAAGAAAGTTGCATTTCATATTCTAACAAGTGCGAGAGAAATGAAAAGAAGGAGGAGAAAAAAAAGGAGGAATAAGGTTAATATAAGTTGTTGAGTGTGAAAAAAAGAAAGGGAGAAAAGAAAATATACTCAAGAAGAATCTTGAGAGAACGATGGTGAGTAAATTGTGAACAATTGTTCTTTGTTTAGTTGTTTTTTCTGTCGCGTCTTTCTCTCACTTTCATTCCTCCCCCTTTTCCTCTTTTCTTTCTTTCTTCTTTTTTCGTACGCCTGCCTTATTTAAAGATGGGATTGGATCCCTCTGTTTTCAGTTTGGTTGTTGGATATCAGCTTGAATAAATGAGAAAAAAAAGAATGTAACGAACGTGGTTCTTGCATGTTTTTGTCGTAATGAGGAAGATAAAACAGCTTTTTGAGGTGGATAGAGGGAAACTTTTCTCTCCAAAGGAATAAGATACCTACGTAACAATGGCCTGAGAATTCTCCTTAATGAACTATTGATACAGAATCATTTTTATATTGTTATTATAATTAACATATTTTTTCTTTATATACTATTACAGACTTCGCACTCGATAATTGATTTTAAAAAACTAGCAAAAAGTAGATGTCAAACTAAAAAAAGTAGTAAAAATGTAGCTATCGAAAAATTAAATTTGACGACTAAAAAAACTCGTTTTAGAAACTTCACAAAACTGACAAAAATTCTATTCTATATTTTACTTTCCTGCCTTTTTCCTAATTTTCATCAAAAATATCTACTTCTTTTTTATCCAACTGCTAATAAATTGATTTCCTACAAACGAATTTTATTATTCATGAAAGAATTTAAATATTTTTAATAATAATCTAATTCTTGCGAAGAATTTTATAAAAGTTTTTAAATAATTGATTTTTTTCGACTAATTATTATGCAAATTCTAATTTAAATAATTGAATTCCTGAGAAATTTTTATTATTCATGAAAAGAATTGAATACTTATAAAGACTTTTACAAAAAAATTTTTAAATAATTGAATTCTCTTTGGAAATTTTATAAAAATAGTAGATATTAAAAATCATTGAATTGCGAAAAGTTTTTAGAAAATAATTAAATTTTACAAAAGAATTCTATTAAAATTTTTGAGAATAATTGAATGATTGTGTGGCATTTTATCAAAATTTTTTAAAAATAATTGAATTCCTAACAAGCATTTTAATATTTATTATTGAGAACGATTTTATTAAACTTGTTTTAAATAATTGTATTTCCAAGAAGAAATTTATTACTTTTATAAATAATTGAATTTTGCAAAGAATTTTATTAAAATGCCTAAAAATAATTGAATTTTCGAAAATAATTTTGATATTTATCGACATAATTGAACTCTTTGGAAGAATTTTATTAAAATCTAAAAAAATAATTTAATTATTTAAAAAAAATTAATATTGAAAATGAAAATAAAAGAATTGATTTCTTTCCAACAATTTTATTAAAATAATTTAAAATAATTGAATTTCTGTGAAAAAATCTAATATTTTTGTAAATAATTAAATTTTTCCAAAGAATTTTACAAAACCATTTTTTTAAGTAATTGATTTCTTCGAGGAATTGGAATTAAATTTTTAAGAATAATTACATTTTTGGAGCAATTCCTGCAAAATTCTATTAAAAATGATCGAAATCCTGCGATGAATTTTACTATTTGTGAAAATAATTGAATAGTTGCAAAGAATTTTATTAAAATTTTCAAAAATAATTGAATTCCTGAGACGAATTTTATTATTTATGAAAATAATTGAATTATAGCGAAAAATCTTTAAAAATAATTAAATTTCTGTGAAAAATGTTGCTATTATTGAAAATAATTGAATTCTTCGTAAAAATTTTATAAACATTGCTTTAAACAATTCATTTTTTCGAAATATAATAAATATTATATTTCATTTTAAATAATTGAATTCTCGTCAAAAACTTTATTTGTGAAAATAATTGAATTTTACAAAGAATTTTATTAAAATGCTTTAAAATAATTGAATTTTCGGGATGAGTTTTGTTATTTATCGGCATAATTGAATTCTTGGAGAGAATTTTATTAAAATCTAAAAGAATTATTGAATTATTTCAAACAAAATTTAAATAAAATTGAATACAAAAGAATTGATTTATTTTGAACAATTTTATTGAAAAATTTAAAAAATTAAATTTCTGTGAAAAATTCTAATATTTTTGTAAATAATTGAACTTTTCCAAAGAAAAAGAAAAACATTTTTTTAAATAAGTATTTTTTTTGAGAAATTAAAATTAAATTTTTAAGAATAATTACATCTTTTGATCAATTTCTGTAAAATTCTATTAAAAAGAATTGAAATCCTGCGATGAATTTTATTATTTGTAAAAATATTTGAATAGTTGCAAAGAATTTTATTAAAATTTTTAAAAATAATTGAATTCCTGAGAAAAATTTTATTATTTATGAAAATAATTGAATTATGGCGAAAGATCTTATAAAAATCTTTAAAAATAATTGAATTTCTGGGAAAAATTTTCCTAATAATGAAAATAATTGAATTCTTCGTAAAAATTTTATAAACATTGTTTTAAATAATTAATTTCTTCAAAATATAATAAATGTTATGAAAATTTAAATTTAAATAATTGAATTCTAGTCGAAAACTTTATTTGAGAAAATAATTGAATTTTTCGATTAATTAATTTAAAATAGTATTAATAATAATTGAAATTCGGCGATGAGTTTTATTATTTATGAAAATAATTGAATTTTTGCTTAGAAATTTATCGAATTTAAAAAAAAAAATTGAATTGCCATAAAAAATGTTATTATTTGTGAAAGTAATTGAATTAATTAATTTTTTTCTTTGCATTTTTTAAATCTTAAAAAACAAGTGACCTCACAATTCTGACCGGTTAATTATCAATTTCCTTAATTGAAACACTGTTAAATCGTTTGTTTGCTCGCTGTGAGTGTGGAATCTTAAAGACAATTATCTTGCGTTCAACGTGGGTTATTTGTGGTGAAATAAATGACTCGATATTAGAGAATTTTGGTATAGTGAATGGTTGTTTGAATATGACCCTTTAAATACGAAGCTTAAGGAAAGCAATTGAATGGGTTTTCAATTAAATATTCAACCATGGTAATAATATTGGATCTGTTAGAATTGAATATCACAGCTTCCAAATATATATAAAGTATTCAAGAGCAACTTGAAGTGCAGACGCCATTGTCAGAGGCATTTAATTGATATGAGTTTCTCTCGTAATTTATCTACGTATAAGAAAATGCTTCTAAAACACACACTCACAAGGAATTCGTCTATATATATAGTCACAAATATTATTGTATCAACGAGCTTCATTTCAGACCACAGATATCAAGTTTTTCCCACTTCTAAAATTTATTCACAAGAAATAAAGTTTTCGTAAATTTTTTTTTAATTTATGTTTTCACAATTTACTGCAAAATTTGGAAAATTAATTTCTATCAGGTTTGATACAATTCAGGTAAAAATTTCAGGAAATTTTATCAGGAATATTGTAAGAATATTAAATTTTTATAATTACTACGAATATACAAATATTCTATTTTCTTTCATTATGGTGTCGGAAAACATTTTTGAAATACTTAACAAATTTGAATTCTACTTCAATTTTATTTTCACCTTTGAAACTTTTAAAACGCTATGAATATAAAAATAATCGTTTATTTTACAGTGTATTTTACATTTTATTTAAAATTCTAAAAAAATAGGTTTGTAAAATATTTCAGTTCTATTTATCAAATATTATTCATTTTTTATATAAGCAAGGGATTAAATCGTTCAAAGTAATAGAAATTTTTAAGAATTTAATTAGAGGTAATTGAATTTTTATAAGCAAGGGATAAAAAAGTTTAAATTCATAAAAAATTTTAAGAAATTTAAATAAAAATAATTGAATTTTAATTTTTATAAGCAAGAAATTGAACAGTTTAACATAATCGAATTTTACAACTAAAAATATTGAAAATATTTGAATTTTTAAATAATTTTACTGAAAATTTTGTAAATAATTGAATTTTCAAATAATTTTACTCAACATTTTGAAAATAATTGAATTTACCTAATTTAATACAGAAATTATTGCTCAAAAAAATTGAATACAATAGCATTGATACTATTGAATAAATAGTATTTTTTTAACATTATTTTACGAGAGGATTTTGAGAAGTGGTTAAGTTGTAATAAAAATACGCTAATACATTATACAGACACACGAGGTATATATAGGAAAAAGTTAGGAAATTGCTTTTTGCATTTGTCTTCAGCTGACAGGACAGTAATTTTTTGATAGAAATTTGTAAAGCTTTCTTTTGAAAAGCGATAAGAATAAATCCTGGGCACGACAATAAAGCTTACTGTCTCATGTGATTACCTAGATGCAGAAAACTCGTAAGCTTTTTTCGATCCTTGACACTAAAAATCAAGTATGAAATGTCAGATATCGAATTACAATAAAATCAGTAGAAAATTGAAAATATCCTCTTGCAATAAGGAGACAAAAAAAAGAGAATTTCAAAAAAAAAAGAAAAAAAGAAATTCCGACTATTCTACAGACTAATTATTTTTTTCTTTTAATTTCCACAGGAAAACTGGGTCATAGCTTCATACAAATACATGAAAACCTGATGTAAATCTTTCCTGTACAAAAATTAAAATTTTTCCAATCCTTTGAATTCAGTAAATAATTATTTCTTTTCTGATATTTTTTTTTATTTTTCCGCTCTTCTAATATTTTTTGAATAATTATTATTTCCCTAAAGTTTCGAACATTTTCATTTTCTTTTTAAATATTTCTGATAAAATGACCGATACAAAGGGAAAAAGTAATTAAAATTGAACATTTATACTTATTGGAGAATTAATTTTTTTACACCTACATAAAATTATTTTTTCTATAAAAAAAATACAAAGTGAAAGAAATATTAAATATCGTCATTTATTTGAGAATTCAAAACTTGAGTAACTAATTTTTCTATAAATAAATAGGATTCAAAACTTGTAATTAAATATTATTGACACTAAATTTATATTATAGACAACCATTATTTTCAAAATTGTTAGTAAAACTTTTGAAAAATTCAATTCCTTTCAAACTGTTTAGTAAAATTATTAAAAAATTTAATTTTTATTTTAAAAATTTTCAGTAAAATTGTTTAAAAATTTAATTATTATTTTCAAAATTTTCTGTAAAATTATTTAAATGTTCAATTATTATTTTTAAAATTTTCAGTAAAATTATTTATGAATTAAATTATTTTTAAAATTTTCATTAAAATTATTTAAAAATTCAATTATTTCAAAAATTTTGAGTAAAATTATTTTAAAATTCAATTATTTTCAAAATATTCTTTCAAATTATTTGAGTATTTCCAAAATTTTCAGTAAAATTATTTATGAATTCAATTATTTTCAAAATTTTTAGTAAAATTTTTTAAGAATTCAATTATTTTTAAAATTTTCAGTAAAATTGTTTAAAAATTTAATTATTTTTAAAATTTGCTGTTAAATTATTTAAAAATTCAATTATTTTCAAATTTTTTAGTAAAATTATTTATGAATTCAATTATTTTGAAAATTTTCAGTAAAATTATTTAAAAATTAAATTATTTTCTTAATTTTCACTAAAATTATTTTAAAATGCAATTTTTTCCAAAATTTCCAGTAAAATTGTTTAAAAATTCAATTATTTTCAAAATTATTAGTAAAATTAATAAATAGTGAAAATTAACGATCACTTCGAGTCAAGGAAAATAAAAATAAAAGAAATTCAATTCTTTTTACGTTTCGGCAGCACAGCTGTCCTCTTCAGAACGAAAAAAAAGAAAATTAGAAAAATTAAAATTATAAATTAAGATAGGCACATCTTTGTCGCTGCGATTACAATATATTGTAATAAATAATTTATTATTTATTATTTATTATTTATTTATTAATTTATTATTTATTATTTTTATTACAATATATTGTAATCGTAGCGACAAAGATGTGCCTATCTTAATTTATAATTTTAATTTTTCTAATTTTCTTTTTTTTTTCGTTCTGAAGAGGACAGCTGTGCTGCCGAAACGTAAAAAGAATTGAATTTCTTTTATTTTCCTGGACTTGGAGTGATCGTTAATTTTCACTATTTATTAAAATACGACTGAGTGATAGAATCATCTCTACTCATATTAGTAAAATTATTTAAAAACTCAATTAATTCAAAATTTTTGAGTAAAATTATTTAAAAATTCAATTATTTCAAAAATTTTGAGTAAAATTATTTGATAATTCAATTATTTCAAAAATTTTGAGTAAAATTTTTTTAAAATTCAATTATTTTCAAAATTTTTAGTAAGATTATTTAAAAATTTAATTATTTTTAAAATTTGCTGTTAAATTATTTGAAAATTCAATTATATTCAAAAATTTTAGTAAAATTATTTATGAATTCAATTATTTTGCAAATTTTCAGTAAAATTGTTTAAAAAATTCAATTATGTTCAAATTTTGTAGTAAAATTATTTAAGAACAAAATTATTTTGAAAATTTGTAGTAAAATTATTTTTGAATTCAATTACTTTTAAAATTTTCAGTAAAATTATTTAAAACTTCAATTATTTTTAGAATTTGCTGTCGAATCATTTGAAAATTCAATTATTTCCAATACTTTAAGTGAAAATTATTTGAAAATTTAATTTTTTTTTAAATTTTCATTAAAATTATTTAAAAATTCAATTATTCTCCAAATTTTTAGTAAAATTATTAAAGAATTAATTTATTTTTAAAAATAATTTAATTGCAACTATTTTAATACTCTTTTTTGTCTGAATTTGATATCCTTGGCAAATCTGTGAGTGAAATTAATAACTTTTTAACATTCTTTTAAAAATTTGCAAAACTAAAAATAAATTGCAATTGTTCCATCGAAAAGTAATCTGTGTAATTAAATATTGGCCCGTTTTTTGTTCCAAACACATATATTTACTTGAAAATAATGAGAATAAGTCGCGGGGCATAAAGAAAACAAAAAAGCAAAAAGTTGATTCAACGAGAAAACACTCAGACCGGCAAAAAAGCACGATGACGGTCTAGATGAACAAAGGCAGTCATTAATGGAAATGACGCTTCACATAGTCTAGGGCTTAAAAATGACTTCCATTCGACGCATACTGCAATAAAAACGATTCAGAAGTAATATGAATGTCGCTTCCTTTTCTGAACTAGTTTTTTCACCCCCCCAGAGAGAGAGAGAGAGAGAGAGAGAGCTTCCAACTCATCGCACAATCTAGAAACGACTTTACTAATCGATCATCTCCCGATGTATTTCATCTCAGCCATCCTCCTACTCCTCGTCCTCCACGTACACTCTTCATTCCTCAGCAATGACATTTAACTCGTCGTTCATCGTAAAAAGGGATTTATCAGAATTAGTTTTCGGACCAACTTGATATCTGTTCTCATGGACGTGTAATGTCTATTCCCACACTTTTTCCCTCTGATGATGAAAGTAAATAAAGGAATTCAAATATTTACAAAGGTTTATTAATAAGAAAAAGGAAGAATGAATGTTTGCTTTTATTTTTGATCAAATAATTACTGAGTCTATTCGATTTTTTTTTATTTCTATATAAACCAAATGTTTGGGGTTTGATTTATTTCTTACACTCGAGGAAAATGATTATCGATTGCGTAGTTTCATTTCCACTTCTACTTTCATTCTCACTTTCACTTCGATGGATTTTTCTTTCATTTTTACTTTAATTTTCATTTTTTCTTTGCTTTTTATATTTCATTTTTTATTTTTTTGCTTCTTTAATTTCCCACTTTCAAAGCGAAGAACTTTACATTCATTTTGACAAATTTTTTCCCCTTTTATTTTCACTGTAACTTTGAAATTTTTTTTTAAATTTTACTTTCATTTGCACATTGCTAGATTTTTTCCCTTATATTTTCACTGTTACTTTGATTCATTTTATTATTTTCACTATCACTTTGATTTAAGGACAAAATAAAAATCTGTCAAAGTGATAATAAAAAATTGTAATAAAAATATATCAAACTGACAATAAGAATAATAATAAAATACTGCAAATTTCTGACGTATTCTGATGTATTCTGACATTAATTTTTTTTAAATAATTTAATTCTTGCACAACTATCATAAAATTATTATTTACAAATTATTTTTAAATAATTTTAATAAATTTTATAAGAAAATAATTGAATTTTTAAATAATTTTATTCAAAATTTTGTAAATAATTGAATTTTCAAATAATTTTACTAATAATTTTGTAAATAATTGAGTTTTTAAATAATTTTACTAATAATTTTGAAAATAATTGAATTTTTAAACAATTTTACTGGAAATTTTGGAAATAATTGCATTTTAAAATAATTTTAGTGAAAATTAAGAAAATAATTGAATTTTTAAATAGTTTTATTAAAAAATTTGTAAATACATGAATTTTTAAATAATCTTACTAATAATTTTGTAAATAATTAAATTTTAAAATAATTTTATTCAAAATTTTGATAACAATGAAATTTTAAAATAATTTTACTGAAAATTTAGGAAATATTTAAATTTTAAAATAATTTTACTTCAAATTTGGAAAAAAATTGAATTTCTAAATAATTTTACTAAAAAATTTGTAAATAATTGAATTTTCAAATAAATAGACTGAAAATTTGGAAAATATTTTATTTCATAAATAATTTTACAAATTTAAAATTTTGAAAATAATTGAGTTTTTAAATAATTTTACTGATTATTTTGAAAATAACTAAATTCAAATAAAATTTTACTAAACATTTTGAAAATAATTTTACTGAAAATTTTGAAAATAACGGAGAGAAGTTCGCCACACTCTTAAATTTTTAAATTAATTATCTCTAAAAATGTAATTGAATTCCCCTTGAATTTTTTTTTATGAGAATTAGTTAAAAAATTTAAATTCTGTCTGGAAATGAGGAAAAAGTCGTGAAAAAACAAAATAAAATTCTTGTCGCAACTTTGTTGTTAATTTTTCTAAAAAAAATTTTTTAATCGAATTTCTCGAACAATGTAATTATTATAAAAAATATATTAAAGAATAATATATTATTAGAAATGTTATTAAAATTTGTCGAAAGAATTCAATTGTTTAAAAATTTTTTTTATATTTTTATTATATTTTTTTGATAAAATTCTTTATGAAAATGAGAATTAAAAGAACAATGAGGAAAAACATTCTTGTAGTTGAAGAATTTAATTGAAGAATTTCAAAATAATCAAAATTTCTCTAAAATTGGGTGGTAAACAAATGGATTTTAAAATTCTCAAAGATTTTTTTTTTAAAATTATTAAAAATAGTTGATTTAGAGAAGAATTTTAGTTAAAAAATTTAGAAAATAATAATTATGTTTGAAATGTTGATAATAATTTTAAAGAAATGTTTTCGAATAATTTTACAATTAAAGAAATTCGTAAAAAATGTAATACAATATTTTTTTGATAATAACGAACAAAAAGTTAAAAAAATGATTAATGAATGTCTGATGTAAATATTACTTTGGAAAGTTTACAACGTTTATAATCTAGATTTCATAAAAAAATATTTTTCAAAACAAATTTTCATAAACTTTCCTTTATAAAAATATTATTATTATTGTAACTTTTTTCACAGTTTCTCGTTCCACAATTTCTGGAACAAACATATTCGAACAAAAATGTTGTTTGTGAAAAATATAAATTTGACTGACTCGAAAATTTAAAATTTAAATATAAGTGAAGAATGTATGAAAATTGTGGTAAAAAAATCTGAAGTTCTGTTTAATTTCAAGCTTTCTCTTTCTCTTTCTCTTTCTCTCTATCTTTCTATCTCGCCCTCTATAGTGACTAAATAACTGAAGAAGAAAATAAAGGTTTAAAATCAAATTCAAATTCCACGTTGAAAAGCGAAATGACAAAGTTGAGTGAATGTGAAGGTAAATTTTCTGCTAGAAAAAGTGCAGCAGAAAGCTCTCAAGTTGGCAACTGTTTAATGAGGCACGTTCCCATTATAATGTACTTTGAAGCACTAAATTTCATGTTAAAACTCTCGGGATAAATTCGTCAGAGAATTAAATTTAGACATTTAATAGAATCTATTTGCTATGCAATAAATGTCAATCATTTTATTAGTATTTTCTCATCGAGAAAAAAAAATTCATTTTTTTACTCTATTTTGTTTCTTTTTTTTACAATTTTATCATTTTTTTACTATTTTATCATTCTTTACCATTTTATCATTTTTTTTATCGCTACTCAAAATATTAAATTATGTTCACAAAAAATTGAGCTTCTTTCGTAATTTATTATTATTTTTTAATTTAATATTTCGAAAAATTTCAATTTTACGTTTCTTCATACTTTAGTTTTCTTTTTTGCTTCGATAAGAAACAGAATATCGTTAAATACAATTTTCAAGTATTCCTTGGAAATTATCGATATTCGATCAAATTATATTCGCGATTAAATATATATATATATATATATACAATTAATATTGTTAGTATAAGATTAAATTTTCCTTTCGTGATAAAAGTGATGGAAATATTCGTCGAAAAAAGAAATAAAAAAAAGTTTACATTACAAGATTTATTCAGCATTCTTTATAATGGATAATAAAAAGATTATTGAAATAATTGAGTCCGTAAATTACACTACTGTTCCATTTTGCGTCTCTTGGAGTATTATGGAAAAAAATGCAATAATACATTGAATTTTCTGACGTAGTTTATGTATATAACAACTAATATCGAGAGTTTGATATTGAAAGACAAGCTTCTTGAGAACCTTTTTTTTATCAATGTTAAGGACTTTGAGTTCTTCATTTTCTAGCATTGTTACCAGACACATAATGGTCTAGTTGGTAGCATTATGAAAGAAGATGTATATATAAAGAAAAGAACATCACAAAGATGACGATCGGAAAATTATGTATCGCCTATATATTGGACCAAAAATCGATCACTCTTTCCTCATTATATTCCTCTTTTTCCCTTTTCAACAATATTTCTTTTTTCCTATATTATACGATCTTTAAAGAGAGATCTTTATTTCTTCTTGAAAAATAGGGAATAAAATATTTTTGTAAAGATTCGTAAAGGATATGATTGTTGTACGTCAAGAATATTTTCAGAACCGCGTTGATTTGTCATTTTTTCCTCGATTCTCTATCAATTACTAATTTTTGTAATTTCCCCAACAAAATTTTTTCTTTTTTGCAAAAAAATAATTACTTTTTTGAAAATATTTTTTGGAAACACTTTTACTTTTTTTTACAGAAAATTTTCTGTAAAAAAATAAAAGTGTTTCCAAAAAATATTTTCCTTTTTCAAAGATTTAATACACATTCTTATTTTTTTCTAAAGAAACAGAAGAAGAATGCTAATTGACATTAAAAATTGTTGACAGAAAATTTTCTGTAAAAAAATGTAAAAGTGTTTCCAAAAAATATTTTCCTTTTTCTCTAAGATTTAATAAACATTCTTTTTTTTCCCCCTAAAGAAACAGAAAAAAATGCAAATTGACAAGAAAATAGAGACAAAATAGAAATATTCAAAAATTTAATTCCAAAAATTTAACGCGATAAAATGAAATTATATTTAAAATTCTTCAATTGTTTTTTCTCGTTGATGTGAAAACAATATTATATGGCACTAACAAATAGTGGCGTGAATTCCAACTGTCACTGAAAATTTCTAAATTAAATTACTTTTCTTGTACGCGTGTTGGTTTTAAATTGTGCTTTGTCAGAGAGTCAGATATTCGTGTATTTACTCATTTGTATGTGCATGTACAAAATTCAATTTGAGTATTCTATTTTGCGCAATGAACCTAGAGGCACAATTCATGGAAAATTGACTGAAAAATAAAGATTCTTTTTATTTGGGACAATTTATTTAAATTTTAACTTTTTTTTTATTTGTTGAATTTATGACAAAAATTGTTTATTCTACAAATTGTATTCAATATTGCATTTTATTGTTTTTTTCTATTTGTTAATTTTTATAACTTTATCGATGAAAAATCTGAAAAAATTTATTTATGAATTTTTGTAATTTTTTTGTGTTTAGAGTCGAGTAAAAATTAATTGACAAAAATTGTGTAACTAGTAGTGAAAACGAGTGATTTAAGGAGTGTGAAGTTTGCTGCTTTTGCTACGCTCAAGCAGCAAACTTCACACTCCTTGAATCACCAAAAAATTTTTTTTCATCAAAAAATTGCGAACAAAATTTTCTTTCGACAAATCTTTTTAAAGGAGAAGAGAAAAATTCTACTTTCATCACACTTTATGAAAAGTGGTCCTTTCAAACTAGACGTTAAAGAAAAACATTTTTTTCATCGCTTTTTCATTTTTCTGAAAGTTTATTCATTATACTAAATATAATATATTGTTAATTAAACTTTACTTTTGTTGAATTTCGAGCCAATATAATTCACTCAATTGTCTTAAAACATGAAAGTATTTAATTTCTATATAAAAAAATAATTGTGTAAATAAATCTTTATAAACTTAATATTTACTAGAATTTCATCTTATTTTATAATCATTAAAAATCACTGTAAAATTTATTAAAATTCCTTAATTAAAAAAGGAAACTTTCACTAAAATCTGAATTTACTAAAAATTACAAATTTTTTTTTAAATTAAATATTCAGTTTAAAAAAGAAGAATTTTTAAATTGAATAGAAATTATTGTATTATAGCGCATAAAATTTATTTTAAAGTTTTTTATACTTTTTCTTTTAACATCAGTTTTTTTAAATTAAATTATTTTTTTTTCTTAAACTTTCTCTGTTAATTAAATTGACATTTTTAAATTTTTTTACATGGTTCCTAATTATCTCTAAATTTTCAATAAAAATTTTTATTGCAACGCTACTTTTACTGTTTTAAAATTATGTATATGAATTTTACGATATCAGAAATAAATTTCAGAAAAAAATTAGTATTAATTAAAACTTGAAAAAATCACCTTTCAAAATAGAACCTTTTGGAAATATTTGAATTTTCAAATATTTTGAGAGCAAATTTAGAAAATAATTGAAGTTTTAAATCATTTCACTAAACATTTTGAAAATAATTGAATTTTTAAGTAATTTTAGTGAAAATGAAAAAAATAATTGAATTTTTAATTAGTTTTATTGGAAATTTTGTAAATAATTTAATTTTTAAATAATTTTACTAATAATTTTGTAAATAATTAAATTTTCAAAAAATTTTACTAATAACTTTGAAAATAATTAAATTTTTAAATAATTTTACTGAAAATTTAGAAAATATTTAATTTTTCAAATAATTTTACTGCAAATTTTGAAAAAATTTGAATTTTTAAATAATTTTACTAAAATTTTTGGAAATAATTGAATTTTCAAATAATTTTACTAAAATTTTTGGAAATAGTTGACTTTTTAAATAATTTTACTGAAAATTATTAAAATAATTGAATTTTTAAATAATTTTACTGAAAATAATTAAATTTTCAAATAATTTTATTGAAAATTTTGAAAATAATTGAATTTTCAAATAGTTTTACTGAACATTTTTAAAAAAATTGAATTTTTAAATAATTTTTACAAAAATTTTGAAAATAATTGAATTTGTTACTTAAAATTTTGAAAATTATTGAATTTTTTAATAATATTACTGAAAATTTTGGAAATAATTGAATTTTTAAATAATTTTTACAAAAATTTTGAAAATAGTTGACTTTTTAAATAATTTTACTGAAAATTATTAAAATAGTTGACTTTTTAAATAATTTTACTGAAAATTATTAAAATAATTGAATTTTTAAATAATTTTACTGAAAATTATTGAAATAATTGAAAATTCAAATAATTTTTACAAAAAATTTTGAAAATAATTGAATTTTTAAAAATGTTACTTAAAATTTTGTAAATAATTGAATTTTTAAATAATTTTCTAGTAATTTTGTAAATAATTAAAATTTTAAATAAATTTACTAATAATTTTGAAAATAATTAAAATTTTAAATAATTTTACTGAAAATTTTGATAACAATAAAATTTTTAAATGATTTTACTAAAAATTATTAAAATAATTGAATTTTCAAATAATTTTACTGAAAATTTAGAAAATATTTCAATTTTCAAAATAATTGAATTTTTAAATAATTTTACTAAAAATTTGGGATATAATTGAATTTACAAATAATTTTACTGAAAATTATGATAAAAATGAAATTTTTAAATAATTTTACTTAAAATTTTGGATGTAATTAAATTTTCAAATAATTTTACTAAAAATTTTGAAAATAATTGAATTTTTAAATAATTTTACTGAAAATTTGGTAAATAATTGAATTTTTAAATAATTTTACTAAAAATTTTTGATATCATTGAATTTACAAATAATTTTACTTAACATTTTGAAAATAATTGAGTTTACAAATAATTTTACTGAAAATTTTGGAAATAATTGAATTTTCAAATAATTTGAATAATTTCTATAATAAAATTGACATCGAAAATAGTAAATTTTTCTATTAAAAATTGTTATTTCCCAAGTAAATTTGATAAAAGTAGTGAATTTTTTTGAAAAATATTAAAATATACTTTGAACTTACAAAAATTACACTTTTTACAAGTTTTTCTTAAAAAATAAGGGAGAAAGGGGAGAAATTTTTTTATTTTAGGTGTTTTAGGGTATTTAATTTGTAGGGGGATAAAAAGGGGGAAAAGGAGGGTTAGTTAATGTAATCAAACAGTGTTTAAAAAAATATCAAACTAAAATAATTAATTATAAAGATTTTATTCATTAAAAACCTCGCGTGGCTAAAATAGCCCCGCGATTGACCTTAATTTATAAGTAAAAAATTGAAAATTTCTTTCTAATAAAAAAATCATCTCTTATTTCAATACCTTTTTAATAATAAAATGAATCAAAACATTTCCAGTTATTAAAAATTAAATCTCGTGTTTCAAACGAAAACCAAATATTTTTTCCGCTGTACTCTGAAATTGGTTTTTTTTCGTAATGCAAAGAGAAAATTAAATTTAAAACCAATAAAAAATTTTGAACCAAGATTTAATTAACTTTTTGCAAGTTTTGATGAATTTAATGAATTTATGTAATATGAAAATTTTTGATTCTCTCGTTTTAGAATTCCATTTTTATGTAAAATGAATATTTCAAAAAATGAAAAAATAAAAAGATAATTTAACTGTTCCTCGGTATTTTTATATTTCTAAAAAATTGGAAAAATAAGACAGGAATTTTACATCCAGTTTGAATATTTAACTTTTTAGAATGTTTATTTTAAACAAAAGTGGATCAAAAAAGGAAAAATGAGAAAACGGTAGAAACGAAATATTTTTTAAAATAAAAAGTGGAAACAAAATTGTTAAAAAGTAAAGACAGATATATTGTAGTCTTCTTTATGAAAAAATGTTTAGAGTTACAATTCGTTTATTTGATAGAGAAAAAAGTTAGACAAAAAATTATATTTTTTTCCCTATTAAATTTTTGTTCATTATGATTTATGATACTAAATGTGATATTAAATTCTTCCAAGAAATAAAAATTTCTAATTATAAATATTTTGTTGAATATTATAAAGCAAAGTAAATGGACAAACATATATATATTCTATTTGCTTTTTAATTACGTTGATTGTTTTATTATATAAAGTATAGAAGTAAAAGTTTAACATTACACAAGAGATATGAATAATGACCCCGTGAAATTTACAGGCGGATTACTCTCGTCTTTGTTTGCAACAGTTTTTTAATTTCACTGAGATTGTTACGTCCAGTGTGTGTACATATATATGCATTTATGAATTCATTTCTCGAGCTTCGCTTCAGTATAATACAAACTCACACGCCAAGCGCTCACAACGCCAGGAATGTCTTCCTGTTTAGTTAGGTTTCCTGCGGCTTACTACTGGTTAGCAAACTAGCCACAAACAAATCCTTGCAGTTTTTACCTCTATTACCACACACAAGAGGAATCTGCATTTCGACACGGCATTTCTATTCAACTTTATTTTCAAAGCGAAACATTTTATAAAAGCATCCCTCAAATATTTTCTCTAACAATTTTTCTCAATTGTCCTTTTTTTTGCTGGGGCCAAAAAAAAAGAATTCTTGTGTCTAAAAATTCCTTGTCCGAATACCAGGGAAAATTCTTGTTTTTAAACTTTTCCCGAAAAAAGACACTAGACTATTGATTGTGTAAAATTTATTTATTTATTTTTTTTTTTTTGAATGAATTTTGTTGAAGAGAGGAGAATATACATCATTTTTATGTTATTCTTTTAGATCCAAAATTTTGTAGGTGTGATTTACATTTACTATATAATTTTTCTAAGGATATCAAATTGAGACAAAAAACGAATCAAAATGTTGCTTCGCAACATTTTTGATTCTTTTTTAGATTCAATTTGATATCCTTAGAAAAACTATGACTACTTTTTTTTTAGATATCAGCCTCTAAAAGCTCCAATTTCTGTTTTTTTTTAGAATTTCCACTACTTTAAATTCTTAAATACTAGAAATCAAAAAACTATTCACAAAAATTATAATCAAATTCTTTAAAACGATTCAATTATTTATTTATTTTTTGAAAAATATTCGAAATTCAATTATTTTCAATATCTAGTATTTTCATAAAATTTCGCAAACGAAATTCAATTAATTAAAAAAAAATTGGTAAAATTGATCTAAAATTCAATTATTTTCATAAATAATAAACTTTCCACAGGAATTCCATTAGTTTAGAAAAGGATTTTCAAAAAATTTCGAAAAAATCAATTATTTAACAAAATTTTTATACAATTCTTCAAAATAATTCAAATACTTTCACTAAAATAATAACATTTTTCATAAAAATTCAATTTTTTAAAACAATTTTTGATAAATTTCTTCGAAAGAATTCAATTATTTTTTTAAATAATAAAAATTATCGAAGAATTTCAATTATTTTTAAGTATTTTAAATTAATTTATCAAAAAATTTAATTATTTTTTCAAATAAAGTTTTCCTCAAGAATTCAATTATTGAAAATAAAATATATTCATGATATTTATTATATTACGAAAAAATTAATTATTTAAAACAATGTTTATAAAATTCTTATGAAGATTTCAATTATTTTCAAAAATATTAGAATTATTTTCATAAAATTTTCAAGCAAAATTCAATTATTTAAACAAATTTTTGTTAGAATCTTCGTAAGAATTCAATTCTTTTCATGGAAAATAAAAATTTCTCAGGAATTCAATTATTTTTAAAAATTTTATTAAAATTCTTCACAAGTATTGAAATATTTTCACAAATAACAAAATTCATCGCATGATTTCAATTATTTTTAATACAATTATACAGGAAATGCTCAAAAAATGTAATTATTCTTAGAAATTTAAGTTCAATTCCACGAAAAATCAATTATATAAAAAAATGTCTTTTAAAAATTCTTTGAAAGAATTCAATTATTGACAAAAATATTAGAATTTTTCAATGGAGTTGAATTATTTTTAAATATTTTTCAAAAATTGTTTGAAAGAAACCAATTATTTTAAATACAATTTTAATTAAATTTTTTTGAAATAATTCAATTATTCTTCTAGATTTTAATAAAATTCTTCCCAAGGATTCAATTATTTACATAAATAATTCTTCGAAAGAATTTAATTATTAAAGATGATAAATAACAAAATTATTCCCTAATATTCAATTATTTTGAGGCATTTTAATAAAATTCTTTGCAAAATTAAATTATTTTCATAAATATAACAATATTCATCAGAAGAATTTAATTATTTTTAAAAGTAATAAATTTATTCTTGGAAATTCAATTATTTAAAAAAAAATTTAATTAAATACCACACAGACATTCAATTATCATAAAAAATTTTAATAGATTTCTTTGTAAACTTCAATTATTTTTAAAAACTTTTTGCAATTCAATGATTTGCAATATGTAGTATATTTTTTTTCATAAAATTTTCAAACGGAAAATAATTTTTGACTATTTAAACAAATTTTTGTATAAAAATCTTTGTAAGAATTCATTTTTTTCTATGAAAAATAAAAATTTCTCACAAATTCAATTGTTTTTTGTAAATTTTCTTAAAATTCTTTACAACTATTCAATTATTTTCACAAATAATAAAATTCATCGCAGGATTTTAATTATTTTTAATACAATTTTGCAGAAATTGCTTAAAAATATTAATTATTCTTAAAAATTTAATTTTAATTCCAAGAAAAATCAATTTATTAAAAAAATGTTTTTTAAAATTGTTTGGAAGAATTCAATTATTTACAAAGTAAATTAGAATTTTTTACAGGAATTCAATTATTTTTGAAAATTTTATTAAAATTCTTTACAACTATTCAATTCTCTTTACAAATAATAAAATTCATCGCAGGAATTTTTAAAAATTTTAAGAAAATCCTTAGCAACTATTCCATTATTTTCACTAATAATAAAATTTATCATAGAATTTTAATTATTAATACAATTTTACAAGAATTGCTAAAAAATTTAATTATTCTTAAAAATTTAATTTCACCTTCTCGGAAAAATCAATTAGTTAAAAAAATGTTTTTTGAAATTTCTTTAGAAGAATTCAGTTATTTACAAAAATATTATAACTTTTTACAGGAATTCAATTATTTTTAAATATTTCATCAAATTGTTGAAAAGAAATCAATTATTTACAAAAATAATAGAATTTTTCACAAAAATTAAATTATTTTCAAATCATTTAATAAAATTGTTGGAAAGAAATAAATTATTTTAATTAAATTTTTTTTTTAAATTCAATTAATCTTTTAGATTTTAATAAAATTCTTCCCAAGAATTCAATTATGTCGATAAATAACAAAATTTTTCCCCAACATTCTATTATTTTGAGGCAGTTTAATAAAATTCCTTGCAAAATAATATTCATAAATAACAATATTCTACATAAGAATTCAATTATTTTTAAAAGTAATAAGTTTCTTCTTGGAAATTCAATTATTTTCAAAAAAATTTAATAAAGTTATATATTATATAAAATTAATTATTTCTTATTTTCCTACAAAATTCTTAATGTTTTCAATAATTTTATTTAAACATTAAAAAACAAATGATTGAATTTTGGAAGAATTACAGAATTGTAATTCTTAGAAATAGTTACATTTGAAAAAGATTTTACATTGGAATTATTTAAAATTTCAATTCATGTCGAAAAAGAAATTATTCAATTGATAAAAGTCTAGTAATTGTAATCTAAAAAATAAGGGAAAAAGGGTAGAAAACGTTTGATTTTAGGTGTTTTAGGGTATTTAATTAATGTAAGGGGATAAAAAAAGAGAAAAGAAGGATTAGTTAATGTAATCAAAGAATGTTTAAAAAAATATCAAACTAAAATAATTAATTATAAAGATTTTATTCATTAAAAACCTCGCGTGGCTAAAATAGCCTCGCGATTGACCTTAATTTATAAGTAAAAAATTGAAAATTTCTTCCTAATAAAAAAATCATCTCTTATTTCAATACCTTCTTAATAATAAAATAAATCAAAACATTTCCAGTTATAAAAAATTAAATCTCGTGTTTCATGCGGAAACTAAATATTTTTTCCGCTGTACTCTAAAAATTGGTTTTTTTTGTAATGCAAAGAGAAAATTAAATTTGAAACTAATAAAGAATTTTGATCCAAGATTTAATTAACTTTTTGAAAGTTTTGATTTATTTAAAATTTCAATTCATGTGGAAAAAGAAATTATTCAATTGATAAAAGTCTAGTAATTGATTATTTGAATCAAATTAATTTTTTTCCAGTGAATGATAATTCATGTTTTGAATTTAGAAATTATGAAAAAAAATTTGTCTTTTCATCTTTTAAAAAATTGGTAAGTAAATTTTTTTTGCAAGACATAGTTAAATTCCCGTAAATAATTGAAAAAGTATAAATTAAATTTGAAATTAATTGAAAATGTTGTAAAATTAATTAAAATAAATTTTCTTTTCATCTTTTGGAGAATTTGTTTTCATTTTAAATAAACATTAGTCTTATTTCTCCCGGGACTTAATTTGCAATTTATCTTAACATTTAAACATATACATGTACGATTTGCTTTTCACTAAGATATAAAGTAGAAAATTAGTCAGGTGAATGAAAATCGTAAAAGAGGTTGAATGAGAGCACTTGACGGTAAAATGCGTGTACCTAAATGCAAACATTAACAAGACTGCAAATTCTTTACGAATGAATAAGCATCGAGGGAAAAGTACTTTTATTTAAGGGTGAATTTCCGAAGGCGTTGAATGTGAATCGTGGCTGAGTAAAAGCGACTTGGACTTGGAGAAGAAGGAAAAAAAAAGAAAAAGCAAAAGCAAAAAAAAAAAAAAAAAGAAAAAGCTTGGCCATATATATTATGAAAGAAATACGAAATGGAGTGGAAACACAGACTCCCAACTTCACTCAATTTCTATTGTAAACCGGACTCGAAGTTTAGCTGCTGCAGCTGTTGAGTAACAGTCACTCCATACAGTTCTAGGGAACAGAGGATTGGTGGCTTTCACGCTTACGGGAAAGAAATATAAAAGTTTCCCTAGTCTACTTTCTAAGACTTTTCAAGTATTGGTTATATGTACTGTTCAAGTCCCTGCGGGACCCCAACTTCCTCCGTTCCACTAATAGACACTCTTACCTATATAAAAATTTTATGGTCAAACTTTTACAATAAATAAAATGGTCATCGTCTCTAGTGCGCCGTATTGTAATTTTTCCTCCCTTATTTCCTAAATATTGTCGCACAATAAAGCTTCCCTTGTATATGTATATATTTTGCCTAGGAATGGAGAAATTACCGAGAAAAAAATTAAATGTACAAAAAGAAATTGGATATTCTGTAGGAGAAATCATATATTGACACTTCTCTCATCCCAGCTGAAAAAGTTCTGTAGAATTTCACTAGAATCATTCTATATGAATTTTAGTTAATATTCTACAGAATTTCACTAGAACAGGCAACAGGGTTGCCACAAATATTTAATTTTATTTTTCCCTGACTTTTCCCTGATTTCCAGACTTTTTCCTTACTTTTAAAAATAATTGAATTCTTGAGTAGAATATAGTTATTTACGAAAATAATTGAATTTTGCAAGGAATTTTATTAAACTGCCTCAAAATAATAGAATGTTCGGGAAAAATTTTGTTATTTATCGACATAATTGAATTATTTGAAAGAAATTTATTAAAATCCAAAAGATTAATTAAATTTTAAAACAAAAATTTAATTAAAATTGTATTTAAATTTTTAAATAATTGAACAATTTTATTAAGCTATTTGAAAATAATTTAATTTCTGTGAAAAATTCTAATATTTTTCTAAATAATTAAATTCTTCTAAAGAATTTAAAAAAAAAAATTTTTAAATTGATTTTTTTTAAAAATTGTAATAAAATTTTTCAGAATAATTACATTTCTTGATCAATTCTTGTAAAATTGTATTAAAAATAATTGAAATCCTGCGATGAATTTTATTATTTGTGAAAAGAATTGAATAGTTGTAAAGAATTTTAATAAAATTTTCAAAAATAATTGAATTCCTGTAAAAAATTTTAATTTATTTTGTAAATAATTGAATTCTTCCGAAGAATTTTAAAAAAACATTTTTTTAATAAATTGATTTTTCTTCGAATTAAAATTAAATTTTTAAGAATAATAAATAAATAATAAAGAATTTTGAGAAAATTTATAAAAAACAATTGAATTTCTGAGAAATTTTTATTTTTCATAGAAAAAAATGAATTCTTACAAAGATTTTTATACAAAAATTTGTTTTAAATAGTCAAAAATTATTTTCCGTTTGAAAATTTTATGAAAAAAATATACTAGATATTGCAAATCATTGAATTGCAAAAAGTTTTTAAAAATAATTGAAGTTTACAAAGAAATCTATTAAAATTTTTTATGATAATTGAATGTCTGTGTGGTATTTCATTAAATTTTTTTTTAAATAATTGAATTTCCAAGAATAAATTTATTACTTTTAAAAATAATTAAATTCTTCTGATGAATATTGTTATATTTATGAAAATAATTGAATTTTGCAAAGAATTTTATTAAAATGCCTCAAAATAATTGAATATTCAGGAATAATTTTGTTATTTATCTTTAATAATTAAATTCTTTCGAAGAATTATTTATGTAAATAATTGAATTCTTGGGAAGAATTTTATTAAAATCTAAAAGAATAATTGAATTATTTCAAAAAAATTTAATTAAAATTGTATTTAAAATAATTGGTTTCTTTCAAACAATTTTTGAAAAATATTTAAAAATAATTTAACTCCATTAAAAAATTCTAATATTTTTGTCAATAATTGAATTCTTTCAAAGAATTTTTAAAAGACATTTTTTTAAATAATTGATTTTTTTTCTAGAAATTTGTTTAAAATGGTATTAAAAATAATTGAAATTCTGCGAAAAGTTTTATTATTTGTGAAAATTATTTGAATCCCTAAAAAGAATTTTATTATTATTAAACATAATTAAATTTCTGCAATAATTTTTAATGCAAACAAATATTTTATTAAATAATTAAATGTTTTTCAAAATTCAATTCACATTAAGAATTTTACCAACATATTTTTAAATAATTGAATTATTTCGACGATTTTTTATAAAATTTTTAAAAATAATAACATTTTTCGAGAAATTCGATTAAAATTGTATTAAAAATAATTGAAATACTGCGATGAGTTTTACTATTTATGAAAATAATTGAATTCCTAAAAAGAATTTCATTATTTAGAAAAATAATTGAATCCATGTAAAAATTTTATTATTTAGAAAAATAATTGAATTATATTGCGAATAAATTTAGAAAAAAAATTTGTAAATAATTGAATTTCTGTGAAATTTTTATTATTTTATAAAAATAATTAAATGTTTGCGTAGAATAACCATACAATAATATAATGATAAAAAATTATTTAAAAAAATTTGTATTTTTTCTAATAAAAAATCACTAAAATTTAGTAGAATTTATTCATGTAGAAATTCTATATGTAGAATCGTTCTAGTAAAATTCCGAATTTAAAATTCTTGAAAATTTTAATTCATAAGAAAAAATAAATAATTGAACAATTATTTTAAACAAAAGCAGTATTGACGTTTTTGAATAATTTGAGTCAGAATATTTTTTATGGGTAAAGGAAAAAGTAAAAATTTTGCCTGGAAATTATTTAAATTTTTGTGGCAAGCCTATAAATGTTCAATTTATTTTTAGCCTTTTATGACAGAAATTTTTCACAAAAGAAAAAAATTTAACAAGAAATTTTATTTATTTGAAAGTTTAAAATTTGTGGTTCATACGATAATGTAAAAATAGTTATTTGTACGTATTTTTCATTTTCAAGATAATAATAAAAAATATATTCGTTTACTCACAACTATGCACACGTTGATTAAGATTCATCTACTGTAACTTACCTGAAACATACAAAAAAAATGTATTTATTAGAAATTTTCTAAAATAATGGCGATTAATTTTGCAATCTTTCTTAAATCAGTAATAAAATATGTATTCAAGTACAACAGATAGTTCTAGGGATATTTATTCATTTTTCAATACATCTTTCTATGTAAAAATTTTATGAGTATACCACATACACATATTACGATTGCAATAAAAAAAGTACCTCCATTGACTCACATGTGCAGTATTGTAAACTGTTATTACGAATGCATATGTCAGTATTTTAGTTTTTTCTCTCTCTCAATATTTTTGTCACATTCGCAGTGATAAAATTGCAAGTTTTCAGTAAAAACTAAAGTTACAATTTTCTAGTGTGTAGGTACTATTTTAGAATTATAAGGAAAATAAATTTTTTTCCTGCAAATCTAATAATAGAAAATAGGTACGTATATAAATTTTTATTTATAGTTTTATATAGCTATACTGCTTTTCTTTTTTCTGAATTATTTAGTTGTATCTACTTTTTTATCTCGGAGTTTGTTTTAATTAACATAGTAAATCGTGAGGTATTAAAAAATGTTGCAGATTAAATTAACACCAAAAAAGATTAAAATAATCAATTCTGATGTTATTTTTTACAATTTTTACCTATTATAATAATATTGTACATCTTCAAAATTATTTTCATTATTTCAATTTAATTATTATTTTCAAAAATTTTTAACTACAATTTTACTTTATATCAACTATTTTTAATAATTTTCAAAAAAGTTCTTTCGCAATTTTCAAATCCATTTGTTTACAATATTCAATTTCACGAAATTTCAATTATTCCTAAATTGTTTAATTGAATGCATATTAGAAAATAAAAACTTCAGATAATATAAAAGAAAAATCCAATTAAACTTTTTCAAAACAATTAATTTCAAAATTCAATTATTTCTAAAAATCCATGCTATATTGCTTTTAATATTTAATTATAATCTAAAATTTTAACTGAAATTCATTTTTATGAAATGAAAATCAATTTTTATTGGAAAATTCTACAAGAATTTAATTATTTAAATGCAAAAAAATTAATTTCTTGAATAATTGAATGTTTCTCAAAATTCAATTCTCATAAAGTATTTTATTAACAAATTTTTAAATAATTGAATTCTTTTGTCGAATTTTATTAAAATTTGCATGAACATAATTACTTTTTTCAAATAATTCAATTATAATTGTATGAAAAATAATTGAAACACTACGATGAGTTTTATTAATAGTAAAAATAATTGAATCCTCAAGAAGAATTTTATTACTCTTAAAAATAATTGAATTTGTGCAATAATTTGTAAATTCTCTAAAATTACATTTTTTTCTAGTTTTTTAACTAAAATTCTTCAATAAATCCATTATTTTTAATACTTTTTAAAAAAGTTCTTTGAGAATTTTCAAATTCATTCGTTTACAATTCAATTTTACCAAATTTCAATTATTCGGAAATTCTGCAATTAAATATTATATTGAAAAATAAAAACTTGAAATAATTTCAATAAAAATCCTTGTAAACTTTTAAAAAGAATTAATGCTACAGAATTTTTTGTCAAAAAAATAAAAAATTAAGAATTTCAATGATTTTAGTTTAAAATTTTTTAAAATTTAATTATTTCTAAAAATTTACGTTTTAATGCTATTAATATTTAATTATAATCTAAAATTTTAACTGAAATTCATTTTTAAAAACGTTTTTAATAGTAAATTTTACGAGAATTCAATTATTTAAATACACAAATAAATAATTTATTAATTTCATGTTTCATGAAATTCAATTCTCATAAAAAATGTTATCAATAAAATTTTTAAATCATTAAATTCTTTGGACGAATTTTAATAAAATTTTTAAGAATAATTACATTTTTCGAGGAATTCGATTAAAATTGCATTAAAAATAATTGAAATTCTGCAGTGAGTTTTATTATTTTTGAAAATAATTGAATTCCCAAAAGAATTTTATTATTTATAAAAATAATTGAATCCCTGTAAAAATTTTATAATTTATGAAAATAATTGAATTATAGCGAAGAAATTTATAAAAAAAATTTGTAAATAATTGAATTCCTGTAAAAATTTTTATTATTTATGAAAATAATTGAATGTTTGCGTAGAATTTTATTCAAATTTTTTTTAATAATGGAATTCTTTTGGAAAATTTTATTAAAATAATAGATACTTATTGAAAATTATTGAAGTGAGAAAAAAATTTTAAAAATAATTGAAATTTTGCCAAGAATTTTATAAAAATTTTTGAAAATAATTAAAATTCGCAGAATAATTTTATTATTTTTAAAGATAATTGAAATTCTGATGAGAATTTTTTTTAAACTTTCCAACATAATTGAATTTTTGGGAAACATTTTATTACTTCTAAAAATAATTGAATTCCTAAAAAGAATTTTATTTTTTATCGAAAATAATTAAATCTCAGTAAAAAAAATTTATTATTTATGAAAATAATTGAATTATTGAGAATTATTTATTGAATTTTATTGTTTTGGAAAATTTTATTAAAATAGTGGATATTGAGAATCATTGAATTCAGAAAATTTTTTTAAAATAACTGAAATTTTG
Organism: Leptopilina syphax; assembly: GCA_032872505.1. NCBI lineage: Eukaryota > Metazoa > Arthropoda > Insecta > Hymenoptera > Figitidae > Leptopilina > Leptopilina syphax. The sequence goes on from CM065470.1 coordinate 31,236,828, forward strand.
ACAAGAATCTTATTAAAATTTTAAAAATAATTGAATTTCGGAAGAGAATTTCATTATTTATAAAGGTAATGTAAGACTTGTAAGGAAAAGATAACGTAGTCGGTTAAAATGAATATTTAATATATCAAAAGAGAAAATACAAATAAGACATTTCGTCATGAATCTCTAACGAGAACTGAACTGAAAATGACGCTCCGGCCTCTCGACGGACCCGCGCACATGCGCACTCTCAATGCGGCAATTCAAACAAAATTCAAAATTTAGTAAAAAAGACATTACAAGAAATAACAATAATATATAATTAAAAAGTCATTATATTTTACACTCGGCAATCCTGATATTATCTGTCCTCAGATACTGGTCCTTATTTTAAGGACTTAAAATTCACCACAGTCCATTTCACTCCACGGTTTCATATAATCACTCGCTGTAGAAGTCTTCCTTGGACCTTCACTTTCGCCGATTTTCTCCACTATATATCTGTCGTTTCTTAGGACCTTGATGACCTGGTATGGCCCTAAATACTTCGGACAAAACTTCAATCCAGGACCACCCTGCGTTCGTTGTATAGCCACGAGATCATTTTCACTATATTCGTGAGGAGCTTTCCTTTTCCGGTCATAACTCCGTTTGTTGTCAGCTTGTAATTTTTGGATTTTAGCATGTGCTTGTGCTCTATTTTCATCCCGTTTTTCATGAAAATCAGTTAGAATTTCCTCTTCTATAATCTCTCGAATGTGCAAATCTTCCTTCAACTTCATGTTAACGCCAAACTGGAGGAAGAATGGAGAGAATCCAGTGCTACTACTCGTTGCGTTGTTGATAAACTGCTGAGCTTTACCAACATATTTATGCCACGTCTCCGGTTCCGGTATAGACAATTTTGTCAAAATAGGAATAAGTGTCCTATTGACCCTTTCCACCTGGCCATTACCACGGGGTACTCCGGTAACAATCAGGTGATGATCGATGTTTTCCGACTGGCAATATTCCTTGAACTCTTCTGAGGTGAAGGCAGTCCCTCGATCCGAGACGACTCTTCTCGGGTTTCCAAAAACTAAAGCCTGTTTAGTCAGTCGATCTACAACTTCCTTCGTTGTTGTACTTTTCGTCGGATACAACCAGACGAACTTTGTAAATGAATCCACTATGACCAAGATATGTCGATAACTTTTCTTCGTAGAAGGCATCGGTCCAATGTGATCGATGTGATAAGTATCCAGTGGCATTTCCTTCGGAATGGAGTGAAGGAACCCTTCCTTCTTTCCCGATTTCTTCTCCGCTAGAATACACACTATACAATTGCGAATCACCTTGTCAACCTGTTCTTGCATTTTAGGAAACCAATAGTCATCCTTTATTTGTTTCATCGTCTTGTCACTCGCGAAATGTCCTCGTTCATGGATTTGACGTATTAACGCCCCTTGCATTAATCTCGGCACAATGATCAATTCTTCACCGTTCACATTTTTCAACAAAAGACCATTTAACACACTATATCCCATGATTTCGTTCTTAATCACTTTATCACGAAGTTCCGTTAACTCTTGATCTTCTTTTTGACACTGACGAATTTTTTCAACGATACTCGATTCACACTCACTAATCACCATGGCAGCTGGTAGCGGATACCTACTCAAGGCATCTACGTGTTGCATGTTCTTCCCGGTCTGTGAACAATTTTGTACTTGAACTCTTCTAGTCGTAGCGCCCACTTTGCAATTTGTCCACACATATCTTTTTTCTTCATTGTTTGTGTGAATGCCTTGCAGTCTGTCACGATGACGAATTCTATAGCAATCAAATACACTCTAAATTTTTTCAAGGCCTTTATTATCGCCATCATCTCCAATTTATAGCTGTCGTATCTGGATTCAGCGGGACTCGTCTTTCCGCTCGCGTAATAAACTGGGTGTATCTTGTCGTCTTCGTCATTCCGTTGCATTAGGATCGCGCCGAATCCTAAGGCAGATGCATCCGTATGCAGCTCTGTCTCAGCATTCGTCCTGTATAGGTGAAGAATTGGTTTCTCACTCAAAGCTTTCCTTAATTTCTCAAAAGCACTCGTTTGCTCCAGCCCGAAATGAAATTCCACATTCTTCCTGAGTAGATCTGACAGCGGTCGCGCGATAAGGGCATATTGAGGAATAAATTTGCGGAAATATCCCGTTAATCCCAGAAAGCTCTGAAGAGATTTTGTGTCCTTCGGCACCGGAAAATGCTTGACCGCATCAGTTTTGTCATCGCTCGGAGAAATCTTTCCTGCTTCCACCACATGGCCCAGATACGTCACTTTTTTACGTAAAAACTCACATTTTCGCCAATTAATTTTCAATCCGTATTCACTCGCGACTTGCAAAACACGACGTAATCTTTCGAGTCCTTCTTTCGCGGTTTTAGCTGGAACAAGAAGATCATCGATATACACAATTAGAATTTTTTCCACAATCAACTCCCAAAACACTGCTAGGATATATCTACTGAAATAAGCCGGCGAGTTACAGAAACCAAACGGCGCTTGATTAAATTCGTACTGACCACTAGGCACTGTAAATGCGGTATACTTCCGACTCGCTTCCTCGATGGGAACATGGAAAAATCCATCCTTCAAATCCAGCGTCGTGTAAATATTCGCGTCTTGTAGTTTATTCAGTTGTTCCTCGATTATCGGCTGGGGAAAACGTACCTTCACTGTCTTAGCATTAATTCCTCTATAGTCAACGCAGACTCTTATTGTACCATCTTTTTTTCGAGTTGGTACGACAGCACTAGAGTAGTCTGCAATCGATCTCCTGATGATAAGAGCCTGGAGCCAACGTAAAACCTGCGCCTCTACTTCGATCTTCTCATTCTCTGCTAACCTCCGCGCACGCTGATACACAGGAATGTCATCAGTTAACACTATGCGCATTTCGACACCGACTTCTTTTGTTTTTTCTGGATTGTAATTATAAATCAGTTCGCTCACTTCTTTCTTAATATCCTCATCTTGTATGTGACTTAAATCAACTTCCCCACTTTCTATCACGTTGATTCTGAACACATCCGGCACGTCGTTGTCAATTACTCTCGAGATTGTAATAACACCTTTTTTAATATTTAATTCCACTGAATTTAAAAAGTCTGTCCCTAAAAGTAATCCATTTCGAAGCATGTCGTTAGAAACCACTTGAGCACTGATGGAATAAATCTCGTCGTCGATAGTAATGTTTACATTTATGCCACCCATTGTTTTGAATTTCTCTATACCCGTACCACGAAATTGAATCTCGGGATCCGTCATCATCGGCTTGCCTATTTCTTTAAACTGATCTTCACGAATCAAGGTAATGTCACTTCCGGAATCTATCAGCGCAATAATTTTAACTCCATTTACTGACACTTCTTTTTCGCACTTGTTTGTCACGTGGTTCACTAAATTGCATTGTTTATCCCGCGAGTAACTCTTACCCTCTTTTTCACAATTTTTCGCAATATGTCCATAATTTTCGCACTTAAAACACTTAACTCCTAGTGATTTTTTCGAACACTCTTTTGAACGGTGACCAATTTCTCCACAGTTGTAACACCGGTCAGATTTTTTCGTACTTTTCACTTCACTGTTCTTCATTGGTTTCTTTGGCGATTCAAACTTCTGCACTTTCTGCGACTTCGACTGCTCAGGAATTAGACGTTTCATTCTTTCGTATGCTTTTAATCGTTCCTTGAATTCACTATATTTCGTCGTCCCATAAAGCATCACTTTGTTAGATTCTTCGTCTGAAATTCCTCTAATAATGTACTCGATTAAAGCGTCCTCCTCAATGACACCTCTTGAAGCTAGTTCCTTCATCGCAAGGGCATATTCTCTGACACCTTCGTCTTTTTTCATTTTTCTTCCATTTAATAACTGGTGTAAGTCCGCACTGTTTAGCCTCGAAGAAAATTCATCTGCTAGAGAATTTCTAAGTTGCTGCCACGTTCTAATTGACTTTTCTCCTTGAATAAAGATTCTCGCCAGACCCTTGCGCGACTTTTTGGCGAATATCAGCATCCTTAAATCATCCCACTCAAACAACAGAGCCGCTTCCTCGAAATCGTTGATCCATCTTTCCACTGGGTAGTCGTCATCACCACTAAAAGGTCGTATTGACTCTTCCACGTCTTTATAACTTAAGGCAAACTTGACACTTCTTTCACGATCGCGTTCTATTCGATTTTCGTTGCTTTCATTTTCGGACTCATTCTCTAGATGTCCATTCTCCTGATTTCTGTGTTGATTACCTCCTTGTCCGTTTCCCTCTAGATTTTCTTCAGCTTCCTCATCATCATCCTCTGCCTCAGTTACGAGACTATTTATGTCCATGAGTGAAGCCAAAATATTCCGTCTTATTTGTTCCTTTGTTCCATCGTGATCTATACCCAAGATATTACACACAGAAATAAGATCACCGATGGAAAAAGCACCCATGTATTCCAACTTCTCTCGAAACTCGTCTGAATCTTCCTCGAAAGTAAAACCCGCACTTTCTCTTAGTCTTTGACGATTTCCTCTATCGCCGTCTTGCTCGAAAACCACTTTATGAAGGGCTACAATCGATGCACGTGATGCCAGTTTTATTCTGTTTTTAACAGCATTAATCTGTCCTAACCTCTCCATGTTTGTTGTTGTTATCACTCAGACAAAAACAATTCCGAATTCCGTCGTTCCAGACACGCTGCGCACGCTCACTTGATCACGTGATCGAATGTTCACAATGGCTGCCAAACTCAACCTCACGGCGTCACTGGTAGAAAATGGCTGCTATGCACACACTTGACAAAACTATTCGTCTTTACCCTTTTTTTTTCGACTCTAGCTTCTTACGTCTTCCCAAAATTTTCGTCCTCTCACGTCTTCTATCGTCTTATCACGTCTTCTTTCGTCTTTATCGTCTTAACACGTCTTTTTTCACCCAATCGTCGTATCACGTCTTTTTCGTCTTGTACGCTAACTTTTCATACCCACGTTTTTTCGCGATTACCGGTTTTAACACCGTCGAATAACTTTTGTACCGACTTCCTACATCCCGGTTGAGCCCCCAATTGTAAGACTTGTAAGGAAAAGATAACATAGTCGGTTAAAATGAATATTTAATATATCAAAAGAGAAAATACAAATAAGACATTTCGTCATGAATCTCTAACGAGAACTGAACTGAAAATGACGCTCCGGCCTCTCGACGGACCCGCGCACATGCGCACTCTCAATGCGGCAATTCAAACAAAATTCAAAATTTAGTAAAAAAGACATTACAAGAAATAACAATAATATATAATTAAAAAGTCATTATATTTTACAGTAATTGCAGGATTAAACTGTTGCAGATTATTGTAATCCATTCTGGTGTTATTTTAACATTTTACGTTTTACTGTGAAGTGAAATAGTCTGTTTTTTTCAATTTTAGGCAATTTGATTAAAAACTGTAATTTTTCAGTCAAAAATAAAAATGAGTGAAAATATAAAATGAAATTCAAAATTTCGTGATTACATGGACTTTCATCGTATTTACGAATTCTATTTTTCAACGTCCACATAGGAAAGGGAGAAGCATGACAGAAATGTTACGAGAAAAGTTTCTCGGACATCGCGGTGATTTTGTATGTTTCTGCATACACGTCCGCCTGAGTGTGTTGAAGGTAGAATCCGTTTTACCAACTTACAGGGTAGGGCAGAGATGGCCTCTCGGGTACGAAAACCCTCGATATAAATCGTCTAATTCTCACCACAGTTTATATGTTATTGCATTTATCACGAATACGTGCTCGGAGTTTAAGATACAATACAAACTCGCCGACGCACATAGAACATGTGAGAATCTACGTGAGAACGTAAAAACTACATATATAATACGAGAATAATTTACTATTCTCGAAAAGAAATTGTTTTTACTAAAGTAATTTATTATTTTTTCTTGAGCTAAATTTCCGTTTTCAACATTTTAAAATGACACTGTAAACAAAATTAAATTTTTATCTTTCTTGGAAAATGATTTAGTTTTTGCAATATTTATTGGCAAAGGTGAAAGGTCAATTTTATTTTATTCTTTTAAGGTACGAATGTTGTTTTCTGATTTTAAAATAAAAAAAAAAATTTTAATAACAGTCTTCACGCTCGATAATTAATTTTTAAAAAAGTAGCAAAAAGTATCTTTTAAACTTAAAAAAAGTAGTAAAAAAGTGGCTATCGAAATATTAAGCTTAACGACCAAAAAAAATCGTTTTAGACAGTTTACAAAACTGACAAAAATTCTATTCTATATTTTATTTTCTTGACTTTTTCCTAATTTTCATCAAAAATATTTACTTCTTTCTTATTCTCCTAATAAATTCAATTCCTGCAACGAATTTCATTATTCATGAAAGAATTTAAATATTTATAAAAATAAATTAATTCTTGTGAAGAATTTTAGAAAATTTTTTAAATAATTGATTTTTTTTGACTAATTTTATGCAAATTCGAATTTAAATAATTGAATTCCTGAAAAATTTTTATTATTCATGAAAAAAATTGAGTTCTTACCAAGATTTTTACAAAAAATTTTTTAAATATTTGAATTCTGTTTGGAAATTTTATGAAAATAGTAGATATTAAAAATCATTGAATTGTGAAAAGTTTTTAAAAATAATTAAATTTTACAAAGAATTCTATTAAACTTTTTGAGAATAATTAAATGTTTGTGTGGAATTTTATGAAATTTTTTTGAAAATAATTGTTGAGAATTCAATACTTAAATTTACGCGGTAATATGTCTCCTCGTTTTTCGTCGATTGAGGAAAGGGACATAGGGGTATCCCTTCCTAATTTAATTGTAGTGGGAAAGAGTTTCCTGAAAATTTGCTTATCGCCAGATACGACCAAACGACCGAAATAGCAAGACGCAACATTTTGTACAGAAGTTTAAAATATATATTCACTAATCAATTAAGTGGTTATTATTCATTATTACTCCACTTCAATTATATTAAAAGTGAAAAGTGAATTATATATATTTATTAATCCTGCAATTCAAAACATAATTGAATTCCTGAAAAGAATTTTATTATTTATGAAAATAATAAAATTTAAAATAAATAAATAATTTTATTATTTAATTATTAAATTATTGAATTATTTTATAAATAAATAATTTTTAAATAAATAAATAAAATTGAATTCTTGCGAACGATTTTATTAGAATTTTTTAAAATAATTAAATTTCCATGAAGAAATTTATTATTTTTTCAAAATAATTGGATTTCCAAAAAAAAAATATTACTTTTCAAAATAATTGAATTCTCGTGATGAATATTGTTATTTATAAAAATAATTAAATTTTGCAAAGAATTTTATTAAAATTCCTCAAAATATTTGAATGTTCGGGAATTATTTTGTTATTTATCGACATAATCGCATTCTTTTGAACATTTATTTTTGAAAATAATTGAAGTCTTGGGAAGAATTTTATTAAAATCTAAAAGAATAATTGAATTAATTTTAAAAAATCTATTAAGAATTGTATTTAAAATAAATGATTCTAATATTTTTGTAAATAAATGGATTTTTCCAAAGAATAATAAAAAAAAAACTTTTTTAAATAATTGATTTTTTCGAGAAATAAAATAAAATTTTTAAGAATAATTACATTTTTTAAGCAATTCCTGTAAAATTGAATTAAAAGTAATTGAAATCCTGCGATGAATTTTATTATTTACGAAAATAATTGAATTACTGCGAAAGATTTTATTAAAATGTTTAAAAAGAATTAAATTTCTTGAAAAAATTTTTAAAATAACTTAATTCTTGTGATGGATATTGTTATTAATGAAAATAATTGAATTTTGCAAAGAATTTTATTAAAATGCCTGAAAATAATTGAATTTTCTGAAAATAACTTTGTTATTTATCGACATAATTGAATTCTTTCAAAGAAAATTTTTTTTTGTTAATAATTGAATTATTGGGAAAAATTTTATTAAAATCTGAAAGAATAATTGAATTATTTCAAAAAAATTTAATTAAAATTGCATTTAAAATAATTAATTTCTTTCGAACAATTTTATTTAAATATTTGAAAATAATTGAATTCCTGTGAAAAATTCTAATATTCTTCTAAGTAATTGAATTCTTTAAAAGAATTTTGAAGAATTATTTTTTTTAAATAATTGATTTTTTGAGAAATTGAAATTAAATTTTTAAGAATAATTACATTTTTTGAGCAATTCCTGTAAAATTGTATTAATAAATGAATTCCTATGATAAATTTTATTATTTGTGAAAACAATTGAATAGATGCTAAGAATTTTATTATAAATTTTTCAATAATAATTGAATTCCTAAGGAGTATTTTTTTTATTTACGAAAATAATTGAATTATTGCGAAAAATTTTATTAAAGTGTTTAAAAAGAATTGAATTTCTGTGAAATATTTTGTTATTTTTTAAAATAATTGAATTATTCATAAGAATTTTTTAAACATTGTTTTAAATAATTAATTTTTTCGAAATATAATAAATATTGTGAAAATTTTATTTTCAATAATTGAATTCTTAGCGAAAACTTTCTATTTGAAAACTTCATTAGAAATTTAAAATAGTTTTAAAAATAATTGAAATTCTTCGATGAGCTTTATTATTTATGAAAATAATTGAATTCTTGCGTAGAATTTTTTTAACTTTTTTTAAAAGATTGAATTTCTATGAAAAATGTTATTATTAGTGAAAGTAATTGAATTATTGTGAAAAATTGTATAAACATTTTGTTAAATAATTGATTTTTTCGAAAATTTTTCAAATTTGTTATTCTAAATTATTTGAATTCCTGTGTAAATTTTATTATTTATGTAAATAATTGAATTTTGGATAAATTTCATTGATAGATATTAGATATTGAAAATAATTGAATTTCGAATATTTTTTGAAAATAATTGAATCGTTTCAAAGAATTTGATTATAAATTGTATCAATTGAATTTTAAATTTGGCTATGAGACAAATAAACTTTTTCTCAAAGTGTGATGAAAACATATTCTGAAGAAGATATTATTTTAAAATGAACTATTCCATATCGAAGATTTGTATCCAAAATGGAAATACTCAACAGTTTTAGTCTGAATTGTTTGTTTTCCTGTAGAGTAATAAAGATAATTCGAAGATTACATAAAATACATTCCTTCAAGTCAAACACGGAAGTTTGTAGTTAAAGTTCAGAATTATTGACGATATTGAGCAAGGTATATGGTATATCTAAGCATTGAGTTGAATTGCTTCAAGTTTATGATTAGTTCTCAAACTGAGAGAGCAGGATGAACTAGATCTGCACACTTGATTTGGTTCATCTTGGACTTCAGATTGAGAATTGTGGTAACGAATAAATTCCTATGGGAAATAGCTCCACAAATTCTCTTAAGATTCCATCTAATTTTTTTTTTTTCATTTTTATAATTATTATTTTATTTCAGTTTTTGCTACACCCCAAAAAAAAGAAGATGAAGAACAAGAAGTAATTTTGGATTAAAAGGAAAAATCCTCTCTTTTAATTTTTATCCTCTCTAATCAATCGATTTCCACTTAAACGTAAAATATTTTCAATCCATGTTTTATTTAAGTAAAATTTCTAATTTTTCTAATAATAAAAGATTTATTTTAAGAAAGTGGTCAAGATGAAATGATTTTCGAAAAAAATTAAATTTTTTTCAAATGTTTCAGGTTTCAGCGTTGGGAGAGAAAAATAGTTATAAACCTCAACTCAAGAAATGGTAAAAATGAAAATCTTGCATTGTGCATGAATTTTTAGATCACGTATAGGAAAAATCAAGTTGCACGAGTGTTGAATTTTAGATTCGTTTACTCGTACCAAAAAATGTGGAATTTTTGGGATTAATAAGTGATTCATGGTTAGAATTTTGTGTGCCGCGAGCGGATTTCCGGATTGTGAAATGGGATGTGAAAGGATTCGAACTGAAGATACTGAGAATAGGTTAGATTAGGGTTGAAATGCGGAAAATTAGGTGTCAGTTAAAAAAAAAAGAGAAGAAAAATACTAAATTCTCCATTGTTCATAATTCTCTTTATATCCCACCTAATAAAAACATTTGTAATTCGAACAAGAATTTCTTTTTGCACAATTTTTTCTTCCAATCGCATAAATGTCAATAAAAAGTGTAAATTCCAAAAAAGTGTTAAAATATTAAAATTTTTTTTTAACAATTTTTTTTTTTTTTGAACCAATTTGAAAATACAATTTTTTTAATACTTTTTTCAAAGTAATTTGAAAATACCCTTTATGTATAAAATCGTGCAAATTTTCTTGCAAATGTTAAATTGAAATATAAATTTTCTTTTCTTTAAATAAATTTAAGTCATAAATGCCAATTTATTTATTGAATACATAATAATTTGAATGCTTTTTAATCAATTTACTTTTATAAAGCCGGACTATAAACGCAAACAAACAAAAATTCGCCATACATTATTCGAAACCAGGATATAATTTAAAAATACACTTTATTTCAAAAAACTAAATTTTCTTCCCTGTAAATTATTAAATTTAAATCATTTGAATAAAATTGAATGGAATGGAAATTTAATGAATAAAAATGAGCGTACTTTTGTTAATATATTCTTGTCAATATATTATTGTCTTTTGTCGAAAATTGTACAAAGCAGAGAAAAAAATTATAAACGCCAATGGTCTCTGGAGACCACGCGAGTGTGTTCCATTTTTTTTTTATATTTTTTTTTAATACAAACACGAACCCGTTTCCAGGTTCTGCAACGTTGTATTTCACTGCGAAGCCTCTTTCATGTCAAAAAGTTCTATGACGCGTTATGAATTTCACTATTGGTGGAAATCCTATTGAAGCTTTAAAATTAGTAGAATGCATCTCTCTGTTACAATAAAAAAGAAATTCTCACAAATAGGCAGTATTTGATTTAAAACGCAACGAGTGCTTTTTTTTGAGGGAGGGGGGAATAGAGAAAAAGCGGAAACGGTTGAGCGATATATTTTATTTCTTCCAAAAAAAAATATATATATATATATATAAAAGTGAAACAGAAATGAAAAATAAATGTAAATTTTTTTTACCCGAAAGAAATTTACTCTTATTAGGAATTTATTTCGAAAAAAGAAAAGTCTAATTGAGAAAATTTATATGAGTAAAAAATTAATTGACAAAAATTGTGTAACTAGTGGTGAAAGTGAGTGATTTAAGGAGTGTGAAGTTTGCTGCTCTCGCTACGCTCAAGCAGCAAACTTCACACTCCTTAAATCACTCGATTTCACCAAAAATTACGAACAAAATTTTCTTTCGACAATTTTTTTAGAGAAGAGAAAAATTCTACTTTTGTCACACTTTATGAAATTAATAGTAGGTATATTAATATTAATAACATAAACTTAATTAATTTTTATAAAAAAAATAATTGTGTAAATTTTTTATAAGTTTAATATTTACTAGAATTTTATTTGATTTTATAATTATTAAAAATCATTGTATAATTTATTAAAATTCAAAATTAAGAAAAAGAAATACTTTCTAAAATCTGGATTTACTATAAATCATCAATTTTTTTTTTCAAATTATACATTCAGTTTAAAAAAGGGGATAGTTTTTTAATTAAATAGAAAATATTGTATAATAGCGGATAAAATTTATTTTAAAGATTTTTTTTACTTTCTTTTAACTTTAGCTTTTTTAAATAAAATTATTTATTTTTGTTAAACTTTCTCTCAGAAATTGACAATTTTTAAATCTTTTTTCGTAAATTTTAAAAATTTTTAATAAATATTTTTATTACAACGATACTTTTATTTTAAAATTACATGAATTTTATAATATACGAAGTAAATTTCAGAAAAAAATTAGTAAAATTAACTTGGGACCTGGAAAAATTACCTTTAAAAATTTAGAAAATATTTAAATTTTCAAATCAGTGGACTGCAAATTTAGAAAACAATTGAATTTTTAAATAATTTGACTGCAAATTTGGAAAATTATTGAATTTTTAAAAATTTGACTAAAAATTTTAGATTTAATTGAATTTTTAAATAATTTGACTACAAATTTTGGAAATAATTGAATTTTCAAATAATTTGACAGCAAATTTTGAAAATAATTAAATTTTTAAAGAATTTTACAGAAAATTTTGATAACAATGAAATATAATTTTACTGAAAATTTAGAAAATATCTAAATTTTTAAATAATTTGACTGCAAATTTTGAAAACTATTGAATTTTTAAATAATATTACTAAAATTTTTGAAAATAATTGAATTTTTAAATAATTTTACTAAAAATTTTGAAAACAATTGAATTTTTAAATATTTTTACTAAACATTTTGAAAATTATTAAATTTTTAAAAATTTTTACTAAAAATTTTAGATATAATTAAATTTTTAAATAATTTGACTACAAATTTTGAAAACAATTGAATTTTTAAATAATTTGACTGCAAATTTTGAAAATTATTGAATTTTTAAAAAATTTGACTAAAAATTTTAGATATAATCGAATTTTTAAATAATTTGACTACAAATTTTTGAAATAATTGAATTTTCAAATAATTTGACAGCAAATTTTGAAAATAATTAAATTTTTAAATAATTTTACTGAAAATTTTGATAACAATGAAATTTTTAAATAATTTTACTGAAAATTTAGAAAATATTTAAATTTTTAAATAATTTAACTGCAAATTTTGAAAACTATTGAATTTTTAAATAATTTTACTAAAATTTTTGAAAATAATTGAATTTTGAAATAATTTTACTAAAAATTTTGGATATAATTGAATTTTCAAATAATTTTACTGAATATTTTTGGAATAATTGAATTTTCAAATAATTTGACTGCAAATTTTGAAAACAATTAAATTTTTGAATAATTTTACTAAAAATTTTCAAAATATTTTAATTTATAAATAATTTTATTGAAAATTTTAATAATAATAATTGAATTTGCAAATAATTGAACTGAATATTTTGAAAATAATTTAATTCTTAAATAATTTCACTAAACATTTAGAAAATAATCACCTTTAAAAATAGTAAAATTTAATATTTAAATTATTATTTCCATGATAACTTTTACTATATATTTTCATCGACAATTTTTTTATATAAATTAGTAAAATTGATTTCAAAAATAGTAAAATTTATTATAAAAATAAGAATATATAATGTTCGAGGAATATTTGAATAATTTTTATAAAAAAAAATTTACATCGAAAATAGTAAATTTTGCTATTAAAAATCGTTATCTCCTGAATAAATATTAATATTAATTAATATTAATTACTATTAATAATAGTAAATTTTATTGAAAAATAGTAAAATATACTTTTAACTTACAAAGAATGACAGTTTTACAAGTTTTTCTTAAAAATAAGGGGAAAAGGGGAGAGAATTTATGATTTTAGGTGTTTTAGGGGATTTTATTAATTTATAGAGATAAAAAAGAGCATAAGGGAGATTAGTTAATGTAATCGAACAATGTTTAAAAAAAATATCAAATTCAAATAATTATTTACAAAGATGTTATTGATTAAAAACCTCGCGTGGCTAAAATAGCCCCGTTTGACCGTAATTTATCAGTAAAAAATTTAAAATCTCGTTCTAATAAAAAGAGTTTTTTCTTATTCCAATACAATACAACTAAAATAAAATAGATTAATATAAATAAAATAATTTAGTTTTGTCACTCTCTCTATTTTCTGTAAAAATATCATAAACATAACCTTAAAGTGATTTGCTTCTTATTTCAGAATATTGTATCATAAAAATCCTTTTTTCAGTTATTTTCAAGTTTCTTTATATTCGTCGTAGAAAATAACAATTTTAGCTATTGTAATACTAACAATATTATACTTTTTTATTCTCGGTTGTACAGTACAACAAACTAAACAGAACCTTTTGTGTCAAAATGCCACCGACCGCAATTTTACCAAACTAATTTCAGTGAAATATAAGGAATAAATTTTCCCCCGCTTTTAAATTGTAATTGCAATACAAGTGATGGAAATAATTTAGTTTATACAATTCAAATTCTGCACGCTCAATTAAGAACGTCGTTAAGAAACAATGAACATGAATCTCGGCAAGTCTTACAGATTCAAGAGAATTGTAATTCACGTGACGAATTTTCTACACCCATTGTATCATGGAAGGTGTACGCGACATTTCTGTCTTGAGAGAGGAGGTGGCATTTATTACGATCTAAAATTAAGCACCGCAGTAACTAAGATACGGCATCTTGCACATATTCGAAGTGCAGCGTAAACAAGTCGAAAGGTTGGAGGGTGATGAGTAGGGTGAAGCGAAATGAGAGTAAAGGGGAAAGATGGCAAGGCAGTGTGAGTGTGTGAGTGTGTGAGGAGTGGAAAGAGAGACAGAAACTGTTTCTCACAGGTCGCTTCAGTGCCGGGTAAACGTGTCAAGTTGTCTTAGGTAAACCTAGAGCACAAGGTAGCTACCTCGAGATATATGTCACACAGGGACACGTTGAGGCACTAAGGACACAATTCTAGTTAGTGCTCGCTATATCTTCATGTCTCATGGGTTTCTTGGCATTGGTCAGGACATTCTGCAATATTCATTCTCCTCTAAAGACAAATTATCTTTGGAACTATTTTATCAAGTTACTTTTTTTTCTTGAACTCGTTATTTTAAATTATCAATTGTTACTTCATTATTTCAATCACGTTCTTCTTTGTGTTTGAATAAAACTTTCTTCTTCTGACTTTCTTTAAAATTAAAAATAAAAGTAAAATAAATGAAACTGAAATTAAGAAACAAAGAAAGAAAATTACGATTTTTAAGTGTTTTGTCTGACTAAAATTTCTTACACTACTGAAAAAATTAAGTAATTCAAGTCCGACTAGAAATTATTGAATTTTCTATACTAAGAACTATAGATCTTAGTAGAAGGGAAAGTTTGATAACTTCTTTACTACTTTTACAAAAAAATTTATAAATATTTAATATTATTAATATTAATAAATATTTAATATTATTAATATTAATAAATATTTAATATTATTAATATTAATAAATATTTTATATTTAATCCCCTTAAGATTAAATAAATAAAAAAAATAATTAATTTGTCTGACTTTAAATGTCTTCTACTACTCATAACAAAAGTTATACGAATTCAAAAATTGAGAAAAAAATAATAGGTGCTTACAAAATGCAAAAACAGTTACAATTGTACCAGAAATATATCCAGTCTGACTAAAACTGTTTTTTACTACTGATTTCGAATAGAAAATGCTAAGGAGTCTGACTAGACGTATCTCATACTACTTATTTACTCTACAAATGAAAGTGACAAGAATTTTAAATGTTCTGTCTGATTGAAAATTGGATATACTACTGATTACGTACAATTACTTGTTATGGAAACTGACAGAATATAAATTACTTTGTCTGACTAAAAAAGACTCTCACTACTCATAAAATTAAGATTTTAATGTATTTATTTTTTATTCTGAAATGTATTTCCTCTACTAATTTGTCTGACTTTAACTGCCTTATTCTACTTGAAACGAAAGTCAAGAATTAAACACATTTTGTCCGATTAAAAATTTTTCTTACTACTAACTACTAATTTTATATGAATTCAGATACTTTTTTCTGATTAAAACTGATTTGTACTACTGATTTCGAATATAAACGAAGCTAAAAAGTTCGACACAATGTTTTTAGTACTACTTCTAATTTCTTGAAAAAGATGAAAAGAATTAAAAATATTTTGTCCGACAAAAAATTGTATTTACTACTAACTTTGTATAATTTATCAATCTACAAAAAAATTGAACTGCTACTTATATAAAACAACTTTTAGAATTTTAATCGAATAGTCTGACTGAAAATGTCTTTTACTACTTACAAAAAATGCGCAACGATTTAAAATTGTAGTTTTAATTTGTTTATTGTAATTTTAATTAAAATTATTTTTTACCACTAAAATTGTATTTAAAGACAATTCTGAAAAGTGGAATTGAAATTTTGTTAGAAAACTTGAAAAACAATTGAGATACCTATTAATATTTTGTCTGACTAAAAGTTGCTTATTCTACTAAGATATTAACGAACAATTTTATAGCTATACATTAGCTATGAAAAACATTTTATTTATAAAAAACATTAGAAACTTAAGTCGACTTGCTTGACTCACATGAAAATTTGTACAAAGTCAATAACTTTTGACTGACAAAAACTTACTTTTACTACTGATTTCGAATACAAAAAGCTAAAGTGTCTGACTAGAAGTTTCTTATACTACTTTTAGTCTCCAAACGAAAGTGACAAGAATTTTTAATGTTCTGTCTGATTGAAAATTGGATATACTACTGATTACCTACAATTACTTGTTACAGAAACTGACAGAATATAAATTACTTTGTCTGACTAAAAAAGACTCTTACTACTCAAAGAAATGACGACTTGAATGTGTTTAGTCTGAAATTTACTTTCTCCACTGATTTGTCTGACCTAACGTGCCTTCTGCTACTCACAATGAAAGTTGAGAATTAAAAATATTTTTCCTGACTAAAATTTGCATTCACTACTAACTTTGTATAATTACTTAATTTATAAAAAATTCAGCTTCTACTTATATTAAAAACCTTTGAGAATTTAAATCAGTTTGTCTGGCTAAAAATGTTTCTCACTACTTACTTTATAGGAATTTAAATACGTTGGTCTGACTGAAACTGATTTATACTACTGACTTCGATTATAAACGAAGCTAGAAAGTAGAAAGTTTGACTGAATGTTTTTATACTACTTTTAATTTCAGAACAAAAATGCCAAGAATTAAAAAAATTATGTCTGATTAAGAATTGGATATACTACTGACACTGAATTCCAATCGATTTGTCTGACTAAAAATGGCTTTTACTACTTATAAAAAATGTGCTAAGATATTAACGGAAAATTTTATATCTACTTTGCAACTTGCAAAAAAACATTAGAAACCTAAATTGAGTTTCTTTACTTACATGGAAGTTTGTACGAAGTCAAATACTTTCGTCTGACTGAAACTTGCTTTTACTACTGACTTTGAATATAAATAAAGCTAGAAATTTTGATTGAAGGTTTTATATTACTTCTAATCGAAAATGTCAGTCATTTTAATTATTTTGTCTGACTAAAAATGTCTTTTTTAACTCGCAAAAAATTACACGGATTAAAAAATATTTAGTCTAATTTCTAAGTGAAATAATTCTTTTCTACTATCACAGAATTTAAAGACAGTTTGAGAAAAGTAATTGAAATTTTGTTCTACAGACAAAGAAAAATTGTAATCATTTTAAAATTTCGCCTGACGAAAAATTACTTTCTCTACTAAAACATATTTTACGGAAAATTAATGAACTAAAGGGAATTTACTTGAACCAAATAAAATTTACTTAAGTGAAATAAAATTTATTTGAACCAAGTAGAATTTGTTTAAACCAAGCAAAATTTATTTGCAACAAAGAAAATTTACTTGAACCAAAGAAAATTTACTTGATCCAAATAAAATTTGTTTGAATCAATAAAAACTTTCTTGTATCAGATAAAATTTATTTGAACAATATATTTTAATGATAGATCGTCCAACATCCTTCCGGCAGGACGAAAAAGACTCAGGTGAGTCCCTCCGAAATCACTAAAGAAAACTAACATGGATTCAGATAAATAAAAAATGATATATATCATTGGAAAGGTAACGAATCAAGCTTTCAGCGCATATAAATATCGAGCTTGTAAGTTTAAAACTAAGGGCTGGGTAGTTTGAAGAAGTTCAATTTTCCAAAAATTCGCATAATTTTTAGTCACAGAATGACGAAGCCCGGTCCTGCCGGCAGGACGCTTTTCGCTTTATTTAAGAGACTGCCTAGCCCAGGTTTATAAATTTAAAGACTCAATATTTACATCATTTGAAAGCTTGTTTCATTACCTTTCCAACGATATATTTAGTTTTATATTTATCTGCTTCCATATTAATTTTATAGAGCAATTTCTAAGGGACTCGCGCCTGAGTCTATACTCAAATATACTGAAAAATATTAAAAATGAATTTTTTTTAATTAAAAAATTAGATTTCATTCTTTGAACGTTTCTGAAGAGAAAGAGACTTGTCCGGTCAAAAAATATTGATTTTTGGGGATTTTACATTAAATTTACGAAAAAATGATTTTTTCACTGTTTAGAAACATAGTAAGTTTGAAGGCTTTGAAAAATGGTTTAAATTATTATTTTAAAAAGTCAAAAATATGGATTTTTTCGTCTTTTTGTCTACTTTAATCCCAAAGAGTGCCAGAAAAGAAAAGTTGAATTCTCTTTTTTTAAAAGCCTTTTTTTCGGAACGTCCTTCCGGCAGGATGGACGCTTGGACGATTTATCATTAAATACCATGTTTGAAAGAAAAGATTTAAAAGCAAAAAAAAAATTATCCCCCAAAAATTACTCGTACGTAGAAAATAATTTGAAAATAGCTCGTTATTTATGTATTTTGCATTTGATGTAAATTTCAATTTCTTTGCGTCATTATCAAACCCACTGTCATCTAACGAGGCATATTCAACATTCGAGAATGGAGTAAAAAAAGAAACGAGAATTATTCCCCAGCAATTTCGATTCACCCTAATATCGCACTGCGTCTGTCAGCTACATGTTTCATATGCACACAAATACACATGCATGCGTGAACTCCCGACCTCTGCATTTGACTACATATACACTTACATTTTTTGTAAATTATCAAACGATTATTTTCAATTTTTTTACGTATATATGAGAAATTATTATTCTTTCGAAATGTCAACAAAACATTCGTTGTTTTATTCGTTTCTTTAAGGAGATAAAAAATTAATTTATTATATTCACAGTTTACTACTTAGAAAAAAAATATAATAGAATTTTTATTATTTTGTCTGACTAAAAATGACTCTTACTACTCATTAATATTAAAACTTCTACTTATATTAAAACCTTTTACAATAAAAATCAGTTTGTCTGACTAAAAATGTGCCTTTACTACTTACTACTTACTTTATACGAATTCAAACACTTTTGTCTGACTAAAACTGATTTTTACTACTGCTTTCGAATATAAACGAAAGCTTTTTTTTAGCTTTTTTTAAAAAGCTAAAAAGTTCGACTTAATGTTTTTACACTACTTCTAATTTTAGAACAAAAAGGAAAAGAATTTTAAATATTTTATCAGATTAAAATTTGGATATACTGCTGACTTCATATTATTTATAAGTCTATAAAAATTTGAACTGACTGTCAGATTAAAAATGTTTTTTACTACTCATAAAAATTACAACTACTTATTTAGAAGTATCTGCTCTGAAATTTATTTCTTCTACTGATATGTCTGACTTAAGTTGTCTTCTTCTACTCACAACCAACGTCAGCGAATAAACAGATTTTGTCTGACTAAAAATTATATTTACTACTGACTGTGTATAATTTATTACTACACAAAAAATTTAGCTTCTATTTCTATTAAAAATCTTTGAGAATTAAAATCAGTTTGTCTGGCTAAAAATGTTTCTTACTACTTAATACTTACTTTATACGAATTCAAATACGTTAGTCTGACTAAAACTGATTTATACTACTGATTTCGAATATAAACGAAGCTAGAAAATTCGATAGCATTTTTTTATACTACTTCCAATTTCAGAACAAAAATTTCAGGAATTCTAAATATTCTGTCTGATTAAAAATTGGATATACTACTGGCACTGACTTTCAATCGATTTGTCTGACTGAAAATGTTTTTACTACTTATAATAAAATTCCATCCACTTACAAATATTTATTGTCATTTCTCACTGGCAGAAGTCTAATTAGTTTGTCTGGCTAAAACTGTCTTTAACTACTGACTGTGAAAATTACTTCGAAAAAATTCAGTTTTACAGAACTGAATTCAGTAAAATATCAGGAATAAATTTTCTCCTTGTGAACAATTAAGTTAACAATTAATTGAATTAGTCACTGATTTAAATAAAAATTGCTTAACAAAAGGGGGATGTTATAATAAAATAAAAATTTGAATAACAAAAACAATATAGTGACAAAAGAAAATGAATTCCTATATTAAAGGACAAGAGAAGCGCTGACATTGTGATATTGAAGAAGGATAATTACAAACTGAAAAGTTTAAAGAGTCTGTGTCTTTAGAACCTTAGAGTTATTTGTGGCCTCTACTTTTCATGTTGAAACAAGAAGTGGGTGCAATTATTTACAAAGAAAAACAGGAGGAAAAAAAAAATAAAAAAAAATAAATAAATAAAAAAAAAGTGAGTGAGACACTTAACCTGCGAGCAAAGAACCAGCTGCTAAATAATTAAAGATCCAAGACAGTGTTATCGGCATTTGCTGTAAATGGAATTTCTAATTTGCTGCCATGATAATTAATGCTTAAATGTAATTTTCGATTTAATAATGAACTTCTTTTTCAGTTGAAAGCACAAGAAGAGTCTGCAATTTCCCAACGGAAAATAGAACGTTTCTAAAGGAATAATTCGATAGCTCTTGCTCTGCTATACTACTGTATACGCTAGTTCTCGTTGCATCGATTTTCGGGCGTTTGTTCCCTCTCGCCTATATACGCGATGAGAGAGACTTTCATCCATTTCGAAATAGTCGTGTCTCTCAGCTTCCTGTTTCTCCTTCTCGCGATTTCTCCCATCCCACACACCCTGCCCCTTCCCCTCTCTCTTTAAAGTCACTTCCTCCTGAAAACCCCCACTGGAATTGTCACAGATTTCCGAACAACGGCAGACATGTAATTTGCGACTGTACAACGCACCTGCCTATCACATTGCTGCATTAAATCAATGCCTCGAAGATGCTTCGGGGCTGTTGGCTTTCGAGATAAGGTTTTCGTGTCCTTGCGGGCTGGCGACGCACAGCAGCTGCGAAGTAATTTCGCAAAGACTAATTACCAACCAAGAAATTGACTTCATTAATCAGTTTCATACTTGATTATTAAACCTGCAACTTTCATCAGTGCACTCGCTGAAAAAAATTTATCCTTTGCATCAAAATGGACTATTTTTTCGATGAAATATATACTTTCTGTTATTTTGTACAAAAAATTTGGTTCAGTTTCATAAAAATTAAAACAGTCAGTAGTACATATAATTTTTAGTCAGACAAAATGAAATATATTTTAACTGAAACATATTTTTAATTCGAGATATTTTTTTAGAAGTAAGTTAATTCAGTTAGATTAGTAGTAAATAATTTTTTGAGTAGTAAAGGATATTTTTAGTCAGACAAACTCGTAAAGTTCTTAAATATAAGTAGAAGTTGATTTTTTTTTTGTAGAATTAATCAGTTTTTTAGTATCAAACAGTATATAGTATAAGAAACTTTAATTCTGACTTTCTAGCTTCATTTATATTCAAAATCAATAGTAAAATGCAATTTAAGTCAGACTGATGTCTATGAATTTTTTTTTACAATTTTCGTTAAAGGTCTGATAAATCTACTTGAATTCATAATGTTTTTGTACAAGTAGTAAAACATCTATAAAATTTTCAATTTACAACTTAGTAGATAAAGTAATTTTTAATCAGACAAAATGTTTAAACTTCAAGCCTATTTTCTTAACAGTGTAACGCAAAATTTCTTTTAGAATTAATTAATTTAATATAAGTAGAAGTTGAATTTTTTGTGTAGTAGGTAATAAATCAGACGCAATCAGTAGTAATTACAATTTTTAGTCAGACAAATCGATTAGAATTCAATGTCAGTAGAATATCCAATTTTTAATCAGACAGAATATTTTGAATTCTTGAAATTTTTTTTCTGAAATTAGAAGTAGTACCTATAAAAAATGTCGAACTTTCTGGTTTCGTTTAAATTCGAAATCAGTAGTATAAATCAGTTTAAGTCAGACAAAAGTATTTGAATTTGTATAAAGTAAATAGTAAGTAGTAAAGACACATTTTTAGTCAGACAAACAGTTTTTAATTAAACTTTCATTCTATTATAAATAATGCGATTCGCAAAAAATTCTCTCAACATTATGACAACAAATTTAGTTAAAAAATAATTTTACTAAACAGCTTCTTAAAAATAATTAAATTTCGGAGCAATTTCAGTAGTTATTATTTTTAGAAAGTATTAAATATCAAAAGGTTGTAACTTTAAGTAAAAAATTAACTTTGCAATTTAATTTACATTGAAATTTGTTTGTAAATTTCAATTTACATCGAAGTTTTATTAGAATTAAAATTAAAATTAAATATTAATTTGAAACATGATTAAACTTTTGAGTAATTGTTGTTAAAAAGTCTATAAAATAATTAAATTTTATAAGAATTATATTTGAAATTTTTCGTTGGGGTACAGTTTTTTTAAATATGTATTTTCTAATTTTTTATTTTCGAAAACTTTTTTCTAATGAAGGTGATTTTCTAATTTTCTTTCTTCTAATAAAGGTCATTTTCTAAAAATTTCTTTTTCTTATACAAGTAATTTGCAAATTTTTATTTCTAACAATATTCAATTTTTGTAATGACGATCAAATAGAGGTATATGTGACGCTCCACGGTGAAAGGGACCTTACGTGACAAAAAATTAATTTTGAGTTATTTATATTATTCTATAATTTTTGAGTTGCTCTTTCATATACAAAAAGCAAAAATAATTTCTACTTACAGGTTTTTTTGTTATTAATGTTTAAAAATGAGCTTGTTGAGTGTTTACACGTGCTTGTTCAGAAAATCAGCCCCTCTACTTTTCAATACTACTACACTGGTTATGTACGTACAATTCGTGCGCTTCGTGTAACACGGACAGCTATCAATGTGTAGTGAGTAGTGGGGCTGATTTTCGCTAAAGCATCTCAACCAATCGGAACGCTCGACTTTAAATGCTTTTTCTGAAAAATCAGCATTTGTCACGTTAGGTCCCTTTCACCGTGGAGCGTCACATATGATAAAAAAAATCTCATTTATAAAAAATTTTTAATTCTTAAAAAAAATATTTGAGATTTCGTTGAAAAATTGTGTAAAAATAGAAATCATGCAAGTTGTTTAACAAAATTTTTAAATAATCTAGTTAAAATCGTAATTAACAAATAGAAATTATAGGGATCTTTTCCTGAAGATATTTAAAATTTTCTAAAAAAAATGGTTTATAAATATATTAATTTTGCAAATTATTATTTCTTTTTTTTCAAAGAAGAACAGAATTTCTTAAAAAATTGTGATAAGAAATAAGAATTTTAGAAAATTTTTCTTTTTTTTCAAACATAAACTCATAATTTTCAAATTTTGTGAACAAAAATGTGATTGAGAAGCATAAAATATGCAAAATAGTTTCAATTTACCAATCTTAATTTTTTTTTTTAATTTTCAAACTTTTATCATAATTATGAAACTTTACAAATTTTTTGGAAAATAAATATTAGAAATACTATTTTCAGAAATCAAAATTTATTAGAATAACATATTTTAGAAAACAGATTTCATTAGAAATCGCTTTCTTAGGCAAAAAGGATTAGGAAATATTTTTAGACAAAGTGACCACCTACTGAAATTTATTACTGTTAATTTAAATTATTTGTAATGAAATCTAAACAGATTTGAAATTGAAATTTAATAAATGTACTCCAGTAGAAAAATATTTATACTATACATAAGTATTTAGATATTAATTTTATTATTTAATAAGTTTATTGAAGTTTTGAAAACAATTTAGAAATTTTGAAAAAATAAGGTTTTTGAAAAATTTCAGTTAAAATTTTTCAAAAACCCTATTTTTTTAAGTTTTTGAATTAAATTGTTCTGTGTCAAGAATGGAAAATTGCCAAACAATCGTAAACTTAGTAAAATTTTACATTTTTTAGAATTTTATGTTTATTGTCATTTTTTTAAGTAATCGTGTTTTTGAAGAAATATGTAAAAAAAATTAAAATATTTTTTAAATAATTGATTTTTACAAAAACTTAGATTGAAAAATTATTATCAGAATAAGGACTCTAATTGTCCTCTTTCATATGGAAATATCTATCTATATATGGGAATAAAGTCCAATCGACTGAATAGGAATCACAAGGGGAATACGGACAATTTTCAACCAAACAACTGGTTGATAGCGACCTGACGAGTTTCAATGTGTGTGTGTGTGTGTGAGAAAAAAAAGAAGAATAATAATAATTCTATGATGAATCTATTCTGCATTCTTCTCATCGGATTCATTCGGCAAGTTCTATAAGCTAACCGAAACGCATTTATATCAACAAATGTAATTTACGAGCTTGAATTCTGTGCAGTAGAGAGAATCAAGGCAAAGGTAATAACAGATAGGAACGAACGAATTAGACTCAAGATAAAGATACGCAGAGATAATGAATGACTGTTTCGGTTTTACTGCTAGTCGTTTGTCACTCGAGTTTTTCATCTAACTGTCTTTTTTATCTTCCATATGATTTCAAGTCTTTTTTATTGCATTTCTGAACATTCTTGTTTCGCCATCAAAAAAAGCGGGGAATATAATTTTCTTTTCTTCTCATGTTTTCTTGAAAAGTAGAGCGCGCGGTAGTAATTATTAATTTTTCCTTAATCGAGAGAGAGAGAAAGAGAGTTTTAATGAACAATTCTTTTTCACGTTAAAAAGAATTGTTCACTGAGAAAACGGAAAATTACAAAATATCAGTTTCATTTAACGATCCGGTTCTCGCTTTCTTAGGATTTGACGAATTAATTAATTATAATTATAAGAATTATAATCTTTTCTAGAAAAAAGTAGTGCATTCAGTATCAGTAGAAAAGGTTGATTTTAGTCAGACGAGAGTTAAAAATTTACATAATTCTAGTGTTAGTGGTAAAGGACAATTTCAGTCAGACAAGATAATTTAAATTCTCAACGTTTTTTTCAACATAAGTAGTAGTTACACATTATGTACCTCTAATCTTAGTTATTTAAGATTTTAAGTAGTAGAAACTTGTAACAGTCAGACAAAATGAGTCGAACCTTTGCAATTTTCAAACATTTTTACTAGACTTTACAGCAAAGTTTTAATTCTGCGTTATTAGTTAAAATAATTCAGATAGAGTAAATAATTATAGATCGTAATTTTTTAATTAGTAGTAAGAGATATTTTTAGTCAGACAAACTGACTTTGACAACTGACTACTTGAAATAAACTTCCAAAAAGTTTTTAATATAAGTATTAATTCATTTTTTTTGACGAGTAATAAATCATACGCAGTCAGTAGTAAAAACAATTTTTAGTCAGACAAAATATGTTTAATACTTGACTTTCGTTGTGAGTAGAAGAAAGTAGTTTAAGTCAGACAAATCAGTAGATAAAATAAATTTCAGAACAAACACTTTTAAACAGATACTTGATATTTTTATGAGTAGTAAAAGACACTTTTAGTCAGACAATGTGATTTGACTTCTGCCAGTGAGAAATGCCAATAAATATTTTTAAGTGGATGAAATTTTATTATAAGTAGTAAAAACCTTTTCAGTCAGACAAATCGATTGGAATTCAGTGTCAGTAGCACATCCATTTTTTAATCAGACAGAATATTTTAAATTCATGAACTTTTTGTTCTGAAATTAGAAGCAGTATAAAACATTCAATCGAACTTTCTAGCTTCGTTTATATTCGAAATCAGTAGTATAGACCAGTTTCAGTCAGACCAACGTATTTGAATTCGTATAAAGAAAGTAGTAAGTAGTGAAGAAATATTTTTAGCCAGACAAACTGAACTTCCATTCTTCTATAAATAATATAATTCTCGAAAAACTCTCTGAAAATTATAAAAACTAATTTATTTAGATAATAATTTTATTAAAAAGCTTCTTGTAAATAATTAAATGTTGAAGAAATTACAATATTCTTGACATTTTTTTCTAAAATTAAAAGTAGTACAAAAAAATTAAGTCGAACTTTCTAGCTTCGTTTATATTTCGAAATCAGTGGTATAAATCAGTTTCAGTCAGACTAAGGTATTTAAATTCGTATAAAGAAAGTGGTCAGAAACATTTTTATCCAGACGAACTGATTTAAATTCTCAAAGGTTTTTAATATAAGTTGAAGCTGAATTTTTTGTGTAGTAATAAATCATACGCAGTTAGTAGTAAAAACAATTTTTAGTCAGACAAACTGCTTTGTATTTTGTACGTTAGAAATGACAATAAATTTATAAATAATAAAATTTTTCCCAGGAATTCCAATATTTTCATAAATGATAAAATTCTTTTTAGAAATTTAATTATTTTCATAAATAATAAAACTCATCGTAAAATTTCAATTATTTTTAATACAATTTTATCTGAATCCCTTGAAAATGTAATTATTTTTAAAAAATTCCATTAAAATTCATCAAAAGATTCAATTATTCAATAAATTATTTATTTTTGTATTTAAATAATATAATTGAATCCTCGTTGAATTTTCTAATAAAAATTGATCTAAAAATGAATTTCAGTTAAAATTTTAAGTAGCTTTATAAATAATAAAATTCTTCTGCGAAATTCATTTATTTACAAATTTTTTTATAAATTTCATCGCAATAATTCACATATTTTTATAAATAATAAAAATTTTAACAGGAATTCAAATATTTTTATAAATAATAAAAATTCTTTTTAGAAATTCAATTATTTTCATAAATAATAAAACTCATCGAAGAATTTCAATTATTTTTAATACAATTTTAATTGAATTTTTCGAAAATTAGAATTTTCTAACAAAAATTTATTCAAACATGAATTTTACTTAAAATTTTAGATAATAATTGAATTTTAATTAATTGACTATTAAATGCATTATATCGTGAATTTTTAGAAATAATTGAATTTTTAAAATGTTTGGAATTAAAATCTTTGAAAATTTAAATTTTTCATAATTATAACCATAAAAATTATGTAGAATTAATTTTTTTAAAAAAGTTTATTTGAATTTTTGTTAAAATTATTTAAAGTTTTTATTTTTAATATGTATTTAATTGATGAATTTGCTATTAATTTAAATTGCGCAAAATTGAATTGTAAACAAATGGATTTGAAAATTCTCAAAAAACTTTTTCAAAAATTATTAAAAATAGTTAATTTAAAGAAGAATTTTAGTTAAAAATCGTAGAAAATAATATTTGAATTGAAATGATGGAAATAGTTTTGAAGAAGTTACAGTAACAATATTCTTATAATATAAAATAATGATTTTGTTACTCGGTTATCTTTAATTATTATAAATTCGTTTATATTCGAAATCAGTAGTATAAATCAGTTTCAGTCAGACTAACGTATTTGAAAATTCGTATAAAGTAAGTAGTAATAAACATCTTTAGCCAGACAAACTGATTTCAGTAGTAAAAGCAATTTTTAGTCAGACAAAATGTGTTTAATTTTCATTGTGAGTAGAAGAAGACCGTTTAAGTCAGACAAATCAGTAGATAAAATAAATTTCTGTCAGTTAGAAATAACAATAAATATTTTTAATTCGATGTAATTTTCTTTCAAGTAGT
The DNA here is from genome assembly GCA_032872505.1 of Leptopilina syphax. Classification (NCBI taxonomy): domain Eukaryota; kingdom Metazoa; phylum Arthropoda; class Insecta; order Hymenoptera; family Figitidae; genus Leptopilina; species Leptopilina syphax. The sequence continues at coordinate 31,264,331 of CM065470.1, forward strand.
AAAAAATATTTTCAGTCAGACAAATCGATTGAAATTCTAAAAGTTGTTTTATAAAACTATCAGTTGAATTTTCTGTACATTAATAAATAACATAGATTCAGTAGTATATCCAATTTTTAATCAGACAGTATATTTAAAATTCTTGACATTTGTCAAGAAATTCCAAGTAGAATAAAAAACTTTCATTTCCAACTTTCCAGCTTCATTTATATTCGAAATCAGTAGTAAAAATAAGTTTTAATCAGATTTAAATCTCTAAATTCGTAAAACTTTCGTTCATCTCTTTTTTTATCTTCTCTACGATTTCAAGTCATTTTTATTGCATTTTTGATGAACATTTTTGTTTCTCCATTAAAGAAGAATACACATTTTTCTTTTCTCATTATTTTCCAAAATATATAGCGAAGGTAATTAGGAATTTTCCATTAATAAAGAATACTTTAATAAACAATTTTCTTCTTTTCTTACCACAACGAAAAAACAAAAACAAAAAATTGCAAAATAACAGTTTCTTTTGACGATGCATTTTCTTTCTTGGAAATTAAATTTTTCCAGAGAAATTGTGCTTTCACGTCAAAGTAAAAATTGTAAATGGTGTTCTTAGCTTGAAAGTTTATAGTCTTTTGGATGCCTTTTAAGAAGAAGTTCTTAGTATTAAGGAGAAAATGAGCTTAATGAGAGGTTGCCAGGGGCCAAAAACACTTACGGAGTGAAAAGTTGGCTGAAGCGCGAAAATGTCCGCGAGAGGTCGAGGCAAATACCGACTCTTTTTTTTTACTTTTTCGTTTTCGTTTTTTCCATTTTTTTTTTGCAACACCTCGAGACCCTTTCGGTCACTTGGCAGCAATTCAGGAAAAAAAAAGTTTGCCGAAAGCTCGTTACTTAGGTTTGCGGACAGAGCTTTAGACATCTAACTAGAAGTCGCTAAACGCCCTTCACTAGCCTCTTCTCTCCATTCTCCCGAAACTCTTGAATAAAGCTCAAAACCTCACCATTCAATTCACTCCCTCGTAAAAAGTCATTCATGTCTTGATATACTCTTGTTCATTTCACGAAGGCTTGTAAATGGCTCTTATACTCCCCCAAAATTTATGTCTACCTTATTCACTTTTATGAAAATGTGCAATTCACATTCTTTTACATAGATCATTGTGTTCTATCTTTGAAAGCTGTTTCTGTCGCCATTAAACTTTTTTTAGATGCATTCAATTTTTTTTTGGTTCTATTATTAATTTTATGATGATGAGGAATTCATGAGGAATTTTTTTTGTTTTAATTTTATACTAGCAACGAACTTCTTCCTACCTTTTTTTAAAATAAAATTAGCAATTTTGAAAATAATAGAATTTAAAAATTTTCTAATTTAAATTTTTGTTGAAAACACTAGAAAAAATTCAATTTTTGAGAAATTACAAATAATTGCAGAAATTCAAGTATTTAAAAAAAATAAAATTCTTCTTATAAAATTCAACTATGTTCAAAATTTGAAAAAAATTCTCCTGAAAAACCCAATTATCTTTATAAATAAAAAAATAATTTTAAATTCTAGAAAATAATAACTTAATGAAAATAATGATTTTATCTCTCGGTCATCTTTATTAATTATTAAAAAACATGAAGAAATCGATCACTCCGAGTCGAAGACTCGGAGCAATCGATATCTTCATGTTTTATAAAAAAATAATTTTTTAAGTTGTTTAATTTAAAAAAGGTTTGAATTTAAAATTTTTGAATGTCTTAATTCCTGTGAAAAATCCTGTTCCGAAAATAAGATAAAAAATAGGAATTGTGCAAATATTTTTCTTCTTTTTCTAAAACAAAATAATAATTTTGTTAAAAAAATTGTGATTCATAAACAAAAAATAATGCAAAATAAATAGATTTTCTATTTCCTAATCACAGTTGTTTAACAATTTTCTAATTTTCCTTAGAAGTAAAGAACAAAAATTTGCCTTATTTCAATTTGACAAAATATAATATTTAACAAAATTTTAGTTTTTTAATAAAAAAAAAAGTGAAAAAAAATTCTGATGATTTCTATTTGTCATTACAATTTTGAATTAATTGTAAAATAAAAATAATTATAACATAATAATATAATATACAATCTATCTAAAGTTAGCAAAAAAATAAAAGTATAAACAAAAGACAACTTCAGAGTGTGAGGGGCAAAAAAAGTGAATAAATGAAAGAATGAAAGAACATTCAAATTATTATAGTTAATTCTGACCTTGTAAATTATTTAAAATATTAGATATTTTTTTAAACAATTTTCAAACCAATTTCTGAAAAAAATATGGAATTTTTTTCTAACACGAAATTTTTTTAACAAAATTACTCTTTAAATTAATTAATTTTGAATTAGTAAAAATGTTTACTAAATTGAATGACTTTTTGCTTTGAAATTACTAAATTTTCCTAATAAACTACTATTTATTGTAATTTATAAATTATTTACTAATAAATTAGTAAAAATTACTATTTATTAGTAAAATCACAAGTAAAATTCACTAAGAAATTAGTAGAAATTACTATTTGAAATTACTATTATTAGAAATTACTATTAAATAAATCACAAGTAAATTTTGCTAAAAAATAGTAATTTATAAATAATTCACTACTAAATTAGTAAAAATTACTATTTATTAGTCAAACTTATCAATAAAATCACAAGTAAATTCTACTAAAAAATAATAATTTATAAACAATTTGCTAATAAATTAGTAAAAATTACTGTTTAATAATAAACTCACAAGTAACTTTTACTAAAAAATTAGTAGAAATTACTATTTATTAGCAAAATTTATTAGTAAAATCACAAGTAAATTTTACTATAATAAATTAGTAAAAATTACTACTTATTAGTAAAATCCTAAAATCACAATTAAATTCTACTAAAAAATTAGTAGAAATTAATATTTATTAATGAATTTTACTTGTGATTTTACTAATAAATAGTAATTTATAAATAATTTACTAATAAATTAGTAAAAATTACTATATATTAGTAAAATCACAAGTAAAATTCACTAATATAAAGCAAAAAATCAGTTAGCAATTTAAAACATTTTTACTAATTCAAATTTAGAGATTCAAAAAAGATTCAATTTAAAATTCAAATATTTCCAATTCAATTAATTTATAAAATTTTGATTATTTAAAAACTTACGAATTAATATTTATACAAAAAAATTTAACCAATGTCAAAGAAAATTTTATTTGAAATTTTTTAAAAAAGTGCAAATTGTTTCAAAAATTTTAAAATTTAATTGTTTCTCACAATTTTTATTGCATCTCTTTTAAAATTTAATTTTTAGAATTTTTCATAAATATTTTTTTTCTAAATAAATTATTTTGAATAATTTTCAGAAAGTTTTTTGAAAATTTAAAAGTTGAAATATAAAAATCTAATTTTTTTCATGAGAATTTCAACTGTAATTTTAATTCATAATTATTATTGGATAATTCATAAATTTTTTTTAAGGTAAAAGTTAATTCAAGGATCAATATTTTTAAAATTCAACAAAAAATAGAATTTTTGCAAAACAATCTAAGACTCTTTGGATGAAAAAAATTTGTTTATTTTGCACACATTCAACATTGGAATAATTTTATATTATTTTATATTTTATTTTATATTATTTATTTGGTATACCAAAAAAGTGGTATTTTTTTGTATTGTGTGGAAAAATCGAAATAGTGGCATTTTATTATTAAAAAAAATGAAAAAAAGTTGCAAATATTAAAAATAGTTGGACAATATGTCTAGAAATTCATATTCCAAGGCTTGGAAAAATTATTTTTTTTCGAAGGCGAACAACATAAAAAAAATTCTTATCGAAATTTAAATTAACTAAAAATTTTTTTGAAATTAATAAATTTATTTATGAGGCTGACTAAATTATTCTGGTACGTCAAGTAAATAATTAAATTCAGCGAAAGTTAACAGTTCGAGCAAAAAAAATTTAGTAGTTCTAACCAAACATTTTAATTGTTTCAAATATTTTGTTTCAAATATTCAATATTATTTTATACATACATCAAATAAAAAAATTTTGTAACTACAAACCAAACTTTTCCTTTTAGAACCAAACAATTTTCCCAGAGTGTTGATATTTTTATAGAAGATAGAATTTTTTAAAATATTTATCTTCAATCATTTTTTTTTCTTAATCCTTCGTTCGAATACACATTATTTATAAATAAAATAAAAAACTATCAAAAGATTCATTTTTATTCAAATAAAGAGTAATTAATTTTCAAACAAAAATTGCGCGTACTTTTAATATGAAAAAAAAAGAAAAAGAAAGAAACCTTACGGACGACAGAAGCAGTTATCGGAAAATATTATTTTACTTTTTGTTGCCCAAGGGCTTTGCATCAGCGCGCCAGTCGAACTAAAGGCAATGTATGAGTGTAGGTATATATATCGTGAAAGTGAGAAAAGAAAGAAAAATATCGGTTTTGCTTTAAGTCCCTATATGAAACATGTTGAACATTTTTAGGGTTGGTAGCTTTTCTTTTCTTTTCTTTTATTTCCTTCAACCTTCTTAAGTCAGAAAAAAAGGTTTCTTCACAACTTGCTTAAAAGAGTGTGGCAAAAAACAATTAGGAAAAACCCACTACTTGTTCAGGCTACTTGAAGCGTATGTGAATTTTATTTACGACCTTTTATATAACACATTCCTGGTTTTCTGGCTAAAGTGTTGGCATTTATTTCCTTTGCCACCTAACCCCTCTTCGAATTACACTTCCAGTATAATACACCAAACCACTTGACTTTTCCCTCGCTCTCGAATTGCATATCCCTCCTACAGAATTAATCTACTAATGAGATTTAATTTTTTTTTCCCTCTCTCCATTATTGTATTTTCTTTGATCCATTTCATTTCAATTACTTGTATTGTAAATTTTTCTTCTTTCTTTTTTTTTTGGTCTAGAAAATTCACTTTGCAATTGAGACTTTCTTTCTTTCTTTCTTTCTTTCTCCCCCTCATAGTGTGCTGAAATAATATCTTGCGATAAGAAATGAATCCATTATTTTTTAATTTAGAACTTGCAGTCGCCTTATAATGGAGGTAAAAAAATAGCATTGGAAATAATCAAAGAAAATCATGGGTTATTGAAGGGGGCGGGGGGAAAATAAAAAGGGAAAGTAGAAGAAGAAGAATTGAAAACGTTCACGAATCAGATTCTAACGAATGGAAATTTATCCAATAAAATTTAATTAGCGCCAATCAGATGGTTCGATAGCCTTGTCAACTTACAAAGAGTGAACTAGTTTGGTAAAGGGAAAGAATAAAAAAAAAAGGAAAAAAAAAAGAAAAACTACGAAGAACGCAAAAATATTCAAGAAAAGTTTAAAGAGGTACCCCACACTAAGTTTGGAAACCAATCTATGTTAAACGAATCTTGTTGAAATGAATGTTTGATATAAAGTTCTATATTCAGAAACGAATGAGATTAATCACGAGAATACTCTGTAAATAAAGTTAACCTCAATCAGAACTGAATTATTTGAGTGTAAAAATCAAGACATCGTGAAATTTTAATTAATATATTTACCGATTGATTTCGACTCTTAATAAATTATATTCACTGATTATTTGATTTTCAACTTTTAATAATAACTCTTAAGAATAAAAGTGGGACTCTTGTAAGTTTTATTGCTAGACTGCATTCGGGAAAAGTCGCAAAGAGATCTTGAAACTATTTTTTTTTTCTTTTTAGTACCTATATTTGCTTTAAAACAAAAAATAATTTTTTGCCTTTACGAAAATAATTGCAGAACAAAAAATATTGAAGATTGAAAAATATTTTTTTTCGATTTGAAAATAAATTGTTTATTTTGGTAAATCTTATCAATATTGGGAAACCGATTTATTTGGTTATGCCTGAAATGAGTCCAGAAAAGCATTTATTAATATTTCGTTTCTTCTTATTAAGAACTTCTGAATACATAACTAATTATCTGCAGTTTCGAAAAATAGTATATTTATTTTAATAAATAATAAGCAACAAATCGCGCGGCTTAGTTTTTACTTACTTTTTTTAAAATTAAAATTAGCAAATTTTAAAAACAATAGAATTATTACATTTTTAATTTAAATTTTTTTTCATAAAAATTGTTATTTAAATTCAAAAATTTTCATAAAATTCTTGGCAAAATATCAAATATTTTCATAAAATTTCCTCAATTCAATGATTTTTAATATTTACTATTTCAATAAAATTTTCCAAACGAATTCAATTATTTAAACAAAAATTTGATAAATTTCTATGCAAACATTTAATTATTATCAAAAATAATAAAAATTTTACAGGAATTCAATTAACAAATTTTTTATAAATTTTCTCACAATAATTCAATTATTTTCATGAATAATAAATTCTTTTTAAAAATTTAACTATTTTTTATAAACAGTAAAACTCACTGTGGAATTTCAATTATTTTTAATATAATTTTAATTGAATTCTTCGAAAAATGTAATTATTCTTAAAAAATTTTTTTAAAATCGTCAAAAAAATTTTTCTTAATTAAATGATATTCAATATCTACTATGTTAATAAAATTTTCCAAACAAATTCAATTATTTAAAAGAAATGTTAATAAAATTTTGATATTGTTTAATTTTGTTAATGAAATTTTACCCAAACATTTAATTATTTTCATAAATAATAAAAATTTTAGGGGAATTCAATTATTTACAAATTTTTTTGTAAACTTTTTCGCAACAATTCAATTATTTTCATAATTATCTAATAAAATTTTGTTTAGGAATTCAATTATTTATCAAAGAATTTCAATTATTTTTTATACAATTTCAATCAAAATCCTTGAAAAATGTAATTATTTTTAAATATTTTATTCAAAACCGTCGAAAAACTTCAAGTATTCAAAAATTTCTTTGAGAAATTCTTTATGAGAATTCAATTTTCAGAAACTTTGAATTATTTAAATAATTATTTATTTTTTTAATTAAATAGTTTAATTCTTGTAGAATTTTTTAATAAAAAATTATTTAAAAAAGATTTTCAGTTAAAATTTCAATTATCTTTAAAAATAATGAAATTCTTCTGCGGAATTCAATTATTTTTCAAAAATTCAATTAAAATCCTTGCCAAAATTTCGATTATTTTAAAAACTTTTCCTGAATTCAATGATTTTCAATATCTACTATTTTCATAAAATTTTCTAAACGAATTCAATTATTTAAAAGAAATGTTAATAAAATTTTGATGTTGTTTAATTTTGTTAATAAAATTCTACCCAAACATTTAACTGCTTTCAAAAATAATAACAATTTTAGAGGAATTTAATTATTTACAAATTTTTTATAAATTTCTTCGCAACAATTCAATTATTTTCATAAATAATAAAATTCATTGCAAAATTTCAATTATTTTTAATACAATTTTAATCAAAACCCTTGAAAAATGTAATTATTCTTCAGAATTTTATTAAAATTCATCGATAAAATTCAATTATTTAAAAATTTGTTAATGATATTCTTTAAGAGAATTCAATTTTAAAAAAAGATTAAATTATTCAAAAAATTATTTATTTTTGTATTCAAATAATTGAATTCTCGTAGTATTTTCTAACAAAAAATTATTTAAAAATAAATTTCAATTAAAGTTTTAAATAATAATTGAATATTAAATGCATTATATCGTGCATTTTTAGAAATAATTGAATTTTTAAAATGTTTGGAATTAAAATCTTTGAAAATTTGAATTTTTCATAATTATAACCATAAAAATTATGTAGAATTAATTTTTTTATAAAAGTTTATTTGAATTTTTGTTGAAATTATTTAAAGTTTTTATTTTTAATATGTATTTAATTGATGAATTTGCTATTAATTTAAATTGCGCAAAATTGAATTGTAAACAAATTGGATTTAAAAATTCTCAAATAACTTTTTCAGAAATTATAAAAAATTGTTGATTTAAAGAAGAATTTTGGTTTAAAATTGGATTCTCGCAAATTTTTTCGACAGATTTTATTAAAATTCCATTGAAAATAATTCAGTTGTATAAATTTTTTTTTTTTTTTAAATTTATCGAAAATAATTGAATTTTTTCGAGAAATATTATATTGAAATATATTAAAAAATATCAGAATTACAAATTTTCATTTTAATTAAATTATATTATTTAAAATGAATACCAGTCTCATTATAATTGACAAAGCGAATTTTGCTGGTATTTCAATTACGAGGGAAAAATTGGATTAGCAAAATTTGAGATAAATATTTCCAATATGAGAATTTTAAAGTAATAATGAAAGTTAGGAAATTTCAAAGTATTTGCATATTGTCTAGAACGATACTAGGTTCTGGGAAATAACTTTTGAAGCATTGTTAATTCAATTGCTATACAGTATAGTATGGAGGAAAATCTGTTCCGTTCGTCGTAACTTCTCAACCCCATTAGATATAGTTAATCCATTCGAACCCTAATTGAATGGAGGGGTCAGGAGTTCCGCGTTACTCTGGTAAATTGGATGGTTGACGTGATATAGTTCGACTCCAACTATATAGAAATGAATTTTGAATAATCTTCAATCATCATCATAATTCGTCGTTATAACGTTATTGTCACATTATTATTAACTCCATCCAAACATCAAGTATCCATAAACGCCGATTTAAACTCTTCCCCCCCTTCAAACTTTTCGTTAAAAAATTTTTTTTTAATTTTAACATAAAAATTATTCCTAATTTTAATTCTTCACAAATAGCACATGTAGACTTCGCACTCGATAATTAATTTTTTAAAAGTAGCTTTCAAACTACAAATAAGTAGTAAAAAAGTAAAAGTTTTCCTGACTTTTTTCTAATTTTCATGAAAAAAAATATTTACTTCTTTCTTATTCTGCTAATAAATTCAATTCCTGCAACAAATTTTCTTATTTATGAAAGAATTGAAATACTTATAAAAATAATTTAATTCTTGCGAAGAATTTTATAAAAATTTTTAAATTATTGATTTCTTTCGACTAATTTTATGCAAATTCTAATTAAAAGAATTGAATTCCTGAGCAATTTTTATTATTCATGAGAAGAATTGAATTTTTACAAAGATTTTTACAAATTTTTTTTTAAATAATTGAATTCTGTTTGAAAATTTTTTTATGAAAATAGTAAATATTGAAAATCATTGAATTGCGAAAAGTTTGTAAAAATAATTAAATTTTACAAAGAATTCTATCAAAATTTTTAAGAATAATTGAATGTCTGTGTGGTATTTTATTAAATTTGTTCGCAAATAATTCAATTCCTAAAGAAGCATTTTATTATTTATGAAAATAATAAAATTGAATTCTTGCAAACGATTTTATTATAATTTTTTTAAATAATTGAATTTCCAAGAAGAAATTTAATACTTTTTAAAATAATTAAAATCTTGTGATGAATATTGTTATTTACGAAAATAATTGAATTTTGCAAAGAATTTGATTAAAATCTCTCAAAATAATTAAAATTTTCGAGAAGAACTTTGTTATTTATCTTTAATAATTGAATTCTTTCAAAAGAATTATTTATGTAAATAATTGAATTCTTTTGACTAATTTTAATTAAATTTTTAAAAATAATTACATTTTTCAAGAAATTCGATTAAAATTTTATTTAAAATAATTGAAATTCTGCAATGAATTCTATTAGTAATGAAAATAATTGAATTTTTGAAAAGAATTTTATTGAAATTTTCGAAAAAATTTAATTCGTTTTAAAAATTCACAGAAATTCAATTCTTTTCAAAAATTTTAATAAAATTCTTGGCATTAATACAAAATAAAAAAATTCTTTGCAGAAATTCAATTATCTTCAAAAACTTTAGTAAACTTCTTCGCAAGAATTCAATTATTTATATAAATATTAAAATTTTCACAGAAAATCAAATATTTTCAAAAGTTTTGATAAAACTCTTTCCTAGAACTTAATAATTGAATGTTTCTTAAAATTTAATTCTCATAAAGAATTTTATCAACAAGTTTTTAAATAATTGAATTGTTTCGAAGAATTTAAATAAATCTTTTGAGAATAATTACATTTTTCGAGGAATTTGATTGAAATTGTATTTAAAAAAAATTGAAATTCTGCGATGAATTTTATAATTTATGAAAGTAATTGAATCGCTGTAAAAAGTTTTATTATTTATGATAATAATAGAATTATTGGGAAGAATTTTTATAAAAAATTTGTAAATAATCAAAATCCTGTAAAAAATTCTAAAACTTTTGTAAATAATTGAATTCTTCCAAAGAATTTAAATAAAAACTTTTGTTTGAATAGTTGATTTTTTTGAGGAATTGAAATTAAATTTTTAAAAATAATTACATTTTTTGAGCAATACCTGTAAAATTGCATTAAAAATAATTGAAATCCTGAGATGAATTTTATTATCTGTGAAAATAATTGAATAGCTGTAAAGAATTTTATTCAAATCTTTAAAAATAATTGAATTTCTGTGAAAAATTTTGTTATTTTTGAAAATAATTTAATTCTTCATAAAAATTTTATAAACATTGTTTTAAATAATTAATTTTTTCGAAATATAATAAATATTACGAAAATTTAATTTTAAATAATTAAATTCTTGTCGAAAACTTTATTTGTGAAAATAATTGAATTTTTCAATTTATTAATTTAAAGTAGTATTAAAAATAATTGAAATTCTTCGATGAGTTAATTATTATTTATGAAAATAAATGAATTCTCGCTTAGAATTTTATCAAAAGTTTTTTTAAGAATTGAATTTCAATGAAAAATGTTATTATTAGTGAAAGTAATTGAATTATTGCGAAGAATTGAATAAACTTTTTGTTAAATAATTGATTTTTTTAGAAATTATTTTGATGTCTAGCATTAGTGAATTTAAAGTAGTATAAATTATTGTTAAAAATTGTAAAAAAATTTTATTAAATGATTGATTTTATCGAATTTTTTTAGAACATGCTATTCTAAATTAATTGAAATCTTGTGGAAATTTTATTATTTATGAAAGTAATTGAATTTTTGATGAATTTTATTCTTTTTTTTTAATAATTGAATTCTTTTGCGAAATTTTATGAAAATAATTGAGTTTCAAATATTTTTTGAAAATAATTGAATCTTTTTAAAGAATTTGATTAGAATTTTTGAGAATAGTTTTTTGATTTCTAGTATTAGCGAATTTAAGTAGTGTGAATTCCCAAAAAAAAACAGAAATAATTGCTTTTAGCATCTGAAATCTAAAAAAACTACCCAAATAGTAGCATAAAGTAAAAAAAAGTTCTAAATAGTAGGTTTTAGTAGATGAGTGCGAAGTTTGCACATGTTATTAAACAAACAGTATTTGTTTTATTTTAAAAATATTTACAGATGAGAAATGATTTGATATCATTGATATATATGGGAGTTTCTGAAAATTTCTGAAAAATAATTTCAGTGAAGCATGACATATGTATTTGAAAATAAGTGTCTTGCACACTACATTAGTTTTCATATCAATAACACTTTGTTCCCAAGATTCTTAATGCTCCTTGGAATATTCCCCGAGGAACCAAATGTGGATTTTCATGCTTGACATTAGCATACATAACGCTTTAAAGACAATGAGGTTTCGCATGAAACTTTTGGGTAATAAAGAATTATTTCTTTCTGGCAGTATTCATATGAACAGGAGAGACAGAGAAAAATTCCAGTTTTCTTACTGTCGAGATAAAGTAGACATTTTATATTCGCCATGTATATCTCTCGTATACTCCTTTCCTCCACGATAAGGAACACTTCTCGAATTTCCAAAAAAGGGGAAAATTTATAGCATTTTGCTTACAATTTTAAAAATTTTATAATATTTTTGTCATTTAATTGGATTTCGATTCAAAAAATAAGGAAAATATCAAAAAAAATGAAAAAAAAAATGAAAAAGAGGAAAATGGACAAAAATGAGAGTGGCCAGAAATACTATCTTTCAGAGTTAAGTTGAGTGAATTAAAGAGGATTGAGAGAGAGAGAGAGAGAAACAGAGATATAAAGTGGAGTGTAAATAATAGTAAAGGTTCGTCTTAGAAGTACAGCTTGCGGGGATGTGAAGCAATAAAAGTGCATTATTTCAATAACCGAACCGATTCTTCCAAGCCAGCGGTCTCCGACGACAGGAAACAACATTCCCTGGCACTCGGCCAGATGGTAAAGAAACGCCGAAATCCCGTCTCCCCAATAATCGGATGTGTTCCTGCAGTGTTCCTGGCACAATGCAGTTATCCACTTGAATGAATTTATCCCTACTTCAAATGCCTTTGCCTTCACTTGGACTTGACTTTATCTTCTCCGCAAAACTGTTTCTACTTCTTAAAACTTTTTCCAAGCAAAACGATATTAATTTCGTGTTTTTACTAAAACCACCACCATCCCCTTGTCTTGTGATTAACGAAAATTATGATTTTGGATCCGGACCATCTTATTAGAACTCTAATTTTCGAAAAAAATCCGTTGCTACTTAATAGAATAAAATACTAAGAAAATATTTATTAAATATTAATAAAATATTAAATATATTAAAATGTTCTATTTACATTTACATTTATTTATTATTCTACAAAAAATTCAACTGATATTTGTATAAAAAAACTTTTAGAATTTCAATTGATTTGTCTGACTGAAAATATTTTTTACTACTTGAAAGAAAATTACATCGAATTAAAAATATTTATTGTTATTTCTAACTGACAGAAATTTATTTTATCTACTGATTTGTCTGACTTAAACGGTCTTCTTCTACTCACAATGAAAATTAAACACATTTTGTCTGACTAAAAATTGCTTTTACTACTGAAATCAGTTTGTCTGGCTAAAGATGTTTCTTACTACTTACTTTATACGAATTTTCAAATACGTTAGTCTGACTGAAACTGATTTATACTACTGATTTCGAATATAAACGAATTTATAATAATTAAAGATAATCGAGTAACAAAATCATTATTTTATATTATAAAAATATATTTTTATTATTGTAACTTCTTCAAAATTATTTTCATTATTTCAATTCAATTATTATTTTCTAGAATTTTGAACTAAAAATCTTCTTTAAATCAACTATTTTTAATAATTTTTGAAAAAGTTTTTTGAGAATTTTCAAATCCATTTGTTTACAATTCAATTTTTCGAAATGTAAATTAATAGGAAATTCTTCAATTAAATGTATTTAAAAAAATAAAAACTTGAAATAATTTTAAAAAAAAATTAAATTAAACTTTTCCAAAAAAATTAATTCTACTGATTAAAATTGTATTAAAAATAATTGAAATCCTGAGATGAGTTTTATTATTTATGAAAATAATTGAATTTCTAAAAAGAATTTTTATTATTTATAAAAATATTTGAATTCCTGTGAAAATTTTTATTATTTATAAAAATATGTGAATTATTGCGATGAAATTTATAAAAAATTTGTAAATAATTCAATTTTGCAAAAGAATTTTATTATTTATAAGGCTACTTAAAATTTTAACTAAAATTCATTTTTTTAAAAATTTTTATTAGAAAATTCAACGAGAACTCAATTATATTATTTAAATACAAAAATAAATAATTTATTGAATAATTGAATCTTTTAATGAATTTTAATGGAATTTTTTAAGAATAATTACATTTTCAAGGGATTCAGATAAAATTGTATTAAAAATAATTGAAATTTTACGATGAGTTTTATTATTTATGAAAATAATTAAATTTCTAAAAAGAATTTTATAATTTATGGAAATATTGGAATTCCTGGGAAAAATTTTATTATTTATAAATTTATTGTCATTTCTAACGTACAGAATACAAAGCAGTTTGTCTGACTAAAAATTGTTTTTACTACTAACTGCGTATGATTTATTACTACACAAAAAATTCAGCTTCTACTTATATTGAAAACCTTTGACAATTTAAATCAGTTTGTCTGGCTAAAAATATTTCTTCACTACTTACTACTTTTTTTATACGAATTTAAATACGTTAGTCTGACTGAAACTGATTAAATACCACTGATTTCGAAATATAAACGAAGCTAGAAAGTTCGACTTAATGTTTTTATACTACTTTTAATTTTAGAGAAAAATGTCAAGAATAGTGTAATTTCTTAAACATTTAATTATTTACTAGAAGCTTTTTAATAAAATTACTATCTAAATAAATTAGTTTTTATAATTTTCAGAGAGTTTTTTGAGAATTATATTATTTATAGAAGAATGGAAGTTCAGTTTGTCTGGCTAAAAATATTTCTTCACTACTTACTACTTTTTTTATACGAATTTAAATACGTTAGTCTGACTGAAACTGATTAAATACCACTGATTTCGAAATATAAACGAAGCTAGAAAGTTCGACTTAATGTTTTTATACTACTTTTAATTTTAGAGAAAAATGTCAAGAATAGTGTAATTTCTTAAACATTTAATTATTTACTAGAAGCTTTTTAATAAAATTACTATCTAAATAAATTAGTTTTTATAATTTTCAGAGAGTTTTTTGAGAATTATATTATTTATAGAAGAATGGAAGTTCAGTTTGTCTGGCTAAAAATATTTCTTCACTACTTACTACTTTCTTTATACGAATTCAAATACGTTGGTCTGACTGAAACTGGTCTATACTACTGATTTCGAATATAAACGAAGCTAGAAAGTTCGATTGAATGTTTTATACTGCTTCTAATTTCAGAACAAAAAGTTCATGAATTTAAAATATTCTGTCTGATTAAAAAATGGATGTGCTACTGACACTGAATTCCAATCGATTTGTCTGACTGAAAATGTTTTTACTACTTATAATAAAATTTCATCCACTTAAAAATATTTATTGGCATTTCTCACTGGCAGAAGTCAAATCACATTGTCTGACTAAAAGTGTCTTTTACTACTCATAAAAATATCAAGTATCTGTTTAAAAATGTTTGTTCTGAAATTTATTTTATCTACTGATTTGTCTGACTTAAACTACTTTCTTTTACTCACAACGAAAGTCAAGTATTAAACATATTTTGTCTGACTAAAAATTGTTTTTACTACTGACTGCGTATGATTTATTACTATACAAAAAATCCAGCTTCTACTTATATTAAAAACCTTTGAGAATTTAAATCAGTTTGTCTGGCTAAAAATGTTTCTTCCTACTTACTTTATATGAATTTAAATACGTTAGTCTAACTGAAACTGATTTATACTACTGATTAATTAATTTAAATTAAATTATTTTTAATAATTTTTGCAAAAGTTCATAGAGAATTTTAAAAATCCATTTGTTTACAATTCAATTTTTCGAAATTACGATTATTAGGAAATTTTTCAATTAAATATATATATATATATATATATATATATATATATATATTAGAAAATAAAAAGTTGAAATAATTTAAAAAAAGATCAATTAAACTTTTTCAAAAAAAATTAATTCTACTCAATTGTCAGTTAAAAGTGTGAAAAATTCAAATTTTCAAAGATTTTAATTTGAAACCTTTTAAAAAATTCAATTACGTATTTCTAAAAATTCACGCTTTATAATTAATTAAAGTTCAATTATTATCAAAAATTTTAAGTGAAATTCATGTTTCAATAAATTTTTGATTGAAAATTCTAATTTTCGAGGAATTCAATTAAAATTGTGTTAACCCGTTGACTGACGCTGACGCATATATGCGCAAAACTTAACTGGCCAAAAGTGATTCATGACGCATATATGCGCAACTTAAAAAAAGTGATTAAAAACTTCTTAAATGTTCCTGAAACCGGTTACTCGGGGGTTTTCGAGGTCGCTGATTACGAATATGACGTTCGTTTTTCAAAATTCAAAATGGCGGATCCAATATGGCGGACGACAAAATAAAAAATTATTTATAATGGCTTGAAACTGAATACTCGGGGTTTTTAGGGTCGCTGATTACGAATCTGTCATTATTTTTCTAGGGTATTTATCGAAATTCGATTTCACCAAAAATTATCATATTGATGTCATATTAGCCAGTTTCAAACAAATTCAATAAATTTTAAAAAATCTTCCGCCATATTGAACCACACATTTTGAATTTTGAAAAAATGATTTCAGATTCGTAATCAGCGACCCTGAAAATCCCCAAGTATTCAGTTTCAAGCCAATCTGATCAATTTTTTATTTCGTTGTCCGCCATATTGGATCCGACATTTTGAATTTTGGAAAACTAATGTTAGATTCGTAATCAGCGACCCTTAAAACCCCAGAGTAACAAGTTTCAAGCAAATTCGACGAATTTTGAAAAAATTTCCGCCATCTTGGATCCGCCATTTTGAATTTCTAAAAACTGATGTCAGATTCGTAATCAGCGACCCCAGAAACCTTAGTGTACCAAGTTTTATAAAAATCCATTTAAATTCTTTTTCAACACACTTTTGGCCCAAACAGTGGAAATCTCGTTGACAGCTAAGGGGTTAAAAATAATTAAAATTCTGCGATGAGTTTTATTATTTATGAAAATAATTGAATTTCTAAAAAGAACTTTAATATTTATAAAAATATTTGAATTACTGTAAAACTTTTTATTACTTATAAAAATAATTGAATTATTGCGATTAAATATGTAGAAAATTTGTAAATAATTGAATTTCGCAGAAGAATTTTATTATTTATAATGATACTTGAAATTTTAACTGAAATTCATTTTTTAATTAATTTTTATTAGAAAATTCTACGAGAACTCAATTATTTAAATACAAAAATAAATATTTTATTGAATAATTGAATGTTTTTTAAAATTGAATTCTCATAAAGAATTTTCTCAATAAACTTCTAAATAATTGAATTCTTTTCATGAATTTCATTAAAATTTTTAAGAATTATTACATTTTCGAGGGATTCAGATAAAATTTTATTAAAAATAATTGAAATTCTGCGATGAATTATATTATTTATGAAAATAATCAAATTCTTGTAAAAAATTGTATTATTTATAAAAATAATTGAATCCCTGTAAAAAATTTCATTATTTATGAAAATAATTGAATTATTGCCATGAAAGTAGAAAATTTGTAAATAATTGAATTCCTGTGGAATTTTGATTATTTATGAAAATTATTAAATGTTTGCGTAAAATTTTATGAAAAATTTTTCAAATAATTAAATTCTTTTAGAAATTTTTATTAATATAGTAGATATTGAAAATCATTGAATTCGGGGAAAATTTTTCATAATAATTAAAATTTTACCGAGTATTTTATTAAAATTTTTGTAAATAATTGAATTTTGATGAAGAATTTTATTATTTATAAAGTAATTAAAATATTGAGGAGAATTTTTTTTAAATTTTCGAACATAATTGAATTTATGCAAAGAATTTTATTACTTTTGAAAATAATTGAATTTCTGCAATTATTTGAAACTTCGCAAAAATTCAAATTTTTTTTAGTGTTTTTAATTCAAATTCTTCTACAAATTCACTATTTTTAATAATTAATTAAATATATAATCATTAAAAAATTTAACTAATTTCTAAAGAATTTTAATTATTAAAATTTTGTAAAAATCTAAGTTCTTCAACATTTCAAATTAAATTCCTTAAAAAGTGAAATTTTCTAAAATTTAAAATTGAAACCTTTTGAATTTAATTAATTTTGAAATATTTAAGTAGAATTATTCATTAAAAAATTTTTAAGTTAATAATTTTATGATAGTTCTTGAAATTTGGAAAAATCTTTCGCTCGTGAATTAAATTATTTAAAATAAATTATTATCAGAAGTAGAAAAAATTATAGGTTTTGTATTAGAATCTGTGGTAATTTCATAGTTTGTGAGGCAAATGAAAAAGACAAAATTCACAATTTTCTTATGAATTCTAAAAATTAAATTTTTTTTCCAGTACTTTTAAATAAAAATCCCCGACTTTTCCCTGAATTCCCTGACCTCTGGCAACCCTGTATTCGATCCCTAAAATAAAAAAAAAACACCTCTAAAATTTAAAATACACGAGCAAATCGACGGAAAATGCTAAAAATATCTCCCAAGTCATGAATCCTTATATTATACCGAATAGTGATTCGATATTCATAGTCGAATTTCTATTTCACCGAAATTCATAAAGTAGAATCTATATTAAAGTGAAATTTCCCTTGCATCACGTGACCTTTATCTGCGCAAATTTATTGAAGGCAGAAACTAATGGTGAAGCAAGCAAAGAAATCGAATTTCAAAATTAGAAATTAATTACATTAGGTACTTGGAAATTAATTAGAAAATAATCAGATAATTTAATGCGCAGGGAGAAATCTTCGATTTTCAACAAGTATGTGGGAAAAATTAAAACAAGTAATTAATTATTCAGTAGATTTGGATTTTAATCACGTTCATTTACATTTGGTGATTTCATCGCGCGCAGTATCTTAAAATCACAAGATGAGTAGAGTCCCTACTCATAAATTCAACAACAAGATCGTAAAATCTAATACCGAGGAAATTCGACTAGTAGGGAACCCTTCACCTGCTTCGCCTGCAATGTATATTATATCTCGAGGGTACTATCATAGATATACATGGACGACAGGACTTTAACTAACTCTGACATACGTGTAACGATCAATTTCATTTCTCTTGATTATTTCTCAAATTTTACGGATTATTAAATTTATTTTTTTTATTAATTGATTTTTTAATAAATGTGAATTTTTGTTTTTAAATAATTCGTAATTAAACTTTAATTTTAATTCAAAAAATCTTTTTGAATTTTACAAGTCAAAAAAGCCTTACAGAAACGAAACGTACGTTTAAATAAATTAAAATATTAGGTACTAATGACACTTATTTCGTTAAGAAAAAGCCACAAGTAATTAATTAATAATAATTAATTTAGACACTTTCAAAAAAGTTTAAAATTAAATTTTTGGTTCTAAAAATAATCTTTTTTTCTAATTGGAACTCTACTTGAATTTTTTTTATAAACACTTAGCGAAAAATTCAAAATTTTGTCTAGAAATCTGGGAAAAGTCAGGGAAAATTTAAATCAAATTTTTGTGGTAATGCTGAATTAAAATAAAGGTTTTATTTTGAAAGATTTTCATTTTCACTAACATTTTCAATTTTGTTTTGATAGAAATTGAAAATAGAAATATCAAGGTGAAAATGAAAGGGAAAATAAAAAATCAAAGCCAAAATAAAAGTGAAAATAAAAATAATAGTAAAAAAAAAAATTTACAAAAGTCAAAATAAAAGTGAAAATAAACATTTTTTAAAGTGAATGTGAAAATGAAAGTCGAAGTAGAAATAAAATTACCTAATTTACCCCCTGCAACTTCTCCTGCACTTTCTAGAATGTTTTAATAAAATTTTTCTTTAAATTAATTATTTTTAAGAATTTTTAACTAAAATTCTTCTTTAAATTATTTTAAAAAATTTTTAACTACAATTCTTCTTTAAATCAATTATTTTTAAGAATTTTTGAAAAAGTTCTTTCAGAATTTTCAAATCCATTTAATTTACAGAATTATTCGTTAAAAGTATAAAAAATTCAAATTTTCAAAGATTTTAATTTGAAATTTTTTCAAAATACAATTATATTTAAAAACTTACACTGTAATATATTTAATATTAAATTATTTTTTGAATAATTAAATCTTTATCAACATTGAATTCTCATACAGTATTTTGTCAACAAGTATTTAAAAAATAAATAATTTATTAAATAATTGAATGTTTCTCAAAATTAAATTCTCATACAAAATTTTATAAATAAATTTCTAAATAATTGAATCCTTTGAAGAATTTTATAAAATTTTTTAGAATAATTACATTTTTCGAAAAATTCCATAAAATTGTATTAAAAATAACTGGAATTTTGCAATGAGTTTTATTATTTCCCGTGTGGAAAAAGCCACGTTCGAGCCCCACAGCTCCGGGGCCCCCGTCGGGGGCCCTCGTGGAATATCCATGAGGAGAAATCCACGAGGGCACCAGCAGGGGCCCCGTTCTTTGCCCTTACGGTTGCCCTGCTCAAAAATTTATCTAAGTTTTAAAAAAAAATTTTTTTGTTGAAAAACTTTAGTTCAGAATGCATTAAATTACGTTTCAAAGCATCTGAAATAAACATTAAGTGACATTTTTCCAGAAATCCTATCACAAAGTTATGGAAATTTACGAGGGCACCAGCAGGGCCCCTGCTCTTAGCCATTATGAATGCCCTGCTCAACAATTTTTCTAAGTCCAAACGAAAAATTTTTTTTACAACAAAAAATTATTGTTTACTATCATTTTAAACAATGAAAAACACGTTTTCACAAATATTTAATGTCACTTTTTTTGAAAATATTGAATTTACCTAAGGGCAAATCCATGAGGGCCCACGCGAGGGCCCTCATGGATTGCCCACACCATTAACTAGAAAAAATTTCTAAGTCCAAAAAAAAAAAATTTTTTTTTACATAAAAAAATTAATGTTTATAATGATTTTAAACTATGAAAAACGCGTTTTTAACACAAATGTTTTGACATTTTTTTTTTTTTTGAAATTATAAAAATATTAATTTATGAATATTAATGGTCTATTATTATATTATTAATATTGTTATTATTATCATTAAACTATTTAATTATTTGTCATGGTGTATTAGTGTTAATAAATAATTTATTGAATCATCAAAAGCAAGTCAGCAAGTCACCTACATTAAAGCAAAAACTTTCAAGTAGGTCCCGTAGCATAGTGGTAAGAGTGTTGTCTGGTAGTCAGTAGGTCGTAGGCTCAATTCCCGCGTGCGTCAGATTTTTTTTTTTTTTTTTGGTCACGATTTAATTAAAAAAGTAAAAATTGTTAAATAAGAATGTTATTTGTCAATAATTGGACTAATTTGTTATTAATAAATAATTCATTTATTAATTTAATTGAAAATAAAGTTGAGGGCATTTTATGAAATCCACGAGGGCACCGCGTGGAAAATCCATATGGAATCCATGAGGATTTTCCTCGAGGGCACCCATGAGGGAAAGCATGTCACGCCTTCGAGGGCTCCAAGTGGATTGCCCCTGCGGATTCCACATGGCAAGAGGGCAATCCACGAGGGCCCCGCCGGGGGCCCTCACCATTTTTCTGCACGGGTTATGAAAAATAATTTGATTCATAAAAAGAATTTTATTATTTATAAAAATAATTGAATAATTGCTAAGAAATTTATAAAACATTTGTAAATAATTAAGTTCCTGTAAAATTTTTATTATTAAATTTTTTTAAATAATAATTGAACTTTTTTTGGAAAATTATATTAAAATAGTAGATATAGAAAGTCATTGAATTGAGGGAGAAAAATTTTTTTGGCAAATAATTGAAATTTTGACGAGAATTTTATTGAAAATTTTTTAAATCATTGAATTGAGAAAAAATTTTGAAAATAATTGAAATTTCGCCAAGAATTTTATTAAAGTTTTTAAAAATAATTGAAATTTTGCCAAGAATTATATTAAAATTTTTGAAAATAATTGAATTTTGGAGAAGAATTTTATTATTTATAAAGATAATTGGAATTTTTATTGAAATTCATTTTTAAATCAATTTTTGAAAAAAATTCAATAAGAATTCAATTATTTATATATAAAAATAAATAATTTATTGAATAATCGAATGTTTCTTTTAAATTGAATTCTCATAAAGAATTTTACAAAGATATTTTTAAATAATTGAATTCGTTCGAAGAATTATAATAAATCTTTTGAAAATAATTACATTTTCCGCGGAATTTGATTGAAAAATTGAAAAATAATTGAAATTCTAAGATCAGTTTTATTATTCATGAAAATAATTGAATTATTAATTTATTACGATGAAATTTATAAACAAAATTTGAATAATTGAATTTCTTTGAAATTTCTATTATTTATGTTTTATGAAAATAATTAAATATTTGCCTAGAATTTTAAAATTGAAATTTTACAAAATTTCGAATTGAATCCTTTTTAAAGTTCTTCTATTTATGAAAATTGTAAACGCAACTCTATTAAAATCTAATTAATTTTGAAAGTGAAAATATAAACATCCTTTAAAATAAATGTGTGAAAATGAAAGTCAAAGTAGAAATAAAATTACCTAATTTACCCCCCGCAATAAAAATTCTTGCAAACTTTACAAAATTTAAAACAAACAGTATTGTCTATTTTAAATTTTTAAATTTTTCTATGATTAATATTTATGCAAAAAAAATTTAAAAAAAACAATTGTCTATTTAAAACGTTTTAAATTTTCTATCTGTTTAATGTTTATGCTTCTCAAATAAAAAAAATTTCTGCGTGCAACGAAACAATAGAAATACATATAAATGATTGTCAAAATCAAATATATAGGTCAAGCCAGAATCGTTCAATTCTAAGAAATGATTATCGAAAATCGTGCAGATAGAGGTTGAAGGGGGTAAACGAGAATTCATGGAGTCGAATAACAGGACAATTTCATAAGGGGATCGTGTTGGAACACGCCCAAACTGCGAGCTATCATAAAATAATATTTTCAATATTTGCTGCCCAGACGGCAGTTTATTGCTCCCCTGCTATGAGATTGAAAGCAGGAAAGAGGTATAAAAAAAGAAAGGATAAAATATCAAAAAAAAAAGAAGGAAAGGAAAAAAAACGAGCAAGAGAATAAACGTATTTTTCTGCATGAAACTACCTCCAGATTTTCAGTGTCCATTAAAAGCAGAAAATATTTTCGACATTACTCAGAAAGCAATAGAAACTTTTAATTTAATGTGCTAGTACGTTTATATTTTACTATAACGAATAAGTTTTATATATATGTTTGCATTCTGAACTCTCTCCCTCTCTCGGCAATTACTAATTTTTGCTCGACAGGTGTGCAAAAAATTAAAGCGAATTTTAATTCATCCTTTTATCATTTTAAAAATCCTATAAATAAATGTGTTATAGAGTAATTTGAACAGTGATATGATGATAATAAGGGGATTTTTTTTTATTTAGTTGCAGAAAAAGAAATGTTTTTAAATGCGGATTTTTTTAAAATGAATCTGCACTGGTGAAGTATTTATTTTATTATTCGTAGCTTTACAAGACAGAGACGATTGTAAATAAATTTTTAACTCGAACAATCATTCTATTTATTGCTCTTCAAAGAGATAGTAAAATTTGATAAACTAGTTTTGTAATTTAGGTTACAGTAGTAAAAGACAATTTTAGACAAAAATTGTCAATTGTCAACTAGTGAAATCGAGTTTTATTATCCACTATTATTTTTCTAAAATTGATCCAAAAGTCCAACCAGATTTTTTTTTTTTTTTGTCTTATTTTTAAAAGAAAGTGAAAGCTTAAGTAAACACTGTTGTAATAGTGTACTTTTTGTCGTGACTGATAAGCCCTGAGGAGGATAGTTTCCGATATTGGCCTCTATTCTGGTATAGAGACAATTTTGCGAAAGCGCGTGTCCTTTCTGCCGGCAATTTTAGTGTCCTTCTGTCGTATTTATCTCTCATTCGTGCTCTGTTTTCCCACTCGATCCAATCCAGTCAGTCGTGTTCTGGAGCTTTCAAGCACCGCTGAATCCACTTCAGGACAGGCATCCCCTTTCGATCACAGAGCCTTCTTCATTCTCTCTCTTTCTCTTTTATCTTCGCCTTCTTGGCCCAGAAAATAAAAAAGAAAAAGTGCGACTAAAAACAAAAGAAAGAACTAAAGAAGAAAGTCTTTTTTTTTACTGCATCACTGCTACTAATACAAGTAATGTATCTTACATTGGAAAATCCATTATTCTCGAAAGGGCATCAGCTGTAAATTCACGTGTGACATTAATGAATAATGCAGTTCAAGTTGTTTGGATTTATACGCATGTCACGTCTCTGTGACGTGTTTATATTTATATTTTTATTTGTAAACTAATTTTTATGCAAGTCGACGTGTTTAACTAATTCGTCAGTCCGAGTTTCGACACCGAAGTGATCAATCTAGAATCGCTGCCTTAACGGTGGCGATTCTGGATTGATCGCTTCGGTGAAAATTTAGTACTCTCTAAATTTGAATCAGTTAAAAATTAAATAACTGATTTAGAAGTAAAAAGTCAGTCACTAATTCAAATAGTAATATTTCTACTGACAAAAAAATTGAATATTAAAAATACTAAAAATTAAAAAATAATTGACTATCAGATAAAAATAACCGATGTTTCAGTAAATTTTCTTAGACTAATTTAATTTTAGTCAAGTTTAACTAATTTTTTAGTTATTTTCTACTGAAAATCAGTTATTTTGAAATTTGAACTAATTCAGAAGCAAAAAGTCAGCCACTGATTATCAGTTAAAACTACGATTTTTAATTGATTCAAATTAATAGAGTACTTCATACGAACTAATAGTTCAGTTGTACTATAACAAATTATAACTTTTTATAACTTTTTTATAGTTTTTTTTTATTTTTTTTTATTTCCTACTGGATAATTAATTTTTAAAAAGTAGCAAAAAGTAGCTTTCAAACTACAAAAAAGTAGTAAAAAAGTGGCTATCGAAAAATTAAACTTGACGACCAAAAAAATTCGTTTTAGACACTTCACAAAACTGACAAAAAATTATATTCTATATTTCATTTTCCTGACTTTTTTCTAATTTTCATGAAAAAAAATATTTACTTCTTTCTTATCCTGCTAATAAATTGAATTCCTGCAACAAATTTTATTATTCATGAAATAATTTCAATATTTATGAAAATAATTTAATTCTTGTGAAGAATATTAGAAAATTTTTTAAATAATTAATTTTTTTCGACTAATTTTATGCAAATTCTAATTTAAATAATTGAATTCCTAAAAAAATTTTATTATTAATGAAAAGAATTGAATTCTTACCAAGATTTTTGAAAAAAATTTTTTAAATAATTGAATTCTGTTTGGAAATTTTATGAAAATAATAAAATTGAATTCTTGCGAACGATTTCATTAGAATTTTTTACAAGAAGAAATTTATTACTTTTAAAAATAATTGAATTTTACTAAAATTTTTGTTTAAATTGAATTTTCAAATAATTTTACAAGAAACTTTGAAAATAATTGAAATTTTTATTAACTTTACTGAAAATTTTGGAAATAATTGAATTTTTAAATAATTTTACTAAAATTTTTGAAAATAATTGAATTATCAAATAATTCTACTGAAAATTTTGGAAATAATTGAATTTTAAAATAATTTCACTTAAAATTTTGAAAATAACTGAATTCTTAATAAGAAATTTGCAAAATTTAAACTTTTAAAAATAATTAAATTCTTGTAATGAATATAATTCATGAAATTTATGAATTTATGAAAATAATTGAATTTTGCAAAGAATTTTATTAAATTATGCCTTAAAATAATTAAATTTTCGGAAATAATTTGTATATTTCTCGACATAATTGAATTCTTTCGAAGAATTTTATTAAAATCTAAAAGAATAATTGAATTATTTTAAAAGAATTTAATTAAAATTGAATATAAAAGAATTGAAACGATTTTATTATAATTTTTTAAAATAATTGGAATTTCCAAGAATAAATTTATTACTTTTAAAAATAATTAAATTCTTCTGATGAATATTGTTATTTTCAAAAATAATTGAATTCCTGAGAAGAATTTCAATTATTTATGAAAATAATTGAATTGTTGCGAAAAATTTTATTTAAATGTTTAAAAAGAATTGAATTTCTGTAAAAAATTTTGTTATTATTGAAAATAATTGAATTATTCTTCGTAAGAATTTTATAAACATTGATTTAAATAATTAATTTTTTCGAACCTAAATATTATGAAAATTGTATTTTAAATCATTCAATTCTTCTAAAAAATTTTATTTGTAAAAATAATTGAATTTTTCGATTAATTAATTTAAAATAGTATTTATCAAAAATAATTGTAATTTTTCGATGACTTTTATTATTTATGAAAATAATTGAATTCTTGCTTGTAATTTTATCAAAATTTTTTTAAAAATTTGAATTTCTATGAAAAATGTTATTTAGTGAAACGATTTTATTAGAATTTCTTTAAATAATTCAATTTGCAAGAAGAAATTTATTACTTTTCAAAATAATCCAATTCTTGTTATAAATGTTGTTATTTATGAAAATAATTGAATTTTTCAAAGAATTTTATTAGAATGCCTTAAAATAATTAAACTTTCGGGAATAATTTTGTTATTTATCGATATAATTGAATTCTTTCGAAGAATTATTTATGTAAATAATTGAATTCTTGGGAAGAATTTTATTAAATTTTAAAATAAAATAATTCAATTATTTCAAAAAAATAGAATTAAAATTGTATTTAAAAATAATTGATTTCTTTCCAAAAATTTTTGAAAAATATTTAAAAAAAATTCAACTCCATTGAAAAATTCTAATATTTTTGTCAATAATTGAATTCTTTCAATGAATTTTAAGAAATTATTTTTTTAAATAATTGATTTTTTCGAGAAATTGAAATTCTATTTTTATGAATAATTACATTTTTTAAGGAACTCAAATAAAATTGTATTAAAAATAATTAAAATTCTGAGATGAGTTTTATTATTTATGATGAAAATAATTTAAAGAATTTGAATTAAAATTTTCAAAATTAATTGAATTCCTGAGTAGAATTTTATTATTTACATAATTGAATTGAAAAAAAATTGAATGATTGCGAAAATTTTTATTAAAATGTTTAAAAAGAATTGAATTTGTGTAAAAAAAAATGTTATTATTAGTGAAAATAATCGAATTATTGTGAAGAATTGTATAAAAATTTTGTTAAATAATTGCACTGAAAAAAATTAGGCTGACAAATTCAACTACCTATGGGTAGTTAAGTGAAAAGTAGTAAAAACAACTACTTTTTTAGTTAGTCTAACCCGGTTTGCGTAGTTAATTTAACTATTTTTATGTAGTTGATAAATAGTAGTTGATTCTACTAATATATGTAGTTAAATTTTAACAACAGGTAAGTTGTAGAATTGACTACAGTGCGGTAGTAAGAACAACTAAGATAATAGTTTACTCAACATTTTATAAGTAGTAAATTTAACAATTTTATAGTAATAAATAGAAAGTAGTAAAAGGGACTACTTTTGTAAGTAACGTAACACTTTCTTAACTAGTAAATTTTACTACTTTAACATAGTTAACACCAAATTGTTGAATTAAAGAATTTATACGATTGAATTTGAAACAACACGTGACTTGCACAACTGACTATCGTAAAGTAGTAGAGGGAACTAATTTTTTTATTAGTCAAACCTTTTTCGTGTAATAGACTTTACAACTTTTATGTAGTTATAGTAGTTGATTTGACTACAACATTAGAGTAATAAAAATAAATGAATAATATTGTTAAAGCCTATCGAACCACTCTAAGTAGCAAAATCTACTACACAATGCAGTAGTTTTGGTGAGAAAATAATAGATAATTTTAACTTTTTGAACTTAAGTTTTACTACATTGAGTAGTAGATTGTACTACTTAAAGTAATTAGAAAGGATTGAACAGCATTTTTAAATAAAGCAAAGTTCAGAAATAAGAATTTAAAGAAGATAAAAGAACTAGTAAAAGTAGTAAATACTACTACATTACATTGTAAAATGAACTACAGTTGTCGGTTGATCTATGTCAAGAATGTCATCAGGTTTCATGCAGACCATCGTAGCGTGCGAGCGTGGTTAGGTGGTTACACTGCAAAAACTGGTATCTCACAAGTGTCTCAAAATGAGTTGCTTTACGTGTTTAAACCATTGAGATACAAAATATGTTTTATATTGAGACATTTAATTTCATATCGTGTCTCATTTTAAAACATTTAACGTGACTTAAAGCGTATAAGACACATATCACGTCTCCTGACTGTGAGATGGATACTCGAAACACATATCGTGTCTCAAAATGAAACACTAAGCGGGTAAGATACTTAAAGTATCTTAGCGCATGCGCAAAATAGCTACGCACACAGTAAAATTTCGTTTTAGAATCATTTAAAAATAAAGATTTCTTATTATTTATTAATAACAAAATTTGACACTTTCAGGTTATGTACTTTGTTTTGTTTTTTTATTGGCAGCACTCGCATTGTACGGGCAGCTTCAAAATTACTTTTCATTCGCATTTTGTTTAGTCGATAAAAACGCCATAACTCCAGTGTCGGTAATGTCTAAAAAATATATTTTCCACAATTTGTCTTATTATGAATAAATAAATGTTCTTCTTTCAACAATGGTATTATTATTTATTTATTCAAATAATATGTGTGGAACTATTTAAATTAATATTTAATATTTAAACTTTTTATTTTGTTTGTTATGTACCTAATGTCGATAAAAAAGATTCAATATTAAGAGTTTGTGAAATGATCACATTTCATTGGTCTATTAACAATGTGAAAAACTAACCTAAAACTGTCAATTTTCTTGAAGAATAAAAGCATGAAATTACTGTGCATGACGGATTTTTTCTATTAAACGCACAATCAGTGAAACACGTCAAGCATCTCAGCTTAAGACATGTATGTGTCTTAAAATGAGACACATATCTGTTTCAAATATGTGGACACAAAACATCTTACCTGTTTCAAATATGGGACAAAACGTCTCAAAATGAGACACTTGTTTTTACAGTGTAGGTTATCGGTTTGCGGATGTTAGGGTCGTGCGTTCAATCCCCGGCGTTTGAGGATTTTTCTCCATTATGTACATAAGTGTTGAAAATTATAAAGTATATGTGACCAATAGGAATGCTAGAGGAGATGAAAAAATGAATTTCAGTAATAATAATAATTAATAAATAATAATAAATAATTCTACTACTTTTAAGTAGTTGCTGACAAAAACAAAAAGATGTTAATTTTTACTTTATAAAACAGATCATTAACTACTTTTAATAGTTAATTCTACAACAGAAATGTCGTTAAAGCCTATCGAATTACTTTAGGTAGTAAAATCTACTACTTAAAGTAGTAGATTTAAAAACAAAATAATAGTTAATTCTACAACAAAAATGTCGTTAAAGCCTATCGAATTACTTTAGGTAGTAAAACCTACTACTTAAAGTAGTAGATTTAAAAACAAAATAATAGTTAATTCTACAACAAAAATGTCGTTAAAGCCTATCGAATTACTTTAAGTAGTAAAATCTACTACAAAATCTTAGTTGTTATAATTACTTTAAAGTTAGTCAAATAAACTACTAAATCACATTCAACCAACTACATTCTTAGTTGTCTTAACTGCTTTTATGATAGTTAGTACAACTATTTGAATTCAGTTGAGGACCTATTGAATTACGTAGAGTAGTTAAAAAGTAGTCAAATCTACTAGTTTTTTTTTTCAGTGTGATTTTTTAAAACTTTTTTGAACATGCTGTTCTAAATTAATTGAATTCCTGTGGAAATTTTTTTATTTATAAACATATTTGAATTTTGGATGAATTTTATCAATTTTTTTTCTGAATAATTAAATTCTTCTTTAAGTAAATTTAAGTATTTTTAATTTACTTTTATTTTAATTTTATTTTAATTTACTCTAAGTCATCCATAACAATATCTGCAAAAAACGGTGATATTAATGGACCAATAGTGTATGTGTTTAGTTTCTGTTTCAGAGACATAACATGCATCAGGGGCGTATCCAGGGGGGTTGGGGGTTCAAACCCCCCCTCCAAAAAAAAAAATTTGGAAAAACATATATGTTAAAGCCTAAATTTCTAATTTTATTCTGAGTACACCTCTTATCAAATTCCATAACCCCCCCCCCCCCCCGAAATTTTTTTTTGGCTACGCCCCTGACATGCATAAAGCAAAAATAATGTAATTTTTTAATTTGACTCATTTTCATCAAATCTTGAAAGAGAGAGAGAGAGACTTTTTTCTACTACTTTGAAAGTAGAAACACATTTCTTTTTTATAAATTTTTTGCACTACTTTTTTTTATATTTCTCAGAAGGGTAAATTCGAGTTCTTTCCCAGCAAGAAATTCATTTAGCGTCTCGTCTTTCTCTTCAACATTTCCGACTTCCAAGTAGCATTAGGATCCCTGTAGAGCGAATATCCTTTCTATCATATGTACTTCCTCTTTATACATCGGCAAGGTCTCTTTCGGTCGAAGACATAAAAAAAAGGAATGAAAGAGAAAGAAAGAAATAAAGAAGTAACGCTCGAGGAAAAGAAGCAGAAAAGAGAAAGGAACGCTTTTGCTGAATAAAAAGACGCAGGTTCTTCAAACGCAATCTCCTTCATACCCCGTGAAAGCGATACTTGCTTATACTAGAAAATCCTTCGAGAATCTTCGCCGCGGGACACCTGCGCGCATCCAATTCACTGCTCTTTTTGTTTAACTTTTTTATCTTTCAACCATTGTGCAAAGGTAATTGCTACGAGAGCAAAAAAAAGAGAGAGAAAGAGACTTGAATCATGAAAATAATCTAATTGATAGTAACACTTTTTTTGCAATTTTCAAAAAAAAGAAGTGGGATATAAAAGGGAAAATTCTATTCCTATATAAAAAATATATAAAGGTTCGTGACTTTTATGGTAAACTCGATAGACTCAGTTAAATACGATCTCAATTTTATGTTAGGAAATTGACTAAAGCTTTTTTTCTGTTTTTGAAAAAAAAAACTCTTTTGCAGAAAAAGAAAATGCTTTTACGAGGAATGATTATAAATTTTTCAAAGTCTATATTCTACTACAAATTCGACTATAATTGTAATTATAAATTCAATTATGCTGTAATTATACAAAATTAGTTTTGTTCCAGGTTTTGTTATAAAAAGTACTTTTCACTTTATTAACTTTTAATTTTCCTCTCGTACGGAAAAATAAGTTTCACCGCTGGAGAAAGAATTGGAAAAACTTGTGTCTGGTCGCAATTAAATTTTACTACTATTATTAAAATTAACAATAATTATAAAAGCTTTAAGGAAAGTAACTTTTTTTTATATTTAGTAAAAAAAAATTTGTCTAATTAAAAATGACTTTCTCTGTAAATATTAAAATTAGAAAATTTCAGTTGTCTGACTGCAACTATTTTTGATTTTTACTTCTTTAAATTAATTGTATATTTTAAAAATAAAATTAATTAATGTAAAACAACTTTATACAATTATTTTCAAAAATTTCAATGAAATCCTTAAAAATATACAAATATTTTTAATTGAATTTCATGAAATTTCCATTATTTTTCACTAAATTTTAGGAAAATTCAATTATTTTTAAGAAAATTTCAAAAAATTTCAATTAGATGTTTACTTTAAATAAATTAATTAATGGAAAAGAACTTCATTCAATTATTTGTTATTTCCAAAAATTTCAATACAATCCTTAAAATATTCAATTATTTTTAATTGAATTTCATGAAATTTCAATTATTTTTAATAAAATTTCAAAAACTTTCAATTAATTGCTTTTTTTAAAAATAAAAGTAATTAATGTGAAAGAACTTGATTCAATTATTTACAAAAATTTCAATAAAATCCTTTAAATATTCAATTACTTTTTAATTGAATTTTATAAAATTTCAATTATTTCTAACTAAATTTCAGGAAATTTTAATTATTTAATTTAATTTATTTTTAATAAAATTTCAAAAAATTTCAATAATTAATTTAAAAATAAAATTAATTAATGTAATAGAATTTCATTCAATTATTTACAAGAATTTCAATAATATTCTTAAAATATTCCATTAGTTTTAATTGAATTTCATGAAATTTCAATTATTTTTAACTAAATTTCAGGAAATTTCAATTATTTTTATTAAAATTTCCAAAAATTTCAATTATAGATGTTTACTTTAAAAAAATTAATTAATGGAAAAGAACTTCATTCAATTATTTCCAAAAATTTTAATAAAATCCTTAAAATATTCAATTATTTTTAATTGAATTTCATGAAATTTCAAGTATTTTTAATAAAATTTCAATTATTTCTAACTAAATTTCAGGAAATTTCAATTATTATTTATTTTTAATAAAATTTCAAAAAATTTAAATAATTGTTTAATTTAAAAATGAAATTAATTAATGTAAAAGAACTTTATACAATTATTTTCAAAAATTTCAATGAAATCCTTAAAAATATACAAATATTTTTTATTGAATTTCATGAAATTTTAATTATTTTTAACTAAATTTCAGGAAATTTCAATTATTTTTGATAAAATTAAAAAAAAATTCAATTAATTGTTTATAAAAATACAATTATTTTTTAAAAAACTCAAGTAGAATATTTTAAAACAATAATTCTTTAGAATCATTAGGAAAATTTTTAATTAAAAATTTTATTAAATTAAAAGTAATTAATACAAATTACAAACGTAACTAGTTTGAACTTATGTTAATAATTGAAATAAATTTAATTAAAAATTCGCTTTTTTAAGATATTTCAAAAAAATTGTTTTTACAAATTTAATTATTTTCTATTCAAATTCAATTAATTTGAAAATTTTTAAACAAAAATTCTTTAAAAAATTCAAGTATCTTTAAAAAGTTCAATTGAAAATTTTCAATTCAATTTCAAACTGTAATTTTTTTTAGAATTTTAAAGAAACCCGTGCAGAAAAATGGTGAGGGCCCCCGGCGGGGCCCTCGTGGATTGCCCTCTTGCCATGTGGAACCCGCATGGGCAATCCACGCGGAGCCCTCGAAGGCGTGACATGCTTTCCCTCATGGGTGCCCTCGAGGAAAATCCTCATGGATTCCATATGGATTTTCCACGCGGTGCCCTCGTGGATTTCATAAAATGCCCTCAACTTTATTTTCAATTAAATTAATAAATTAATTATTTATTAATAACAAATTAGTCCAATTATTGATAAATAACATTCTTATTTAACAATTTTTACTTTTTTTAATTAAATCGTGACCAAAAAAAAAAAAAAATCTGACGCACGTGGGAATTGAGCCTACGACCTACTGACTACCAGACAACACTCTTACCACTATGCTACGGGACCTACTTGAAAATTATTGCTTTAATGTAGGTGACTTGCTGACTTGCTTTTGATGATTCAATAAATTATTTATCAACACTAATACACCATGACAAATAATTAAATAGTTTAATAATAATAATAACAATATCAATAATATAATAATAGACCATAAATATTCATAAATTGATATTTTTATAATTTCAAAAAAAAAAAAATGTCAAAACATTTGTGTTAAAAACGCGTTTTTCATAGTTTAAAATCATTATAAACATTAATTTTTTTATGTAAAAAAAAAATTTTTTTTGGACTTAGAAATTTTTTCTAGTTAATGATGTGGGCAATCCATGAGGGCCCTCGCGTGGGCCCTCATGGATTTGCCCTTAGGTAAGTTCAATATTTTCAAAAAAAGTAACATTAAATATTTGTTAAAAACGTGTTTTTCATTGTTTAAAATCATTATAAACATTAATTTGTTGATGAAAAAAAATTTTTTTTTTTTGGACTTAGAAATTTTTTCTAGTTAATGATGTGGGCAATCCATGAGGGCCCTCGCGTGGGCCCTCATGGATTTTCCCTTAGGTAAGTTCAATATTTTCAAAAAAAGTAACATTAAATATTTGTTGAAAACGTGTTTTTCATTGTTTAAAATGATAGTAAACAATAATTTTTTGTTGTAAAAAAATTTTTTCGTTTGGACTTAGAAAAATTGTTGAGCAGGGCATTCATAATGGCTAAGAGCAGGGGCCCTGCTGGTGCCCTCGTAAATTTCCATAACTTTGTGATAGGATTTCTGGAAAAATGTCACTTAATGTTTATTTCAGGTGCTTTGAAACGTAATTTAATGCATTCTGAACTAAACTTTTTCAACAAAAAAATTTTTTTTTAAAACTTAGATAAATTTTTGAGCAGGGCAACCGTAAGGGCAAAGAACAAGGCCCCTGCTGGTGCCCTCGTGGATTTCTCCTCATGGATATTCCACGAGGGCCCCCGACGGGGGCCCCGGAGCTGTGGGGCTCGAACGTGGCTTTTTCCACACGGGAATGTATTAAAAAATAGAATTAAAAAATAGAATAATTTTTCAAATAAATATTTTATGTTTTTCACAAAAATTTGACGTGTTCTTTTCTAAAGATTTTTCCGATCTTTAGATATAATTTTGTACTTTTCCCTGATCCCGATAATAAAAAAATCCAAGGAAATTTAATTATTAAAAAAAAGATAACTTTTTGAAATAAAAATTTAATTCAAAATTTAAAAGCTGTTTAGATACCTATTTTAAAAATAAAATTAGTCATTGTGGAGGACATTTGTTTAATTATTTTCAAAGATTTGAATATAATTCAATTACTTTTAATTGAATTGCAGGAAATTTCAATTATTTTCAACTAAATTTCTGGAAATTTTAATTATTTCAGAAAGTTTCAATTACTTGTTTATAAAAATTCAATTATTTTTCAAGAAGTAGAATAATTGAAATATTTTAAAAACACAATTCTTTAAAATTTTAAATAAAATTTTTCGAAAAGTAAATTTTGAAACAAAATTTTTAACTTTATACTTGCTAAAATTAAGTAATTATTAAAAATGTAATCCTTACTCAAGGAAACTTAAGTTATTAATTAATTAAATTTAATTTCTTTGCAAAAAATTTAAATTTTCTTTTTAAAAAATTTCTGTTGACTCTGAATTTCAATTAATTTGATAACTTATTTATAGAATTCTCTCAAAAATTTAAAAATCTTTAAAAAAATGAAGTAAAATATGAATTAAAATCTAATTTTTATTTAGAATTTTAAGTAAAAATTATTTCAAATTTAAAAACAAAATTTTTAATTCAATTTTTTAATTATTATTTTCTTTGTAGTAGTAGTTGAAATTTTCAAAAATTCTTCTTTAAAATCTTTTGAAATTTAATTATTTTTGTTGTATCTTTACTCTTTAGTTAACTTTACGATAGAACTTAAATTTTTATTGACAATTGGAATCATCGTGGAATTGTCACTTAATAATAGTTTCATTTCTCTCCTTAAAAATTTAAAAAAATAACTCACACTAACTATTTGAAATAAAATATATTAATACAAAACCGTTTGAAACGCTAGCAATTATATTCGCTAAAAGAATCTTTTACACATATATAAAAAATTTTTTTTTTAAATACTGGTTAAAGCGAAAAGCGCTCTTTAAATTATAAAAAAAAATCTATTCAAACTTTTATAAAATAAACAAAGTGTAGCAGTTTAAAATAATGATATTCTTTGAATGTTCTGTAAAGGAATTTCTCTTTGACTATCAAAGTCAGTTCTTTTTTTTTCTTTTTTTTTTTTGTCAAGCTGAATTTATGTACACACTCGCACAGAAGAAAGTAGAAGCAGTAGAAGAAGTATAGAAGAAGAAGAATAAAAATTGTAGAGAGTAATAATAATAAATATCAATCTCATTGAAATGCAATTCCATCAAGTATTCAGTTTATTTTTATTTCATCATTTTATCTAGGAAACTCTCTATTTTTTTTGGTTGCATCAACAAATGTATAAGGCAGGTTATCTTATACATTCAAATCTGAGAGAGATTTTATTTGTATTATTTTGAAAGCCTTTGAGTCGTTTTGAGGATATGGAGAATCGGTGGGATTGTATCACGAAACTGAGCTCAATGTACAGTAGGAAGAATGGAAGTGATACAGTGGAAGGGCCGAGGAAAGAAAGGACATTCTTATCACACAAGAAAAGAGGGTTTGGAAAAAAAAAGAAAGAAACGGATTTCTGTATGAACGACAAATCTCAATTTCACTGATCTCTTCGAGTATATTTTATTTCTTTGGTGTTTTTCTTTACTTTGAATAATTATTTAAATTAATAATATATTTTCTCGATTCAAGGAGGAAAGAATTAAATGAAAACAATATTTTTCATTTTTGTTGACAACGTGAAAAATTATTTTAAATTACTTAAATTAAAAAAATTGTTTATAAAACATGTTGATAGTTATTTTTTGACTGAAAATATAAAAATTATTTTTCTGTCGACTGTTGCTCTGCAGTGATATCGATTAATTTAATGGTAAATTTGATATGAGTGGCGATTGTGTAATTTGGTTTCACTTCGATGGCAAGTTTAAATTTATTTCCCTGTCAAATTTATTTTCCCTTTGACGTCAGATTCACTTCGTTGCTTGACTTTATTTTATAATTTTCAATTTGTAGCTAAATTGACACTCAATTGTAATAATTAATTTTAAAGTTAAAATCTTGAAATCTCCGGTTAGTTATACAATCAGAATTGTTCAATTTATTTGTATATTATTCTGAAAAACTTTGAGTCGTTAACAATAGAGTAGAATTATCAATATGTATATTATAACTAAAAACAGACTTCGCACTCGATAATTAATTTTTTAAAAAGTAGCAAAAAGTAGCTTTCAAACTACAAAAAAGTAGTAAAAAAGTAGCTATCGAAAAATTAAACTTGACAACCAAAAAAACTCCTTTTAGACACTTCACAAAACTGACAGAAACTAAAAAATTCTAAAATAACAAAATTCTAATATTCCAAAAATCTAAAATATAGAATTCTATTCTATATTTTATTTTCCTGACTTTTTCCTAATTTCCATAAAAAATATTTACTTATTTCTTGTCCTGCTCATAAATTGAATTTCTGCAACTAATTTTATTATTCATGAAAGAATTTAAATATTCATAAAAATAATTTTATTCTTGCGAACAATTTAAAAAAAAAATTTAAAGAATTGATTTCTATCGACTAATTCTATGCAAATTCCAATTTAAATAATTGAATTCCTGAGAAATTTTTATAATTCATGAAAAGAATTGAATTCTTACAAAGATATTTACAAAATTTTTTTTAAAAAATTGAATTCTGTTTGGAAATTTTATAAAAATAGTAGATATTGAAAATCGTTGAATTGCGAAAAGTTTTTAAAAATAATTAAATTTTACAAAGAATTCTATTAAAATTTTTGACAATAATTGAATGTCTGTGTGGCATTTCATTAAATTTTTGTGAAAATAATTGAATTTCAGAGAAGCATTTTATTATTTATGAAAATAATTGAAATTGAATTCTTGCGAACGATTTTATTAGAATTTCTTAAAATAATTGAATTTCCAAGAAGAAATTTATTACTTTTAAGAAAAATTGAACTCTTGTGATGAGTATTGTTATTTATGAAAATAATTGAATTTTGCAAAGAATTTTATTAAAATGCATTAAAATAATTGAATTTTTGGGAATAATTTTGTTATTTATCTTTAATAATTGTATTCTTTTGAAGAAACATTTTTTTAAATAATTTACTTTTTTCGAGGAATTGAAATTCAATTTTTAAGAATAATTACATTTTTTTGAACAATTCCTGTAAAATTGTTTCAAAAATAATTGAAATCCTGTGATGATTTTATTATTTATGATGAAAATCATTGAATAGTTGCTTAGGAATTTTATTAAGATTTTTAAAAATAATTTCATTCCCGAAAAGATTTTATTCTTTATGAAAATAATTTAATTTTGTAAAGAATTTTATTAAAATGCATCAAAATAATTGAATTTTTAAGAATAATTTTGTTATTTATCTTTAATAATTGAATTCTTTCGAAGAATTATTTATGTAAATAATTAAATTCTTGGGAAGAATTTTATTATAATCTAAAAAATAATTTATTTATTTCAAAAAAATTTAATTAAATTTGAATTTAAAATAATTGATTTCTTTCGAACAATTTTTATAAAATAATTAAAAATAATTGAATTCCTGTGAAAAATTCTAATATTTTTGTAAATAATTTATTTTTTCGAGGAATTGAAATTTAATTTTTAAGAATAATTAAATTTTTTGGGCAATTCCTGTAAAATTGTTTCAAAAATAATTGAAATCCTGTGATGATTTTTATTATTTTTGAAAATAATTGAATAGTTGTAAAGCTTTTTTTTTAAATTTTCAAAAATAATTTAATTCTTGAGAAGAATTTCAATTATTTATAAAA
This sequence comes from Leptopilina syphax, assembly GCA_032872505.1. Lineage (NCBI taxonomy): Eukaryota > Metazoa > Arthropoda > Insecta > Hymenoptera > Figitidae > Leptopilina > Leptopilina syphax. Next base: position 31,302,236 of record CM065470.1, read on the forward strand.
ATAATTGAATTATTGAGAAAAATTTTATTAAAATGTTTAAAAAGAATTCAATTTTTGTGAAAATTTTTATTTAAATGTTGAAAAAGAATTGAATTTCTGTAAAAAATGTTATTATGAGTAAAAATAATTGAATTTTTGCAAAAATAATTGAATTCCTGAGAATAATTTTATTTATAAAAATAATTGAATTATTGCGCAATATTTTATTAAAATATTTTAAAAAAAATTAAATTTCTGTGTGACATTTTGTTATTTTTGAAAATAATTGAATTCTTTATAAGAATTTTATAAACATTGTTTTAAATTATTAATTTTTTCGAAATATAATAAATATTATAAAAATTTTATTTTAAAATTTAAATAATTGAATTTTTGTCGAAAACTTTATTTCTGAAAATAATCCCCCTTATTCGTAAGTATATCTAAAATTTTATTTTAAATAAATTGAATTCTTGTCGAAAACATTATTTGTGAAAATAATTGAATTTTTCGATTAATTAATTTAAAATAGTATTAAAAATAATTGAATTCTTGTTTAGAATTTTATCAAAAAATTTTTTTAAGAATTGAATTTTTATGAAAATTGTTATTATTTGTGAAAGTAATTGAATTATTGTGAGAAATTAAATAGAAATTTTGTTAAATAATTCATTTTTTTGAAAATGCTATTCTAAATTAATTGAATTTCTGTGGAAATTTTATTATTTATGAAAATAATTAAATTTTGAATGAATTTTATCAATTAGTAGATGAGTGCGAAGCTTGAGACTAGGTGACGTCAGAGGGAAAAAAAGTAGTGACGCCGGGAAAAAAAGAGTCGCGCAGGTGCGTAGCGGCTGCGCGAGTCTTTTTTCCCCGGCGTCACTACTTTTTTTCCTCTATCGTATAATATACTATTCAAAAATAATAAAATATAAAATAATTAAAGTGTCAAAAATAATTATATTTTTTCAGTAATTTCAATTTCTTGAAAAATAATTGAATTTTTATAAATATACACTTAAAATTTTCTGAAATAATTGAAATTTCCAGAAATTTGGTTTAAAATAATGGAAATTTTGATTTTGTTGTTTAAATTTACACTCAGTATAGGTAATTAATTTAAAGTTAAAATCTTGAAATCTCCGGTTGATGACAATCAGAATTGTACAATTTTTTTATTATTTTCTGAGTCGTTAACAATAGAGGGAAAAAGTACAATGAATAATGCCTTTCATCAACTAAATTAATTTCATTCCTTCATTACAATTTATTACAAATACATAATAATAACCGAGAATCAAAAGTCGTCGCATTAATTTTAAAATTACATTTTCACTAAATTAATCGACGATCGTGAATAAGACTTTATTAAACACAATGTTTGACAAAAATTTTCATTTTCATTATTACAATGAAAAGTAAATTTAATTATCAATCAAAAATATTAATATCAACGAGAAATGACTTTGTCGTCAAAGTGATATTAAATTCGACGTCGAATTGAAATCAAATTACGTAATTGACACAGAATATAAATATATATTCATCTTTTGGACGTGAATTTGAAGAATAAAAATAAACTACCTAATCTAAAAGAAAAAAAATATAAAAACAGAAAATATAACAGATATGTAAAACACAAACGAGTACCAACGAAAGAAAAGTACTCATAATTCCATTTACAAAAAAAAGGGAGAAAAAAAATTGTGAATATTATCATGACTATTGCGAAAGCATATTCGCATTTTATAAATGATGTTATGCATTAATCCCTTACATTACACTAAGAAGTAAAAAAGCTTTATTCCAATATGACCTAAATTCTTTCAGCTATGAGTGTGAGTGCGCGCAATGTTGGAGGTCGCACTTTTTTCCGTAATTATTTTTACGCGTCCAGAAAGGAGAACAAGTTTAAATCAGTTGAACCGCGAGTGGTACAGAAAGAGTGAGAGAGAGAGAGGAAAAAAAAAACTTTTTTTTTCACTCAAAACTGCAATGTGCCGCTCTGACATTTAATTTCCCTGCAAGCGCTTCGTAGTTCTTCGTCTAGTTGTTCAGCCCCTCGGGAGGTTAAAGGTCGTGAGCAAAATCGTTAACTACTATTTAACGTATGCCGGCACCAACTTTACAATGAGACTCTTCTGTTCTTGTAGGACTTGTAACGACTACTGACAGTGCTTTCTATACTCATGGATTGGCCCAATTAAGGAATGAAAACGTGCTGGCCTATGGCTCTTGCTATTCTTGATTGGCTCCTCGATACAATTCCTTTTGCCCCCAAAAAAATTCCCTTTTCTCTCAACGCGCGCCAAAACTTAAATGAAGCCATTCAACAAATTGACTACTTATTATTAATTTACCGTGAGTTAATGAGCCAGTGCTCGCAAAAAAAAAGCTTTTCGAGAAATGTGAAATGTAGTGATGCTCTAAAGCGAGGGCAAGAGCTCCAAAGAGTCTCGTTCATGACGCGATACACTTTTTTTTTTTTGCTACTCTTTCTCTCAACCCTTAGAGCTTTTATGTGTGTATATAAACACACTTTGACACTCAACACTTGTCTCATTCTTCACGTCCCTTTTCACTCAGTGAAAAAAAAATCTTTTTTTTTTTTATGTAAACCTCTCTTCTTTTTTTTTGTCTTGACAATTTTTCATTTTTCACAGTCCCATATCAAATTTATTTTCTTGCCTGAATAAAGCAGTTTCATTTCTTGTGTTTGTGTTAGTGATTCAGGGAAATATTCGCTTCATGTGAAAAATACTGAGATTCATTGTCACACGAGAAGTAAAAATTTCACGTGGGAGTAAATTTATTGTCCCCTCTGTGTTTTTTTTTTTTTTTTTTTTGCTACAACTTGGAAAAATATATCAGGAATTAATCACCGGTTATATACACCGCGAAAAAAAAACCAACTATTAGAAGTTTTCTTTTTTAGTCTAAGAATTAAAGGCAGGGTTGCTAGAAAAATTTAATTTTGTTTTCCCCCGACTTTTCTCTGATTTCCAGCCAAAATTTTTACTTTTTTCCTAATTTTAAAAAATATTTTGATTCACTGCAAAAATTATTAAATACTCAAAAAAAATTTCTATTTACATTTATTTACGAATTTCTTTAATTGTAAAATTATTCAAAAACATCGAGAACTTCCCTTTTAAATAAATATTTAATCATTATTTATTTTCCATAGGAATTAAAATTATTCAAAAGATTCAAATTCAAACTGTTTTAAATTCAATAACTCGGAGCAATCCATTTCTTCATGTTTTATAATAATTAAAAATGATCGAGTGATAAAATAATTATTTTCTATCATAAGAATAATGTTACTGTCACTTCTTCAAAATTATTATTATCATTTCAATTCAATTATTATTTTATACAATTTTTAACTAAAATTCTTTTTCAAAAAAATTTATTCTACGGAATTGTTAGTTAAAATTGCTTAAAAATATGAAAAATTCAGATTTTAAAAGATTTTAATTTGAAAGCTTTTCAATTTTGATAAAATTCTAAGCAAGAATTCAATTATTTTCTTAAATAATAAAACTCATCGAAGAATTTCAATTATTTTTACTACTATTTTAAATTAATTAATCGAAAAATTCAATTATTTTCACAAATAAAATTTTCGACAAGAATTCATTTAGTTAAAATACAATTTTCATAATATGTATAATATTTCGAAAAAATTAATTATTTAAAACTATGTTTATAAAATTTTTAAGAAGAATTCAATTATTTTCATAAATAACAAAATTTTTCACAGAAATTCAATTCTTTTTAAAAATTGTAATAAAATTTTTAGCAATAATTCAATTATTTTCACAAATAATAAAATTCTTTGCAACTATTCGATTATTCTCACAAATTATAAACTTCATCGCAGAATTTAAATTATTTTGAAAACTACTTTAAATTAATAAGTAGAAAAATTTAATTATTTTTACAAAAAATGTTTTCGACAAGAATTCAATTATTTAAAAAAACCAAATTTTTTACAGAAATTCAATTATTTTCATAAATAATAAAATTCTTCTCAGGAATTACATTATTTTAAAAGATTTTAATAAAATTTTCCGCAATAATTCAATTATTTTCATAAATAATAAAATTCTTCTCAGGAATTCCATTATTTTAAAAGATTTTAATAAAATTTTCCGCAATAATTCAATTATTCTCATAAATAATAAAATTCTTCTCAGGAATTCCATTATTTTAAAAGATTTTAATAAAATTTTCCGCAATAATTCAATTATTTCCATAAATAATCAAATTCTTCTCAGGAATTCAATTATTTTAAGGCACTTTAATAAAATTCTTTGCAAAATTCAATTATTTTCATAAATAACAATATTCATCACAAGAATTCAATTATTTTTAATACAATTTTACAGGAATTGTTCGAAAAATGTAATTATTCTTAAAATTTTAATTTTAATTCCTCGAAAAACTTAATTATTTAAAAAAGTATTTTTTTTAATTCTTTGGAAGAATTCAATTAATTCAATTATTTACAAAAATATTAGAATTTTTGACAGGAATTCAATTATTTTAAAATATTCTAATAAAATTGTTCGAAAGAAATCAATTGTTTTAAATATAATTTTAATTAAATTTTTTTGAAATAATTCAATTATACTCTTAGATTCTAATAAAATTCTTCCCAAGAATTCAATTATGTAGATAAATAACAAAATTATTCCCGAAAATTTAATTATATTTTGATGCATTTTAATAAAATTCTTTCCAAATTTAATTATTTTCATAAATAATAATATTCATCACAAGAATTCAATTGTTTTTAAAAGTAATAAATTTCTTCTTGGAAATTAAATTACTTTAAGAAATTCTAATAAAATTGTTCACAAGAATTTAATTTAATTATTTTTAATTTTTTATAAATAATAAAATGTTTCACTGGAATTCAATTATTTAAAAAAAAATTAATAAATTGTCATACAGTCATTCAATTATTGTCAAAAATTTTTAATAGATTCCTTTGTAAAATTTAATTATTTTTAAAAACTTTTCGTAATTCAATGACTTTCAATATCTATTATTTTCTTAAAATTTCCAAACAGAATTCAATTATTTAAAAAATTTAAAAGTCTTCGTAAGAATTCAATTCTTTTCATGAATAATAAATTTTTACAGGAATTGAATTATTTTAATTAGAATTTGCATAAAATTAGTCGAAAAAAATCAATTATTTAAAAATTTCCATAAAATTCTTCGCAAAAATTAAATTATTTTCATAAATATTGAAATTCTTTCATGAATAATAAAATTTGTTGCAGAAATTGAATTTATTAGCAGGATAAGAAAGAAGTAAATCTTTTTGATGAAAATTAGGGAAAAGTCAGGAAAATAAAATATAGAATAGGAATGGAATTTTTGTCAGTTTTGTAAAGTGTCTATAACGAGTTTTTTTGGTCGTTAAGTTTAATTTTTCGATAGCTACTTTTTTACTACATTTTTGTAGTTCAAAAGCTACCTTTTGCTACTTTTTTAAAATTAATATGCGAAGTCTGAAATTCTATAAATTAAATATTTTTCCCTTATTTTTTGATAACAATTCCTGACTTTTCCCTGACTAGTTTTACAATCCCTGACCAATTTTGCATTCCCCGAGTTTCCTGACCAGTGGCAAACCTGTTATTGCATAGGGAAATTTGTACACGATTGTCGGTTTTGACTGCTGATTGCAAAGTGAGACAAATATCCGGATACAAATATGATTTCTAAATAGTACTTCAATTTTCGACGTGACTTGGCAAAACTATACGTTCATATAGAAATGACTGTAGATTTCGTTTATGGTCTCGGGGAATATTATTCCGGTCATGTTCGTAAGTACGATTATAAATTCCACTTGTTCTCTCTTGTAGTCGGAAACAACTCCAGTTAAAGCAGCCAAACTTTTTGATTTTGTAGTTATTTTCAAACATTTTCTTAGTTGGAGAGGAGAGACCTATATTCATACAAGGAATATCAAGAAGTCAACGAAGCATTCAGAGAGAGAGAGAGTAGTGCAAGTCTTCTTTTTGGCTAGACGCTGTTTCCTTTTTCGGGAACGCGGGTTATTGTTTTTCAGAAAAATTGTGCCAAAAAATGCAATTTACGCGATGGTTCGTTCATCTCACACACAATTTGACCAAAGTAACAATACTTGTCTCGTTGCGAATTGTCCAAATTTATGATAATTGTACTGCCGCGTCTCTCATTTAAAAACGAGTTTAAAAATATGTCTCCTTACAGGGTTGTCACAGGTCAAGAAATTCAAAAAAAGAATTTGGAAGTTGAGGATTTTTATTAAAAGTACTGGAAAAAATTTCATTTTTAGAATTCATAAGAAAATTCTAAATTTTAGTGTCTTTTTCGTTCGCCTCACAAACTATGAAATTACCAGGAATTGTAATACAAAACATTCAATTTTTTCTATCTCTGCCAATAATTTCTTTTTAAAATAACTTAATTCTTCGAGAACTATCATACAATTATTACTTCCAAATTATTTAATGAATATTTTTACTTGAATATTTCAAAATTAATTGGATTTTAAAAGAGTTGCGTTTACGATTTTCATAAATAGATGAACTTTAAAAGGCTTTAATTTGAAATTTTAGAAAATTTCAATTTTGAATGAGTATCATGAAAAAGTTTAATGAACACAGATTTTCGAAAATTATTTATAAATCAAACTCTTCTGAAATTAGTTACATTTTTTAATAATATATTCTTAATTACTTATTCAAAATAATGGATTTATTTTTATAGTCAAAATATTCAATTTTATTTCAATGAATCATTGAAAATTATAAAATTGAATTCTTGCGAACGATTTTTTTAGAATTTAAAAAAAAATTGAATTTTTTAAGAAGAAATTTATTACTCCTAAGAATAATTGAATTCTTGTGATGGATATTGTTATTTATGAAAATAATTGAATTTTGCAAAGAATTTTATTAAAATGCCTCAAAATAATTGAATTTGCGGGAATAATTGTGTTATTTATCACGTAATTAAATTCTTAGAAAGTATTTTATTAAAATTTAAGAGAATAATTTAATTATTTCAAAAAAATTTAATTAAAATTGTATTTAAAATAATTGATTTCTTTCAAACATTTTTATTACAATATTTGAATATAATTGAATTCCTGTGAAAAATTCTAATATTTTTGTAAATAATTGAATTGTTCCAAAGAATTTTAAAATAACATTTTTTTAAATATTTAATTTTTTGAAGAATTGAAATTAAATTTCTAAGAATAATTTCATTTTTTTTGAATAATTTCTGTAAAATTGTATTAAAAATAATGGAAATCCTGCGATGATTTTTGTGTAAATAATTAAATTGTTGCACAGAATTTTATTAAAATTTTCCAAAATAATTGAATTCCTGAGAAGAATTTGATTATTTATGAAAATAATTGACGTAGTACGACAAATTTTATTAAAATCTTTTAAAATAATTGAATTTCTGTGAAAAATTTGGTTATTTTTGAAAATAATTGAATTTTTGTCAAAAACTTTATTTGTCAAAATATTTTAATTTTTCTATTTATAAATTTAAAGTAGTATTAAAAATAATTGAAATTCTTTCATCAGCTTTATCACTTATGAAAATAATTGAGCATTTCCTGTATAATTGTATTAAATATAATTGAAATCCTGCGATGAATTTTATTATTTGTGAAAATATTTGAATACTTGTATAGAATTTTAATAAAATTTTCAAAAATAATTGAATTCCTGAGAAGTTTTTATTTTTCATGGAAAGAATTGAATTCTTACAAAGATTCTTACAAAAATTTGTTTAAATAATTGAATTCCGTTTGAAAATTTTATGAAAATAATTCTAATATTTTTGAAAATAATTGAATTCTTCTTAAAAATTTTATAAAAATTGTTTTAAATAAATAATTTTTTCGAAATATAATAGATATTATGAAAATTTTATTTTAAATAATTGAATTTTTGTCGAAAACTTTATTTCTAAAAATAATCCCCCTTATTCGTAAGTATATCCAAAATTTTATTTTAAATAATTGAATTCTTGTCGAAAACATTATTTGTGAAAATAATTGAATTTTTCGAGTAAATAATTGAAAATAGTACTAAAAATAATTGAAATTCTTCGATGAGTTTTATTATTTAAGAAAATAATTGAATTCTTGCTTAGAATTTTATCAAAATTTTTTTTAAAAAATCAAATTTTAATGAAGAATGTTTTTATTTGTAAAAGTAATTGAATTATTGTAAAGAATTGAATAAACATTTTCTTAAATAATTGATTTTTTTGAAAGTGCTATTCTAAATTAATTGAAATCCTGTGGAAATTTTATTGTTTATGAAAATAATTGAATTTTGAATGAATTTTATGAATTGCTTTTTAAATAATTGAATTCTTTTGCAAAATTTGATGAAAATATTAGGTATTGAAAATAATTGAATTTTGGATAAATCTTATCAATTTTTGTATTTAAATAATTGAATCTTTTTGCAAAATTTTTTGAAAATGCTAGGTATTGAAAATAATTGAGTTTCTAATATTTTTTGAAAATAATTGAATCGTTTTAAAGAATTTTATTATCATTTTTGAGAATAGTTTTTTGATTTCAATTATTAGCGAATTTAAGTAGTGTGAATTCGCAAAAAAACAGAAATAATAGCTTTCAGTGGCTGAAATGTTAAAAAAGTACCCAAATAGTAGGATAACGTAAGAAAAGGAGTAAATAGTAGGTTATTTTTAGAACATTATAAAATTAAGAAGAATTTAATTATTTTCAAAGTTTTGAATAAAATTTTTCAAAGCAGAACTTTGAAAGAGTTCTGAGTTCTTCTGAGTTCTGAGTTCTGAGTTCTGAGTTCTTCGCATATTTTTGAAAATAATACATAAATATAGTAATAATTAGTCTAGTAATGTCCTATAGAACTTTTCGACTGGATAATAAAAATTTATAGTGGTTTTCAACCCCTTTTTTAAAAACTCATTTTACCTGCTTAATTCCTCTTCTATTTGCGTATTTACATCTTATTAATTAATTAAATGCACTAAGGAAAGAAAATATTCGAGAAATTTCAGTAAATCCTTTACTAAAGTCGTAAAGTATTTCACTATTTACAGCGCATTTACAAAAAATTTCTTAATTATTTTCCCTTAGAGAAGAGCAATCATAAATAATCCACATTTTAAACTTAAAGTATATAGTCACCTTGAGGGTTGTTGTATTTGCGCAGAAAATTTTCCCTCTCTTTAAAAAGAAATTTTTTTCCCAGGAACAAAACTTATTTTAAAAATTTCAAAAAGAATTTCTAAATAACTTTTAGTTTTACAAGACATTTTTAATAGTATTTAGTTATTAATTTTGTCTTTATTATAATTTATTTATTTACATCTAAAATTACAAAAACCACTCGGATGTTAAAGACTTTATTATAAAGAAATGATTAAATAGTTTTTAATAACGAAATAGGAAATAATTTATTAATTTCTAATATTAAAAAACATCTAATATCTAATTGTGTATGAGAAATAAGAATTAAATTTTCGAGGATAAATAAATAAAGGGAAAAGTAAAGAAAAAACTGTCAACAGAATTGTTGAGATTGTTCTGTGTGCGCAACGATTTGTATTGTGGAATGGAGGCTGGAGGGTTTTGCGGACTTGAGATTGGCATGAGGCGATAAGAAAGCCCGTTACTTCATTGAAATCTGACGTGTAACAAATTGCACCCCCGATAGGTGTTACACGTGATTTTTCTCTAAGCCAAAGAGAATGGCGATAAAGAATTGGGACTCGCTCGCGTTCCGATATCTCTTTTGCAGTATAATACAAAGTTCTCCATTCATAAATACATCTGACTTTTTCAAACTACAGTTCTTTCAATCAAAAAAAAAAAAAAAAAAAGATTTTCAAAAATTTCCATTTCAAGTGAAAAATGTTTGACGTGTTTCAATAGAAAAAATTTCTTGTTAGTCTATCTCTACAATTTTCTATTTCCTTATTCATACACATTATTATTAAATTTTTAATCAATTTATTTATTTTATTAGGAATTATTAATCTATTTATTTATTTATTTATTTGTTTTATTGAGAATTAATTTTAATTTATTTATTTATTAATTTTTTTATTGAGAATTAATTTCAATTTATTTATTCATTAATTTTTTTTATTGAAAATTAAGTTCAATTTATTTATTTATTTATATTTATTTTAACAATTTATTTCAACAAGTTAATCTCTATTTTTTAATTATTTATTTAAATAACGAATTATTATTTACAATTACAATAGTTTTCAAGTTTTATTAATTTCCTTTCCTCATACATTCCACGAATAATTTATTGATTTCAACAAATTCAGCTTCAGACAATAAAGTTATATCTCTAAAATAAGAATACTTGTGAATTTATAAATTATTGATTACTTTAAGAATATTATATCGTAACTATGAATAAAATGCTTGAAATTAAATTCTTAAATATAAATATGGTTTTAAATTTAGAACACGATTTTCCAATATTACTTTCATCTTTTACAAGAATGAATATTAATAAATGTTTTACATAATTTTTTTATCAATAGTTTGAAATAGAAGAATTTGTAAACTTTTTATTTATTATTTTTCCGAATAAAATTTTGTATTCAATACTTCTATACTTTTTTGAGAAATAAATTGAAAAAATATTACTTATAATTACAATCAAAAATATTATTTATTTTGTCACTAAAAAAAATTTCAATTTTCAATGAAATTATTTTCAAAAGTAATATAATTCTTCGCAGAAATTTAATTGTGTTTAAACATTTTTTTACATTCTTGTCAAAATTTAAATTATCTTTATAAATAATAAAATTCTTCTCCGAAATTCAATTGTTTTCAAAAATTTTCCAAAATTCATTGATTTTCAATTTTTATTTTAATAAAATTTTCACAAATATCTAATTCAATTCTTTAAAAAATTTTTGATTATTTTCATTAATAGTAAAAATTTCAAAGTAATTCAATTATTTACAAATTTTTTATAAATTTCTTCGCAATTATTCAATTATTCAATAAATTATTTATTTCTGTATTTAAATAATTCAATTCTCGTAGAATTATCTAATAAAAAATGATTTATTTTATTTTATTTATTTTATTTATTTATGCTTGTACATGCATTTTATAATGCTTACAAGAGAGTTCCGCTCGCAATTTAAAATAGGTTTATACAAAGAAAAAAAAAATTTATAACATATTTCTCTCGTGCCGATCGGAAAGGATTTTCCCAATTAAAATAATAAATGTTTTAATAGTAAGAAAATTATTCGATGACAAAATATTGAGCCAAAAATCTCCAGAATCGTTATTTACAAAATTAGGGAATTTAGATTCCCATATGTGTTCACAAGCCAAGCATCCACAAAGAATATGAAGCAAAGACTCGTTCTCAGTCCTACAAGATTTACATAACGAGTCTAGATTAAAATGATAAATTCTGTCTTTGTCAAATATAATTCTGCAAGCGTGGACGTTAATCAGCCTGACTTGCGCAAATAATTTCTTGAAGGACAAGGGCAGTTTCATGCGCAAATATGACTGTGGGCCGGGCCCAAGTGAGAGGTTCGGGTATATTTGCAAACTCCTGGAGCAAAGAAAACTAGATCTATCCCTCTCCGACAGAAAATTCTTGTATTTTTCCAGAAGGAGTCCAACATCAAGGGAAAAGGTATCAAAACTCATATCCCGCCAAACATCCACCAAGCCACAATCTTCAAAAAACATTTTAATTTGACAAAACCAATTAAATTTAGCCGATGGATCCTTCAAGGCAAGAGATTTAAGCCTTTTAAGGCACAACTTGGGAAACCTTGAAGAGTCCATCTTTGCGATTTTGTTAAGCCAAGAAAGAATTAGCTTAAATACCGCCAGAGAAGAATGGGACGAGCCCGTTTCCAGTCTGACAGCATAATTTGGGGTGCATACAGGCAGAGATAGGAGTCTCTTATAAAAAGATAATTGAACTCCCTCCACAAGGTCAAGACACTTCAATCCCCAAACTACAATGGCATAAAAAAGTATACTCAATGACAGACTTTGGAATAATTTTATGTATGAATCCCAGGAGTTGGCACCACACGTGTGAATTACCCTCAAAACCGAGCCCACAGCCACGTTCGCAGCACTTTTCGCATTCCTTGCAGCTGGCAAAAATGAACAACTACCAGAGAACGTAACTCCCAAATACGTATATTCATTAACAACATCGATACGTTGATCAGCAAATTTGAACGATTTAAATTTCTTAGCTGAAGAATTTCCGGACTTGCTAAAAATAACAACCTTTGTCTTATCAACATTAACCGTGAGTTTATTTTGCGAACAATAAAGATGTAGGGCTTCGAGTTTTCTGTTTAATTCTGTGGGCGTATCCGAGAGTAAGACAAAATCATCGGCGTAACCCAACATTAATATTTCTTCTTTATCGTCTATAGATAAACCTCTACAACCCAAATTAGTAAAAAAGTCATCAATGTCAGAAATAAATAAAAGAAATTCTAGAGGACTGAGAACTTCGCCTTGAAGAACACCCTGTGTAACACGAACCTCTTTGGTAGATCCTTCATTAGTTCTTATTCGCGTGGTTGACGAGTTATAAAAGTTCTTCAGAATATTAATGATTTTAGTGCTCACACCAAGCGAATGTAACTTAAACCACAACAACTCGTGCGAGACTGAAGGGAAGGCCCCCTTGAAATCAACAAAGACGGCATACACCACTGACTTAGGCTTACTTAAATGTATCTGAATGATAGAAGATAAAGTGAAGATATGGTCCAAGCAACTTCTGCCCCCTCTGAAACCGTTTTGCGACTCAGGAATCAAATTGAGTTCAGAAGTCCAGCGCACAAGCCGATCACAAAGGACTTGAGTAAAAATTTTGGCAATATTACAAACCAATGTAATAGGCCTGTGGTTATCCGGGTCAGAGGGGGAGCCCTTCTTATAAATCATAGAGGTGGTGAGCTTGCACCAGTCCTTAGGAACTTTTTCGGTTGACAGAACTTTATTAAACAAATTTTCTATGTAAAAAATCCAGTTTTGTGGCAAATGCTTGTAAAAGTCGTAGTTAAGGCCGTCCAAGCCAGGAGCCTTCCCATTTTTACACTTAGATAACACCTTGAGCAACTCCGCAGTTGTGAAGACCTCGTCAAGGATAGGTACAGACAAAAGAGGAAAAGATACTGTAGAATTTAAAGAATAATTAACTTCAGGATAGCAACTCAATAAGTATTTATACCAAACATTAAGGTCTATACCACAACTGCTGAGTCGCCTTGGTCGAAATGCATTAATAGCTTTCCAGAAACTAGACGAGCTGTTACAGTTTTCTATATCTCTAATTCGAGCTTTATTATAATCATTCTTCTTAACTCTTTCCATTCTCGCCAAGTCCTTCTTCGCAGACAGATAATGAACCTTTGCGTCCTTAGAAAAATCGCTCATTTTAAAAACATGAAATGCTGATTTCAAATTACGTCTAGCCGATTTGCACTCCATATCAATCCAAGGTCTCTTGTAGACATTACAACATTTAGATACATTTTTTCGCATATGCAATTCTAACGCTACATCTTTTATAGATTTTGTGAGATTTTCATTCATTTCGTCGACATCCAGGTTCAACAGTGACACCTCTTTTCTCCATGCCATGGCCTCAGCAAAATGAGATGATTTATCAGAGTCCCAAGTCCATCTAGAGACAATGGGACGCTTGCCCAAATCAGAATGCCGTAACCTAGCGAAGGAGAGAACAACCGGAAAGTGGTCTGATAGAGTCGTGATCTGCAGAACCCGAAGGTCACTGAAAAGATTAAGAGCAGCAAAATTACACCATACCAAATCGACTACGCTATTTCCCTGGGGGCCGACAAAAGTAAAGTTGGCAGGTGAATCAGAACGCGCGCGACCATTTAGTAAAATAAATTCATTTGTTTCCATCACGCTCACAAGGTTTTTACCACGAGAGTTAACACAATCATCCAATGTACATCTTTTCGGTGAAAAAGAGCAAGCAAACTGAAAAAACGTAGGCTCTAATTGATTAAAACACGAGACTCTACAATTAAAATCCCCCCCTACAACAATAGGGATATTAGGGTATACACACGTTAACATGTTAAAAGTAGTCGATAAATTTTCAATAAATAGATTAAAATCACTCAGAGGGGGATCATAAACTAAACCTAAGATAAAATGAACCGTATGACAAACAATTTTAAGAAAAATAAAACTACTTTGAGATGAAACAATATCAACATTATAGTGATTACTTTTGAAAGCTACACAAAGACCACCCTTGGCTCTACCACGGGCAAAGTCTCTGACCGCTGGTGAAGTACAGACCTGGAACCCAGCGTTTTGAAGAACGTTGATGTTATCGTGTTCCACCCAAGTTTCCAAAATGCACAAAATATCATTATCCCTGACCTCATTTTCCAAGTCAGAAAAATTTTTGAATCCGTGAATATTCCAAAAAATCAGTCTGCCACAAGTATGATGAACAAATAATGAAGGTTGGTGGGAAGTAGGGGCAATTGATGGATGAGGGTTTGCTCGTTGCTACTCGGCTTGTGTGAGATCCAGTTTTCTAGAGGAACCAGAACGAAGTGTCATGTCCGAAGAAGATGAGGAATTGGGCTTTCCAATGTTTAAAAACTTCTCAAGGTTAGCATTGTATTTATTATTTTTCTTCGTTGAACCATGAGGGCGACCTACCGGCCTTGGGGCAGGAGCTTGAGGAGTCGAAAAACCACTCGAAGAAGCATCCAGATTGTTGTGCACATTCCTCGCTTGCAAGTTGCTAGAATTCTTCTTGGATAAAAGTTTATTGACTTCCTCAACACTAATGGGTTTGTCATTGACAAAAATAGATTTCCTCTTCAAAGAAGCTTTGATACCAATTGCACGAAGTTTACCGATCAAGACCAGATAGCTTTTACGCAATAATCTCTCCTCTTTGGAGAGATCATTAGAAATTCTCAAATTCCTCTCGTTAATGTCTTTGACCTTTGAAAAAAGTAATGTAACCCATCTGGTTCCGATAAATTTTATCAAAACCGGGCGACTGCCAACGGTTTTGCCTAAACGAAATGCATCCTCAATTGCAACTTCAGGAATTGATAACTGGACATCAGAAAATATTTTATGTAAAGTTTGAAATAAATTCCTATTAATTTCCTCTGTATCGTCTAGATTAAATAGAATAATGTTTTTGGCACGGTTAGAATCAATAATTGAAAGCATTCTTTCCTCGTTGTTCGTCATCCTATTTCCTATAGATACCAATTGCTGAGACGAGGAAAGACTCTGTTGTTTCAATTCAGATATTGATTCCTTGAGACTGTCAATCGATGAAAACAATAGATTCCATCTCTCTTCCTCTGAAGAAGGTAAATCGTTGGGCATTGTGTTGACAGTGAAAGGTAATTAAGCGCACAAACACAGACTTGTAGAATCGATTAGCTCTGAATAATCGTTAACAAAATACACAGAGAAACGGGAAAAGAGTCAAGCAGAACCAGAGGGGGCAAAATTGCAGCACTGCACAACACAGTACAATTCCATAAGAGTAAATTCACAAAACACAAATGTATATTAATGTCACAGTCAAAGAAAGAAAAAACGAGAAACAATAACTAATTCATAGACAGTAAATAAACAAATTTGAGAGCTAGCAAAAGTACGTGCTTACTCAACGAAGGTTCAAGCGGAACTCATAAAAAATGATTTAAAATACTTGAATTATATTTAGAAAAAATAAAATTCTTCTCCAAAATTCAATTATTTTTTTAAATTTTAATAAAATTCTCATCAAAATTTCAATTATTTTTAAAAAATTTTATGCAGATTTCATTTTTTTCATAAATAATAAAAATTTGTAATGAAATTCAATTTTTCACGAATTTTTTTTTCATAAATTATTAAAATATTTGTTCATAACATTCTTTATCAGATTTCAATTTTGAGAAAGATTCAATTATTCAAAAAATTAATAATTTTTCTATTTAAATAATTGAATTCTTGTAGAATTTTCCCAAAAAAATTGATTTTAAAAATGAATTTTATTTAAAATTTTGGAAACTTTAATATTAAAAGGATTATAGCGTGATTTCTTAGAGATTATTGAATGTTGAAAAGGTTTCAACTTAAAATCTTTAAGAATTTGAATTTTTCAAACATTCAACTAACAATTCTGTAGAATTAATTTTTTTGAAAAAGTTTAACTGAATTTTTTTTTTTTTTTTGTTTTTAAATTATTTGAAAACTTTATTTTCTGATGTATATTTAATGGAAAAATTTCCGAACAATCGAAATTTCATAAAATTGAATTGTAAACACATCGATTTGAAAATTCTCAAAGAACTGTTTCAAAAATTATTAAAAATAAATTGATTTAAAAAAGAATATTTTAGTAAAAAATTCTAGAAAATTATAATTGACTTTGAAGTGATGAAATAATTTTGAAGAATTTACAGTAACAATATTCTTATAAATTTCAATTGTCTTTGTACATAATAAAATTATTCTCCTAAATACAATTATTTTTAAAAATTTTAATAAAATTCTTCTAGAAAATTCAATTATTTTCAAAAATTTTAATAAAATTCGTTTCAGAAATTCAATTATTTTCAATAATTTTAATAAAATTCTTTTCAGAAATTCAATTATTTTCAAAAATTTTAATAACATTCGTTTCAGAAATTCAATTATTTTCAATAATTTTAATAAAATTCTTTTCAGAAATTCAATTATTTTCAATAATTTTAATAAAATTCACATCCAAAATTCAATTATTTTCAAAAGTAAAACATTTTTTTAGAAGTTCCATTGTTTTTAAAACGTTTTTAAATTCTCGTCAAAATTTCAATTATTTTTAAAAATAATAAAATTCTTTTTAGAAATTCAATTATTTTCAATAATTTTAATAAAATTCTTTTCAGAAATTCAATTATTTTCAATAATTTTAATAAAATTCTAGTCAAAATTTCAATTATCCTTATAAATAATAAAATTCACATAAAAAATTCAATTATTTTCAAAAGTAAAACATTTTTTTAGAAATTCAATTGTTTTCAAAACTTTTTTAAATTCTCGTCAAAATTTCAATTATTTTTAAAAATAATAAAATTCTTCTCAGTAATTCAATTATTTTCATGAATTTTAATAAAATTCTTCTCAGTAATTCAATTATTTTCAATAATTTTAATAAATTTCTTTTCAGAAATTAAATTATTTTCAATAATTTAATTATTTTCATAAACACTAAAACTTATAGAATTTTAGTTTTTTTTAATACTATTTAAATTGAATTTCTCGAAAAATGACATTATTCTTAAAATTTTTATTAAAAATTAAAATTCATGGAAAGAATTCAATCATTTAAAAATTTGTTGATAAAATTATGTATAAGAATTCAATTTTAAGAACCATGCAATTTATTCAATAAATTATTTATTTTTGTATTTAAATAATTGAATTCTCATAGAATTTTTTAATAAAAATTTATTTGAAAATTAATTTCAGTTAAAGTGTTAAATAATAATTGAATGTTTGAGAAGTTGACAATAATTGCAATTTTTAGAAATAAATTGAATTTTGTAAAGGTTTTAATTTAAAATTTTTGAAAATCTGAATTCTTATTCTTATAATATAAAATAATGATTCGTTCAACTTCAATTGTTATAAAACATGAAAAAATCGATCACTCCGAGTCGAAGACTCGGAGCAATCGATTTTTTCATGTTATATAATAATATTCTTGTAAGTTGGTGAATTTCAAAAAAGTTGGAATTTGAATCTTTTGAAGAATATTAATTTCCATGAAAAAAAACAATAATAATTAAATATGTGAGAAAAAGTCATTCTTTCCAAGTCAAATTTGACTCGGAAAGAATGATTTTTTATCTAATTTTCGACCGAGTGATGAATTCTTCTTCATAAATAATAATTAAATATTTATTTTAAATATAACTATTCACGTTTTCGAATAATTTTACAATTAAAACAATTTGTAAATAAATGTATAATAGTACATTTTTTTGAGTATCTAATTATTTTTATTTGTTAGAGTGAATCAGATTATTTAAACAAGTTTTTTGAAAAGGGTATTAAAGATATTTGGAGAAAATAAAAATTTCGTAATGAAATGAAAATTTTCAATAAAATGAATGAAACTTAAAAGAGTGTATAAATGGAGGGGAAAAAATGATCCAAGTACACCCGCACAAAGATCAAGATTTTTTTCTTCAAGTGTGAAAATCCTCTTTAAAGAATAAAAAAAAAACATGAAAACGCACGGAAACATTTCTGTCTCTCAAAGACCACCGCTTTGCATATTCCGTATTCATTAGTGTCAACTTTTATTGTACAAGTTGCAGGTATTCAGGGCTGCTAAAAAGTTTCCGCGGGATTTCCTTAAGTGCAAAAACGTAAGTGGGTATTCGCCTTTCTTTCTCGACTTTCATACGGAAATTTTACTCTCTTTTTTTATTTTTGCGACTCCTTCATCCCTTATTCCCTATATAGATAACTTTCTTGTCTTTTGCTTTCGCCAAAACCTATTCTATTTCACTCTCTTTTTAAAGTGAAGATATTCACCGAGAAAAGAGAGAGAGAGAGAGAGAGAGAGAAGAGAGAGCAGAAGAGAAGCTTTCCTTTTATATATATAAAGAGTGTAAAAGAATTTCTCAAGTTCGTTTTTGTTAAGCAACAAAACAGTAACACGTATTCTGAAAACGTTTCAAACTTGGAATGAAAATGGCAACTCCACTGCTATACCTTTCGCAGCGCAGCAAAAGACATTATAAACTGTTGTTAACTTTCATTGCAGCTTCCTTTAACGTTCCAGTTATCATTTATACATTTTCCTAATGTTATTTTACGCGAGCAAATACGTGAAAATCATTTTTATATCTCTTTGTCTCCAATTTTCTATTTTTTATTTACTCTTTTTTATTTTTTTTAATTGTTTTTTTTTGTAACTAATTTCAACCAAGTTTATTGTAAAAAAAAATTTGCTAAATGTTGACGTTTTTGAACTTCAAAGACGCTTAATTTAAAACATTTCGAAATTTTATAGCATAAATTTACACATTCCTCAGGGTTGCCACAAAAAATAAATTTTGATTTTTTCCGACTTTTCCCTGAATTTCAGACAAAATTTTGATTTTTTCCCTAAAAAATATTCTGATTCACTCTAAAAATGATAAGATAGTCAAAAAAAATGTTCTAATAAATTTATTTAAGAATTTCTTTAATTGTAAAATTATTCAAAAACGTTAATAATTTTATTTAAGAATTTCTTAAATTGTAAAATTATTCAAAAACATCAATAATTTTATTTAAAATAAATAATTAGTCATTATTATTTTTCCATAGAAATTAAGATTTTAAAAAATTTCAAATTCATGTTTTATAATAATTTAAATTAAATTAAATTAAGAAATAATTAAAAAAAAATTTTAATAAAAAAATTTTTTTTAATAAAATCCTTCTAAAGAATACAAAATTTTTTATTAGCAATACAATATTTTTCTCATCAATTCAATTATTTAAAAAAGTGTAATAAAATTCGTTGTAAGAATTCAATTATTTTTATAAATAATAAACTTTTTCATAGAATTTCAATTATTTTTAATACAATTTTAAATGAATTCTTTGATAAATGTAATTATTTTCAAAATTGTTTTGCAAGAATTTAATTACATTTTGCAAATAATGAAATTATTTGCTCAAATTTAAATATTTTTAAAATCTACTATTTTAATAAAATTTCTCAAAAGAATTTAATTATTTTTAAAAAATGTAATAAAATTCGTTGCAAAGATTTAATTATTTTCATAAACAATAATATTCTTTACAGAATTTCAATTATTTTTACAAAAATTTTATAAAAATTTCGTTGAGAAATTTCAATTATTTTCCTAAATAATAAAATTCTTCACAGGATTTTAATTATTTTTAATACAATTTTAAATGAATTCGTCGAAAAAAAAAATTATTTTCAAAAATTTTATGCAAGAATTCAATTACATTTCACAAATAACGAAATTCTTTTCTGAAATTCAAAAATTTTCAAAATTTACTATTTTAATTAAATTTCTCAAAAGAATTCAATTATTTTTGAAAAATGTAATAAAATTCGTTGCAAGAATTCAATTATTTTTATAAATAAAAATATTCTTTACAGGATTTCAATTATTATTAAAACAATATAATAAAAATTCGTTGCTGTACTTGAATTATTTTCCAAAATAATAAAATTCTTCACAGGATTTCAATTATTTTTAATACAATTTTAAGTAAATTCTTTGAAAGCTGTAATTAATTCCATATATTTTATTAAAATTCTTCGAAAGAGATAAATTAACAAATATCAATTATTTTTTGAATTATTATCTAAATTTTGACTGAAATTAATTTTTAAAACAATTTTTATTCGAGAATTGTACGAGAATTCAATTATTTAAATACAAAAGTAAAAAATAAATAATTTATTGAATAATTGAACGTTTCTTATTAATTTTCATACAGAATTTTTTCAAAAAAAATTTTAAATAATTGAATTCTTTCGACGAATTTTAATAACATTTTTAAGAATAATTACATTTTTCAAGAATTTATATTATAAAAAATTTGCAAATTGTTTAATTCTTGTGAATCTTATTAATTATAATGATAATTGAAATTTCGACAAGAAATTTTTTTATTTTTTGAACATAATTTAATTTCTGTGAAGAATTTTTCTATTTACGAAAATAATTGAATTTTTGAGAAGAATTTTATTATTTATAAAAATAATTGAAATTTTGAAGATAATTTTTAAAAATCTTTCATCATAATTTAATTTTCGTGAAGAATTTTATTATTTTTTAAAATAATTGAAATTTTGTCAAGAAATTAAAAAAATTGTTGAACATAATTGGATTTTTGCGAACAATTTTATTATTTATAAAGGTAATTGAAAATTTTCAAAGATATTTTTAAAAATTTCATAAATACTTGAATTTCTAAAAAGAATATTATATTATTATATGAAAATAATTGAATCCGTGTGAAATTTCTATTATTTATGTAAATAATTTAAGGTTCGTGTAGAATTTCATTAAAATTTTTGAAAATTTTTAAATCAATTTTTATTAGAAAATTGTACGAGAATTCAATTATTTAAATACAAAAATAAATAATTTATTGAATAAATTTCAAATTAATAACTAAATTTTGAGAAATTTAGTTTCTCAAAATTGAATTCTCATAAAGTATTCGGGTAAAATTGAAATTCTATAATGAGTTTTATTATTTACGAAAAGAATTTAATTATAAATTTATAAAAAATATCTAAATAGTTGAATTCCTGTTAAATTTTTATTATTTACGAAAATAATTTAATGTTTGCTTAGAATTTTATAAAAAGTTTTGAAAATAATTGAATTTTAAAGAAGAATTTTATTATTTTTAAAGATAATTGAAATTTTGATGGGACCAATTTTACTGTTTCTGACTTTTCCCTAATTTCCCTGACCTGTGGCAACACTGTGCCTTGAAAAAATCCATAAGTTTAGAATTTTAAAAAATTTTTTATAATAATTAGTCATTTTTCACTAAAACTTTAATATTTTTAAAAATTTTGTTTAAATTAAACATAAATTTATTTAACAGTACAAGAAAGTACAAGAAAATTTAATTTAATCAAATGTTAAAATATGTATCTTTCAAATAAATTGATTTTATTTTCTTTTCAAATGTAACAATTTTACACTTAAAAAAATTAGTCGCAAACTTGTCCCGTAAAGACTGTGTTTAATAAACTGTGTTTATAATATACGTTCCTCGATGTTTATAAGGGGACTACTTTTTTGCAAAAGTACTTTATCTTTCTTAGTCAAAAGATCTCTTTTGTATAAAATGCAAGACTGCAAAGTGTAAATAGAGAGAGTACAATGCTTTTTTGCTTTTATTGCTCACTTGATTCAGTTCTTAGGTCTCGAGCTCGACCAAAGTTCAGAACAACAAAGGCTGTTATATTATATCACAACAAGAATAAATGTCACTGTGGTTTGTATAAATTACTTTTAAACAACTGACGGACAAAAGTTCAACTCCTTTGACGCCAAGTTTCGTTCTTGATAATAATCAGATTTGTACATTTGAGAATGCAAAAAAAAAAAAAAAGAAAAATTGTGCGTATTTTTTATTTTTTTTTACCCCTTAAGAAATTAAATAATCTTATAATCTTAATCTTCTCTATCATTAAATTTAAGAATAATAACAACTTTAAATAATAACAATAAATATAAAAAATGTTTATAAAATATAAAAATGTTTTTAAATTTATTATTTTTTCTAAATTTTAATCTCATGTAATAGATAATTCAACTTATAAATATTTTCCTTATTTAATATTAATTAAACTTTAAAAAGAAAATTAATTAAACTATTGTTATAATTGAATTTTTCTTTGCTTTTTTTGAATTTCGCGCCAATTTGTTACATTAAATTGCCGCCTAGAGGGCATGAAAGTTCTCTCACAAGCGGAATGAAGCGAATAGAGTGAATGGCGACAAAGAATAATTCTGGTGATAAAAAATTGTTTCAGTTATAAAATTGTATTGTAAATTACAATAATAAATAAATTGTAAAGACATTGATGAATAAAATTAGGAAACATAAAGTACAGGAAAAAAAATTGATTATTTTTTATATTAATCTACTTTGGTTTACTTTGATCCCAGTGAGGAAGCAGTGCGTTCATGAAATAAACACAAAACCATAACGCACTCAAAAGGAAAGTTAAGGTACTTCTACTAGGCAACCTCATTTTTTTTTAACCTCAGAAAAACTAATTAGTTTTCTCGAAACAAACTTGTAATGACAAATTTAATAAGTTATTAAAGTTTTAAAAATCTTTTAATAAACATTTTTTCTGGTAAAATTTGCTCCAACTTTAAGAAAAAGTTGGAGTAAATTGACATTGGAATTAAAAATAGATATATACTATTTTTGACAAAAATAAGAATTTCAACTTCTTTATCTACTTATATAAGTTTTGTCACCTTTTCTTTTTTTTTTTTTTTTTAATTCTTTTCTGAACAATGTTTAAGTTACTTGTGAAAACTTCATTAACTACTTATGTGGGAGAGAAAGTGGGAAAATAAATTGAACAGTAAAAGTGTACGAAAGGTGATTAACTAAAGTTGGGATAATGAAATCTGATTTACGACAAAGTATATTAAAATTGTCGATCCATTGACATTGATTGGATAAGTTGGAATGTTAGCAAACTGAGACATCAACTCCAGCTTAGAGCATTCAACTCTCAATTTCTTATCAGTGGACCTCCGTGCCCAAAACTTTGGCTAACTTAGTTTAAACATAACTTCTCTGCAGTAAAGTAAGTTTTTGTGTCCAGAGAGTGAGAGAGAGAGAGAGAGAAGAAAAAATATATAAAACTTTGTAGAAATGAATTACAAAGCACCAAAAATTCTTTGAATTAAAATCTTAAAAGATGACAGCATTAATATTTCACAAACTTTATGCTTTAGAAAGTTAGAAATTAGAATTGTCATTTGATGGAATTCTTTTAGATAGAAGTTTCATTTAGTCGAATTCTCCTTTTTCGAATTAATATTTTCCCTCGATTTTTACTTTAAACAAATTTAAATAAAATTTAAATTTAAATTTAAATACATTAATAACAATTCAAAAGA
This sequence comes from Leptopilina syphax, assembly GCA_032872505.1. Classification (NCBI taxonomy): domain Eukaryota; kingdom Metazoa; phylum Arthropoda; class Insecta; order Hymenoptera; family Figitidae; genus Leptopilina; species Leptopilina syphax. The sequence continues at coordinate 31,325,978 of CM065470.1, forward strand.
ACAGAAGGAATAAAAAGTGAATTGCAAAAATATTTTTCCCCTTCTTTTTCTCTTTTTTTTTAATCTATTAATTTACAAAAAGGTGTAATTTTTCTCGAGATTTTTCCCCTGACAATTTTAAAAATTATAATTTTTCCGAGAGTCTTCCTCTTAATTTTGACAATTTTAAAAATTATAATTTCTCCGAAACTTTTCCTCTTAATTTTGACAATTTTAAAAATTATAATTTTTCCAAGAATTTTTCCTTTAATTTACTAATTTCTCAGAGATTTTTCCTCTTAATTTTCAGATTTAAGAATTTTTCCATTAATTTACTTATTTTTTCGAGATTATTCCTCTTAATTTTGACAATTTTAAAAATTATAATTTTTCCGAGATTTTTCCTCTTAATTTTGATAATTTTAAAAGTTATAATTTTTTTAACAATTTTTCCTTTAATTTAATAAATTTTTCGAGATTTTTCCTCTTAATTTTGACGATTTTAAAAATTACAATTTTTTCAACAATTTTTCTTTAATTTAATAAATTTTACGAAATTTTTCCTCTTAATTTTGACAATTTTAAAAATTATAATTTTTTCAACAATTTTTCCTTTAATTTAATAAATTTTCCGAAATTTTTCCTCTTAATTTTGACAATTTTAAAAATTATAATTTTTTCAACAATTTTTCCTTTAATTTACTAATTTTTCAAAGATTCTTCCTCTTAATTTTGAATTGAATTTTATTAATTATAAAGATAATTAAAATGTTGACGAAAAATTTTTGTTATTTTTTTAACATAATTTAATTTCTGCGAAGAATTTTATTATTTACGAAAATAATTAAAATTTTGAGAAGAATTTTATTATTAATAAAAATAATTGAAATTTTGTAGATAATTTTTAAAAATTTAAGAACATAATTGAATTTCCGTGAAAAATTTTACTATTTTTAAAAATAATTGAAATTCTGACGACAAATTAAAAAAACTTTTGAACATAATTAATTTCTGCAAAGAATTTTATTATTTACGAAAATAATTAAAATTTTGACGAGAATGTAAAAAAACTTTTAAACATAATTAATTATGTCTAATTATTATTAATTTTTCCTTTAATTTAATAAATTTTCCGTAATTTTTCCTCTTAATTATGACAATTTTAAAAATTATAATTTTTTCAAGAATTTTTCCTTTAATTTACTAATTTTTCCGTAATTTTTCCTCTTAATTATGACAATTTTAAAAATTATAATTTTTTCAACAATTTTTCCCTTAATTTAATAAATTTTCTGAGTTTTCTCCTCTTAATTTTGACAATTTATAAAATTATAATTTTTCCGAGATTTTTCCTCTTAATTTTGACAATTTTGAAAATTATAATTTCTCCGAGAGTTTTCCTTTTAATATTGAGAATTTTAAAAATTATAATTTTTTCAAGAATTTTTCCTTTTATTAAAATAATTAATAACAATTCGAGCAAATAATTATTCTTACTTTAATTTCAGTTAGAATAAAAAAAAAAATACAAAAACGATGGTAATTAAGAAATACTTTTTTAATATTAAAATTATATTATGATAATAATTACTTTTTTGCTAATTAAATACTGAATTAAATTAAAATAAATAATTTAATAAATGAAAATTGGACTGAAAGAAAATTCTCTCCAATAAAATTCTTTCAAATGACTTTATTCTCTGTCTCATAAATTTTATGCGATATTCATGCGCTTCTTAAAAATACCTGAATCGATCAACGCTTTCATCTGTAATGAATTTTTAAATTAAATTTTATAAATTTGAAATCCATAATTTTCCTCACTATTGTCAGGTCATTATGAATAATTAACAATTAATCAATTATACTATACACAGGGTAATGTATAGGTATGTTAATATCAATTACAGCTCATTATCATTATGTATTGATAATTAATCGTTCATTCATAATTACAAGCATAATTCACAATAGCTTCATCATAATAATAAATATACGATAAAAATTGTCTGCAAATAATTATATTTTGTTAAGTTAAAAATTGCAACATTCCAAACAATAATTATTATCGAATTATTAAATTTAATTATAATATAAATTAATAATAATAATAATAAATTATCAGAATTAAATAGTAAAAATTGTTCCTACAATTAAAATATTGAACCTCGAATCAAAATTATAATTAATAATTAGAAATAGTAGCAGAAATAAATTATGATGATAATAAAGAAAAAAGAGAAAATAAATAAAAAATAATAATAATTAATATTTAATAAAATAATAAAAAAATAATAAATAATATTAAAAATCATAAAATAACAAAAATAAATAATAAAAATGTATTTTAAATACATTTAAGTTATTATTCTACGGTTATTTTCATTTAAAGGAATAATTTTTTAATCAAACACGAATACAATCATAAGATTTTCGTAAACGCATTAAATTTTTAAACGAAAGAATTATGGTATTTTCTTTGCAAACTGGACGAAAAATTATGTGTTAAATTTTCATATTCCCAAGGTTTTTAACTTTCAAATGAACCAACTTTATTGTTTTCTTTTTTAATTTCAAAAGTTACTATTAAAAATATTGCGCAACGTATTAAAAAATAATTTATAAATTTTCAAGTTATTTAATTTACATTTTTAATTTTTATTACAATCAATAATGAATAAATATTTTACTCAAAATTATTTTCATAATTTCACTTCAATTATTATTTTCTAGATTTTTTAAATAAAATTCTTTTAAATATACATTAGAAAATAAGAACTTGAAATAATTTTAAAATATTTCGATTAAGCATTTTGAAAAAAATTAGTTGCATACAATTTTTAATTAAATGTATGAAAAATTCAGATTTTTATAGATTTTAATGCAAAACCTTTACAAAATTTAATTATTTCTAAAAATTGCAATTATTTGAAACTTTAACTAAAATTAATTTTTAAATCAATTTTTATTAAAAATTTCTACGAGAATTCAATTATTTAAATACAAACGTAGATAATTTATTGAATAATTGAATGTTTCTTAAAATTCAATTCTTGTACATATAATTTCATTAACAAAATTTTTGAAATAATTGAATTCTTTCGATGAATTTTAATTAAATTTTTAAGAATAATTACATTTTTCGAGGAATTTGAGTAAAGTTGTATTAAAAATAATTGAAATTCTGCAATGAGATTTATAACATATTTTTGAAAATAATTGAATTATTGCAAAGAATTGTAGAAACAAGTTTTAAACAATTGCTTTTTTTCCAAAAAATTTATGCAAATTCTATTTTTAACAAAAATTGAATTCCTGTGAAATTTTCATTATTTTTGAAAATAAATGAATATTCATATAGAATTTTGTCAAAATTGTTTTTAAATAATTGGATTCTTTTGGAAAATTTTATTAAAATAATATTATATACAAATTATTGACTTCTACTGACATTTTTGAAAATAATTGCAATTTTGCCATGAATTTTATTAAAAATTTTGAAAATAATTGAAATTTTAACATGAATTTTATTAAAATTCCCGAAAATAATTGAATTTTGTGGAAGAATTTTGCTATTTATTTATAAAGATAATTGAAATATTGACCACAATTTTCTTTAGATTTTTGAAAAAAAATTCAATTTCTATGAAGAAGTTTATTAATTTTTTAAATAATTAAATTCTTGTGATGAATATTGTTATTTATGAAAACAATTGAATGTTTCCACGAATTTTACTAAAATTTTTAAAAATAATTGAAATTTTGGCATGGATTTTATTAACATTCTTAAAAATAATTGAAATTTCAATCTTGAAATTAATTTTATAAAAATTTCTGACAATAATTTAATTTTGTTGAAGAACTTTGCTATTTATTTACAAAGATAATTGAAATATTGACCACAATTTTCTTTAGATTTTTGAAAAATAATTGAATTTCTATGAAGAAGTTTATTAATTTTTTAAATAATTGAATTCTTATGATGAATATTGTTATTTATGAAAATAAATGAATTTTTCCAGGAATTTTATTAAAATTTTTAAAAATAATAGAAATTTTGCCATAAATTTTATTAAAATTTTTTTAAATAATTGAAATTTTAAGAAGAATTTTGCTATTTATTTATAAAGATAATTGAAATGTTAACAACAGTTTTCTTTACATTTTTTAAAAATAATTGAATTTCTAGAAAGAATTTAATTAATTTTTTAAATAATTGAATTCTTGTGACGAATATTGTTATTTATGAAAATAATTTAATTTTTCCAGGGAATTTTACTGAAATTTTTTAAAATAATTGCAATTTAGCCACGAATTTTATTAGAATTTTTGAGAATAATTGAATTTTGAAATGAATTTTATTAAAATTCCTGACAATAATTGAATTTTGTCGAAGAATTTTGCTATTTATTTATAAAGATAATTGAAGTGTTGACCTCAATTTTTTTTTTAAATAATTGAATTGTTTTCGTTAAAAAAACATTTTTTTTCCTCTCAATCGTTGATCATAAACGTTTTGAACTTCGTAGACGTTTAATTTAAAACGTTTCGAATTTTTTAAGCAGAAATTTTCGCATTTCTTGAAAAATAAACACAAATTCTCGTTTGTGAGAGGATTTTCATGCCATCTAGGCGGAAATTTTAGGAACTAATGGCGCGAAATTCAAAAAAAGAAAAATTGAATTAATAAACTAATTGTAAAATTGAACAAAATTTATATCATATTAGTCATTTTGACTCAGATTGATCAAAGTTTTATATATAATTTGAATATTTAATTTGAAAGATTATCAATAATTCAGAAATAATTTCACGAGTAAGAAATTATTCACGTCACTTAATACAAAACCGTGAAATAATTCAACAACGCAATTAGAATGAATTTCAAATAGGTTCTTATTTGACAATAAGCTGAAGATTGTGTGACCAAGATTCCTGCTCGTCGTTTGGAAGGGAAATATACATTCCAGAAAGCTCTTGGTAATGATCATCGGTGGTTACAAGTGAAGGCGATAAATTCTTTAGAGATCTTTGTTTCTCAAATTACTCGACCCATTATCTCAATTGATCCTCGGAATATCCCCTTCTGACCCATTTCCAACCTATATATATACACTGTCCACACACAGATGCACGCGTACCAAAACCACCCCCACCCCACACCCCGTCCCTCTTGACACAAATACCATCTCCCGCGTTAAATATGTGTCTTTACCACAAGGTTACATATTCACTTGTATTATCTTGAATGCAGAACCTCATTCACTCACACCAAAACGTGAACCCTACCTGATCGTCCACCTGTCCATGTGAGCAAGTATGCGTAACAAGCGGTGCCCAATAAATCCATGGTTTAATTAAACTAAGTTTAAACGGGACTATCTACAAAAGCAGTTATATGCATTATGTCCTTAATCCATTGCTAAATCAATTATCGGAGTTATTCAACTATAGGCAGATTACGCTTTTCGGATAAATAAAAAAAAGAGGATGCCGGGAGGGTGAATTTAAATATAAATTTCCAAAATTGTAATCTCTCATCAATATATATCTCTCTTAGTCTCTTCTATGGTATATATCTATATTGACAAACTTTTCAGAAGAGAGTCACTTGTAAAACATATTTTACAGTTTAAAATTGAAAATTTTTTTAATTAAAGGCCAAAAATTTATGGCTTAAATTTTCCAGTGTGTGTACTTGAAATTTGTATGGTTTTTAATAGAAAGTATTTTTGGGAGAGTCATCCTTTTAAATCCACACACATACTCTGGGGGTAGAAATTTTTTTATAACCACTTGACGTTTATAAAAACGTACTTTCAATTAGATGTATAGAGAGTTCAGTTTTATTAACATTCGAGTTATAGAAGTACAAACCAAGTTTTTTTTTTAATTATTAGCCACCGTTTAATATTAGGATTACCAAAAAAATTTAATTTGGCTTTTCCCTGATTTCCAAACAAAATTTTCACTTTTTCCCTGACCCCAAAGAATATTATTAGATACTCAAAAAAATGCACCATTACCCAGTGAGAAATTGCCAATAGACAATCGCCAAGCATAATTATTTTCTAGAACTTTTAACTAAAATCATTTTTTAAAAAAAAATTTTATTATTTTATAAAAATAATTGAAATTTTTATTAAAATTCATTTTTAAATCAATTTTTATTATAAAAATTCAATGAGAATTCAATTATTTAAACAAAAAAATAAATAATTTATTGAATAATTGAATGTTTCTTAAAGTTGACTTCTTATAAAGAATTTTATCATCACATTTTTAAATAATTGAATCCTTTTGGCGACTTTTAATAAAACTTTTAAGAATAGTTACATTTTTCGAAGGATTTGATTAAAATTGTATTAAAAATAATTGAATTTCTGCTATGAATTTCTGTCATTTATGTAAATAATTGAATTTTTGAAATGGATTTTAATAAAAATGTTAAGAATAATTTCATTATTCCAGGAATTAATCTAAAATTGCATTAAAAAATAATTGGAATTCTGTGATGAGTTTTTTATTTTTAAAAATATTTGATTTCTTGGAACGAATTTTATTCGAAATCTTTACAAAATTCAATTATTTTAAAAAATTCATGCTACAATGCTTTTAATAATCAATTATTATCTAAAATTTTAACTGAAATTCATTTTTATGAAATGAAAATCAATTTTTATTAGAAAATTCTACGAGAATTCAATTATTTAAGTACAAAAATAAATAATTCATTGAATAATTGAATGTTTCTTAAAATTGAATTTTTATAAAGAATTTTATCAGAAAATTTTTAAATAATTGAATTCTTTTGACGATTTTTAATGAAATTTTTAAAAATAATTACATTTTTCGAGAAATTTGATTAAAATTGTATTAAAAATAATTGAAATTCAGCGACAATTTTTTTTATTTTATAAAAATAATTAAATTATTGCGAAGAAATTTATAAAAAAAAAGAAAATAATTGAAACTCTCTGAAATTTTTATCATTTATTAAAATAATCATATTACCGAGTGATAAAATCATTATTTTAAATTATAAGAATATTGTTACTTTAATTTTTTCAAAGTTATTTTCATTATTTCAATTCATTCATTATTTTCTACAATTTTTAGCAAAAAAAATTTTTTTAAGAATTTTAGAAAAAGTTTTTAGAGAATTTTCAAAACTTTCAAATTTATTAAATTCTACCACAAAAATTTCCAAACATTTTAATTTTAAAATCTTTTGAAATTTGAATTAATTCTACAAATTCTTTCTATAACTTTCTAAAATTCAATTATTTTCTAAAATTTTAATTGAATTCAATTTTTTAATTGATTTTGAAATCAAATTCCTTTTAGAAAGTTTTTGCAAAATTCAATTTGCGTAGAAGAAAATCAATAATTTATTGAATAATTAAATATTTCTTAAAATCGAATTCTTACAATGAACTTTATTAAAAATTTTTATTTAATTAATTTTTTTTTTGAAGAATTTTAATAAAAATTTTTACAATCATTGCTATAAATTTTATCATTAATGAAAATAATTGAATTCTTTTGACGAATTTTAATAAAAATTTTAAGAAATATTTCATTTTTCGATGAATTTGATTAAAATGGTATTAAAAATAATTGAAATTCTACGATGAGTTTTATTATTTTATGAAAATAATTGAATTTCAGAAACGAATTTGATCACTTATGAAACGCAACTCTTTTAAAATTGAATTATTTTTGAAATACTGAAGTAAAATTATTCATTAAATAATTTCTAAGTAGTAATTTTATGATTGTTTTTAAAGAATTTAGTTATTAAATAAAAAATTATTGTCAGAAATAGAAAAATTTGAAGGTTTTGTATTAGAATTCGTGGTATTTTCATAGTTTATGAGTAAAACAAAAAAGACTTTAAAATTCAGAATTTTCTTATAAATTTAAAAAATTTAATTTTTCCAGTACTTTTAATAAAAATCCCTAACTTTTCCCTTATTTCCCTGACCTGTGGCAACCCTAAATATTAATTATTAATTTAATTAAACTAAAGCGTGGCAATTAAAGAAAATAAATGTGGTTTAGTCGTAAGAATATAGAATTGTAAATCTACAAAAAAAAAGAAAAAATCAATTAACAATAGCAAATAAGAACAGTGACTAAATTATTAATTTAAGAAAATGTACACTAAAGTAATTTTTTTATAACCTCTTTAAATTCACCTCTAAGCATACGTTTAATTAATAAATACACTATTTGCAGAGTTCCATTCTGGCAACATTGAATTACAAAAGTACAAAACCACACCATACTCATTATGACAATACAATATCCACACAGTATAATATTTCACAAAACGGATCATTTTCCATTCAACACTAATAATACAGATCAGATAATTATTTTTAATTAATGTTTCATCCATTGCTTTTTAAATTTACAAATTAAAATATATATGTCGCTCACTCGCTGAGAATTTCATTGGATCAATTACACATTTGGAAAACAATTTTGAATTAGAATGGAATATCGACATGTATGCTCATTACAGTTGTATATGCGGCATAAAATACGAGTCATTAATTTAGTTAATCATGTTGGGAGTTTGTTTTAATTTGCTTTAAGCATACCCACTAATTATCACTAATGTGGAGAGGGTTAAATACCCTCGCATAGGAGATTACAAAGCTTTGAGCAAATGCCTATAATAGACACTGAACTACTCGTCAAGGGGATCCTAGTTTAGGCTCATAAACGAGAATAGAATCGATTGATTTGCGAATAGAGTATCAATCCATCAATGAAGCAATCTGCTTTTCAAATCCAATGATTATCTGACACTTCTGTCCACACTTGATATTGTGTGCGAACTTTATAATACAGCTAGGAAAAAATATTCCAAACTCTATAAAAAAATTTATTTTTTTAACTTGTCTATTGACGAATGTTCCAGAATAGAAAAGAAAATTTCTACTTGGTAAAATTAGAATTCTTACTTTCAGACTTTGCACTGGATAATTAATTTTAAAAAAGTAGCAAAAAGTAGGTTTTAAACTAAAAAAAGTAGTAAAAAAGTGGCTATCGAAATATTAAGCTTAACGACCAAAAAAACTCTTTTTAGACACTTTGCAAAACTGACAAAAATTCCATTCTATTTTTTATTTTTCTGGCTTTTTCCTAATTTTCATCAAAAATATTTACTTCTTTTTTATCCTACTAATAAATTGAATTCCTTCAACGAATTTTATTATTCATAAAAGAATTTAAATATTTATCAAAATAATTTAATTTTTGTGAAGAATTTTATGAACATTTTTAAATAATTGATTCCTTTCGACTAATTTTATGCAAATTCTAATTAAAATAATTAAATTCGTAAAAAAATTTTATTATTCATACGAAAAGAATTGAATATTTACGAAGATTTTTTAAAACAATTTTTTAAATAATTGAATTCTGTTTGGAAATTTTAAGAAAATAATAGATATATTGAAAATCATTGAATTGGGAAAAGTTTTTAAAAATAATTTAATTTTACAAAGAATTCTATTAAAAATTTTGAGAATAATTAAATGTGTGCGGCATTTTATTAAATTTTTTTGAAAATAATTGCATTTCTAAAAAGAATTTTATTATTTATGAAAATAATAAAATTGAATTCTTGCGAACGATTTTATTAGAATTTTTCAAAATAATTGAATTTACAAAAAGAAATTTATTACTTTTAAAAATAATTGAATTCTTCTAATGAATATTATTATTTATGAAAATAATTGAATATTGCAGAGAATTTTATTAAAATGCCTCAAAATAATTAAATTTTCGGGAATAATTTTGGTATTTATCGACATAATTGAATTTTTTCGAAAAATTATTTATGTAAATAATTGAATTCTTGGGAAGAATTTTATTAAAATCTAAAAGAATAATTGAATTATTTCAAAAAAATTAATTTAAAATTGTATTTAAAATAATTGATTTCTTTCGAACAATTTTATTGAAATATTTGAAAATAATTGAATTCCTGTTTGTGGAAATAATTGAATAGTTGCAAAGAATTTTATTAAAATTTTCATAAATAATTGAATTCCTGAGTAGAATTTTATTGTTATGAAAATAATTGAATTATTGCGAAAATTTTTATTCAAATGTTGAAAAGAAATTGAATTTCTGTGGAAATTTTTGTTATTTTTAAAAATAACAAAAAAAAAATATTTGTTATTTTTAAAAATAATTGAATTTTTGTGATAAATATTGTTATTTAGGAAAATAATTGAATTTTGCAAAGAATTTTATTAAAATGCCTCAAAATAATTAAATTTTCGGGAATAATTTTGTTATTTATCTTTAATAATTGAATTCTTTCGAAGAATTATTTATGTAAATCATTGAATTCTTGGCAAGAATTTCATTAAAATCTAAAAGAATAATTGAATTATTATTTTATAAAAATTAAATTGTTTATGTAAATAATTGAATTTTTAGGAAGAATTTTATTAAAATCTAAAAGAATAATTGAATTATTTCAAAAAAATTTAATTAAAATTGTATTTAAAATAATTGATTTCTTTCGAACAATTTTATTGAAATATTTAAAAATAATTGAATTCCTGTGAAAAATTCTAATAGTTTTGTAAATAATTGAATTCTTCCAAAGAATTTAAATAAAAACTTTTGTTTGAATAATTGATTTTTTTTGAGGAATTAAAATTAAATTTTTAAGAATAATTACATTTGTTGAGCAATTCTTGTAAAATTGTATTGAAAATAATTGAAATTCTTCGATGAATTTTATTATTTATAAAAATAATTGAATATTTGCAAAGAATTTTATTAAAATTTTCAAAAATAATTGAATTCCTGAGAAGAATTTTATTATTTAAGAAAGTAATTAAATTCTTGTCAAAAACTTTATTTGTGAAAATAGTTGAATTTTTTGATTAATTAATTTTAAATGGTATTTAAAATAATTGAAATTCTTTGGTTTTTTTCAACATTTTTTTGAAAATGATATTCTAAATTAATTGGATTCCTGTGTAAATTTTATTATTTATAAAAATAATTGAATTTTAGATGAACTTTTGTAAGTTTTTTTTAAATAATTAAATTCTTTTGCGAAATTTTATAAAAATACTAGATATTGAAAATAAATAAGTTTCGAATATTTTTTGATAAATAATGGAATCGTTTTAAAGAATTTGATTATAATTTTTGAGAATAGTTTTCTTATTTCTAGTATTAGGGAATTTAAAATTGTAAAGTAGTGTAAATTCTCAAAAAAAAAACAGAAATAGTACTTTTAGTAGTTGAAATATAAAAAAGTACCAAAATAGTAGCATAACGTAAAAAAAGTAGTAAATAGTAGTTTTTAGTAGATGAGAGCGAAGCCTGTAACTTGGTAGAAATTTTTCTTTGTCTTATTTTAATCTACAATTGTATTCACTATCGTTACGAATCTTTACGAACTAAATATCTTCAGTAATACCATATCAGATCTTTACAAAAACGATACTTTATCAAGTTGCTTCCATACGAATGGAGACTTGGAATTTCAATCGACTGGAAACTCAAGTTTCTCTCTTTTTACCCAAGTAGAACATAAATTACTTATTAATACAAAAAAATTTCATTTTCATATGACTTAACTTTCTCAAATTGCGACACACATTCCAGTTTTTAAAATAAATTCTACTGCGCAATAAATCATATTAAAAAAAAAATAAGTATACACCCCATTTACATGGCATCATCATTATATTAATACGACACAACATTCTTTTTTTTTTTTTTTTTTTGCTCCCTTATACGTTTACAGAATAAGGTTCAGATAACTTTTAGTCGAGAAAAAGTAAAACGACTTTCGTGATAAACTAAGACCTTTTACTAGAGAGAAGAACTCTTCGTTTCGCTGCGTTTTGATCTACCTGAGATTCTTGTATTTTCTCTCGAGAAATTGCATCTCCGTTACGCCCCTCTTTGGTAATGTGGATCCGGGCACGATTCCGACGCGACGGTGGAAAGAGGATCACAAGGATAATACATTAACTTGAGACTTCACAGTCGAAAGAAACGTTGAGATGAAAAAAAGAAGAAGTAGAAGAAGGAAGAAGAAGGGAGGAGGCGGTAAAAATTTCAGGTGAATAATTCACTGTACCAGAAAATTTTTACATAAACGCATTTCACCTTAATATTTCTGTCAAATGAATTTTTTTTCTCCACTTTCTTTTTAACGTGTAAATATAAATAATGCAATGAAAATATATTTCCCCCTCTATAGTGGGGGGGGGGGAATTTATTATTTAGGACTAAAAGATTATTTTTCCTACTTTTCCTGGTTTTGATTTAATTAAATTAATAATTAACCTTCACAGTAAAACGTGAGGTGTTAAAATAACGCCAGAATGGATAAACATAATTTGCAACAGTTTAATCCCTCTAGGATGAAATTAACACCAGAAAGGATTAAAATAATCTATTTTGGTGTTATTTTTCACTATAAATGAAATTTGACTATAAATAAAACACCAAAGTCAACGATTTGTAAAAACTCAACGAATTTAGCTTCTCCAGGAAGAATAGTAAGTTAGTTAGTAACTTACTAACTTAGTAACATAGTTACTAAATTCAATTGTGTTCAATTATTTTTAATGCAATTTTAATCGAATTCCTCGAAAAATGTAATTATTCTTAAAAATCTTATTAAAATTCGTCCAAAGAATTTAATGATTTAAAAAATTTGTTGATAACATTTTTTATGAGAATTTAATTTCAAGAAACATGAAATTAATCAATTATTTATTTTTGTATTTAAATAATTGAATTCTCGTAGAATTTGCTAATAAAAATGGTTTTAAAAACGAATTTCAGTTAAAATTTTAGATTATAATTAAATATTACAAGCATTATAACGTGGATTTTTAGAAATAATTAAATTTTGAAAAAGTTTTAAACTAAAATCATTGGAATTGTTAATTTTTCATATTTTTGACAAACAATTCTGAAGAATTAATTCTTTTTAAAAGTTTAATAGGATTTTTATTGAAATTATTTCAAGTTTTGATTTTTCAATATATATTTAATAGCAGAATTTCCGAGTAATTGAAATTTTGTAAAATTGAATTGCAAACGAATGAATTTAAAAATTCTCAAAGAACTTTTTAAAAAATTATTAAAAATAATGGATGTATTGAAGAATTTTAGTTAAAAACACAATAAAAAAAAATTCCATTTTAGAGAAGTTACAAATTATTGCAGAAATTCAATTATTTTCAAGATTAATAAAATTCTTCTTAAGGATACAATTATTTTTACTAATAATAAAAGTGATCGCAGCGTTTCAATTATTTTTCATCCAATTATAATTGAATTTCTTGAAAAAAGTAATATTTCTTAAAATTTTTATTTAAATTCGTCGAAAGAATTCAATTATGTAAAAATTTGTTAATAAAATTCTTTATGAGAATTGAATTTTGAGAAATATTCAATTGTTCAATAAATTATTTACTTTTGCATTTAAATAATTGAATTCTCGTAAAATTTATTAATAAAAATGGTTTTGAAAATGAATTTGAATTAAAATTTTAGATTATAATTAAATATTAAAAGCATTATAACGTGGATTTTTAGAAATAATTAAATTTTGAAAAAGTTTTAAACTAAAATCATTGGAATTGTTAATTTTTCATATTTTTGACAAACAATTCTGTAAAATTAATTCTTTCTAAAAGTTTAATAGGATTTTTATTGAAATTATTTAAAGTTTTTATTTTTCAATATATGTTTAATTGGAAAATTTCCGAATAATTGAAATTTTGTAAAATTGAATTGCAAACGAATGAATTAAAAAATTCTCAAAGAACTTTTTTAAAAATTATTTAAAATAATGGATTTATTGAAGAATTTTAGTTAAAAACACTAGAAAAAAATATTTAATTTTAGAAAAGTTACAAATTATTGCAGAAATTCAATTATTTTCAAGAGTAATAAAATTATTCCTAAGGATTCAATTATTTTTACTAATAATAAAACTCATCGCAGCGTTTCAATTATTTTTTATACAATTATAATTGAATTCTTTGAAAAAAGTAATTATGTTTATTCAAGTTTTAATAAAATTCGACAAAATAATTCAATTATTTATTAATCTGTTAATAAAATTCTTCATAAGAATTAAATTTTGAGAAACATTCAATTATTCAATAAATTATTTACTTTTACATTTAAATAATTAAATTCTTGTAGAATTTTCTAAGAAAAATTGATTTTCGTTTCATAAAAATGAATTTCAGTTAAAATTTTAAATTATAATTGAATATTAAAAGCAATATAGCGTGAATTTTTAGAAATAATTGAATTTTTGAAATTAATTTTTTTGAAAAAGTTTAATTGAATTTTCTTTTATATTATTTATTTTCTAATATGTATTTAATTAAATAATTTCGGAATAATTGAAATTTTGTGAAATTGAATATTGTAAACAAATGGATTTGAAAATTGCCAAAGAACATTTTCGAAAATTATTAAAAATAATTGATATAAAGTAAAATTGTAGTTAAAAATGTTTGAAAATAATAATTGAATTGAATTAATGAAAATAATTTTGAAGAAGTATAATATTTTCACGATATAAAATAATGATTTTATTACTTGGTCATCTTTAATTATTATAAAAAAAGAAGAAAGCGTTGACTCCGAGTCGAAGACTCGGAGTTATCGATATCTTCATGTTTTATAATAATTAAAAAATTAAATGAACTAAAATTTTATTCATTGTAAAAAATATCACCAAAATTGATTATTTTAATCTTTTTTGGTGTTAATTTAATCTGCAACACTTTTTAATACCTCACGATTTACTGTGATTAGGAAAAACGCAATTAATTACCTGACACCTGATTCATTAAATTTTACCCAAATAAATACGAACGAAAAAATAATTGATTTTCGCAAATAAATGTCAAATGCGAGGAGAATTTATGAGAATAATTTTCCAATTGAAAGTGAAATGAATTTGAAGTAAAATTGAGAAAATAAGTTTAAAAGGGGGTTAAGTTTAAAAATTTAAATGCCTGAATAAATGAATATACTGGAAAGTTTATGCATGAAGGAAGGATAATGCCTCATGTCTACCCGTTGCACTATATACAAGTAGCAGTAGTAGTATAAGCATTGGATAAGACTGAATATGGTGTGTCTGACCTGACGCTCTCTAGACCACTTAAATTAGTCCCTACTTAGCTGCTCAGTATATGGGTGAAGCCTGTTTGCCTAGGAGGTTATATGTGCGGTATGGCTTTAAGCTCAGATTAACCTCTATTTAACAGTTTAGAATTTCAATTCTAAGATTAAATCATCATTCCTTTATGGTTATTTGTGCTAATTAATTATTATATTTAGGACAAACTTTTGTTTTTCCTTTGAGAAGACTATTTTTGCAATTAACTTTTCTGAACAAGCAAAGTGATTAGTCAGAGTCAAGGTCTTTCAATGTGGTCACAGTTCAGGAATGTCAGGGAATTCAGAAAAAAATTTAGGAATTTTTATTAAAAGTAGTGAAAAAAATTAAACTTTTATAACTCATAAGAAAATTCTGAATTTTTGTATCTTTTTTGTTTAACTCATAAACTATGAAACTACCATACGAATTCTAGTATAAAACCTTCAATTATTATATTTTTGACAATAATTTACTTTCAAATAACTTAATTCTTCAAGAACTATTATAAAAATATTACTTACAAATTATTTAATAAATAATTTTATTTAAATATTTCAAAATGTTTAAAGAAATTCAATTATTTTCGCAAAAAAAAAAATTCTCGACAAAATTTTAATTATTTTTAAAAATAATTAAATTTTTCTTCAAAATTCAATTATTTTCAAAACTTTTTATAAAATTCTAAGCATATATGAAATTATTTTTATAAATAATAAAAATTTCACGCAACAATTTAACTATTTACAATTTTTTTTTATAAATTTCTTAGTAATAATTTAATTATTTTCGTAAATAATAATTTTCACAGAGATTCAATTATTTTTAATACAATTTTACCCGAATTTTGATATAAAAAATACTAAATTTAAAAAAAAAACTTATGTGAAATTTAGCATAATTATAAAAAAACAAATGGTTTCAATTTTAAATTTTTAAAAATTTCAATTCTCAATGAATTTAAATTAGAAATTATAAACAACTTAGATTTTTAAAAAATTTTAAGAATTCAAATTTTTCTGAAATTAGTTAAATTCTTTAATAAATTATATTCAAATTGATTATTAGAAACAAAGGATTAAGAAAGAAATTTTAGTTAAATATACTTAAAAAAATTGATTTTTGGAGAAGTTACAAATGATTGCCGAATTTCAATTCTTTTCAAAAATAATAAAATTCTTAGCAGAAATTCAATTATGTTCCAAATTTTTAAAAAAATTCAAGTCTACATTTCAATTATTTTTACAAATAATGAAATTCTTCTTTTTAAATCAATTATTTTTAAAAATTTTAATAAAATTCTTGACAAAATTTCAATTATTTGAAAAAAAATTCTTCAATTCAATAATTTTTTATTATCTACCATTTTAATAAAATTTTTCAAAAGAATTAAATTATTTTTTAAAAAAACTTGGACAAACTCCAAACAAACATTTAATTATTTTCATAAGTAATAAAATTCTTTTCAGAAATTTGTCGAAAGAATTCAATTATTAAAAAATTTGTTGATAAAATTCTTAATTAGAATTCAATTTTTCAATGAATGATTTATTTTTGTATTTAAAATTTTAAATCAATGAATTCTCGTAGAATTTTTTTTTATTAAAAATTGATGTAAAAATGAATTTCAGTTAAAATTTTAAATAATAAATAGGTAATTGAATATTAAAGGCATTATAGTGGAAAGTTTTTATAAATAATTGAATTTTGAAAAGCTTTCAAATTAAAATCTTTGAAAAAGGCGTAAATAAAAAAGTTTAACAGGAATTCAATTATTTACAAATTTTTTTATAAATTTTTTCGCAATAATTCAATTATTTTCATAAATAATAAAACTCAGCGCAAAATTCCAATCATTTTTAATAAAATTTTAATAAAATTCCTCGAAAAATGTAATTATTCTTAAAAATTTTATTGAAATTCGTCAAACAAATTCAATTATTTAAAAAAAAATTTGATAAAGTTTTTAATGAGAATTGAATTTTTAGAAGCATTTCATTATTGAATAAATTATTTATTTTTGTACTTAAATAATTGAATTCTAGTAGAATCTTCTTATAAAAATTTATTTTAAAATTAATTTTGGTTAAAATATTAAATAATAATTAAATATTAAAAGTATTATAACGTGATTTTTTTTTAGAAATTATAAAATAAAATAAAAATTATTTTATTTAATTTGAATTATTATGAAACATAAAGAAATCGATGACTCCGAATCGAAGACTCGGAGTTATCGATATGTATTCAAGGTTAATATTAAAATGTCAAAATAAAAATCAAATTGATTATCAAAGTCAAATTACAAAATCACTCCTTTGTCTGACTAAAACTGACTTTTACTACTAATACACCTTTACTACTAGTATTTTAAATCGTTCAGTCTGACTAAAATTGTTTTTCACTACTGCGTCTACAATATCACGTAACTTCAATTTTCAACAACAAAAAAAAATAAAAATTTGAAAGAAAAATTAAAAATTCAAAAAATAGTAATTTCCCTTGATCCTTTTTGAAAAATATATAATGAAAATAGACAACACTACGTGCAGTATTCAAACCACAACTTTGGAATAAATAATAATGTTGAAATTCGTTTAAAATTCTCTGGGTGATTCTTTCTCCCTTCGCCTCTTTTTTTATATTAAAAGCCATTTGCATAATAACTAAAGAGAGATACAGCGACGACCGATCAGATTAAATGCAAATCTCAATGCGTTTAAAGTTGTTATGGTTCAGGCAGAAAATATAACAACACTGCCCCCTGTCAGCGTGATTCAATTAACACGCGAGAGATTGTTTCATTGTTAATTAAATTCCACATGCGATGAGGCTTGAAAAACTACACGAGTATTTAATCAACTCCTCGGGAACAATAAATCTAGTCAACTTTTCACCGCAGTTTATACAAAACATTCTGCAAACTACCTTTTTTCTATCTCTCTCTCTCTCTCTCTCTATCCACGGTGGACTAAGACTAAAAAGGGAAAACTTTATAGCATTGTCAACGATGCACATTGTTCTCAAACATGACTCCATGAACTTCATGAATGTAGACAATGAGCAACTATTTTAAAGTTTATTACAAACGTGTGTTATTTTTCTACGAGGGGAGCAAAAAAAAAAAAAAAAAGAAAGAAAATGAATATTGCACGAACAAAAAAATATTGAAAATATTTTTCATATAAAACGTGATTGTCATATTTCAACGGGGGAAAAAAATATTGGAGAAAAAAATAGTTGAAAATTTGTTGGAGAAAGTAATTTAAAAAGTAATATTTGAAACCAGGGATTTGTAGGTGTATAGTTGATGAATAATTTTTGAAAATAATTTTTTCAAAAATCGAAAAAGATTTTATGAAATATTTGCGTGAAATTAAAGTGTGTAAAGGTAAACAAAACTCACCGTTCGGTCGCCAGGATGTTTAACGTGACAGTTTAATTCTGCCATTTGACCAACGATTGCCGTCACATTTCGCGGCGAGACGTCGTCAAAATAAGGTTTATCCCACGCTCTTGTGGGCTTATTACTCCCTGCAACGACGCTGGCTAAACTAGAACCACCTGAAACATAAATAATTACGCTGTTATTATATTAACATTATAAATTAATTATTATTAACAGCGCTGGAAATTAATTATTATTCTTAATAACACTAGAAATTAATTATTATTAACAGCACTACAAATTCATTATTATTAAATTATTAATAACACTATAAATAAGTTATTATTAACAGCACAAATTCATTTGTTTACAATTCAATTTTACAAAATTTCGATTGAGCGGAAATTCTTCAATTAAATATACCTACTTAGAAAATAAAAACTTGAAATAATTTTGAAAAATTTCGATTTAGTTTTTTGAAAAAAATTAGTTTCATAGAATTTTTATAATTAAAAGTATGAAAAATTCAGATTTTCAGAAGATTTAATTTAACTTTTACAAAATTCGATTATTTCTAAAAATTGCAATTATTAGTAAATTCTCAAAAATTCAACATTTTATTTAAAACTTTAACTGAAATAACATGAAAATATCGATAACAAACAATTTGTAAATAATTGAATTTCTATAAAATTTTTTCTTTTTCACAAAAGATTCTAATTTTTAAGCTTTTCAAAATTCAATTATTTTTAAAAAGTTCCCTTTACAATGCTTTTAATATTCAATTATTATCTACAATTT
Organism: Leptopilina syphax; assembly: GCA_032872505.1. Taxonomy (NCBI): domain Eukaryota; kingdom Metazoa; phylum Arthropoda; class Insecta; order Hymenoptera; family Figitidae; genus Leptopilina; species Leptopilina syphax. Next base: position 31,345,339 of record CM065470.1, read on the forward strand.
TAATTAAAATTCATTTCTAAATTAATTTCTGATAAAAATTTTTACGAAATTTCAATTATTTAAATATAAAAATAAATCATGCATTGAAAAATTTAATTTTTCTCAAAATTGAAATCTCATAAAGAATTTTATCAACAAATTTTTAAATAATGGAATTCTTTCGATGAATTTTGAAAAAAATTTTAAGGATAATTACAATTTCGAGAAATTTGATTAAAATTATATTAAGGGCATTTGAACCATGACGTCACAGATTTAAAACTAATGCTTTGCACAAACTGTGACGTCATCAAGGTTCAAATCCCCTTAAAAATAATTGAAATCCTGCTACGAGTTTCATTATTTATGATAATAATGGAATTATTGCGAGAAAATTTTATTACCTATGAAAATAATTAAAAATCTATAAAACATTTTATTATTTATGAAAATAATTGAATTGCCGTCAAATTTTTAATATTCATGAAAATATTAAATGTTTTTCAAATAATTTTGTAATTCTTTTGGAAAATTTTATTAAAATGGTAGATATTAAAAATTATTGAATTCAGGAAATTTTATGAAAATATTTGAAATTCTACGAAGAGTTTTATTATTATCATCAATAATTAAATTATTGCGAAGAATTTTATAAAAAAAGTTTCAGACAATTGATTTTTTTTTAAATTTATGCAAATTCTAATTCTATTATTAATAACTGAATTCCTGTGAAATTTTCATTATTTTAGAAAATAATTGAATATTCGTGTAGAACTTTGGCAAAAATGTATTTAAAAAAATATATTTTTTTTTTTGAAAATTTTATTATTAAAATAGTCAAATATAGAAAAACATTGAATAAAGAAAAATTTTTCAAAATAATTGAAATTTCGCAATGAAATTTATTTAAATTTTTGAAAATAATTGAATTTTGCAATAAATTTTATTAAATTTTTTGAAAATAATTGAATTCTTGAAATGAATATTGTTATTTATGAAATTAATTGAATTCCTGCGAATAATTTTATTATTTACGAAAATAATAAATTAAATCCACAAAAAGAATTTAAAAAATTTATAAAAATAATTGAATTACTGCGAAGAATTTTATGCAAAAATTAAAATTATTTTAATTTTTTCAAAAGAAATTTTGCAAATTCTATTTTACAGAATTCAATTCACAGGAAAAAAATTAAATTTCACAGGAACTCAAGTTCCTATAAAATTTTTATTTGGAAAATAATTGAGTGTTCGTGTTGAATATTATCAAAATTTTTGTTTAAGAGGCATTTCACGTCAGAAATATCACGATTTGCAAAGGGTATGCCGATTTTCGCAAAAGTTCGTGGGATTATAGTTCTATATAAGAGACTTCTTTCCCCCAAATTTTTTCAAAAAAAATTCAAAATTGTTGAAGATACGCCATTTTGAATTTTAATATTAATTTTATAAAATTTTGAATATCTCGAAATATTGTTTATGGATTTTTATGAAATTTACACATTTTTCAGGTAAAAGTATGTACTTTAAAATGCAAATAAAGTTAATAAAAAAAAATTAATTTTTAAATAAAAGAATTTAAAAAAATTTTTTAAAACAATTTTTTGTTTATTTACTCCTCTCTGAGAAAAATGTTATTAACATATTTGGATTCCTCATGAATTCACCTTTAATTTCATAAAAAAAAATTGATTGAGACTCAACTGGTTCCGGAGATATTGAATTTTTTGTAAAAAATAGTCATAGTTACAGCAGCAATGCACGACTGCGGTAACGTACTACGCGACTTGTGCAGTATGGTGCTATGGCGCGGCGACGCTTTTTTTTTTACAAAAAATTCAATATCTCCGGAACCAGTTGAGTCTCAATTAATTTTTTTTTATGAAATTAAAGGTGAATTCATGAGGAATCCAAATATGTTAATAACATTTTTCTCAGAGAGGAGTAAATAAACAAAAAATTGTTTTAAAAAATTTTTTTAAATTTTTTTATTTAAAAATTAATTTTTTTTTATTAACTTTATTTGCATTTTAAAGTACATACTTTTACCTGAAAAATGTGTAAATTTCATAAAAATCCATAAACAATATTTCGAGATATTCAAAATTTTATAAAATTAATATTAAAATTCAAAATGGCGTATCTTCAACAATTTTGAATTTTTTTTGAAAAAATTTGGGGGAAAGAAGTCTCTTATATAGAACTATAATCCCACGAACTTTTGCGAAAATCGGCATACCCTTTGCAAATCGTGATATTTCTGACGTGAAATGCCTCTTAATAGTTGAATTCTTTTAGGAAATTTTATTTAAATAGTAGAATACTAAAAGTCAATTAATTAAGAAAATTTTTTAAAAATAATTGAATTTTGCAGTGAATTTTATTAAAATTTTTAAAAATAATTGAATTTTATTACTTTTGAAAGTAATTACATTTTACTACTCTTGAAAATAATTGAATTCTTGTGATGAATACTATTATTTATAAAAATAATTGAATTTTGCGATAATTTTTATTAAATTCCTGAAAATAATTGAATTTTATTAAAATTTACGAAAATTATTGAATTTGTCAATGAATTTTGAAAATAATTGAATTCTTGTGATGAATACAATTATTTATGAAAATAATTGAATTTTTCAATGAATTTTTTTTTAATTTCTTAAAAATAATTGAATTTTGTCAAAGAATTTAGCTATTCATTTATAAAGATAATTGAATTTTGCGATAATTTTTTTTTAAATTCCTGAAAATAATTGAATTTTATTAAAATTTACGAAAATCATTGAATTTGGCAATGAATTTTGAAAATAATTGAATTCTTGTGATGAATACTATTATTTATGAAAATAATTGAATTTTTCAATGAATTTTTTTTTAATTTCTTAAAAATAATTGAATTTTGGCGAAGAATTTTGCTATTCATTCATAAAGATAATTGAAATGTTGACGAGAATTTTTTTTAAAATCTTCAAAAATAATTGAATTTCTGGAAAGAATTTTAATATTTATTAAGATAGTTGAATTCCTTCAAAGAATTGCGTTGAAATTTTTCAAAAATATAGTTCATTAAATGATTTATAAGGTGTTTTTTAGGATTTGTGGTAATTTCATAGTTAATGAGGGAAACAAAAAGACACAAAAATTAAGAATTTTCTTATAAATTCTAAACATTAAATTTTTTCCAGTACTTTTAATGAAAGTCCCTGATTTTTCCCTGATTTCCCTGACCTGTGGCAACTCTGTAATTATTATTAACAGCACTATAAATTGAGTATAATTAGCTTAATGGTCATTTAAGCTCATGACCCGCAGTAGTAACGTTACGTAAAATTTTAGGCCTAATTTGACTAAAAAAAACTAGAAACCAATATTATTATTTTTTAATAAAGTAAAACTAATGACATTGATAAAATGAAAACCAACTAAAAAAAAAGTTCCCGTCATATAAAATTCAGTGAAATGAAAATTCTCTCCGAAATTAGTTCAAAAGCCTATTATTAATAATCCCCAGTTATTATACATATCACTTATCAATTTCCAACAATATGTTCGAAATTAGTTGAAATTACTGAAAATATATATATATATAATATGAAAGCAATCAAAAGCATTAGGTCTTCTCATTATGCAGCATTACAACTAAATAATCCAAATGAATGTTGGACTTGTAGATTAATATCTAAGTTTAACAATGGATATATAAATCGACTTGTTAGCAATGTAAACTAAAAGGCTTGAGGGTGAGTCCAGAAATTGGTGAATGCAACAGTTCTGATTGCGCAATTGCTCAGCGAGAGACAGAGAAACACTATTTTCAACACGCAACTCTACATTATTGCAGTGTGTTTGAACTTCATAGTGCGCAGTGTGCAGCTATGTATAGCGTTTCAGATGTGGAACTTTGCCGATAGCGGAAACATCGATTTTGCTTTTCCAATGTGGCAAAGGGTTTCTCACCACTCCCCACCGCCCTCTTAGTCGTTTATTCCGAACAGTTTAGATAGGTTCGAGTGCACAGGTCACTTGTGTAGATAATGCATATTATAAACTATTCTGTTTACATAATCACTATCTATACCATGTTTTGCCCTCCATTTCGATTTTCAGTTGCTTTACGATTACGATACTAAATTTCTTTTTATATTTTTAATTTTATTTTTATTCGTGGAACACATTTTAGAAGGTGAAAATTTATTTTACTTTACAAAATTTTTTACACGTTCTGCTCGTTATACAGTAAATATTTATTTATTATATTTATTGCTTCCTCGTGTGGAAGCATTGTTTCACCGAAAATTTTCAAACTCGATTTTTTCACATATTTCGCTACGTTTCCTGAACTCGGAAAGTCAAAAATCACGTTTTCAAAAAATGTTCTGTATATTTGTGTCTATATGTTAATATCACATTTTTAAATAAATATCTCAAGTTATTTAAGAGCTAATATTTTACAATTTTTACAAAAAAAAATGTAAAAAAATTTTCATTTTTTTTTTTTTTTGTCATTTTTATTGGAAGGCTGTTATAAATAAAAAATATATCATTTTTTAAGAACTATTATACACTTATTATAAAATTATTATTTATAAATTATTGAATGAATAATTTGACTTATGTTAGGTTTTCCAAGTGATTTTTAATTAAAAACACTTAAAAAATTGAATTTTAAAGTTACAAATGATTGCAGAAAAACGATTTTTTTCAAGAAATAAATTCTTCTCTGAAATTCAATTATATTCAAATTCAAACATTTTAATAAAATTATTGATGATATTTCAATTATGTTCCAAATATCTCCTCAATTCAATTACTTAAAAAAAAAAATTTGATAAAAATCTACTCAAAGATTTAATTATTTTCATATAAATAACAATTTTACTGGAATTTTCGTGAAGAACTTTATAACATTTTTTTTAATAATTGAATTATCTGAAGGAATTTTCTGAAAATAATTGAATTTCAGACAAGAATTGTATTCTTCCTAAAATTAATTGAATCCTTGAGAAAAATTAAAAAAATTTTTTTTTAAACAATTGAATTTCTACAAAGAATGCTATTTACTTGTGAAAATAATTAAATTCCTAAGAAGAATTTTAATATTTATGAAAATAATTAAATTCTTGCAACGAATTTTAAAATAAGTTTCTTAAATAATTTAATTTCTTTCAATCAAAAATAATTTTTTTTTTTAATTTGTATTTTAAATAAAAGAATTTATAAGAAAATTTTGATTGCTTATTGAAAATAATTGAAGTTTCGTGAAGATTTTTATTAAAATTTTTTTTGAAATAATTTCAATTATTTTCAAAAATTTTCTTAAATTCAATGATTTTTAATTTCTACTATTTTAATAAAATTTAATTATTTTCATAAATAATAATTTCACACGAATTTAGTTATAAAAATCTTCGCAATAATTCAATTATTTTCAGAAATTATAAAATTCTTTTTAAGAATTCAATGATTTTCATAAACAATAAAAAGTCATCGCAGAATTTCAATTATTTTTAATAAAATTTTATTTGTAATTTAAATTAAATTTTATTTGCATTTTAAATGACATTATCCTTAAAAAAATTTATTGACAAAAAATTGTACTAATTTCTATTCAAATGCAACGTTTCATTGTTCAAAATGTCGAAAATTGAATTCTTTACCGTTCCACTGAAACGAATTTGAAATTTAATTTGTTTTTTATTTAAAAGGAAAAAGATTTGCCATTTGACTAATTTTTGTTTTGATTGTTTGTCATATTTTTTCTCGAAAAAGAAAAGAAAAGAATTGAAAGAATTTTTTCATTTTTAAAATTTGTGTATGTAGTACAAATTTTTCAACAAATAAAAATTTGATAGCATAAAAAAATTCTGTGGAAAAATATTTTCTCTAAAAATTTGTGTCAATCGAAAGTAAATTAGAGAAGAATTCAAAAAAATAAAAATCCACTAGGAAGAAAATTTTGTTAAATAAAATTCGATAAGGTAAAAATTTCAATTAATGAATTCCAGTGTTTATTTTCATAGTCTCATAATAAGTTACTTGACAATAACAATAATAAAGCCAATTACGTACATTTCTCTACTAAATAAAAAGTTAAAAAAAATAAAAGAGTAAAAAAAAATTATAACAAATAACGACTATATTTAAAAATAATAATTCTTTTAGTCTTCATACCAATTCAATTCTGAAAAATGCACCTGGACAATGAGGTATTGCAAGTTATGAAGTTATTTTCCAATTTGATGGATAAACACGAAGAGGAAATTTCGATTCGGAAATTGGTTCGCATATGCAATACGGAATTTTAGGGAAAACCATAAAACCGACAACGACAATACAGTAGTTTATGAACAAAAAATTTATATTGATTATATCTATATGTATGAAAAGTTGGAAAGTACGATAATAACTATAAAAGGCAAATAGTCTTATGTTTCGTATATATTTTCATATTCTTTAAAAACATTTCTTTTAAGCAATGAATTGTTGGATTTTTGATGAATATGTAAATTTTTTTCTACTTTTCCACTGTGTTCTTGATGAGTAGAATGAAGAGATTGCTACCATTAGTTTAATTGTTCAGCGATTTAAATTATTGAAATTCGATGCAGCTCATAATTTGCAAATTTCTCTAATTAAAAAAATATCCGAAGAATAAATTATTATCTGATGATGTAATTCTTGGGGTGAAAGTTTTTAAAAAATTAATATTCAATGCTGATTGAAATTTAGACTTCATTCTTTTAATACTCAAAGAATTTTTTATTTCGAAAAAAAATTTAATGAAACTTGGACGTTTTCAGATTTGGATGAAAAATATTATAAAAGTGTCACTTAAAGTGTTATATACGGAAGAAAAGAAAACAGTTTACTATTCGATTTTCTTTTCTTCTCTCTGCGTTTACTATAGTGACACATTCAGAAAGAAGATTTATCTGACGTTTTTTTAAATCACTTTTTGAAAAAAAAATTTAACTCTTTCTGCCCTTTCTGATTCAATTTTCAATTCAAATTCATAATGCAAATTGAATATATGATTTTACTTCTTGAAATGATTTTAAAAAACGATTATGCTTCAAATTGCAAATTGATATTCGGTGTTTTTTTTTCAAATGAAGAGAAATCTCGTATAAAATTTTCCTCCGAGTTCAGCTTCTACACGTATCACTGCAGCAAAAAAAAAAAAAAAAAAAAAAAAAAAATAGAAAAAAATATCGAATTCAGTCTTTAATTTTTCAATCGGTTTTCGCACTTACTATCCTGATGCAGCTTTTTCGAGATTGGCACAGTCACTCGATCGGTGCACGTGTTTCCATCTGATCCATTGGAGAGTGATTCACAGACTGATGAAACGGGATGTCAATTTCTCAAGAGAGTGAACTCGTGCTTCAACGCGAGTATCAAAAACTATTCAATTGATTACGTGATCGAAAAAATGTTTTTTTCTTTTTGCTTGAGAAAAATAGTGATAATTTCTTGGGAAAATTTTTTATTTAGAAAAAAAATTACACACTTTTGTAAATTAATGGCGAGTAAACTGTAATTTTTTGTCAAGATTGTGGTAGACTTTCAAAACTTACAGAGTAAACTTTCTCAGGCTTTGCACTCGATAATTAATTTTCAAAAAGTAGAAAAAAGAAGCTATCTTCAAAAAAAAAATTATAATTTTTCAAAAGAATAATTTTTTTCCTAATGTCTAAATTAAATTATTCAAACTTGAACAATTTTTGTTAAATAAATGTTTAAATACTCCTTTATTTTGCCACGGGAATTATAAATTTAAATATAATTTTAATATAAAACTTTTTTTTAAATATAAATATTCCTAAAAATTACAAATTTAATTCTTTCAAAATTCAATTTTTTTAGAATTTTTAAATAAAATTGTACAAAACTTTAATAATTTTTTAGGACAACAGATTCATAATTTTTTAATTAATAATTATCTAGAATTGCAACTGAAATTCATTTTTAAATCAATTATCATTAGAAAGTTCAGAGAGAATTCAATTATTTGAATATAAAAATAAATAATAATAATAATTGATAGAATAATTGATTTCAATTTAAAATTGAATTCTTATAAAGAATTTTATCAAATTTTTTTTTAAATAATTGATTCATTTAGAAAATTTTTATTATTTATGAAGAAGCATACTTTATAAGAAATTTTGAAAATAATTGAATTCCAGCGAAGAATTTTATTATTTATGAAAATACTTGAATTTTCGTAAAAAAAAAAATTATTATTTATGATAATGATTGAATTCTTGCGAAAAATTTTATTAAAATTATTAAAAGTAATTGAGATTTTTGGAAGCAGATATTGTGAGAAATTTTGAAAATAATTGAATTTTTTAGGGGTATATTTTTGAAAAACTTTGAAAATAATTGAATTCCTCTAAAGAATTCTACTATTTGTAAGAATAATTGAATTCCTGCAATGAATTTGATTATAATTTTTCTAAATAATTTAATTTTTGTGAACAATTTTTAAAAAATTTTTTAAAAATTATTTAATTGTTTGGAATAATTTAATTTAAATTGTATTAAAAATAATTTTTAATTTTGTGATGTATTTTATTATTATGAAAATAATAACATTTTTCCAGGAATTTAATAAAAATTTTATTGAAAATAATGAAATTCTTATAAACAAATTTCATTAAAATGTTTTAAATCATTGATTTCATTAATTTTTTGTACAAATTGTAATGTAAATAATTGAATTTCTGTGAAAATTTTATTATCTATAAAAGTAATTGAATTTTTGTAAAAATAATTATATTCTTTTCAGAAATTTTATTAAAATAATTGAATTTCAGCCAAGAATTTGATTATTTGTGAAAATAATTGGATTCCTGAGAAAAATCTTTTTAAAGTTTTTGAAAATAATTGAAATTCTACAATAAAATTCTATTTTTTTTTAAAATAATTGAAATTCTACAAAAAATTCTATTATTTGTAAAAATAATTGAATTTCTGCGAAAAATGTTTTTAAAGTTTTTGAAAATAATTTAAATTCTACAAAAATTTCTATTATTTGTAAAAATAATACGAAAAATACTATTATTTGTAAATATAAAATAAATTAAATTGTTGAAATAATTGAATTCTTCTGAGAAATCTTATTAAAATAATGAAATTTCAGTCAAGAATTTTATTATTCGTAAAAATAATTTAATTCTTGCGGAAAATTTCCTTAAATTTTGTGAAAATAACTGAATTTCTACAAAAAATTTTATTATTTGTGAAAATAATTGAATTTTTACGAAAATTTCTATTGTTTGTGAAAATAATTGAATTCCTAAGAAGAATTCTATTATTTGTAAATGTAATTAAATTCTTATAAACCAATTTTACTATATTTTTTTAAAAATAATTAATTTCTTTCAAAAAAGATTATTAAACTGTTTTTAATATTAAATTGATGTCATTGAATTTTTTTTTTTTTGAAAATTGTATTTTAAATAATTGAATTCCTGTGAGAATTATATTATTAATGGAAATAATTAAAGTTTCGTGAAGAATTTTATTAAAACTCTTTTTAAAATCATTTCTTTTGAGAAATTTCTTTAAAATAGTAAATATTAAAATAATTAAATTTCAGTATAAAATTTCGTTTTTTGTGAATGTAATTGAATTCCTGCGAAGAATTTTATTAAAATTTTTCAAAAGAATTGAATTGCTGAGAATAAATTTATTAAAATTTTTGTGAATAATTTTATTTAAATTTTTTTGGAAGAATTTTTTTATCCGAGGCTTTAATAGATTCAAAGTAGTGGAAATTCTTTATAAAAAGAAAAAATTAGCTTTTAGTATGAAAAATTTTAAAAAAGTATAAAAATAGTAGCAAATCTTAAAACAAGTAGTAAATAGTAGGTTTTAGTAAATTAATGCGAAGCCTGTTGCTGCAATCTGCATAATAACTTTCTCCAAGCTTGCACTGCAATTTTCCTGCAATCTTACAAATTAATTGGACGATTCTATATTAAATGGAAATATATATACAATAGTTGTCACACCTGTGAATGTAATGCTCACCTACGCTCACAGTTGAAAATGTTGTTTTATGCAGAAATGTTCTTCAGCGTAAAGGCTTAAAATACATTCGACTATATGTGTTTGAAAAGCAAAGCTTATTTTGATAAGCGAGGTTGGGTAACTAACTAGTGGAACACGTTGGACAAAGGGAAACATGAGATTCTAATTAGCGAATTAATATATTCAACAAAAGATAGACTTGTCACTGACCCGATTGCAGAGTTTGTATTATAATTCACATGTCGAATATTGTTTAAGCCAAAACTTTTGCTAAATGTAAAAAGTAAATTAATTTACTTTCTGTTATAAATCATTTGTAACTGTCATGTATGTATAGAATTAATTGCAATTCAAAAAATCATAATTTAGATTTAATTGCTTTTATTACAACTTTTATTGAATTTCACTTTTTAATTAGCATCTAAAAGTTAATTCATTACTCGCATAAACTTTTCATTTTTCAAACATTAATGTTTGCATAAATTTATTTTACCACTCCTTTAAAAATGCTTCATAAAAATTTCAGACTTTACTTCAAAAAAATTTTCAGACCTTTTAAAATTTGAAAAAATTCATTAAATAGTAAATTTTTCTATAATGTAAATTTTTAGTAATTTATTTTAATTTTACCAGAGAGTTCTTCTTGAGAGGAGCTTTGAAAAATTATAATTTTTATAATTTATACTCTCTCCCCTTGCATCTAGAGAGCGTCAACCTCTCAGACTTCATTTATTTCTTTCTCTCTTTAAAAGGGCTTTGATAATTTAATAAAAGGACAAAGCTTGATATCACGATCTTGAGAAACCTTTTAAGGTAAAAGAGACTACTTCTCATTTTAACAGCACCCTTAGATGGTAAATGTGTTAGAAATAATAATGTATAGTGAACTTTATGATGAGAGTAATATCCTTTAATAATGTACCTGAAACTTACTTTGTTATTAATGTTAAATTTAACATTAGCTAATTAACAATCAAACATTACGACCAAAAAAAGTTTATGTTCTTAATAAATTAAAGTGAATATTCACAAACTTTGGGGTGAATTTCATGATTTTACAATTAGGAGATAAATTGTTTTAGTTTCGAAGGAAAACATTGGGAGCTTTGAATTTATCAGTCGAGTGAGAAATTATTGCCAATAACTGACGATTGATTAAATATTGAAACTACTCATTGCTAAAATTCAATCCATATTCGAATGACAAACTTTGACTTTAAACACTGCACCAGAATTCCCTCGAAAAAACTAACTTCACAAATACGAAATAATCACGAGGATTAAATTTACTTTATTAATATAATATTTGTTCACGGAATTAATTAATTTAAAACTATAAATTCTATATAAATAGGGTAAGTGCGTCAATTGCTGCGGGTGCTTCAGTTTCTGCGGCATTTTAATAATTTAAGTGAATACATTTGTTCAGGGCACAAATAATTTTGAAATTTTTTTTAAAAATTACTTAACGATGTAAGTTTTAAAATAGATATAGGAAGTATATACCAAAACATAATATTTATGTATTTTATTTTAATTAAAAGTTGACGTGTTCAAGGTTTTATTTATTTTCATTGCTAACTTTGCTGGCGGTGCAAAAATACCTACATAAAAAAGGCTTTATTATTGTTTTTAGACTTAAAGTGGTTATTACTATGATGATTTTAGATAAAGAAAACCTTGTTTTAAAAGAAAAATTAAACTTTACTTTATTTTTGTCTGTTATTATATTTTATTTTTAAGAGTAGTAATTAACACAGAATTTGGGCTTGATTTAATTCCTGCGCCCTCAGAAAATCAACTAAGACTGGTTACAATAGACTATCTATTTTGAAAAAGAGCAAGAAAAAATTATGAAAATGAAAGAAAAAATGAAGATTATGGAGGAAAAACTAAAGAAAATTTAATAAATACATAAATTAATTAAGGAAGAATTCTGTTATTAAGTTTTAACTAAATGTTTCAAAAATGTGATAATTCAGGAATTATTTGTTACTTTTGTTAATATATGATATATATTTATTTTTAATAAATTTATATTCTATTCAATTAAACATTGATTAAAATCATTGTCCCATTTTGATTTCATAGTAGTTTGCGGTATTATACACATAAACACGAAATTATGCGCAGAAACTGACCCACAGGAATTGAATTCGCGCAGCAACTGATGCGCAGCAACTGACTCAAACGCGCAGAATTAAACGCATTGAATATTATTTTTAATTCATTAAATTTATTAAAATAAATTATATTTTAGAGATGTTATTTATTGTAAACATATCTTAATAACACAAACTACAAATTTAATAAGACATAAGTTCAATTTGATCAATATAAAAATTATATTTTATAGTTAAAAGACGTCTTGACCAAAATACCGCAGGAATTAGTACACTTACCCTATATAATAAATTATTATATTGAAATTTGAATTTCAAATCTTCTGAAACGCAATTATTTTTTCAACGCTTGTCATTCATTTAAAACACAATTATTTTCTAGAATTTTTAATTAAATTTCTCAAAATCAATTATTTTTAGTAATTTTCTGAAAAATCTTCGAGAATTCAATTATTTAAGTGCAAAAATTCAAATCATCAAATTTTCTACTGTAATTCCTTTTGAGTTTCAATTATTTTCTAAAATTGTTAATTAAACATCTTCTTCAAATCAATTATTTCTAATAATTTTTCGAAAAATCTTCAAGAATGAAAATTATTTAAACTGAAATATTCAAATTCAAATTTTCTGAAAATCAATTATTTCTAAAACTTGTAACTGTCATTCCTTGGAAATTAAATTATTTTTTAGAATTTTTAATTAATTTTCTTAAAATCAATTATTTTTAATAATTTTCTAAAACTTTTTCAAGAATTCAATATTATTTAAGTGTAAAAATTTAAATTCAAATATTCTGAAATTTAATTATTAGATACCAAAATTTTCTACTGTAATTCTTTCAAAATTGAATTATTTGCCAGATTTTTTAAAAAAATCTTCTCTAAATCAATTATTTTTAACAATTTTCCGAAACATTTTAATAAATTCAATTATTATTTAAGTGCAGAAATTTAGATTCTAATTTTCTAAAATTCAATTATTTCCAAAATTTTCTACTGTGATTCATTCAAAATCGAATTATTTGACAAATTTTTTAATAACATCTTCTCTAAATCAATTATTTTTATCAATTTTCCGAAACATTTTAATAAATTCAATTATTATTTAAGTGCAAAAATTCAGATTCAAATTTTCTGAAATTTAATTATTTCCAAAATTTTTTACTTGTAGTTGACTCAAAAATTTAATTAGTTTCTAAAATTTTAACTAAAAATCTTCTCCAAATCAATTATTTTTAAAAAATTTTCAAAATTATTTTTAAAAAAATTCAATTTTTTATAATTGGAAATTTTATCATATTTTATGTAAAAATTTGAAGTTCAAAAAATTGTAATGAAGAAAATCTTAAGATATATTTTTTTATGAATATTGTAATATAATTTTTAAAAAATAATTGAATTTTTAGAAAAAGGTTTTTGACATTTTAAAGATTAACCAATCTTCTGAATTACAATTTTTGCAAATAATTGATTTCTCAAAACTTTTAATAATAATCCAAAAAAAAGTAAATTACATAAAAATTTTTATTTTAATTATTCTTTGTTTTCTATTTTCTATTTCAATTATTTTTAAAATATTAAAAATAATTGAATTTTAAAGAAACTACTTTTCAAAAATAATAGAATTAGGTATAATTTTAAAAAATATTTCAATATAATCGTTAGAAGCTGGTTTTCATTCATTTTTATTTGAAGATTTTTCATTAGATTTTTCATTTTTTACTTTATCAATTATTTTAAAACTTTGCAATTATTGAAGTACTTAAAAATTTTAATGAAATACTTTGAAAAAATGAATTATTGTCAACAAAATTATCTAAAGTTTCAATTATTAAAAAACTTTTTTTATTTAAATATATTTCGAAAATTTACTTATTTTAAAGGAATTATTCAAAAATAATTTTTGGTTGAATGATTATAGTAAAATAATAATAATAATGAAATTACTATAGTAATTTACCACACTATAAAAATCGAAAAAAGTTGCATTTTATACCAAAACCAATCTAAATTTGAATTAGTAAAAATGTTTACTAATTTGAATTAGTGACCGACTTGCTGATTGTGAATTAGTAAATTTTACTATTAAATTAGTAGAAATTATTATTTATTAGTTGAATTAGTAGATTTTACTATTAAATTAGGAGAAATTACTAATTTATAAACCTCTTTAAATTTGAATTAGTGACAAACTTGCTGATTGTGAATTAGTAAAATTTACGATTAAATTAGTAGAAATTATTAGATATTTATTAGTTGAATTAGTAAATTTTACTGTTAAATTAGTAGAAATTATTATTTATTAGTTGAATTTACTAATTCAAATGCAAAAAGTCAGTCATTAATTCAAATTAGTAAACATTTTTAGTAATTTAAATTTAGAGAGACCTTAAAATTATAATTTCATGTTTAGAATATTTTTATAAAGACAAAAACAAACAAAAAGCATGTATCATCTATATTCATGTATGAAAGTAAGCGGTACAAGAATTATTTAACTACAGCGCCATCTCTTTTTACTTTTATACCATCGAGTATGCCCTTCTATATTCTGAATGATCCATGCATTCCTAAAAATGAGTAAGAAAAGGAAAGACATATATTTCTATTCTTCTCCAACCCATACCCTATACGAATCTATCGACTTAAAAATTCCTGTTGCATTCGAGTGAAATCCATACATTTCGATATTATTTATTATCACAGCACAGTTTCACAAAAAAATATTTTTTTCTAAAAAAAAGATAATTGTAAAATAATTTAATTGCAATCTAACGAAGATTACCAATAATTGAGTTCTTCTAATGTTATCGCATCGAGTTTGAGAGTACACGGTAAAGTAATGGAAAGGATGGGGTTATGGACCAGAGAGAGGCGATGAGTTTGAGGAAGAAGCTTATGCAAGACCAATAGTATACATTTCAGCATGGCTGCTTTAGGTCTCCTTAATAGGATCTTGGATCCTCACCTCGTCCGGGGCTGATTGAATTACTGAACAGGACCAGGTGCCAAAGGAAGCGAGTAGGGAACACTCACACACATACATACTCTCCTGCTTTTACTTCAATACAACCTATATACATGTATTTTTGACTATATATTCAGTTCAATTGGTCTTGCATTCCCAATTATATAATTCCTCTTGAGTGCTTCGTGACAAAATACTGGCATAGTCATAGAAGATATCCATACCGATTCTAAACTAAAGCTCGGGAAATGATAAACCCACTTGGCTCCTTTGAAAGATGAATTCGCTTAACGAGGGGAAGAACCATAATGGGGCGAATGCGATAATACCGTATTTCGCTGTTAGACACTGCCTGATAAAGTGCATCTGAATTGAATAGGAATTATGCAAATCTCAATAGAAGAGAATTTGTCGTCATTTTATGGAACATGTAAAATTATACTCATCCCATTCGAATAATGATAATAATAATAATCGATAAGAGTTTAAATTCTCTAATTGTCAAAACTTATGAATAACATTTCTTTATGTCTAACTGGTTTTGTAAAATTAAATTCATCGTAAAATTAATTTAGTTAGTAAATCACTAAATTAATTCCAAAAATAAGCCTACTATGCGATACAAGTTTTTCAGTTCATAAAAAAAGCATATCTAAAAAAGAATAAATTACACTAACTAAATGGAAAATCGAGGGGGAAAAAATGCATCCAAGTAATAATGAGATAATTACCTTTAAAAGATTGCGTGGTCTCATAGGCTTAATTGTGTTGAAATTACTTCCTTGACGTGTACATAATAGTTGTGAACTTGTGGAGTGTTGTGCACGAAGAAGGGAAATCACGATAACAATGTATTGAAATAGTAGTTAAGGACTTGAACCCTTATGCCTCTTCAGAGTCCACAGAACTTAGCATATTCTATTAAACATATAGTTTATGTGATACCCTTGTCTTGCAAAATAGAATCTGCAAACAGATTTTCCTCCAGGGTACACTATTTCATACATATTTTTAAAAAATACATTTTCAAAATATGGAAACTGCTGAATATATATAAGCATTATTCTTCATGTATATTCATAAGAAAAAAATTTCAATTAAATTGATACGCTCTTCTTCTCGGCGATAAATATAAAAAGCAAGCTTTTTGCACTTAATTTCCACCAGTTGACAATTGCCATACATTAAAATTTTTATTGTTTTAAGGAAGAAATTCCTAAATTAGAAACTTTTTGAAAGAAACATACTTTAGAGTTATTACAAAAATATTGTGTTTGTCAGATGCTAGGAGGGATATCAATCGTATTTTTCCCATTAGATAAAAAAAGTAAATAAATAATTTTTCCCTATCCGTACGCTGTAATTATAACACAAGCATTTAAAAATCAAATATTATTAAGAGAGAAAAACAGAAAAGTTTTGTTTGATCGAATGCTTTGGTAAAGGGAGAAATTGGTTCAAAGAAGAAAGAGGAAAAACATGAATGGATGTCTCGGATCGCATAGGTTGTAGTATGACATAAAAAAAGGTCAGGTAGTAGTTGCAATCGAGAAACTTTTTCCTGATCCAATATCCTGAATCCCTCAGCAGAGACATGTTGAATGTGACAACACTGAACCCAGTTTTTACATGCAACATTCTTTAAGATTAAGATGACATTTTACTTTAGGAAAATATCAAAGAATTGTTTTTCTCTTTTTTTACTTCATATATGTTTGAAAATGTATTTATTTCTCTTTTTCCTTTTTTGCACATCATAAAATTAAATATTTATAAAATAGAAATATATTACAATAGTTTTAATGGTTTTTTACTTTTCCTGTAAAATCTACTGGGAATAATACAAATGCCATGTTTCCGATTGGTTCTTGTTCCCAGGTCTCTCAGTCGAAGCACGAATAGAAGTCTAATCTGCTGGAGAAAAGTTTCATGGAACTCGGATTTCTCACTCGATGAAAGACGGAAACGAAGGGGGACTCTCTCTCACTCTCTCTCTCTCTTTCCCTCCTGGTCATTTGTTATTTACCGATCGTTACGTTTCAACGAAGTCTGTAATAAAACTTTACTCTTACAAATTCAGCATCTAAAATTAAGTTTGGATTTTTTTTCTATTTCGAAACAATTTTGTAGGTAAAGAAAAGATTTTTGAAACTGGATTTTATTAAAAATAAAATCAGAGTAAATTTCTTTGCCTTTTTGTAATAATTTTAAACTGTAGAAGAAATGTAATTCTAGAGAAACGGTAAATATATTTTTCTCATTTAAAAGCGAATGATTTATTTATTCTGACTTCATGGTGAATGCAGTTTATATTTTAATTTCGTGTGCAAAGTAGAAAAAGAAAGTAGTTTAAATATTGTAAATGCAAAAGAGATTTAAAGATAATATAAGTGAAATTTCAACTTTTCTACCGTTTGTATTAAAATCCTGTATAAAACTTTTAAAAGACAAATCCTGTGAGTGAGACTAAAATGTTGTTTAAGCAAGAAATCAGGATTTTCAAGCGACTCGCGATAGAACGCCCACGTAGTTTTCCTCGGCGCGAATTTTTGTTCCTCTTTCTACGATGCTAAGCTTTCTCACACAAAAATAAAAAGTTGCACGAGGGCGCGAAGCCACGTTAAAGCCTTCGCTTTAAAGCTTCGCAACTTTAGTGAGAAAGTTGGCGTTCGAACTATTGGGAAATCCTAGCCACAGCGACTTTTTGCCGATATTATTATTGCTCTGGGCAGGCACTGTACTTTTTCCAGTCTATTCAATTTTTTTTTTGTTTCATTTTCTTCTTCTTTTTTTTTTGTAATTTCCGTGCTTCTCTTTTCATTTAGTTCAATCCCGGAAGATAAGAACTTTATCACATTTTTTGCGAGCGAATCCCAATGAGTTGACAATAGAAAACGAGTAGAAACGTATTTCAGAGACAGGCTTTTTTTTCTATGTACACAGTGTTTCTCGATGCTTTATAAGTAAATAGATTTTATCATTGAAATGAAAGTTCCGATTTTTTTTTTCTCTTTTTTTGTGAAATACATTACTTGTCTGCATTGGTAATTGGAATTTAAAATACTGCGAAACTTTCAATCCTTTACACACTAACATTTGTTGGAGTAATTTATTAGTTCACGAATGAAAAGTTTCGTGACAGAGGAAACTTTTTACAAGCTGCTGTTTTTTTTTGGTAAATTAATACTATGCATTCTCAATATTTGATTGGTAAACTTGTGTACAAGTCTTTTTCTAAAGAAAATCAAATGTTATTTTCAGAATATTGTTAATAAATAATTACAGTTAAGAAAATTATAGTGTCTGTAGGATAGTATTAAGTACTATTAAAATAGTTCTTACTTTAAATATGTGAAAGTTTCTAATGATCTGAAATATTTATGTATGTATGATCACTTCGTAATAATCCTATTGAAATAGTTCTAAAGTTTAAATATGTGAAAGCTTCTAATTATCTGAAATATGTATGTTTGTATGATCATTTCGTAATTATCGACCACAAAATCCTCCTATTGACAAGTTTCAAGCTAATTCAACAATTTTATCAGCGACAAAAATATAAACAACAGAGTAAAAAGAAAGTGTTATTTTAAAGCAAAAGGAAATCTTTAATTTACCTCAAAGATAGTAAAACACTCCGGTAACAGTAAAAATAGCAAACAAAAAATAAGTAGAAATTTTTTGATAGTTTAAATTTTACTGCACATATACAAAAATAATAAAAGTAACTTTTATTCGCTTCCTCCGTGTAAGAATAAATGAAACATTGGAATTTTTGTGAAATAAAAGAAATAATGATATCACGGAAAGTGGGCTTGGAACTCATTCGTTTCAAGTGACCTTAGTAAAAAAAAAATAGTGGAAGGGGATGTAACACGTACATTGTGAGTTTACGCGGAACACGTAAAACGTGACATATGACACATATCTAGAGGCCGGAAACGTGCAGTGCAATGCACACACAACCAAGAAGGTCTAGTCCGGAGTTGAGTATTAAATAAAAATGTCATGTCAACCTCAAACAATTGCAGTGCACGTGACGTGATACCTGCACTTCAATTGACTATTTTATTGAAGGGGGAATGAGAGTCCACTAGAAAAGGAAACTCTATGAAGTATACCACATTTTTATTACACACCCTTACCTTTTACGATAGACATATCCATCGCACTGAGATAACCGATAAGTGTCAGCACTTTTACTCCCGGTCCAACAAACTGGATGGAATTTACTTTGCTGACCCAGTGACGAAAATCAAAAACCGCCGCCCTGTTATTCCGTTCCAATGATCAAAGCTATAAACTACACACACATACTGATAAAAAATGCATTCACTCCAAGGATCAAACGTTACCTCTATAATAAGATTGATGAACGCATTTTTTTATAGTATCTTTTGTTACATGCTGGATATTTGAAAAAATGTATTCTCTGCAATTAATATTATCTGAAACTAATTATTTCCAAAAAAGAATTCTTTACCGCTTTTAATGTTTATTCTGATTATAAATCGTTATGTCTCAACTTACGTACAGTCATGTGGATAATTAATGGATAATATATAAAAAGTAAAGATGCTTCAAAATTTTCATCAAACATTATCAAAGATACCAACTCTGCAAAATCAGATACTAAAATTGAATAAAATCTTGATTAAAACCTGAGAGAGAGAGAAGAATCGATTCTCCTCGGAGCGATGTGCAATAGATTCTTGGAATCAGTGTAAAAACAGAATCGAATATTTACTTATTTAGGAAATAAAGTTCCCTAAAGTTTTAAAGAAAAAAGAAAGTAAATCCCACAAGTTGGCAAATATAAAGAAAAGGTTAAAGAAGGTAGAAGAACATTGCTCATTGTGTATACACGAAGAGTAGGTGTAATTCAACAATTCCAGGAGAATTCAGCTAAACAGGATCAAGGGATCCCAAGAGAACCTGGAAACTGATTTCAGATCCTTGGAGCAACCACAAAATGTTTCCCAGTAAAAACAATAGTAAAGTCTTCTTTTCTTTAAATATTTAGCGAATCTTAATTGGATAAGCAGAATCTTAAATTTAACTGTTTATATTTAAAGCGCGTGTGCTTTATAGAAAATTGTTGAACGCCTTCCGTCAGAGGAAGAAGATAGTATATTTCTTCAAAGTTCTTGAATGTAATATAAATTTGAATGTGTATAACCTTTTATACCTGATGAATAATGTAAAAAGCACTTCATTTTCCAAGGTTTAAACAATGCTTACACATTAGGTACATTTTAAAATAATATATTATTACTGGAAAATAGGTTGCCTCAGGGGAAAGTCATTAACAGTTTTCTATTTAAAATTTAGCTTCAAGAGTTCTCTTTTATTTTAAAAGCACGTTTCTTTCGACAAGTTTATGCCCCCTTAAAAGTTAATGTTGAACTTCGTCAATATTCACCGAGTGTTAAGCGTTCGACTGTTATGTGTGAGTAGGTTAAAGCAAAACTTTAAATGAAAGCTACTGAGATCTCTTGTTTTACAAACGTTTCATTTGAAATTTTCTCTACTAAAAACTTGCTACAAAAATAATCTCTATTTCTGTCTATGTTTTTTTTTATTTCAACTGACCTACATGTATCATCATAAAAGTTACTGAAAATTTATAGTGCTTAAATTATCTTCACTTTTTATATTAAATTTTTCTCTTTTAAATATTTATATTCAAAGAATTTAAAATAGTGTGATAATATCTTTCATTCCCAATGCTGTAATAATAGGATTAGCATTAATTAATTATTGTCTACAGTTTGTTATATATAATAATTTTGCTTCCAAGAATTAAAAATAATGTAATAATATCTTTCATTCCCAGTGTTGTACTTATAGGTTTAACAATAATTAATTTAATTAATTACTGTCTACAAATTGGTATATATAATAATTTTGCTTTTAGAATTTTAAGCTGCTCGCAACTCAAGGTCCAACTATTCATTGAAACAGTTAACTTCGAAGAAAAAACTTATGAGTTGTTAAATGATTACAGTTTGACTGTTGGTCTACTTTTTTAGGAATTGAATACGCAGGGGGCTTCCCTTCGTTTCCCAAGAATCACTCTTTAAATTTGAATAAGTAAAATCTCCCAGAATGAAACGGTATACTCGGGTATTTTACTTATAAATCAGTTGCTTAACAGCATTTCAATAATCAATGGATCTCTGTTCTTCCTGCTTACTGAATAAATTCGCAAGAAAAGCAAACAAATTGAAAAAAGAATCGATAATTTTTGCATTCATTTTATTATTTATTTTAGTATTCAATTATTATTTGATTTACTATCTAAGTATTTATTTTATTATTTAATTTTTTGTATCGGTATTTATTTTACTATTAAACTATTTTTTCCAGAGTTTGTTTTAGTATTCATTTAGTACTAACAACTGAATTTCATTGTTTTCTCAAAATTAATTGATAACCTGAAGTTTGCATTTGTAAGATATCGTTTTACTTCAACCATAAAACTTTTTATTCAAGTTGGAATTTTTTTATTAATTTTCTACACAGTTTTAAGTAGTTATATTTATTTGGATTTCTTTTCTTTACAGGGCGTTATTTAATAAAAACTTTATGAGTTGTAAACAAAGTAGAAGAAGAAGGATAAATTATGAAATAAATCACAAAGAAATTGCAGAATTGAAAATACAAGAACAGAGCACCAGACAAGGGATAATTTACATCGAGATAAAGTCTTTGAAAAAAAAACAAAGGAGAAAGCGAACACAACAATAATATAAGCAAAGGAGAATATTAATATCAGTGTTAGAAGAAACATCTAAGGTTTAAATATGTGAAAGTTTCTAATTATCTGAAATATTTATGTTTGCATGATCACTTCATTCTTTGACAACTGTTCCTTTTCACTTTATTGAATCTGTAATTTTTAATTTTGTTAATTTGAGATAAGATTTGTAATTTATAAGAATTGGGTTTTGAGTATTAAAATACCATTTCTTGTTGAACAGAGAAATTTGGTAGATCGAGGAAAATTGTCACTACAAAATAATTTTCTCAAGCTCAATTTGCAAAAGCATTTGGTTCGGTCGAAAAAATTTGTGTTAATGGCGTCAAGCAGGTTTCTCAGTGCAATGTGTGACTAATCACATTAACGCGTCTGTAAACTACAAATATGAATTTCATGTTGATATCAAAGTGTCTCTAAGGAACACTGAAGTACTTCATATATTCTCTATTTAACTGTTCCCCAGGGTCCTCTATAGCTGATGATCTGTTGCACTGTCGCCGCATTTTTGCCATATAAACCTGATGAAAATACCCCGACCTTCTATTTTCCAGAACCATCAAATTTCGTCTTTTTTTTATTAGATTATTCTCTATTTTTTCCTTTTTTTCCTTATTCGCCATCTTTCATTTAAAACTTAACACGGTTCTTTCTTCCTTCTCTTGCACGGTCCGTCTGTCTCTCTTATATACACACACAGATGTATATAAATATATATAGTGCAGAATCCTGGCGCACACCCTCCTCTTTCTAGAGGGCAAAGCTCGAGGCGATGTTTAATGCAAACTCATCGATTCAAGCGAGCCCTGGACATTTTTCTCTCCTTCAGGGTTCCGAAGCCGCTTAGAAAGATTGCGACGAAGATTCTATGAAGGATGGAGACTCATAAACTGAAATGTGTGGTTCACTGCGAGACCAACCTTACCCAACCTTACCTTTGGTAAATGACCCCTTGACCGAGGGAAAGAGAGAGAGAGGAAAAGAAAGAAAAGACTATATCCTTTACTCTTTTGCGTGATCCCTGCGCACATGTATCTAATATACTTGATTAGGTGCATCGTTCCTTGTCGTGCACAATTCCTCAAAAAATATATATATAATACAGAAAAATAAATCAATGCTTTTTATTTCTTGTCTCTATTGAAAAATAGATAGAAAATAGAAGCAGAAAGTAATAAAAATCCTTTCTCAATGGATTCTCGTTTCTCCTATAGATATCTTACATATGGGATTTTGCTTTTTTTTAATACACTATTTCATACATGTGATTCCTATTTCATACATGTGATAAAAAATTGAATTCTACTAGTAAATCAAGTTAACAATTTTCTCGTTTCAAACGTATATGAAAATTGTAGGAAAATAATAAAACGAATACATTCGGATAAATGGTTCTTAAAAACAATTTGGCTACAAATTTTACGAAATTTGTATTCGTTTTCTCATCAAGGAATTCTCATGTAAGAACTTTTAATATTCTTCATACTGAATATTAACTTTAAACGAATTTAGTAAAATTATTTATTGTCGATTAGAAAATGTTATTATTAAACTTTAGAACAAATAATAACACTATTAAAATAGTTCGAAGATTTAAATATGTGAAAGTTTCTAATTATCTGAAATATTTATGTTTGTATTATATTCTTAATATTTTGTAGTATTAAAGCATTTTAAATAAGCGCGCTAGTTTCTACCAATGAGAGAGGCTAAGTGGCGCAAGCGCAGTTGCTTTTCGTGACGATCACACATTAGCGCGCATGCGTTAAGAAACAAGGACAAAACAGGGGGCGTTAACTACACAAGCTGACTCTTTCTATTGGCCTGATGCGTTTTTACTACAATTTGAATATATAATCAACTCGAACGTTAAAAATTCGTGAAATTCATTAAGTATGAAAATATTTTCCATTAGGAAAAAATATTTTTATTTAAAGAGCAAAAGAGAGTGACTAATTCTTTTTATTAAAAAAATTAAATATTTCCATTAGAATTCAAAATTTAAAAATTCAATTTAATAGTATTCAAAAGCTGCTATTTTCCGTTTTATCAAAATTAAATTACAGAGCATTCCGACATGTGAAATTTCGGTTTGTCATCACAATTTGCCACTTTCAAAGAAGAGAATTTTGTCATGGTCGATATTACAATTACTTTAATTTTGAATTTAGTGTGTGGAAGTAAATCAAGTGGCGTAGCCTCAAAACCGCGAGATGTAATTTACGTAAATAAATTATACACGCAAGTGATAAAACATTGTTAATTCATTCATAATTAAATAATATATTTGTTTTGTAATTTAACTTCAATTATCTTAAGTATATTTGTGTACTTTATACCAAGAAGCAAATGCTATAAACTTAGAACCACAATATGTTACTTTTTGTATGGTAATTAACCATCCAGGGCACAAATTGTGGCGGTCTTTCAATTATAAACTGCAAAAAAATGTACTTTGCTGCTTCATTGAAAGAAAGACGACAAATTTTATTTTCTAGATAGAAGATAAACCTCGTTTGTATATAAATTAATTTTAATATAAATTAATTTTAACATAAATTAATCTTAATATAATTTTATCTTAATAACTAATAATCCGAGTAAATTTTAGACTCTGCATAACAGAATAGTAGCGAATAATAAAATAATAAAATTTCCTTATATGTAAATAGGAATTAAAATATGAAAACGAAATTAAAAACGAAGGAAAAGTTTTCCACTCAAGCATAACACGTATTCGACTATAAAAAGGAGTAAATTTTTTTCGGGAGGAAAATTTTTTTTTTTTATTTTCACTAAAGTGTTCTCAAAAGTGGCATTTGGTTTCACGGATATTATAAGGGAATTCAGGTCCGAGGAAAGCGTTTGGAGGATTTTAAGCGTTTCTAAGTGAGGTTGAGGCGAAAGAAGCAACAGAGCGTGATGACCTCAGTAGTGAGGACGTCGGACCTAGTTCAGTAGCAAGGGTTGCGGAAACAAAAAGTCTTTTTATCCTCAAGCCCCATTCTTTACTCTCAACGATGTTTCGTATTTTTGCGCTTATACCTCTTCCCAATCGTGTCAGTGTCTTTTACGATCCAAAAGTGGTCGCTAGCATACGAGAATACAAGCAACTTTTCTTAAGAGCCATCGCATCAGGAACGTTTGGTACTCTTTTTCAAATAAAAAAAAGGGAAGAAGAAGAAGAAGAAGAAGAAGAAGGGGGAAAAGAAAGGAGAAAATACTATTTGACATTATTCCTTTGAGCCTACAATTTACCGAGAGAATTCATCACGAGTATTTTTGTACTTTTTGCTTCTTTTTTCTTTAGAGTAAAAAGTGTTGTTTGTTCACTTTTTTTATTGTTAAAGTAGGGATTTTTATTTAATTGAATATTGTACTGGGGGGTCGATTATGTAATTTTATTTCTGCTTTCAGTTTTACTTTCGTTTTCACTCTCATTTTCGCCTTCACTTTCGCTTTCATCTTCACTTTCAGTTTTATTTTCACTTTGACAGGTTTTTATTTTCTTTTATTTCTTTTCATTTACAGCCAACTCAAGATAAGACAAAACTCGAAGGTGTACCGAGAAAACTTTGAAAAACATCTTTTTTTTGGAAAATTTTTCTTCATCCATTTTTTGGACAGTAATTTTCAAATTGCATATAGCGAATCGTAAACAAAATAAATTTTTCCCTCACATTCATTGATCTAACAAACTGGCTTTTCAAAATATCTCCTAAAATCTACATTGGAATAAATTGCAGCCAAAAATATAATAAATTTCCCCCCCCCCACACACACACCCACACCAACACAAACATATATATTCGAGTATCTTTTCAAGTTATTCATTTATTTGGTATAGCAATTTCAGGATAGATTTTGTGTTTGTCAGAGTGTCGAATATCATATAACTCTCGATATTGGAACTGATTCCGTTGAGTAGGTAGTAGCGTGCTCGTCGATCTTAACAGCGAGAGTGTAAATACATAAATTCGAAACATGCTTCGACACTAGAATTGGAATACTGAGAGAAAATTACAATTCGAAGGGGAACGGGGGGATGTATCTAGGTGTTATGACAAACCACTCACACACAACAATTTTTCGACTTTGAATTACGAAATATAACCCGAGAGAGAAAGGGAGGGAGAGAAAAAGCTCTTGAAAGAAGAGGAAGTGTTATTGGCCATCTAAAGTATGCGCCACATTCTTTCTATCTAGAAATGAAAAAAAAGGAGTAAAAAAAAGCATCCATGAGCAACCAGTCTTGTTTTACCGACAACCAGAGCCACCCATCCTCCGTTCCTGTTTTCCCAACAACGATTTACAGCCATCTGATTCTCCTCTCTTCTAGAGTACACCACGCTAGGTGTAGAGAAACTGGCACCCTGGAGGTGGGAAGAGAGAGAGAGGGCGGCAGTTTCTTATTTACGAGCCAAAAAATTCAAGCGGTTTCTTCCTTGCTCAGATAATTTGTAATTTATTTTCCCGCTCAAAGATAGTCCACCTTTTCCTTCAAAAAGACCCGTTTTATCCCATAGTTTTAATTTTATCCCATTTCTCTTATCCTTTTTATCATTTCCACCCCCTTCTTTTTAATTTATATTATTTTTTATTTCCCTCCCTTTTTTCCCCTTTTGCTAATTCGTAAATTCATTTTTTATCGCGCAGTTCAGGCTTTATTTTTTGTTTGCTTTTTTCATTCTTGTTAGTTTGTGTTTCTTCTGTTTTTATTTTTCTTTTTTTTTTTGCATCATTTAGTATCCTTGCTGAATCCTTGCTAAATCTCATCGCTTTCTCTTTCGTGTCTCTCGTTCCTTGGATGAGACTATTTATTTCAGAGAGTGTCCTCTGGAATCGCTTCCGGTTTTCTTGCCAACAAGATTCCCGGCCAAGAGCCGACGAGCTTCGGTTGAGCTTTTTAGCGGCTGTCTCGAGAGGACGACACTAAAGGACGTGCAAGGGTGTGGGAATGAATTTTGTAAAGATGGTGCTAGCAGAAACCTCCTTTCTTGCTGTAGACTTGAGAGAGGACCAAAGCTTCTTCCATGACACCTTCTTCATATGTGAAGTTAAGCGTTTATTTTTTTTTTATTTTTTCAAAAAATAAACGATTTTTCAAAAAAACCTCAAATCATTATTTATTAACATGAAAAATGACATTTCTTTTGGAAAAGTATTTTAGAAAACTAATTTTATAGGAAATAGGAGTGAAAATTAAATGAAAAAGGGTCAAAAAATATTTTCTGACCACTTAATCTCTCTCAAAAAAAATTACATTAACAGAGTTTCGACAGAAATTCAATTTTGTTTTTTCCAGACTTTTCCCTAATTTCCAGAGACAATATTTTTACTTCTTCCCTGACTCTAAAGAATATTCTGATTCACTCTAAAAATAATAAGATACTCAAAAAGATGTTTTATTACAATTATTTACAATTATTTAATTAGTTATTAAAAATAGTAGATTTATAGAAGAATTTTTGTTAAAAAAACTAAAAAAAATTTGAATTTTGGAGAAGTTATAAATGATTGCAGAAATTCAATTATTTTAAAAAGTAATAAAATTCTTCTCTCAAATTCAATTATATGTTCAAAAAATTTAAAAAATTCTGATCAAAATTTTAAATATTTTTATAAATAATAAAACACCTTTTCGAAATTCAATCATTTTCAAAATTTTAATTAAATTCTTAGCCAAAATTTCAATTCTTTTCAACAATTTTCTTCAATTCAATGATTTTTATAGAAAAATTTTAGTTAAAAACACAAAAAATTTAATTTTAGAGAAATTACAAATGTTTGAAGAAATTCAATTATGTTCAAAAATTTTTTTAAAATCTCTATCAAAATTTCAATTATCTATAAAAATAATAAAGTTATTCTTCAAAATTCAATTATTTTCAAAAATTTTAATAAAATTATAATCAAATACGAAATTATTTCCATAAATAATAAAATTTTTCACAGAGATTCAATTATTTTGTTGTATAATAAAAACTCTTCATAGGATTTTAAAAGGATACTCAAAAAGATGAATTATTACAATTATTTACGAATTTCTTTAATTGGAAAATTATTCGAAAACATCAATAACTTCTTTTACAAATAAATATTTAATCAATATTATTTTTTAGTAAGAATTAAAATTCTTCAAACCATTTTGAAATTCAACGAAAGAAATAAAGAAATGTTATAAAAAAATATGAAAAAAAAAATTCAAAAAAATTCAAAATTGAATAATTTCTAAAAATGTGTACTATAACACTTTTAATATTTAATTATTATCAAAAATTTTAACTAAAATCTATTTTTAAATTAATTTTTCACAAAAAAAATTTTACGAGAATTTAATGATTTAAGTAAAAAAATAAATCATGCATTGAAAAATTATATTTTTCTCAAAATTGAATTCTCATAAAAAATTTTATCAAAAAATGTTTAAATAATTGAATTCCTTGTAAAATTTTTATTTTTTTTTTTTGAAAAATAATTGAGTGTTTGCATAAAATTTTATCCAAATTTTTGTTTAATAATTGAATTCTTTTGAGAAATTCTATTAAAATAGTAGAATATTGAAAATCATTGAGTTAAGAAAAATTTTTGAAAATAATTGAAATTTTGTTATGAGTTTTATTAAAATTTTTAAAAATAATTGAATTTTGTATCAAAATTTTGCTATTTATTTGTAAAAATAATTAAATTGTTGACAATTTTTTTTAAAAATAATTGAATTTCTACGAAAATATTATTAATTTTAAAAATAATTGAATTCTTGTGATGAATATTGTTATTTATGAAAATAATTGAATTTGGCAATGAATTTTATTAAAATTCATGAAAATTTATAAATTAATAAAATTCGTGGCAAAAATTAAGAAGTAAGTGTTTTGTAATTCATTGTGATTCAAAATTTTTTTAGGTCAAAAATTCTGTATTTTTCCAATACTTTTGATAAAATTCCCTGACTTCCGTATCTTAATTGCATTTTCTCAAATTTTTTCCCTGGATTAACATTTTTATCCCTTATATCTCAAAATATTAACGTCAGTTTTTCGTACAATATAGAGTTATAAAAAATGTTAATTTGAAGATATAAATTATTTTTTCAAATAAATCCCCCATTTGCCGAAGCGAATCGACGGGAAAATAATTAGTTTTGGATTTCCTCCAAAGAATTTGAAATGAATCCAGGTGGTATCCTTTGAATTCTTGGCACCCTAGATGAATTCCCACTGTTGAGAATTCACCCCTCTTTCTCTCTCTCTCTCTCTTTCTTGAAAATCCCTCTGAATTATTTCACAATATAACATTCATAACGTTCATAACATCAAAAGTCTATATTCCTTTTCTCGTTTCTCTTTTCGCCAACTGTTTCTGGATTATTCAAATTTTAATTGCTTCTAAACGATATAAAGACGACATTGTTGCACAGGTTTCACTAATTTTTGTCTCCTTTCAAAAAAAGAAAGTAATTTACTTTACACATTTCTGCATTAATTATTATTTTCTATAGAAATGAAATTTTTAAAATAAATTTTCTAAATTAAAATTCAGAAAAGGTTATAATAAAACTTTGATAAGAAAAAAAAATGAAGAAATAAATTAAACGATATATACATTGTAAAATATTAAGAAAATGAACTTTGAGGGAAAAAAAGCTCCTGTAAAATGCAAACAATGAACGGAAAGTTGTTGTTGTAGCGATTTTATCGAAGCTGTCGTGTTAGGAACTTTAAAAAGTAAGAAGATGAAGCGTGACAGGAACTTCAACACTCTTGGATAAGTATTTAAAATTCTCTACAAAGTGTTTCTAGAAATTTTTTATTTTTTTAATCCTCTGCGGCAAATCTTTAAAATGTATTAGAAATATATTGCCTATAATAGCGAATCTAAAAATAATTTATTTTTAAACAATACAAGAAAATTTAAATCTCTGCTTCATCATTTAACCTTTTAAATAAGTAAATATAATTAAAAACAATAAATAAATTATATTCACTCGCTATTTATTACTCTGTGGTATTCGGTCTCCCTGAATTCGAATCTGTGGTCGAAATTTCAAAATTCAAAATGGCGGATGCAATATGGCGGACGAACAAAATTTTAAATCAATCGGATTGACTTCAAGTTAAAGCTAAAAATTTTATTTTTGAATCTTGTATCCGTCATATTGGATCCTCCATTTTGAATTTTGAAAGTTCGACCGCAGATCAACAATTAAGTTTGACGACTTAATTTTTTTATAAATGATTTTATTTTCACAGGAATTAAAACATTTTAAATGATTTCAATGTAAAGCCTTTTTGAAATTTAACTATTTCTAAAAATTACAACTATAATAATTCTACCAAAATTCAATCATTCGTTTGCTGAAATTTTTAAATAAAATTATTCAAAACTGTAAACATTTTATTTCAAAATAAAATTTTAAATACTAGTTCAGTTTAACAATTCAATTTTTAACAGATTTCAATTTAAAAATCTTTTGAAATTTAATTATTCCTAAGATTCACAATATAACGTTTCAAATATACAATTCTTATCTAAAATTTTAACTGAAATTCAATTTTTAAACAATTCTTATTAGAAAATTTTACAAGAATTCAATTATTTAAATACAAATATGATTAATTTATTCAATAAAATTGAATTCATATAAAGAGATTTATCAAAATTTTTGAAAAGAATTGAATTGTTACGAGGAATTTGATTAAAATTTTTGAAAATAGTTCAATTCTTTCAAGAAATTTCATTACAACTTTATTGCAAATAATTATTAAATTTTAATGAATAAATAAGATTAAAATTTTTGAAAATAATTGAATTCTTTTGAAGAATTTTAATAAAAATTTTTAAAAATAATTCCTTTTTTCGAGGAATTTATATAAAACTTGAATTAAAAATAATTGACATCCTGCGATTTATTTTATTCTTTATGAAAATAATTGAATTCTCTCCAAGAATTGAATTCTTGCATAGAATTTCATAAAAATCTTTTCAAATAATTAACTTTTTTCGGAAAATTTTTTTATTTATGAAAATAATTGAATTTTTTTTAAGAATTCAATTCTTGCGAAGAATTTTTCAAAAATCTTTTCAAATAATTGATTTTTTTCGGAAAACTTTGTTATTTATGAAAATAATTGAATTATTTCCAAGAATTAAATTCTTGCATAGAATTTCGTAAAAATCTTTTCAAATAATTGATTTTTTTCGGAAAATTTTTTTATTTATGAAAATAATTGAATTCTTGAGACAATTTTTATTAAAATGTTTTGTAAAATAATTGCATTCCTTTAAGAAATTTTATTGAAATACTAGATATTGAAAATAATTTAATTTCAATAAATTTTTATAATTATTTGAATTTCTACGACGAATTTTTGAATTTTGGTAACGAATTTTATTAAAAAATTTAAAAATAATTGAATAACTGAGAAGAATTTTATTCTTTATGAAAATAATTTTTGGAAAATTTTGTTATTTATGAAAATAATTGAATTCTTTTCAAAAATATAATTTACAAAACAATAATTGAATTCTTGCGACAAATTTTATTAAAAAGTTTTGTTAAATAATTGAATTCTTTTGGGAAATTTAATTGAAATACTAGATATTGAAAAAAATTTAATTTCAACAAATTTTTATAATTATTTGAATTTCTACGACAAATTTTTGAATTTTGGTAACGAATTTTATTAAAAAATTTAAAAATAATTGAATAACTGAGAAGAATTTTATTCTTCATGAAAATAATTTTTGAATAATTTTGTTATTTATGAAAATAATTGAATTTTTTTAAGAATTCAATTCTTGCGAAGAATTTTTCAAAAATCTTTTTAAATAATTGATTTTTTTCGGAAAACTTTGTTATTTATGAAAATAATTGAATTATTTCCAAGAATTAAATTCTTGCATAGAATTTCGTAAAAATCTTTTCAAATAATTGATTTTTTTCGGAAAATTTTTTTATTTATGAAAATAATTGAATTCTTGAGACAATTTTTATTAAAATGTTTTGTAAAATAATTGCATTTCTTTAAGGAATTTTATTGAAATACTAGATATTGAAAATAATTTAATTTCAACAAATTTTTATAATTATTTGAATTTCTACGACGAATTTTTGAATTTTGGTAACGAATTTTATTAAAAAATTTAAAAATAATTGAATAACTGAGAAGAATTTTATTCTTTATGAAAATAATTTTTGGAAAATTTTGTTATTTATGAAAATAATTGATTTCTTTTCAAAAAATATAATTTACAAAACAATAATTGAATTCTTGCGACATATTTTATTAAAATGTTTTGTTAAATAATTGAATTCTTTTGGGAAATTTTATTGAAATACTAGATATTGAAAATAATTTAATTTCAACAAATTTTTATAATTATTTGTATTTCTACGACGAATTTTTGAATTTTGGTAACGAATTTTATTAAAATTTTTAAAAATAATTGAATAACTGAGAAGAATTTTATTCTTTATGAAAATAATTTTTGGAAAATTTTGTTATTTATGAAAATAATTGAATTCTTTCAAAGAATTGAATTCTTGCGAAGAATTTTATAAAAATTTTTTCAAATAATTGATTTTTTTTCAGAAAATTTTGTTATTTATGAAAATAATTGAATTCTTTTCAAAAATATAATTTACAAAAAAATAATTGAATTCTTGAGACAAATTTTATTAAAATGTTTTGTTAAATAATTGAATTCCTTTGGGAAATTTTATTGAAATACTAGATATTGAAAATAATTTAATGTCAACAAATTTTTATAATTATTTGAATTTCTACGACAAATTT
Source organism: Leptopilina syphax (assembly GCA_032872505.1). Taxonomy (NCBI): domain Eukaryota; kingdom Metazoa; phylum Arthropoda; class Insecta; order Hymenoptera; family Figitidae; genus Leptopilina; species Leptopilina syphax. The sequence goes on from CM065470.1 coordinate 31,378,011, forward strand.
TTGAATTTTGGTAACGAATTTTATTAAAAAATTTAAAAATAATTAAATAACTAAGAAGAATTTTATTCTTTATGAAAATAATGTTTGGAAAATTTTGTTATTTATGAAAATAATTGAATTCTTTCAAAGAATGGAATTCTTGCGAAGAATTTTATTAATATTTTTTTAAATAATTGATTTTTTTCAGAAAATTTTATTATTTATGAAAATAATTGAATTCTTTTCAAAAATATAATTTACAAAAAAATAATTGAATTCTTGCGACAAATTTTATTAAAATGTTTTGTTAAATAATTGAATTCTTTTGGGAAATTTTATTGAAATACTAGATATTGAAAATAATTTTATTTCGACAAATTTTTAAAATTATTTGAATTTCTATGAAGAATTTTGGAATTTTGGAAATGAATTTTATTAACATTTTTATAAAATAATTGAATAACTGAGAAGAATTTTATAAAAATCTTTTTTAAATAATTTATTTTAAGTGAAGTTTGGTGAAATGAAGGTGGAATAAATATTGGGTGAATGTGAAGTGAAAGTGAGGTAAAGTGATATAAAAGTGGAGGAAAATTGTGAAAGGAAAAGTGAAGTGGAAGTGCAGTAAAGCAAACTGAAAGAGAAGTGAAGTGAAAGTAGAGTCAAAGTGAGGTGAAGTGAAGAGAAAATAATATTGAAGTGTAGTGAAATGATGTAGAGTAAATATTGGGTGAATGTGAAGTGAAAGTGAGATGAAGTGAAGTGATGTAAAAGTGGGGGAAAAGTGTGAAAGGAAAAGTGAAGTGAAAGTGCAGTAAAGCAAATTGAAAGAGAAGTGAAGTGAAGGTATAGTCAAAGTGAGGTGAAGTGAAGAGAAAATAATATTGAAGTGTAGTGAAATGAAGGTAGATTAAATATTGGGTGAGAGTGAGGTGAAGTGATGTAAAAGTGGGGGAAAAGTGTGAAAGTGCAGTAAAGTGAACTGAAAAAGAATTGAAGTGAATTTATTGAAGTGAAGTGAAAATAAAAATGAAGTGAAAGTGAAATTACAAAATAACACCCCAAGTTCGTAATGAACAACCCTGAAAACCCTTAGACATCAAGTAAAGTAAAAACTGAATTGATAAATATAATTTGACTTTAAACCTTTAAGAAAATTGTTGGTGGGTACGCATTTGTTGGATAAAACTAATTTTTAAAGTACGCCGCGCCGTCGTGATCAAAGAGATAAAGATGGTTGAAAGGGGGAATTAAGAAAAAAAAAGGTAAAATACATTTCTCTGTTTGAAATTATAGTCGCGAGGAGCAGGAGAATGAAGAAGGGGAACTCGAAGAGAAGGGCGAAGGTTTATTTGAAAAAAAAAGTTTTGAATAGCAGTCTCGCCTTCTTTAAACCGCGTTCATTACTTTTAAAAATCGTTTCGTTTATTGTGACGAATATGAATAGGTTCGTAATTGTTTAGCGATCAAATTTATTCAGCCGAATGGAAGTCGCGTAATGAGGTCCTCGGGATATTCGTCCTCCCCAGCACGCGCCTATTTACATAAAATCTCAGCCTACCCCGCCTCGATCGGAACGGATAACATTGAAAGGGTTTTCACGTCTCTTTGCCTCCTCTTGAAATTTGAATTAATGAACCTCATTATGCGGGCCACGAATTGTCGCAGGGGTTTCTCTCTCCCGGACTGGAGATGCGCGCTACGCTCGACACTCCTTTTCACCTCACACCCTCTGGCACGTCTTAATTTCTTCCACAGTAGCACCAGCGCGCGACTTGTCGAAGAACAAATACTTAAACTCTGTTGAGTTTCGATCTAGAACGATTTGCATATGCAAAAGACGCCACACCGTGTCCGCGTGATGTCGCGAGAATGACAAGGCAACCCCGTTAAGTATGTAACCGACTTTACTGCGCGCACTTTGCTCAAAGTTATACCAGTGATGCCACTTTACTTTCCTCTCTATCGCTTCTGTAATTATTAACACCAACAAGCACGAACAGCTTAAGGAGCTAAATAAATTTGCTTTTAATTCTTGTCTTATAGTTCTTCAGACTTTAAACGTATCCCTTTGATGAGAATATAATAGATGCCGGTGGAAAAATCATTTTCCACTCATGAGAAAACTGACGCTAAATTTAAATACACTTACAGAGGAAATAGATTGACCACGATTTAAAAAAAACTACCAACTTCTCGCTACCTTTTTAAAAATAAAATTAGTAATTTTAAAAATAATAGAATTTAAAAATTTTTTAATTTAAATTTATGTTGAAAACACTAAACAAAAATTCAATTTTGAAGAAATTAAAAATAATTGCAGAAAAATTATTTTCAAAAAAAAATAAAATAAAATTCTTCTTACAAAATTCAACTATGTTCAAAATTTAAAAAAAAATTCTCGTAAAAATCCCAATTAACTTTATAAATAACACTAAACAAAAATTCAATTTTGAAGAAATTAAAAATAATTGCAGAAAAATTATTAAAAAAAAAAAATAAAATTCTTCTTACAAAATTCAACTATGTTCAAAATTTAAAAAAAAATTCTCGTAAAAATCCCAATTAACTTTATAAATAACACTAAACAAAAATTTAATTTTGAAGAAATTAAAAATAATTGCAGAAAAATTATTTAAAAAAAAAAATAAAATTCTTCTTACAAAATTCAACTATGTTCAAAATTTAAAAAAAAATTCTCGTAAAAATCCCAATTAACTTTATAAATAACACTAAACAAAAATTCAATTTTGAAGAAATTAAAAATAATTGCAGAAAAATTATTTAAAAAAAAAAATAAAATAAAATTCTTCTTACAAAATTCAACTATGTTCAAAATTTAAAAAAAAATTCTCGTAAAAATCCCAATTAACTTTATAAATAACACTAAACAAAAATTCAATTTTGAAGAAATTAAAAATAATTGCAGAAAAATTATTTAAAAAAAAAAATAAAATTCTTCTTACAAAATTCAACTATGTTCAAAATTTAAAAAAAAATTCTCGTAAAAATCCCAATTAACTTTATAAATAACACTAAACAAAAATTCAATTTTGAAGAAATTAAAAATAATTGCAGAAAAATTATTTAAAAAAAAAAATAAAATTCTTCTTACAAAATTCAACTATGTTCAAAATTTAAAAAAAAATTCTCGTAAAAATCCCAATTAACTTTATAAATAACACTAAACAAAAATTCAATTTTGAAGAAATTAAAAATAATTGCAGAAAAATTATTTAAAAAAAAAAATAAAATTCTTCTTACAAAATTCAACTATGTTCAAAATTTAAAAAAAAATTCTCGTAAAAATCCCAATTAACTTTATAAATAACACTAAACAAAAATTCAATTTTGAAGAAATTAAAAATAATTGCAGAAAAATTATTTAAAAAAAAAAATAAAATTCTTCTTACAAAATTCAACTATGTTCAAAATTTAAAAAAAAATTCTCGTAAAAATCCCAATTAACTTTATAAATAACACTAAACAAAAATTCAATTTTGAAGAAATTAAAAATAATTGCAGAAAAATTATTTAAAAAAAAAAAATAAAATAAAATTCTTCTTACAAAATTCAACTATGTTCAAAATTTAAAAAAAAATTCTCGTAAAAATCCCAATTAACTTTATAAATAACAAAATTCTTCTCTGAAATTCAAGAATTTTCAAGAATTTTAATAAAATTCATGACAAAATTTCAATTATTTTCAAAATTTTTTCTTAACTCAATGATTTTCAATATTCTACAATTTTAATAAAATTTCTCAAAAGAATTCAATTATTAAACAAAAATTTTAATAACATTCTACACAAACACTCAAAATTAAAAAAAAAAATTCCAAGGAATTCAATTATTTAAAATAGAATTTGCATAAATATTTGAGAAAAAATAAAATGTTTTAAAATTTGTCATTAAATTCTTCGCAGTAATTCCATGATTTTCATAAATTTTAAAATTCCTTTCAGCGATTCAATTATTTTCATAAATAATAAAATCATTTGGAGGAACTTAAAGGTCTGCCAAAATTCAATTATTTTAAAAAAATTTAATAAAATTCTTGGCAAAATTTCAACTGTTTTCATAAATTTCCTCAATTCAATAATTTTTCATGCCAATCATTTCAATAAAATGTTGCCAAAAAAATTAAATTATTTTAAAAATATTTCATTATTTTTATAAATAATAAAAATTTGTCAGGAATTCAATTATTTTTATAAATAATAAAATGTTTTACAGATTTTTAATTACTTTTATAAGTAATAAAATTCATTTCAGGAATTCAATTATTTCCATAAATAATAAAACTCATCGTAGAATTTCAATTATTTTTTAATACAATTTTAATCAAATTCCTCAAAAATGTAATACCTATTTCTTACAAATTTTATGAAAATTCGTCAAAAGAATTCAATTCCATTATTTTCATAAATAATAAAATTTTTGTAAGGAATTCAATTATTTTCATAAAAAGTAATTTTAAATTCTAGAAAATAATAATTGAATTCAAATGATGAAAATAATTTTGATAAAGTTACAGTAACAATATTCTTATAATATAAAAAAATGATTTTTATCTCTCGGTCATTTTTAATTATTATAAAACATGAAGAAATACTTTTATAAGTTGTTCAATTTAAAAAAGGTTTGAATTTGAATCTTTTGAATGTCTTAATTCCTGTGAAAAATCCTGTTCCAAAAATAAGATTAAAAATAGGAATTGTGCAAATCATTTTCTTCTTTTTCTAAAACAAAATAATAATTTTGTTAAAAAAATTGTGATTCATAAACAAAAAATAATGCAAAATAAATAGATTTTCTATTTCCTAATCACAGTTGTTTAACAATTTTCTAATTTTGTTTAGAAGTAAAGAACAAAAATCTGCATAATTCTAATTTGATAAAACATAATATTTAACAAAATTTTAGTTTTTTTATGAAAAGAAGTGAAAAAAATTCTGATGATTTCTATTTGTCATTACAATTTTGAATTAATTATAAAATAATAATAATTATGAAATAATAATAAATAAATAAAATATACAATCTATCTAAAATTAATAAAGAACAAAAGTATAAACAAAAGACAACTTCAGAGTGTGAGGGACAGAAAAAGTGAATGAATGAATGGAAGAACATTTAAATTATTATAGTTAATTAATCCTATTCCACACGATTCAAATTGATTCATTTCATTGTATTTAGTGATTTTTACCAAATAAATCAATTTCAATAGTTTTCTTTGGGCCGAATCGATTAAAATGATTTTTATCGTGGTCAATCGATTCCTTCTATATAAGAGAAAATTAATTTTCATTCAGAAAATTTACATAATAATGTAAATATATTTATGTAAATGATTTGTTTTTTGATTTTAGATAAAGCAATGAGAAGATGTTGTGATCACCGCAAAAAATACTTTTTTGGATATAATATCAAAAAACCTGTTGTCAAGGACCTGATTCTTAATATTTTTTAATTTATAACGAAAATTTTGTGTCATTTGTTTTATAGGATGTACTTTAAGATATAAGGGTGCTTAAATAAATTTTTGAATATTGTTAAACATTAGTTCAGGGTTGCTATACGTGAAGCAAGTCAAGCAAAAGTCAGAGATTTTCACTAAAAGTACTGCAAAAAATTAAATTTTTAAAATTTATAGGAAAATTCCGAATTTTGATAACTTTTCTATTTGTCGTATAAACTATGAAATTATCACGAATTCGAATACAAAACCTTATATTTTTTCAATTTCTGACAAAAAATTATCTTTAAATAGAATTTGGATAATTAAAATTCTTTTGAAATTAGTTCAATTTTTTTAAATATATTTAATTAATTATTAAAAATAATAAACTTATAGAAAAATTTTAGTTATAAACACTAAAAAATTGAATTTTAAAGAAATTACGAATGATTACAAATATTCAATTATGTTTAAATTTTAAAAAATTGAATTTCCCCGAATTCAATGATTTTCAACACCTACTGTTTTAATAAAATTTTCCAAAACAATTTAATTATTTCGAAAAGCTTTTGATAAAATTCTGCGCAAACATTAATTTATTTTCGCATGAATAATGAAAATTCCACAGGAATTCAATTATTTTTAATATTTTAATATAATTTTAATCGAATTCCTAGTATTAATGTACCTATAATTATTCATAAAAATTTTATTAAAATTCTTTGAAAGAATTCAATTATTTAAAAATTTGTTCATAAAATTATTTATGAGAATTCAATTTTGAGAAACATTCAATTATTAAATAAATAATTTTTTTTTATTTAAATAATGAAATCCTCGTAGAAATTTAATTTTAATTACGAAAGAGTTACAATTAAAATTTTTATTAGTTAGTTAAAGATTAAAATATTTACATTCAATTGTTTCTCAAGAAATTGAACTTTTAAAAAAATTTTACCTAGTCAATAAATTTTAAAAGCAATCGAATTTTTTGTAATCTAGATTTATCTAGATTTATCTAGAAATTGTTATGGTAACCCGGTAGAATAATTTTAAATAATATGGAAATCCGGAAATAGAAATTTTTGCAAATAGGTAATATCGAATTTTTTGAAATTGTTTACAAAAAAGCAGAAAAATGTAAAATTTTTAAAGTATATAAAAAGAACGTATAAATTAGAAATTACAATACATATTAAAAAAACAAGCTGATAAAACAAATCTGAAGAAATCGTTGCATTTACAGAAAACAATTAAATTTATCATTAAACACGATTGGAGCATATTTTTGAAAACATTTTTTACGTTTCTAATAAAAAAAAAACCGATAAACATAAGTTTGTAAAGAAAGAAGTTTCCATATTGTTGTGATAAAATAAATAAAAAATGAAGTTATTAATGTTTTGGAATAATTGTACAATGAAAGAAATTCGTAAATAAATGTAATAGAACATTTCTTTGAGTATCAAATAATTTTAAGACTGAATCAGAATATTCTTTAGGGTCAGGGAAAAAGTGAAAATTTTGTCTGGAAATTAGGGAAAAGTCAGGGAAAAAGAAAATTACATTTTTTTGGCAATCCAGTAGTTATTATTAATAGTATTTTATTAATATTTTTTTCACATTATTTTTTATTAATATTCGTTAATAGTAAACAAGGACGTGAAAAAGCGACAAAAAATCTGCAATAAATTTTTTTTTTCTCTGCGAATAATTTTTTTTAAACATATCGCAATATGGGTAATATGGGATCAAACCATGTAAAGTGTCAAATGTCTTATGTCGATCCCCAGTAGCGACAAGCGGTAAATGCCAAAGGCATTAAGTTCACTTGATAAATGGAAAAGCAGTATCGCAATGGTTTAAAGCAGATGTATCTTCATGTTATTTCAATGAAAGATTTTTGCGCTTAGTCAGGAATATTTAAATATGAATTCAAAAATAAAAGTTTCACTACTTTCAAAAAAAAAAAAAAAATAAAGAAAAACAAGTAACTTGATTTTTACACTTTTGTTCAGAAATGTTTAAATTACATTTTTCATAAAGAATAGTAGATTATATGTGATTTGTTATTCAGATTTTATCACACAAATAGATACAAAGTACACATCTGTAAATTTGTGTTAATCCTCTATTGTTGAGGAAAATCCAAAGACAATCCTCCAGATTCAAGAGCTGATTCCATTAAGTGCAATATTGCTCTGGAGAAATTGTGTCAAATTGGAGAAAAAAAATTTTCGCATTAAGTAAACATGTTTTTTTTTAATTTTTCTTTGATTTAAAAATACAATTTGTTTAAATAATATATTTCATTCAAAAAAATATTTTCTGTTCTGGTTTGAACTTAAAAATATGTTAAAAAATTTTATGTTCACTTCAATTTTGAAAGTTGTTTATCCATGGTTGCAACATGTCAGAGAAATAAAGGGAAAAAATCTAATGATTTTTAAAGTGAATCAGAATATTCTTTCGTTCTGATTCACTTTAAAAAAAAGAGCCAAAGTTTGTCTGGAAATCAGAGAAGAGTCAGGTAAAAATAAAATATTATAATATTTTTTACAAGGTAGGTTTATTGACTCGTGAAAGAATTACATGCAGTTTCATTTGTTAATAATTTCATTATACTCTTTGCCTTTAATTATTTTCTTTAATTAGTAAGACAATAAATTATTACACCTACAATAAAAAATTGATCCCTCACGAATTACGGTTAGTAAGACAATAAATTATTACACCTATAATAGAAATAGATCCCGCACCAATTGCAACTCCTTTAAAAATTCGTAGTCGCGAAGAATCCTATAATTATACATATTATTAATAAGCAATAATAACGATTATAGTAATAATTTAAGTTATAATAAGTAATAATTAAAAGAAGATCGTACATCAATCGCAACTCCCTCAGACACTGGGGATTCCAAAGAAAGATCATCATCTTTAAGCTTCTTTTTCAATGTTTCCTTAAATTATACATATTATTAATGAAATAATATGTGAATAATATCAAATTAATAATTTCATTATTTACTTCCAAAATATGTAATATTTCTTACAAGTTTGCTTTTCAAATTTTTGCCAAATAAATCCAAATTGTTTCTAGTTTCACATGATTCTGAATCAAAACCGTCTAAATCAAATAACAATAAATATATATAATTGAAAGCTGCTATTAAATTATCTTTTTGATTTTTATTATCATTATTTGTAAATTTAGGAAAATATAACTCTGTGATCTTGTCAAGCTGATCGTTATAATGTTCAAGACCTTTTCCAAAAGGTTTATTAACACAACTATAAATCATTTCAACGTTTGAATAAAGAGTTAGAATATACTGAAGTAAAGATATCTTAAGTGCATTCTTTAATTCCTTAGATGACATTCTCTGCAATTGCACATGTTAAGAATTAAATTAGAAAACATCTTTTATTGGAAATTTTTATTTGTTAATGTTTTACTTACTTCAATATATGTATCAGGCATTACAATCTAAGAATGAAAATATTAACTAAAATATATTAATATATAATTAAATGTATAATAACATATACAGTTTCTCTGAGGATGTCAAATTGAGACAAAAAGTATATGAAAACGTTGCATTGCAATCATTTTGACACGTTTTCTGCCTCAATTTGATATTCTTAAAAAATCTGTGTACTTTGGTATAATTTTTTATTGGGATTTTAACATTCGAACTAACCCAATTAGCCATCTCGTCGTGACTAAAAACTTTAGTCTCTGTTACGCAGGACATATTTTTTGATTTATTAACAAAATCATTTAATTCCTTCAAGTATATTTTAGCATTTTTTAATTCATTAGAATCTTTTCTTAACATTGCATGTTTTTCGTTTAAATAGGTGTTAATCATATTATTCTTTAACGAATCGAAATATCTAATTTGGTATGAGTTTTCTTCACAATTTTTAATTATAGAGAAATTGCCATAAAAAGTAGAGTCGTACTGCGTAAGAATAGTGCTCAAATTTTCAACCTCTGCACTCTGCTGCTGTTAAATGTTTTTAAAGAATTATTTTAATTATATTTACAGGGAATTAATTATGTAGTTTTATTTTGACATTCACTTTGACTTTCATTCTCATTTTTCTTTATTCATTCTCTCATTTTTATCTATTTTTAAAGATTTTTATTTATAATTTCATTTTATAGGAATTTAGAAACTGTCCCTGATAGTAAGTTAATTTTTTTCAAAGCATCTGGTAAAAAGATCAACATTTTTGTGATAAACATATTATCAAAATATCAATCTCCATGCGGTAGCAAAGAGAAATGATCTCAAACCAAACTTAAAATATCTTTCCTATCAAACATATTTAAGTTTAACTGAAACATATTTTTTGGTTCATTTAAAGAAGTAATATATTTAATTTAAATATAAGTTATGGTTGTTTTTAAATTATTTATAATCAACTTTTAAGTTTGAATCAAACATAAAATTTAAAAGCATAATTTTTGTTTCAATCAAAACAGAAAATATGTTTGAATTAGACATAATTATTCAAATAAATAATATTTTTAAATCAAAGTAGTAGATATTTTCTATATATTGGGATTAAGCTTAACAAACTAATTTCAATTAAACAAAATCAGTTAAAAATTTAAAATTATTTTTCTATTTAAATTAAGTATAATGTTTTCTCAGTGTTGGATGATGTTTTTATTTATAAAACGCAGTACAAAAAATCAAGTTAAATATTAAGAATCAATTTTGTCAAAAGAAAAATTATTTCAACAAAACTTTTATAAAAAATATTATTTGTATCTAGTAATAAATTTGTTATTTCTATACTGTTGAAGTCACTAGATGCCAGTAGAAAAATAGAGTTGACAATAAAAATTAGAATGCGCAAAGTATTATTCATTTTTTCTTCTTCTTTTTAACGAATTTCAAATGTTATTTGTTATTTTGTTATATCATTACAGAAACATCTTTCCTTATATACCTATGTTTATCCTTTCTTTTTATTAGAAACGTAAAAAATATTTTCAAAAATATGTATTAATCGTGTTCAATGATAAATTTAATTGTTTTGTTTTAAATAAAAGAATTTATTTAGATTTGTCTTATCAGCATGGTTTTTAAATATTTTGTATTGTAATTTCTAACTTATACGTTATTTTTATATTCTTTAAAAATTTAACATTTTTCTATTCTTTTTTTAAACAACTTTTAAATATTCGATATTATTTGTAAAAATTTCAACTTCCGGATTCTATTATTTAGAATTATTCTACAGGGGTACCACAAAAAAATTGAGTTTGTTTTTCAATAACTTTTCTTTGAAAATTCAATCATTTTCCTGAATTTTAATATAATATTTTAGTGTTTAATTATTTTAAAAATTTTTAATTAAAACTATTAGAAAATCCAATTAATTGCAAAACTTTTAATATTTTCGAATTTCAACTAAAATAGACAATTTTAATTATTTTCTGTAATTTTACGAAATTTTATTATTATTATTATTATTATTATTATTATTATTATTATTATTATTATTATTATTATTATTATTATTATTATTATTATTATTATTATTATTATTATTATTATTATTATTATTATCATTAAAAAATTTCCAGATAAATCTAGATGGTTAGATTTTAAAAAAGTCAATTGCTTTTAAAATTCATGGACTACAATTTTTTTATTTAAAAGTTCAATTTCTTGAAAAACAATTGAATTTAAATATTTTAATCTTTAAGTAAATAATAAAAATTTTAATTTTAACTCTTTCGTAATTAAATTAAACTTCTACGAGGATTCCATTATTTAAATAGAAAAATAGAAAAATAATTAATTTATTGAATAATTGAATGTTTCTCAAAATAGAATACTCATAAATAGTTTTAAGAACAAATTTTTAAGTAATTGAATTCTTTCGAAGAATTTTATTAAAATTCTTATGAATAATTACATTTTTCAAGGAATTCGATTAAAATTTTTTATAAAATATTAAATATACCTATTTGAATTCCTGTGAAATTTTTATTATTTATGAAAATAAATAAATGCTTGCGTAAAATTTTTTCAAAATCTTTTTGAAATAATTGAATTGTTTTAGAAAATTTTATTAAAATAGTAGATTTTCCAATTAATTAAATTCAGGAAATTTTTTGAAAATAATTGAATTACGGAGACGAATTTTATTATTTATAAAAATAATTGAAATTTTGTAGAGATTTAAAAAAATTTTTTTTTAACATAATAATTGTAATACAATTTTTTTATAGAATTTTAAACTAATTAAATTTTTGGTTTTTAAAATAGCAATAATAAATGTATTAGAATATTTTTTTGAGTATCCAATGATTTTTAGAGTGAATCAGAATATTCTTTCGGGTAAGGGAAAAGTCAAAATTTTGTCTAGATATCAGGGGGAAATAAAATTAAATATATTATTTATTACTACTTTAAGTTTATTGACTCGTGAAAGAATTACATGCAGTTTTATTTGTTAATAATTTCACGTTACTCTTCGCCTTTTTTACTTATTTTTTTTTTAAATTATTAAGACAATAAATTATTATACCTACAATAGAAATAGATCCCGCACCAATTGCAACTCCCTTAGAAATTGGTAATCGCGAAAAAAAATCATCACTCCTTTTGTTCAATGTTACCTATAATTATTCATATTATTAATAATCAATAATAACAATAATTTTAGTAATAATTTAAGTAATAATTTTGTGTCACTGCTTGTGTTGTATAATTTATTTGACTTTTTTGGAAAAAAATTATTAAAACAATAAATTAATACACCCACATTTAAAGAAGATCCTACGTCAATCGCAACTACCTTAGACACTGGGGATTCCGAAGAAAGATCATCATCGTTAAGCTTCTTTTTCAATGTTTCCTTCAATCATACATATTATTAATGAAATAATATGTAAATAATATCAAATTAATAATTCCATTATTTACTTCTAAAATTTGTAATATTTCTTACAAGTTTGCTTTTCAAATTTTTGCCAAATGAATCCAAATTTTTACTAGTTTTACATGATTCTGAATTAAAATCGTGTATATTTGATGACAATGAAGATAGATAATTGAAAGCTGCTTTTAAATTATCTTTTTGATTTTTAGTATCATTATTTGTAAATTTAGGAAAATATAACTCTGTGATCTTGTCAAGCTGATCGTTATAATGTTCAAGACCTTTTCCAAAACGTTTATTAACACAACTATAAATCATTTCAACGTTTGAATCAAGAGTAAGAATATACTGAAGTAAAGTTATCTTAAGTGCATTCTTTAATTCCTTAGATGACATTCTCTGCAATTGCACATGTTAAGAATTAAATTAGAAAACATCTTATTGGAAATTTTTATTTGTTAATGTTTCACTTACTTTAATATATGCATCAGGCATTGAAATCTAAGAATGAAAATATTAACAAAAATATATTAATATATAATTAAATGTATAATAACTATATTATACAGTTTCTCTAAGAATGTCAAATTGAGACAAGAAGGAATATGAGACAAGTCACACCCAGAAAGACTCCCCCGGACAAGTCCTCCCAGGACAAGTCTCCACAGAGACATAACTCCCCATGGGACAAGTCTTCCCATGGACAGCTCCTCCCAGAGGACAAGTCTTCCCAGGGACATCTCTCCCCAAATGTAAATATTAAATGTAAATAATGCCATGGGTGGACAAGTCTCCCCGGGACATCTCTCCCCAGTAAAAAATTGTTTATTAAAACAGTGACAAATTCAGGACAAGTCTCCCCAGGACAAGTCTCCCCGGGACATCTCTCCCCAAGAAAAAAATTGTTTATTAAAACAGTGACAAATTCAGGACAAGTCTCCCCAGGACAAGTCTCCCCGGGACATCTTTCCCCAAGAAAAAAATTGTTTATTAAAACAGTGACAAATTCAGGACAAGTCTCCCCAGGACAAGTCTCCCCGGGACATCTCTCCCCAAGAAAAAAATTGTTTATTAAAACAGTGACAAATTCAGGACAAGTCTCCCCAGGACAAGTCTCCCCAAGAAAAAAATTGTTTATTAAAACAGTGACAAATTCAGGACAAGTCTCCCCAGGACAAGTCTCCCCGGGACATCTCTCCCCAAGAAAAAAATTGTTTATTAAAACAGTGACAAATTCAGGACAAGTCTCCCCAGGACAAGTCTCCCCGGGACATCTTTCCCCAAGAAAAAAATTGTTTATTAAAACAGTGACAAATTCAGGACAAGTCTCCCCAGGACAAGTCTCCCCGGGACATCTCTCCCCAAGAAAAAAATTGTTTATTAAAACAGTGACAAATTCAGGACAAGTCTCCCCAGGACAAGTCTCCCCGGGACATCTCTCCCCAAGAAAAAAATTGTTTATTAAAACAGTGACAAATTCAGGACAAGTCTCCCCAGGACAAGTCTCCCCGGGACATCTCTCCCCAAGAGAAAATTTGTTTATTAAAACAGTGGCAAATTCAGGACAAGTCATCCCAGGACAAGTCTCCCCGGGACATCTCTCCCAAGAAAAAAATTGTTTATTAAAACAGTGTCAAGTTCAGGACAAGTCTCCCCAGGACAAGTCTCCCCAGGACATCTCTCCCCAAGAAAAAAAATTGTTTATTAAAACAGTGACACATTCAGGACAAGTCTCCCCGGGACATCTCTCCCCAAGAAAAAAATTGTTTATTAAAACAGTGACAAATTCAGGACAAGTCTCCCCAGGACAAGTCTCCCCGGGACATCTCTCCCCAAGAGAAAATTTGTTTATTAAAACAGTGGCAAATTCAGGACAAGTCATCCCAGGACAAGTCTCCCCGGGACATCTCTCCCCAGTCAAAATAATTTATTAAAACGGTGGCAAATTCAGGACAAGTCTCCCCAGGACAAGTCTCCCCAAGAAAAAAATTGTTTATTAAAACAGTGACAAATTCAGGACAAGTCTCCCCAGGACAAGTCTCCCCGGGACATCTCTCCCAAGAAAAAAATTGTTTATTAAAACAGTGTCAAGTTCAGGACAAGTCTCCCCAGGACAAGTCTCCCCGGGACATCTCTCCCCAGTCAAAATAATTTATTAAAACGGTGGCAAATTCAGGACAAGTCTCCCCAGGACAAGTCTCCCCAAGAAAAAAATTGTTTATTAAAACAGTGACAAATTCAGGACAAGTCTCCCCAGGACAAGTCTCCCCAGGACAAGTCTCCCCGGGACATCTCTCCCAAGAAAAAAATTGTTTATTAAAACAGTGTCAAGTTCAGGACAAGTCTCCCCAGGACAAGTCTCCCCGGGACATCTCTCCCCAGTCAAAATAATTTATTAAAACGGTGGCAAATTCAGGACAAGTCTCCCCAGGACAAGTCTCCCCAAGAAAAAAATTGTTTATTAAAACAGTGACAAATTCAGGACAAGTCTCCCCAGGACAAGTCTCCCCGGGACATCTCTCCCAAGAAAAAAATTGTTTATTAAAACAGTGTCAAGTTCAGGACAAGTCTCCCCAGGACAAGTCTCCCCGGGACATCTCTCCCCAGTCAAAATAATTTATTAAAACGGTGGCAAATTCAGGACAAGTCTCCCCAAGACAACTCTCCCCAGTAAAAATAATTTATCAAGCTAAACTAAAAACCAAAAAAACAAAATATGGTTGTCATCTACATAGTATTGACTCTCGTCTGACGAAGGATTTTGTTGATATCTTTTTTATTTAACCCATTAACGCCTGAAACCTCAAAAAATTTGTGTTTAATTAAATATTTATTTAATTTCATATACTGAAAATCCTCCGTCCAAGTAACCGAAGTTTTTCTTTATGTTTTCGGGGTCGCTGTACAAGATTCCGGGCTCAGATCTTAAATTTTTTGCAAAGAAAATGAAATATGGCGAATTTTGTGCATCAAATTGCAAAAAAAAATTAAAAAATTTTTTTTAAATAATTATTTCTTACTGAAAACATTTGTTTCACACGTATACAAGTGTCACAATTTGGCAAAAACTTATTCAACTTTCAAAGTATGCAAAAGAGGAAATTCAAAAACAAAATGGCGTTTCCAAAATGGCGCTAGTTTAAGGAAAAAATTATTCAATTCTTTTTATGGTGCACCGATATTTACCATGGCTATGAAATCTAACAGAACATAGTGTTTATATGTTTTTGAGGTCGCTCATAACGAATATATAGTCGAATTTTCAAAATTCAAAATGGCGGATCCAATATGGCCGCCAAATTTTTTTAAAATTTACTCGATTTGCTTAATTTTTGTTACTCAGGGGTTTTTGGGGTCGCAGATTATGAATTTGCAATTGGATTTTCTAAATACAAAATGGCGGATCCAATATGTCGGACAAAAATTATTTTATCAATTCTATTCGCCTGAAATTTTAAAATGATGACCATCTATTAGGCAGAATAGTCAGAATAAGGCAAAATACAAAGAAAATCCATCAGAAGAACACAATCAAAAAATTGTTGTTCCAAATCTAATTGGCTTAGCTTTGAAAATTTCTTTGAACACTGTTCTATCATAAGACTTAATATTTTTAAACTTAAAACGTGAAAATGTTGATGAAACAATTTGTGATGACAGATAGGAAATCTTCAAGCGCATCTAGTATATTTAAATAATTTTTGTCTGTCATATTGGATCTGCCATTTTGTATTTTAAAAATACAATTGCAAATTCATAATCAGCGACCTCAAATACCCTTTGAAACAAGTATCAATCGAATCTAGTAAATTTAAATAATTTTTGTCCGTTATATTGGATCCGCCATTTTGAATTTTAAGAATCCGATAGCAGATTCATAATCTGCGACCTCAAAACTCCTGAGCAACAAAATTTAAGCCAATAAAGTAAATTTCAAAAAATTTTGTCGGACATATTTGATCCGCCATTTTTAATTTAGAAAATACGATTATATTCGTCATGAGCGACTTCAAAAATATATAAACCATTTTATTTTTTTATTTACGCTTTTGTATATTTTGAAAGTTCAATAAGTTTGTGCCAAATTGTGACACATGTATTCGTGTGAAAAAATGTTTTCAGTAAGAAATAATTATTTATTCTAATAATTAATAATTATTTTAAGCGACCCTGAAAACATAAAAGAAACACTTCAGTTACTTGCATGAAGCATTTTTAGTATATGAAATTAAATCTTAAATTAAACACAAAATTTCTGAGGTTTCAGGCGTCAATAAGTTAGTGCACCTAAAAAAGAACAAAATTGCGCTTGAAGGAGTGCCACCACGGCAATTTTGAATATTTATAATTAAAATTTTTTTTACAAATACTTGAATATATATTATAGGACGGTTTAATTTAATTTAATGTCGAAGTCGTATTTTGTTAGAAAAAAAAATCTGCAAAAATCGGCCTATTCTTTCCCTTGTCACATTAGACTTCCCCCTTAAAAAATAATGTTGACTGGGAGAGATGTCCAGGGGAGACTTGTACTGAATTTGCCACGGTTTTAATAAATTATTTTTACTGGGGAGAGATGTCCTGGGGAGACTTGTCCTGAAGTTGCCACCGATTTAATAAATTATTTTGTCTGGGGAGAGATGTCCCGGGGAGACTTGTCCTGGTGAGACTTGTCCTGAATTTGTCACTGTTTTAATAAACAATTTTTTTCTTGGGGAGAGATGTCCCGGGGAGACTTGTCCTGGGGACACTTGTCCTGAATTTGCCACGGGTTTAATAAATTATTTTGTCTGGGGAGAGATGTCCCGGGGAGACTTGTCCTGGGGAGACTTGTCCTGAATTTGTCACTGTTTTAAAAAATAATTTTTTTCTTAGGGAGAGATGTCCCGGGGAGACTTGTCCTGGGGAGACTTGTCCTGAATTTGTCACTGTTTTAAAAAATAATTTTTTTCTTAGGGAGAGATGTCCCGGGGAGACTTGTCCTGGGGAGACTTGTCCTGAATTTGTCACTGTTTTAATAAACAATTTTTTTCTTGGTGAAAGATGTCCCGGGGAGACTTGTCCTGGGGAGACTTGTCCTGAATTTGTCACTGTTTTAATAAACAATTTTTTTCTTGGGGAGAGATATCCCGGGGAGACTTGTCCTGGGGAGACTTGTCCTGAATTTGTCACTGTTTTAATAAACAATTTTTTTCTTGGGGAGAGATGTCCCAGGGAGACTTGTCCTGGGGAGACTTGTCCTGAATTTGTCACTGTTTTAAAAAATAATTTTCTTCTTAGGGAGAGATGTCCCGGGGAGACTTGTCCTGGGGACACTTGTCCTGAATTTGCCACGGGTTTAATAAATTATTTTGTCTGGGGAGAGATGTCCCGGGGAGACTTGTCCTGGGGAGACTTGTCCTGAATTTGCCACCGTTTTAATAAATTATTTTGACTGGGGAGAGATGTCCCGGGGAGACTTGTCCTGGGATGACTTGTCCTGAATTTGCCACTGTTTTAATAAACAAATTTTCTCTTGGGGAGAGATGTCCCGGGGAGACTTGTCCTGAATTTGTCACTGTTTTAATAAACAATTTTTTTCTTGGGGAGAGATGTCCCGGGGAGACTTGTCCTGAATTTGCCACTGTTTTAATAAATTATTTTGACTGGGGAGAGATGTCCCGGGGAGACTTGTCCTGGGGAGACTTGTCCTGAATTTGTCACTGTTTTAATAAACAATTTTTTTCTTGGGGAGAGATGTCCCGGGGAGACTTGTCCTGGGGAGACTTGTCCTGAATTTGTCACTGTTTTAATAAACAATTTTTTACTGGGGAGAGATGTCCCGGGGAGACTTGTCCTGGGGAGACTTGTCCTGAATTTGTCACTGTTTTAATAAACAATTTTTTTCTTGGGGAGAGATGTCCCGGGGAGACTTGTCCTGTGGAGACTTGTCCTGAATTTGTCACTGTTTTAATAAACAATTTTTTACTGGGGAGAGATGTCCCGGGGAGACTTGTCCACCCATGGCATTATTTACATTTAATATTTACATTTGGGGAGAGATGTCCCTGGGAAGACTTGTCCTCTGGGAGGAGCTGTCCATGGGAAGACTTGTCCCATGGGGAGTTATGTCTCTGTGGAGACTTGTCCTGGGAGGACTTGTCCGGGGGAGACTTTCTGGGTGTGACTTGTCCCAACCCCGACAAGAAGTATATGAAAACGTTGCATTGCAATCATTTTGACACGTTTCCTGCCTCAATTTGATATTCTTATAAAATCTGTGTACTTTGGTATAATTTTTTACTGGGATTTTAACATTCGAACTAACCCAAATAAATATCTCTTCGTGTCTAAAAACTTTAGTCTCTGTTTTGCAGGACTTATCTTTTGATTTATTAACAAAATCATTTAATTTCTTCAAGATGTCTTTAGCATTTTTTAACACCCTGTTTCTATGAAAAATTATTGGTGTCTGCATGAAATCTCTTTCAGTTATATAGGACTCAAAGATACTTTTCTCGAAGTCATTGAAATATTGAATGTGGTGTGAATTTCCATCACAATTTTTAATTATGGAGAAATTGCCATAAAAAGTAGAGTCGTACTGCGTAAGAATAGTGCTCAAATTTTCAACCTCTGCACTCTGCTGCTGTTAAATGTTTTTAAAGAATTATTTTAATTATATTTACAGGGAATTAATTATGTAGTTTTATTTTGACATTCACTTTCACTTTCATTCTCATTCTTCTTTATTTATTCTCTCATTTTTTCTATTTTTAATGATTTTCATTTATACTTTCATTTCATAATGAATTTTTTTCGTGTTCAAAGATAAATTTAATTGTTATTTTAAATGTAACGATTTATTTATATTTATTTTATCAGCTTGGTTTTTTAATATTTTTTATTGTAATTTCTAACTTATACGTTATTTTTATATTCTTTAAAAATTTAACATTTTTCTGTTCTTTTTTTGTTAACAAATTTTTAAATATTCGACATTATTTGCAAAAAATTCAACTTCCGGATTCTATTATTTAGAATTATTCTACAGGATTACCACAAAAATTTGACTTTGTATTTCCATGACTTTCCTTAATTTCCAGACAGAATTTTGACTTTTTCCATGATTCCAACAAAGAGAAATTCTAGAGCAATTCTAAAAATTAAAAATAGGCAATATTTAGAAGTAAAAAATTTGATTAAAAATTTAATTTAAAAGTAATTTAATTCCAAATGTATTTAGAATAATTATTAAATTCGAATGAACAAATCAAAATTTTTTAAAATAATTGAATTCTTTTGTAGAATTTTAATTCAAATTTTTAAGATTAATTGTTTTTTTTCGAGAAATTCACTTGAAATTGTACTAAAAATAATTTTTTTTTAATAATTGAATTTTTGAGAATAAATTTATAAAAATCATTTTAAATAATTTATTTATTCATATACGGGCATTGAGTCCCATTCGTACATAAAGCACTAAAAGTATTTAACAGTAAACAATTGAAGTAATAATTGAATTCCTATAAAAATAATTGAATTCTTGTGAGGAATTTTAATCAAATTTTTTTAAGTAATTTAATTTTGTGAAAAATTTTTTTATTTGTGAAAATAATTGAATTTTTGCGAAGAATTTTATTCAATTCTTTTAAATAATTGAATTCGCGTGAAAAATTTAATTATTTGGGAAAATAATTGAATTTTTGTAAAGAATTTTATTAAAATTGTTTAAAATAATTGAATTTTCTGAGAAGCTTTTTATTATTGTTTCAAATAATTGAATTTTTGCAAAGAATTTTATAAAAATCTTTTTAAATAATTGAATTCCTATGGAAATTCTATTATTTTTTTTATAAAAATAATTTAATTCTTGTGAGCAATTTTATTCAAATTTTTTTAAATAATTTAATCTTTGTGAAAAAATTTCTTATTTAGGAAAATAATTGAATTCCTGCAACGAATTTTATTAAAATTTTTAAAAATAATTGAATTCATGAGAAAAATATTATTATTTAGAAAAATAATTGAATTTTTGCGAAGAAATTTCTAAAAAATTGGTAAATAATTGAATTCCGGTAAAATTTTTATTATTTGCGAAAATAATTAAATGTTTGCATACAATTTTATTAAACATATTTTTTAAATAATTGAATTCTTTTCGGAAAATTTTATTAAAATAGTATATATTAAAAATCATTGAATTGAGGAAAATTTTTGAAAATGATGAAATTTCGGTTTGTGAAAATAATTGAATTTAAATAAAATTTTTGTGAAAAATTGCATTTTTCGATAAATTTATTTAAAATCGTATGAAAAATAATTGAAATTCTACGATCAGTTTCATTATTTATAGAAATAATTGAATTTTTGAGAAGAATTTTATTAAATTTTTTTTTAATAATTGAATTCGTGTAAAAATATTATTTTTAATGGATAAATAATAATATTTTCACAGAAATTCAATTATTTCCATGGAAATAATTAAATGTTTGCAAAGAATTTGATAAACATTTTTGTTAAATTATTGAATTCTTTTTGAAAATTTTATTAAAATAATTGATATTAAAAATCATTGAGTTGAGGAAAATTTTTGAAAAGAATTGAAATTTTGCCAAGAATTTTATTAAAATTTTGAAAATAATTGAATTTCAGAGAACAATTTTATTATTTTCAAAAATAATTAAAATGTTGACAAGGATTTTTTTACAATTTTTGAAAATAATTGCATTTCTCAGAAGAATTTTATTAAAATTTTGAAAATAATTGAATTTCTAAAATTATTTGTAACTTCTCTAAAATTCAATTATTTTTAGTGTTTTTAATTAAATTTCTTCTATAAATCTATTACTTTTAAGAACTAATTAAATATATATTAAATAATTTAATTAATTTCAGAAGAATTTGAATTATTAAAATTTTTCAAAAATCTAAGTTCTTTAAAATTTCTATTTAAATTCATTCAAAATTGAAATTTTATAGTATTTTAATCTGAAACTTTTTGATTGTCACCTAATTATGAAATTTTTAAACGCAACTCTTTTAAAATTCAATTAAGTTTGAAATATTTCAGTAAAATTAGTAATTAAATAATTTTTAAGTAATAATTTTATAATTATTTTTTGATAGTTCTTTAAGAATTAAATTCCTATTTAATGTAAATTATTATTAAAAATAGATAGAATTGAAGATTTTGTATAAGAATTCTAATTCGTATAGTTTATGAGACAAACTAAAAAAAACACAAAAATTCTGAACTTTTTTAATGAATTCAAAAAATTTAATTTTTTCCAGTACTTTTAATAAAAATCTTTGATTTTTCCCTGATTTCTCTGACCAATTCTACTTTCTCTGACTTTTCCCTGACCTGAGTCAACCCTGATTAAGTTTTTAAAAAAAATAAAATTTTCATAAAAGACAAAGAAAAAGAGTAAAAGCTTGAAAAGCTTGATGTAAAATGATGTACAAAATGTGCAAATTCTTTTCTCTAAAAAGAATCACACACCCACAGACACATTAAAGGAGCTCGAAGTTTCAGACATTTTAAGACCTCGCTGATTTATTAGCAGTATAATTTTCACTCTTCATACCGGAAAAATTAGTATTCATAATGGAACACAGTTAGAATATATATTCTATCTGTCACTGTTATTAGAAACTACAAATCACTGAAAAGGAATGTAAAATCTTTCCCTATATATATATTGTTGTCGATCGCGTGCATGTAAATGCAATCTTAAAATTGCCACAGCTTACCAGAGGAAGTCGTAATGGAGAATATAGTAAGGAGAGGTGCAAAATATGAATTTCAGGGCAGAAGTAACAAAACGTGATAGTAACTTAGACTCCTTGGCGGTTTGAAGTTTACTGTGCAATGCGTGCCATCTCAGCTTTAGGAGAGAAAGGCATAATTTCAAATATCCCCTTCTATATCTCGGAAAATACATCTATTTTGTAGCTACATTTTATGAATACTATTTCTCAGATCAAATTTCACGATTGTAATAGAATATCATCTTTACTATCTTATATTTTAATTTTATGCAAACCAAATAGACAAGGGTATAATAAAAATATCTCTAATTCAGTAAGAAAACTAAAAATACTTCTTTTATGCATAGAAATAGTTGAAAAAGGTTGTAAAAACTTTTTCAAAGATATATATCACGCTTTTTTTGAAATGTTACATTTTCTCTATACACTTTTCTTCCTTTTTTTTTTGATATGTGTAGAAGGACAGAAATTTTATTTGTGAATTTAACAATTTTTCTCTCTCGTCGTCTTTTATTTCGCAGAATATGGATCAAAGAATAAGGAATAAAAATTGATGTTTTCTAAAGAATATATTTCGATTCGAGTTTTTAAGATCGTCTTTCACATGTGCCTTGACATGGATATAAATTGTCAAACCGAACGGTTCTGCAAACTCGACTTTACTCATCCTCTACGATATATATATATACAACATATTCGGCAACATTTACAAGAGGACGATTTGCGGGAAATGCAACGAGTCAGTTTATCATAATGCAATAATTTCCTCAGTTTCACATGGTTTAACTTCCGGAAATGCAGATTTGGCCAATTTACTGACCATAAATCGGGAAGTGATTGCTGATATTAGTATCAAAACGACGATCCACCAGGGTTGCCGCAAAAAAATTAATTTTGATTTTCCCTCATATTCAGACAACATTTTGACTTTCTCCCTATAAGGCTAAAGAATATTCTGATTCACTCTAAAAATTATTAGATACTCCAAAAAATGTTCTATTACATTTATTATTAATGAATTTCTATAATTGTAAAATTATTCGAAAACATCACTAACTTCATCTTTGAATAAATATTTAATTATTATTATTTTTCCGTCCAAAAACGATTTCAAAAGCTTCAAATTCAAATGGAACTCAATGCCCGTAAATGAATAAATAAATAAATTCAAAACTTTTTAAAATATAATTACTTTTAAGAATATTATAATAAAACATGAAGATATCGAGTACTCCGAGTCTTCGACTCGGAGTGCTCGATGTCTTCATGTTTTATAATAATTTAAATTTCCATAAAATTTTACAAAAAAAAAATTAAATTATTTACAGAAATTTTAAAAAAATCTTTCGCAAGAATTCAAATATTTTTACAAGCACTACAATTTTTCATTGGATTTCAATTATTTTTAATACAATTTTAAATAAATTCCTCGAGAAATGTACTTATTTTCAAAAAATTTTTGCAACAATTCAATTACATTTTACAAATAATGAAATTTTTTGCTGAAATTTAAATATTTTTTAAATCTACTATTTTTATAAAATTTCTCAAAAGAATTCAATTATTTTTAAAAAATGTAATAAAATTCGTTGCAAGAATTCAATTATTTTCAAAAATAAATAAAATGCCTCGGAGAAATTAAATTATTTAAAAAATGTAATAAAATTCGTTGTAAAAATTCAATTATTTTCGTAAATAATAACATTTTTCACATGATTTCAATTATTTTTTAAACAATTTTAAATAAATTCCTCGAGAAATGTACTTATTTTTAAAAATTTTTTCAAGAATTTAATTACATTTCACGAATAATGAAATTCTTCGTTGAAATTCAGAATTATTTTTAAAATCTGCTATTTTAATCAAATTTTTCAAAAAAAATTCAATTATTTAAAAAAAATGTAATAAAAATCGTTGCAAAATTCAATTATTTTCGTAAATAATAAAATTCTTCACAGGATTTCAATTATTTTAAAAAAGTTTAATAAAAATTCATTGTAGTAATCAAATTATTTTCATAAATTATAATTCTCTTCACAGGATTTAAATTATTTTTAAAAAATACAATAAAAATTCGTTGTAAGAATTTAATTATTTTCCAAAATAATAAAATTATTCGCCGGATTTCAATTATTTTTTAAAAATGTAATGAAAATTTGTTGCAGAATTCAATTATTTTTATAAATAATAAAATTCTTCACAGGATTTCAATTATTTAAAAAAAAAATAAAATGAAAATTCGTTGTAAAAATCAATTATTTTCATAAATTATAATTTTCTTCACAGGATTTAAATTATTTTTAATACAATTTTAAGTAAATTCTTCGAAAAATGTAATTAATTTCAAAAATTTTATTAAAATTTATGGAAAGAAAAAAAATTACAATTATCAATTATTTTTAATAATTTTTGCAAAATTCATAGAGAATTTTCAAAACCATTTGTTTACAATTCAATTTTACGAAATTTTGATTATTCGAAAATTCTTCAATTAAATATTTAGAAAATAAAAACTTGAAATAATTTTTTAAAAAATTCAATTAAACTTTTTTAAAATTCAATTATTTCTAAAAATTCATGCTTTAATGCTTTTAATATTTAATTATTATCGAAAATTTTAACTGAATTTCATTTTTAAATAAATTTTATTAGAAAATTCTACGAAAATTCAAAAATATAAATACAAAAAATAAGTAATTTATTAAATAATTGAATGTTTCCCAAAATTGAATTGGATTAAAATTGTATTAAAAATAATTGAAATTCTTGCAACAACTTTTATTATTCATGAAAATAATTGAATCTCTGTAAAAAATTTGATTATTTATGAAAATAATTGAATTATTGTGAAGAAATTAATAAAAAATTTGTAAATAACTGAATTGCTGTTAAATTTTTATTATTTAAGAAGATAATTTAATGTTTGCTTAGAAGTTTATAAAAAAATTTTTTAAATAATTAAAATCTTTTGAAAAATTTTATTATAAAATAGAAGATATTGAAAAACATTGAATTGAGAAAAATTTCTGAAAATAATTGAATACTTGCCAAGAAGTTTATTAATTTTAAAGATAATTGAAATTTGAACATAAATTTTTTTAAATTCTTGAACACAATTGAATTTTTGCGATGAATTTTATTACTTTTGAAAATAATTGAATTTCTGCACTCATTTATAACTTCTCCAAAATTAAATTTTTTCCAGTACACAAAGAATTCGGATAAAATTGTATTAAAAATAATTGAAATTCTATGAAGAGTCTTATTATTCAAGAAAATAATTGAATGAAAATGATAATTTCATACTTGCTTAGAATTTTATAAAAATTTTGGAAAATAATTGAATTTGAAGAAGAATTTTATTATTTTTAAAGATAATTTTTAAAAATATTTAAATAAAATTATTCATTAAATACTTTATAAGTAATAATTTTGTAATATTTTTTGAAGAATTTTTTTAAATAATTGAATTCTCGAGAAAAATTTTAGTATTTATAAAAATAATTGATTTCTTGCAAAGAATTTTATTCAATTTTTTTTTAAATACCTAATTGAATTCCCATAAAAAAATGTATTATTTGTGAAAATAATTGAATTGTTAAGAAGAATTGCATTGAAAATAATTGAATTGTATAGGAAAATTATATTAAAATTTCAATTATATTAACTAAATCTTGTGAAGAATTTTGTCAAAATTTTTTTAAATAATAGTAGAATTTTGAAAAGAATTTTATATAAATTTTTCAAAATAATCGAATGTCTCAGAACTATTTTTTCAATTCTCTGGATAAATTTCAATTCTTTCGAGAAACTTCATTGAAAAATTAAAAATAATTGAATTGGTGCGAAAAAATTGATAAAAAATTGGCAAGTATGTAATTGAATTCCTGTGAAATTTTTATTAAAATTTTGTTAAATAATTAAATATATTTGAATTCTTTTGGAAAATTTCATTAAAATAGTAGATAATAAAAATAATTGAAAAGAGGAAATTTTTGGAAAATAATTGAATTTCTGTAATCAGTTGTTCTTAAAATTTCTATTTAAATTCATTAAAAATAGATATTTTCTAAAATTTCAAGTTTAAAGAGAAATTGTTGTTAGAAGTAGAAAAAATTGAAGGTTTTCTATTAGAATTCTTGGTAATTTCAAAGTTTGCGAGGCGAAAAAAAGACACAAAAATTCGGAATTTTCTTATGAATTCTAAAAACTTAATTTTTTTCCAGTACTTTGAATAAAAATCCCTGACTTTTCCCAGAATTCCCCGACTTGTGTCAACCTTGTCCATTTAAAAAAGAATTTTTTTCTCAAAAAAACACATAAATTTTATTTCTTTGCCGTCTTTCATTAATAATTTTTCGTTATTTTATTTAGATACAAAAATAATAAAAGAGAATAATAAAGGAAAATAAATAAATAAAAAAAAGAGCTTTGTACAGTATTTATGGTGTACTGCAAAAAGGTGAAAAATGCATTAAGTGGAAAATGATCCCTTTTTAATAAAAGCTACCTTTTTTGTATTCCTAGACACGTTTCAACGATTTCTCTAAACAACAATAATTATTATTCCGAACACGCTGATGCTCGACCTTTCCATAATCGTCCCCTGAAAATCTAGCGTCGAAAGTTGGTTAGTGCAGAACAGATTAAAGCGTTAAGCTCTTTGAGAGATCAGAATGGAACAACGGAACATTGGAAAGGGGAATTTAATCCTGGCATGTGTCGCAGTTCCTAATTACCTGACAAACTTGGTCGTATCGAAGAAAATCAATAATGAGAATTCACAAATGAGGTTAACACAACTTATCCCTGTCTAAACCATTTTCCTCATCACTCTAACCATTTATTAAGAAAAAAAGAAGAATAAGAAAAAAGTTAACACTGCACCAGCTTCATAATTCACTTTATCTTCCCCACTCTCGCATTCTTTCAATAAAAACTCAACATCAAAAAATTTACAAAAAACAAAATGTTTTTGGATGCATTTTAGAAAAATTTAAAAATTCTTTAATGTAAAAGTAAACTTTTACCGTGAATAATATTTTCAGATATAATTTATATAGAAAATGAGATTTTGATGTGATGAGAATAATGTATTTGCATTACTAGAATAACAAATATGTATATACGTATTGAAAATGATTGATGATGGTAAAAATGAATGTGAGAAAGTAGATTTCCATAGGGAGGATCATCGCTCTTATTGACTTTTTGCCCGCGAGATATTCTATATCTACATTTTTTTTTTTTTTTTTTTTTGAAATATTGAGAGAAACCTCAATTTTTGCAAACAAACTCTATATTTGAAAATAATAACCCTCTTGAAGTCTCTTTCAATGTGTTGTATTAATCCAGTCGGAGAAAAATTTATTTGAAAAAAGTAAATTTTTTTTGAAGCAACCAGTATGCATTGCTATCTAATTAACTATAAACGTTTTGTTAATTTCATCAATTTTTCATCGATTCAACCAATTTGACAAAATGAACAAAATACGAAATTCAAATCAAATTTTTTATTCCCAATTTTTTAAGGATATATAATTGAGACAAAAAATGAATCAAAACGTTGCTTCGCAACACTTTTGATTCGATTTTTGTCTCAATGAAAAAAATATTCTTGTTTTAATCGGATTCCTCTTATTTTGATGCATATTTTCCTCTTGTTATTAGAATTAGAAACATTAGAAATTGATGCATATTTTCCTCTAATTATTAGAATTAGAAATATTAAAAATTATTGCTTCAAAAAAATTGAATTCTATACCATTGGTGCTATTGAATTCAATTAAATGCTATTAAAAATTTTTCAGACGATACAAATATTTCCAAAAAATTTTCGAAACTCAATTATTTTTAATTTCTACTATTTTAATAAAAAATTTTCCAAAGAAATTCAATATTTAAAAAAAAAGTTTTACAAAATTCTTTGTAAAATTTAATTACTTTAATTATTTTAAGAAATAATGAAATTTTCACAAGAATTAAATTATTAGAGAAGATTTTTAAGAAATTCTTCGCAAGAATTCAATTATTTTCATAAATAATGAAATGCTTCTCAGAAAATTCAATTATTTTAAACAATTTTAATGAAATTCTTTACAAAAAATTCAATTATTTTCCCAAATAATAAAATTTTTCACGAGAATTCAATTATTTAAAAAAGTTGAATAAAATTCTTCACAAGAATTCAATTATTTTTCCAAATAAGAAACTTTTTCAGAAAAATTAAATTATTAAAAAAAATTTTAAATAAAATTCCTCACAAAAATTCAATTATTTTCTTAAGAAAATATGTATAGGAATTCAATTATTTAAAAAGATTTTTATAAAATTCTTCGCAAAGATTCAATTAATTTCCTGAATAATAGAATGCTTCTCAAAAAATTCAATTATTTTAAACAATTTTAATAAAATTCTTCACAAAAATTTAATTATTTAAAGAAATTTGAATAAAATTCCCCACAAGAATTAAATTATTTTCATAAAAAAAAAATAATAAGATTTTCACAGGAATTCAATTATTAAGAAGATTTTTACAAAATTCTTCGCAAGAATTCAATTACTTTCATAAATAATAAAATACTTCTGACAAAATTCAATTACTTTAAAAAAATTTTAATAAAATTCTTACAAAAATTCAATTATTTTCCAAAATAATAAAATTTTTGAAAAAAATTAAATTATTTAAAAAAATGTAAATAAAATTCCTCACAAGAATTCAATTATTTTCATAAAAAAATAATAGAATTTTCATAGAAATTCAATTATTTAAAAAGATTTTTATAAAATTCTTTGTAAAAATTAAATTAAAAAAAAAATAAATGCTTCTCAGAAAATTCAATTACTTTAAACAATTTTAATAAAATTCTTACAAAAATTTAATTATTTTCTCAAATAATAAAATTTTTCACGAGAATTTAATTATTTAAAAGAATTAAGAATTTTCTTAGCAAGAATTCAATTATTTTTGTAAAGAATAAAATTCTTCTCATGAATTCAATTATTTTTGAAAACTTTAATAAAGTTCGTTAGAAGAATTCAATTATTTTTATAAATAATTAAATTCATCGCTGGATTTCAATTATTTTTAATACAATTATAAATCAATTTTCTTCAAAAAGCAATTATTCCAAAAAATTTTATTAAAATTCTTCAAAAGAATTCATTATTTTTAAAAACTTTGAAATTTATTCAATAGATATCAATAATTATTTGAAATACATTTGTAATTAAATTTCTTGAAAGAAATTTTTTTTTCCAAAAGTTTAATTAAATGATTTGTAGCAATTTAATTATTTTCAAAAAATTTGCGAAATTCAATTATTTTTAATTTCTGCTATTTTTATTTAAAAAATGTCCCAAATGAAGTTATTAATTTAAACGAAAAATTTATAAAATTCTTTACAAACATGTAATTATTTTCGTTAATAATACAATTTTTACAGGAATTTAATTATTTAAGAAGATTTTAAAGAAATTCTTCAAATAAATTCGAGTATTGAAAAACAATTTAATACAGTTTTTGTCATGAATTTAATTATTTTTATAAATAATAAAATTTTTGCTAAGAATTCTATTATTTTGATAAAAATTTTGATAAAGCTCTTTATAAGAATTCAATTATTGAATAAATTATTTATAATCGTATTTAAATAATTGATTTCTCTTTCAAATAATTATATTTTAAAAGATTTTTTTGAATTGAAGTCTATGAAAATTTTAATTGTTGCAATAATAATATTTAAGTTTTGAAAAAAAATAATTAATATTTTGTATGAGTTTACTTGAAAATTTCAAGAAAAAAATGATTGAATTTTGGAAGAACTGCAGTTGTAATTTTTATAAATATAGTTAAATTTCAGAGAGGCTTTACATATTGAAATTATTTAATATATTTTAATTCCTGTGTAAAAATAAGTAGATAATTTAATATTTATTTAACAAAAATTATTCGAGTTGTGACAAATTTAATTTTGAAATTATGAAAAGTTGAATCAAGTTTAATTTTTCGATAGTTACTTTTTTACTACTCTTTTAGTCTTAAAGATACTTTTTGCAATTTTTTTTAAAATTAATTATGGAGTATAGCACATGTTATTAAACGTATGCTACTTTATGCATTTGAATAGGTATGCATTTGAATAGGTATGCATTTGTTTTATTCAAAAAATATTTTATCTAAAAAATATTTATTGCAACAAACAAATACATCATTGATTCGCAATATAATTTTCTCTCTCACTGTATTAATTTTCTTCACATGAAAAATATTTTGAAAAAAAGTATAATTTTCTAATACAGCAGCAGCTCTTAACTAAAATCTGATCCCAAGATATTTTACCCAAACCCTAAATCTGTGAGATTATTCAAGACACTCGTGATTAATAACCAACTCGAGAACGGCGTCAAGTTTCATTTGACCTCGTTATCGAAACAAGTAGCTTGCAAAAATTACAAACCTCAGCAAAGTATAGTGGCTATTGTTTAGGGAGGATGATTAAACTTTGAACACAATCTCTTTACATTTTATAATACCTATAATACTTAAAGCTCGGTTAAATTTAACCTTATAAAATTCTCCCATTATCAGGTCAATATACCTATATATTAGAAATATTAAACACACTGGAAAATTCTCCCAATTTTCCATAAATATTATTATTATTTTCATTATTATTATTATAGTGGATAATTGAATTAAATTGCAAATAAAGATAATTACACATATACCTTTCAGAGAGAAACTGTTTACTGTTATTAGATAATGTAATTAGATGGAGCGGGCAATGTTTTGTGTTTAACGCACAGACAATCAATGTTCAACATTAGCGATTAGCACAAGTTGCAATGAAGTTCATTCCAACTATACTGAAGTTTACCACAATTACAGTTCCGGCGTTTGTAAGCACGTTGGTTGTCTCCATTATTTCGGTTCTTGTTAGAGAACGACAATATCCAGGATCAACGAAAATGCTTAAGGCATTACATTAGAGTTCGTTAACTTATCCAAAGAGAATATATAACAAAACATTTCAAAGCATGTCACAAATATTTGTATACAGGGGAATTTTCAAGAAAAATAAATTCAACTGTAAATAATAAAATTGCCCTTTCTCAATTATTCTTCTATTATGAAAAACAGGGTTGCCACAGGTCAGGGAAATTTAATTATTTTCAAAAGTAATAAAATTCTTTGCAGAAATTCAATTATGTTCGAAATTTAAAAAAAAAAACTCTCGTCCAAATTTCAATTATCTTTAAAATTAATAAAATTCTTGGCAAATTTCAATGATTTTCAAAAATTTTCCTCAATTTAATGATTTTCAATATCTTCTATTTTATAATGAGATTTTTCAAAAGATTTCAATTATTTAAAAAAATTTTTATAAACTTCTAAGCAAACATTAAATTATTTTCATAAATAATAAAAATTTAATAGGAATTCAGTTATTTACAAATTTTTTATAAATTACTTAACAATAATTCAACTATTTTCATAAATAATAAAATTTTTTACAAAGATTCAATTATTTTCATGAATAATAAAAGAATTTCAATTATTTTTAACATAATTTTAATCGAATTCTTTGAAAAATGTAATTATTCTTGAAAATTTGATTAAAATTCGTCGAAAGAATTCAATTATTTAAAAATTTGTTAGTGGAATTATGTGTAAGAATTGAATTTTAAGAAACATTCAATTATTGAATAAATTATCTATGTTTGTATTTAAATAATTGAATTCTCGTATAGAATTTTCTAATAAAAATTGATTAAAACATGAATTTCAGTTAAAATTTTCGATAATAATTGAATATTAAAAGCACAACATCATAAATTTTTAGAAATAATTGAATTGATTTCCGAATAATCGAAATTTTGTAAAATTGAACTGTAAACAAAAAATGGATTTGAAAATTATCTAAGAACTTTTTGAAAAATTATTAAAAATAGTTGACAATTGATAATTTTTTGATTTCTTTCGAAGAATTGTAATATAAATTATAAAAATAATTACATTCCTCAAAGAATTTACTTCAAATTGTATTAAAAATAATTGTAATCAGCCAAAGAATTTTATTATTGAGGGAAATAATTTAATTCTTGCAACGAATTTTTATTAAATTTTTTCAGAATAATTGAAATCCTGTGAAGAATTTAATTATTTATGAAAATAATTGAATTTTTCTACGAATTTTTATAACATTTTTTTTAAAAGAATTAAAATCCTGAGAAGAATTTTGTTATTTATGAAAATAATTGAAATCCTGTAAAGAATTTTATTATTTATGTAAATAATTAAATTCTGCAACGAATTTTTTTTTTTTATTTTTTAAAAATGATTGAAATCCTATAAAAAATTTTATTATTTATAAAAATAATTGAAATACTGTGAAGAATTTTATTATTTATAAAAATAATTGAATTCTGCAACAAATTTTTATTACATTTTTTTAAAAATAATTATAATCCTGTGAAGAATTTAATTGTTTATGAAAATAATTGAATTCAGCTACGAATTTTCATTAAATTTTTTAAAAGTAATTGAAATCTTGTAAAGAATTTTATTATTTTCGAAAATAATTGAATTCTGCAACGAATTTTTATTACATTTATTTAAAAAAAATTGAAATTCTGTGAAGAATTTTATTATTTACGAAAATAATTGAATTCTGCAACGAAATTTATTACATTTTTTTCAAATAATTAAAGTCCTATGAAGAATTTTATGATTTACTAAAATAATTGAATTTTTTTGAAAAAGATTAAAATAGCAAATTTTGAAAATATTTCAATTTCAGCGAAGAATTTTATTATTTGTGAAATTTAATTGAATTCTTGCAGAAAATTTTTGAAAATAATTACATTTCTCGAGGAATTTATTTTAAATTGTATTAAAAATAATTGAAATCCTATGAAAAATTTTATTATTCATGAAATTAATTAATTATAGCTAAGGATTTTATTTTTTTCTATAAATAATTTAATTGGGGTCAGGGAAAGAGTCCAAATTTTGTCTGTTATAAGTATTTTTAAAAGAGTAGCAAAAAGTAACTTCAAATCTGAAAAGAAGTTGTAAAAAAAGTAGAAAAATTAATCAAGAAAAAATTATTTTTCAATCTTTCTGCAAGAAAAATTAAAGTGTATATAAAAGTTTATAGAGAAGACAAAACTATTTTCAAATAGTTATAATGATTATACGTGCGGTGTAAATATAACACGTAAGTGTTACGATGAAATCAGAAAAGAGGAGAAAAGTTCTCGTGAAAGCATATTTTAGAACGAAATATATAGGTCTTGAAGATAAATTAACGTGGCTCTAAAACTTGCAGTAGAATCCTTTATGACTTTGAAAAACTAATTTCAGGGTAAAATACGTATGTGCTTCCGTTCATAAAAAAAAGAAGAAAAAGAAGCAAAAAAAAAAAAAAAAAAAAAATAGTGAAAATCTTCTGTATACTAATTTTTTATGTTTACGATTTTCTCTACTTTCTCAGGCAATATTTTTTAATGTTCCCCCGCGCAACTTTATTTGGCCACCTTTCAAACGATAGCATTCAAGTGGGTGAAATTAAATTGTTACAAATGAATGAACAATCAGTTAAATGGAATTTACGTTTATTTTCTCTCTCTCTCTCTCTCTCTCTCTCTCTCTCTCTCTCTCTCTCTCTCTCTCTCTCTCTCTCTCTCTCTCTCTCTCTTTCTCTCCCTTTATTCTTTTTTTTATCATGCAGAAAATGTCTTTATATTATATTCTTTTGAAAGGGAAATATTTTTTAATGCGAATATATCAGTCGTCCACGCAAAAAGACCACGCTGCGTGGTTCAATATAATAAAGGTTTGGAATTCCATGCGACGTTCTAAATATTAATGGTGGATTTGAGATTCCGAGATTTACGGATGAAAAATGTTGCTGGTGCGTCTCCTTCTATACGTTATACGTATCTTTGAGGTTGGGGCTTAAACGCTTGCGTCACGATTCAAGAAATCCTTCTACTTCTGCCTTAACGCCGACCATTTCTACTGGCTTTTTATTCTCTGTCGTTTTCCATTTCCTTGAAAGACAGCTACTTCTTTTTCATCTTTCCAAAAGCCAAATACTCATCTGGCCCCTCTTTTTTTTCTTCTTCTTCTTCTTCTTACAACATATTATTCTTCAAAACCCTCCCCCCCCCAAAAAAAAACCATTAAATCATATTTTAATATAATTCAACCCCCTTATTCAGATAAAAGGAAAATCGCTTTACCGGAAACGGACTTCGAATATTCGAATTTATTATAAGGCTCAAAGGGAGAGAATTTATCTCTGGCAATTATTTTTCCTTTAATTTCTATATTTTCTATTTTTACTATTTTCGGGCTCTGCACTCATCTATCAACAACTACTATTTACTACTTTTTTTACGATTTGCTACTATTTGGATAATTTTTTTTAGATTTATATAGAATATACCTATTTTTTTTCTTTTTTCTTTAGAGAATTCATTGAAATTGATATTAAAACAAAAAATAGAAATAACAACAAAAAATTGCTGTAAAGTTGTAGCATTAAATAGGTTTGTAAGTTGTAACCCTAAAAAAAATTTTGATTCACTCTAAAAATTACTAGATGTCCGAGAAAATATTCTATTACATTTATTAACGATTTTTCTCAATAAGTTTTATTTATAATAAAAATTTAATTTTCTTAATTTTCCATAAGAATTAAAAAATTCCAAAATATCAAATTCAAACCTTCTTAAAATTCAATTACTTATAATAATAATAAAAGATGACCGAGTGAGAAAATAATTATTTTATATTATAATAATATTATTACTGTAACTTCTTCAAAATTATTTTCATAATATAATCGTCATTAAAAATATAATCGTAATTTTAAAATATTCGTAAATTATTTTCTATAATTTTTAACTAAAATTCTTCATTAACTCAATTTTAACTATAATTTTTTAATAATTTTTGAAAAAGTTCTTAGAAAATTGTCAAATCCTTTTGTTTACAATTCATTTTTACAAAATTTTTATTATTTGGAAAATTTATCGGAAATTAATTCTACAGAATTTTTAGTTAAAAGTATGAAAAATTCAGATTTTCAAAGATTTTAATTTAAAACCATTTCAAAATTCAATTATTCCTAAAAAATCATCCTACAATGGTTTTAATAGTCAATTATTATCGAAAATATTAACTGTAATTGGTTTTTAAATAAATTTTTATTAGAAAATTTATTTTATTTATTTTTATTTGAAAATTCGGCAAGAATTCAATTATTTAAAATTAAATACAAAAATAAATAATTTATTGAATAATTGAATATATTCTTAAAATTTAATTCTTATAAAGAATTTTATCAACAAATTTTTAAATAATTAAGTGTCCGAGAATATTTGTATTGTTTACGAAAATAATTGAATTTAAATAAAATTTTTGAGAAAAATTTCATTTTTCGATAAATTTATTTGAAATCGTATTAAGGGCATTTGAACCATTATGACGTCACAATGTGTGCAAAGCATGAGTTTTAAAATTGTGACGTCATAATGGTTCAAATGCCCTTAAAGATAATTGAAATTCTACGATGAGTTTCATTATTTATAGAAATAATTGAATTCTCGAGAAGAATTTTATGAAATTTTTTTTAAATAATTGAATTCCTGTAAAATTTATAACTATCTCTGAAAATAATTGAATTCTGCAACGATTTTTTATTACTTTTTTAAAAATAATTAAAATCCTGTGAAGAATTTTATTATTTACGAAAACAATTAAATTCTGCAACGAATTTATATTTAATTTTTTTAAAATAATTAAAATTCTGTTAAGAATTTTATTATTTATGAAAATAATTGAAATCCTGTGAAAAATTTTATTATTTATGAAAATAATTGAATTCTTGTAACGAATTTTAATAAATTTTTTTTTAAATAATTGAAATCCTGTGAAGAATTTAATTATTCACAAAAATAATTGAATTCTGCAACGAATTTTTATTACATTTTTTTTAAAAATAATTGAAATCCTGTGAAGAATTTAATTATTTACAAAAATAATTGAATTCTGCAACGAATTTTTATTACATTTTTTTTAAAAATAATTGAAATCCGGCAAAGAATTTCATTACTTGGGAAAATAATTTAATTCTTGCAACGAATTTTTATAACATTTTGTTAAAATAATTGAAATCCTGTAATGAATTTTATTATTTTTTATGAAAATAATTGAATTCTGCAACGATTTCTTATTACATTTTTTCAAAAATAATTGAAATTTTCGATAAATTTATTAAAAATCGTATTAAAAATAATTGGAATTCTACGATGAGTTTAATTATTTATATAAATAATTGAATTCTTGAGAAGAATTTTATCAAAAATTTTTGAATAATTGAATTTCTGTGAAGTTTTTTATTATCTCTAAAAATAATTGAATTCTTGCGAAGAATTTTGTTAAAAATATTTTTTGA
This sequence comes from Leptopilina syphax, assembly GCA_032872505.1. NCBI lineage: Eukaryota > Metazoa > Arthropoda > Insecta > Hymenoptera > Figitidae > Leptopilina > Leptopilina syphax. Next base: position 31,414,587 of record CM065470.1, read on the forward strand.
ATTCAATTCTTTTGGGGATTTTTATTTAAAAAAATTGAAAATAATTGAATTTTGATAATTTTTTTGAAAAAAACTGAATTCTTTTAACGAAATTTAATAAAGTTTTTAAGAATAATTACATTTTTCGAGAAATTCATTTAAAATTGTATAAAAAATTTTGGATAATTTTAATAAAATATTAGATATTGAGAATCATTGAATTGAAGAAAACTTATGAATAGAATTGAAATTTTGACAAGAATTTTATTAAAATTTTTGAATATAATTGAATTTCGGAGAAGAATTTTATTATTTCCAAAAATAATTGAAATTTTGACAAAGATTTTTTTTAATTTTTGAAATTAATGGAATTTTTCAGAAGCATTTTATTACTTTTGAAAATAATTGAATTTCTAAAATTATTTGTAACTTCTCCAAAATTTAATTATTTTTAGTGTTTTCAACTAAAATTCTTTCATAAATCTATTACTTTTAATAACTAATTAAATTTACATTAAACAATTTAACTAATTTCAAAAGAATTTGAATTATTAGAATTTTTTAAAAATGTAAGTTGTTTAAAATTTCTAATGAAATTCATTTAAAATTGAAATTTTATATTTTAAATTGAAATTTTTTGAAGGTCACCTAATTATGAAATTTGTAAACGCAATTATTTTAGAATTCAATTAATTTTTAAATATTTAAGTAAAATTATTTATTAAATAATTTATAAATAATAATTTTGTAATAGTTCTTCTCTCTAAAAGTCTAAAGTAGAATTAGTGAAAATGTTTACTAATTCGATTAACTGATTGACTTTTTGCTTTCGAATTAGTAAATTTTGCTAATAGATTAGTAGAAATTACTATTTATTAGTAAAATTGGATAATTTACTAATTCAAAAGTAAAAAGTCAGTCACTAATTTGAATTAGTAAACATTTTTACTACTTTAAGTTTAGAGAGTTCAAGAATTAAGTTATTTGAAAAAAAATTACTGACAAGAATAGAAAAAATTGAAGATTCTGTATTAGAATTCGTAGTAATTTCATAGTTTATGACGCCAACAAAAAAAGACACAAAAATTCAGTAATTTCTTATAAAAATTAAAAATTAAATTTTTCCCTCTACTTTTAGTAAAAATTCCTAACTTTTCCCTGAATTCCCTGACTTCCTAACTTGTAGCAACCCTGATTTTGTATAAAAAAAATTTGTCCTCCTTTATAATGTTGGTTTATTTCTTGTCTGACGAACACTATACTTTTTCTCCTGAAAGTTCCCTTGTCGTATAGTGAAACAACTAATTTGCAATTCGGTCCTGTGAATTTATGAGGTTTCCACTGCACACTCGAATTGTTCGAGAAATTCAACATAGTATTTTATCATGAAAATATCTTTTACGCATTATTAAGATACAATAACTGAATATTCAATTAAAGTGTACCTAACTAAATAATAATAATAATAATGTTTCCAACTTTGAAATAAACACCAAAGATGCATATCGTGATAGTAGATCTTCCCCTGCTGTCTCGAGACAAGTAGACTTAAACAAGAGAAATATTTATGTTCTCTCACTGATACGTTGGAGTTGGATAAAAACTTCAAGTTGCAGGTAAGTTGCAAAGTTCCGGTACGCGAGAAGAGAGGATTCTTGGTTTGGAGAGAGAAAAAGAGAGTTCTCTCTCCAAACCGAGAGAGAGAGAGAAAATGAAGAAAGTGTGTATATACGTAAAATGAAGAGGGAGAGGGGGGCAGACAACTTAACAATGAAATGCAGTGTGTGTAACTAACCCCCGCGTTTATTTCCAACGCCCTCCTTTTTCTTAAAGCCAACCCTTTTCCCTTCTCTCACTTTGCGAGCTTTCCGGAGCTTTCATTTAGGAAAACAATTGTGAAAGCTGACGGCCAAAAAGAGCCAAGCGTCTATAGTGGTTTGAAAAGAGAGCGCTCTTCGAGTAGAAACGTTGCTTTTGAAAATCATTCCAAGTTGAGAAGGCTTTTTTTTTACGATTCGTGTGGTACAATAAAACGTCTATACTTGCGCTTGCCGAAAGGTCAGGTAGAGTGTCTTTAGAATTCACTAAAGATCCTCTTTAACGTTCCAAAGGTAGATGGCAAAAGGTTTTTCATCCCCTATATATGCGAACTTCTATTGGTGGAGAATCTACTTTTTATGATTTTAATTTATACAGAGTTGCCACAAAAATTTCATTTTCATTTTCCCCTGACTTCCAAACAAAATTTTGATTTTTTTTTCTGACCCTGAAGAATATTCTGAGTCACTCAAAAAATTATTAGATACTCCAAAAAAATTTTCTATTACATTTATTTACAAATTTCTTTAAAAGAAAAATTATTCGAAAACATCAATAACTTCTTTTTTTAAATAAATATTTAATCATTATTAATTTTCTATAGGAATTAAGATTTTTTAAATTCAAACCTTTTTGAAATTCAATGACTTATAAAAATATTCTTATAAAACATGATATAAATCATTAATTTCCAACTCATTAAGTTCACAATATTCTTCTATAGTTTTTAAAAGTTTACGCAATCTCACAACTGTGTTTACTATCGCTACAGCATTGTCAGCGTTTATACTTTGGGTAAAAAGGCAACCGAAAATGCAATAATGAAAGCTAATCAAGCATTTGGGGCTGTAGAACAAATTATAAATAATGGGAAAATCGACTCATGGGAAGCTCAATGCAAATTGTATTATAGTATTGACGCAACAACGACCTTGTATGCCGCACATGTTTGGGGGTTGAGATATTTGTCAAAAATTGAAACTGTACATACTACACATTTCAAAAAGTTATTATCCCTTCCAAAATGTACATTTAATGCTGCTCTTCGACTAGAACTAGGACTAATTAGCTTGGAAATTAAAATTTTTAAGGCGGCTTACCTTTTTGTAATAAAAATACTGAAGATGGAGGATTCTAGAATGCCGAAGATTTGTCTTAAGCGTCAAGTTGAACTTATGCAACGTTCTGAAGTTGTACTTGAATATAATTGGGCTGCACAATTTGACGCACTTTTAAATAAGATTAATTTGTCAGGCCTATGGACGACTCTTTCTCCAGAAGAGTGGTTGAAAAATTTAGATTTGGCATTAAATCGGTATTTTAAAATTTGAATTCTCTGGTTCGAGAATGCAAAATATATTAAGATCGCTTGAAGATAAAACTGCCCTTTACTTATTAAGACGACGTAATTTTTATTTAACAAAAATTTTTATACAACTAAGACCAGCAAATAAACATTATTTTAGATTTTCATATATGGGTAATTTGTACAGCTGGGATCAGGAATCAATTTGTATGGTTTGCAATTTAAAAGAAAGGGAAACACTATGATTTTTTGTTCGATTGTCCAATATATACACTGAGAAAAAAATGCTATTGAATCTATAGCACGCATATTCACATACGTTCAAAAGCAGATGTCATTAACTTGATGTGATATGTAGTCTATTTTATAGCACTGCTTTTAAATCAAAAAATGACTTCTTTGATTCAATAGCGATGCTATAAAATGAATTACATTTCGCATTAAGTTAATAACATCTGCTTTTGAACGTATGTGAATATGCGTGCTATAGATTCAATAGCATTTTTTTCTCAGTGTAGTAATTACAGAAATTTTTATTTGTCAAAATTGGGATTGAGTGATGAATGCAGTGAAGCGATGACTCAGATGTGTAATGCACCTGATGAAGAGAGTATTAAAAAGATTTGTTTTTATATAATAAATAGTTTGTTGTTGCGTGCGTTCATGTTGAATAAGTAGTATAGAAAAATCTAAAGGCTGATATTATCAAATATATTGTAAACGGAATTCTTCTGCTACAAAATGTAATATTTTATAGAGCAGAATAAATATATTATTATTATTATTATTATTATTATTATATAAATCATTATTTTAAATCATAAGAATATTAAAACTATAATTTTAAAATTTCAAAGATTTTAATTAATTAATTAAGATAAGAATTTAATTAATTTTAATAAATGATTATTAAATTATAATATATTATTATATTATTATTATTATATTATTATAATTATTATAATTATTATTATTTTATTTATTATTATTATTATTATTTTTTTTAATTAATTTAATTTAATTAATTAATTTTAATTTCTAAAAATTCACGTTATAATGCTTTTAATACTTTTCAATTAAAATTTTTAATTTTAAGTGAATTTCATTTTTTAATCAATTTTTATTAGAAAATTCGACAAGAATTCAATTATTTAAAATTGAATTCAAAAATAAATAATTTATTGAATAATTGAATATTTTCTTAAAATTGAATTCTCAAAAAGAATGTTATCAACAAATTTTTAAATAATTAAATTCCAGAGAAAATTTTTTTTGTTTCTGAAAATAATTGAAATTAAATAAAATTTTTGAGAAATATGGCATTTTTCGATAAATTTATTTGAAATCGAATTAAAAATAATTGAAATTCTACAATGAGTTTCATTATTTATAGAAATAATTGAATTCTTGAGAAGAATTTTATCACATTTTTTTTGAATAATTGAATTCATGTAAAATTTTTTATTATCTTTGAAAATAATTAAATTTTACAACGATTTTTTATTACTTTTTAAAAAATAATTGAAATCCTGTGAAGAATTTTATTATTTTTAAAAATAATTGAAATCCTGTTAAGAATTTTATTATTTATGAGAATAATTGAAATCCTGTTAAAAATTTTATTATTTATGAAAATAATTGAAATCCTGTTAAAAATTTTATTATTTATGAAAATAATTGAAATCCTGTTAAAAATTTTATTATTTATGAAAATAATTGAAATGCGGCGAAGAATTTTATTATTTAGGAAAATAATTGAATTCTTGCAACGAATTTTTATAACATTTTGCTAAAATAATTTAAATCCTGTGAAGAATTTTATTATTTATGAAAATAATTGAATTCTGCAACGATTTTTTATTACATTTTTAAAAAATAATTGAAATTTTCGATTTATATATTTAAAATCGTATTAAAAATAATTGAAATTCTACTATGAGTTTCATTATTTATAAAAATAATTGAATTCTTGAAAAGAATTTTTTGAAACTTTTTTTTAATAATTGAATTCCTGTAAAATTATAATAAAAAAATTTTTTTAGAATTCAATTTTTTGGGGATTTTTATTAAAATAGGTAATTGAAAATATTTTAATATTGACAATTTTTTTGAAAGAAACTGAATCTTTTGACGAAATTTATTAAAAAATTTTAGATTAATTATATTTTTTAAGGAATTTATTAAAAATTGTATAAAAAATAATATAAATCCTGCGATAAGTTTTGTTATTTATAAAAATAATTAAATTCTTGCAACGAATTTTATTTGTGAAAATAATTTAATTCCGGAGAAAAATATTATTATTTATGAAAATAATTTATTTCTTATGAAAAATTTTATTCAAATTTTTTTTTAAATAATTGAATTTCTCAGAAATTTTTGAAAATAATTAAATGCCATCAAGAAATTTTATTAAAAAATTGAAAATAATTGAAATCTGACAAAGAATTTTATTAAATTTTTGTTTAAATAATTGAATTCCTGTAAAAAAAATTTATTTTTGAAAAGAATTGAATTCTTAGGAAGAATTTTATTAAAATTTCTTAAATTATTGAATTGCTTCGAAGAATTTTATTTTCTACGAAAATAATTGAATTGTTTTGAAGATTTTTACAAACATTTTTGACAATAGTATTGCATTCCTAGGAAGAATGTTATATTTTACGAAAATAATTGATTTCTTAAGAAGAATTTAATTTAATTTTTTTTTAAATATAATTGAATTCCTTTAAAAAAATGAATTATTTGTGAAAATAATTGAATTCTTAAGAAGAATTGTATTGAAAATAATTGAATTGTACCTATAGGAAATTTTTATTAAAATTGCAATTTTATTAACTAAATCTTTTAAAGAATTTTGTCTAAATTTTTTTAAACAATATAATTTTTAAAAGAATTTTATTCTAATTTTTCGAAATAATTGAATTTTTCATAACTATTTTTTTTCAATTCTCTGAATATTTTTGAAATTTTTACGAGAATTTTTAAAAAAATTTTGAACGTAATTAAATTTATGCGAAGAAGATTATCACTTTTGAAAATCATTGAATTTTAGTAATCAGTTGTTCTGAAGATTTCTATTTAAATTTATTAAAATTTGAAATTTCCTAAAATTTTAAATTGAAACCTTTAAAGTATCTTCTTTAATTATTAACCATTCCACTTCTATGCAGAATATTTTTATTTTTCGATGGTTAATAAAAAAAGCAAACCATTTTCTTGAATTTCTTGAATTTGAAAATCGCGACTGTCAGGAGAGGAGAAAAAAAAACTTTCAAAGTCCGTTTAGAATCGAAGGCCTCTGACCCCTTTCACTTCCGGAACACCGGGATTTGGGATTTTGTGGTTAGATGTTGGAGCGTGATTCGACTTCCTATCTCGATAGTGATCAGAGATTTATTTAACCCCGACTCTAATAAATTTAATCGAGGACAAAGTGAACGCTGAAACTTGCACAGAAAAAAGTGAGTGTCATTTTAACACTGAATTCGGTGTTAAAAGTGTCTGCATCAAACTTTAGCTCGGAAGTGTTATTTTAACACCGAAAATAAGGTAAATTTTCTATTATAGAAAATTTATCCTCACTAAAATTACCCTACCAAAATTTACCCGCATCAAAAACAACACTCGCTTTTCTCTGTGTGGATCTCGTTTATCCTTTTGCATTATTTCTCTCAGCAGTGATATTCTCCTTTCTGATGACAAGCCGACAAAGTTTCATTTTCATTATTGAATTCTCATCCTTCACACCACTCTTTTCATTCAAAAATAATGATTTTTCAACTTCCACGCTGTTTCTATCATACTTTCATGTTCCTATAAGATTATTAATTTTTAAAGTGTGGAGTTTGCAGAGAAATACGTGGAATAAATGTAATGAAAGAAACTTTTCTTTTGTCCAAGGAGTGTAAGAAATTGTTTATTAAAATTTATATTCAATGCTATTTTTTCTGGATCTTTGATTATTATAAAACATAAAGAAATCGAGCACTCCGAGCTTCGACTCGGAGCAATCGATGTCTTTATGTTTTACAGCAATTTTTTTTATAAGTTATTAAGAAAAAAATCATACACAAAAACTAACTTCAAAGTGTGGACAGATAGAAAAAAAGAAAGAATAAAAGAATACAAAGATTATTAATTTCTACAATGATTATCAAAAGAAGATTTTCATTTCTTTACAAAAAAAATTAGTTCAACATCAAGAGAATTTTACTATTTTTAGATTAATTTGTAATACTTCTTTTCCTTTTATTAACCAACAAGAATTACGATCCTATTTCCTGGACTAAATTTATTGTAGATCTTCATCTTTTGCTTGTCATCGAGTTCCCCTTAGAGAATAATAAACAAGAAAAATTATACATTTTTATCTGTTAAACTGAAACCATTGACCATGGTCATAAAAGAAATCTTAATGTTGATTAATTTAATTTAAAACAAATATAAATTCATATAAGTTTACTGCTTATTGAAAATAAAGACTGGCGTCCAACAATCTACTGCAGGGAATTATTAATATTGCATAAATATTATTATAAATAATATAACAAAAAATAAATAAATAAAATAAAAAATAATAATAATAATAATAATAATAATAATAATAATAATATAATAAATTCTAATATTTGTGTCAAATCAATGATAATCCTTATATGAAAAGAATAGATATGCAAATTAGGTAAAGAAAGTCATTTTTGTTATAGTTTGAAATGTTGAGAAAAATCAATTTTTAATAAAGTTGGAACTAAGGGAAAAGTCATCCTTAAAAGAAATCCTTCACGAGTGACGAGAGTGACACTGAGGTGTTAATAATCGTTAAAATGCAATTTAAGACAGTAAAATTGGCGGATGTAAAAAAGAAGGTGATAGTGTTGTTGGTTTACGACACTTTTTTTTACCGATGGGCCTGGTCTTAAGTAAATTCCTCCAAGTTTATTTCACTCTAAAAACTTTAGCTGACTCGTAACAAAAGAGCGATTTATAGACGCATCGTTGGCATATAGGAATGCTTGTGGTCTATTTCTTTGTAGAGACGACGATAGAGCCAATGAAAATGTTCGCTCAATATGCATCGTTATAAAATTTGACGAAAGTGCATCGATACGCCCTTCATCTTTGCAGCAAAATGGACAAGTAAAGTGATAAATAGTTTCCTTAAGATGATACTTTGAAATCAATCACGACACTGTGTCAACTCACGTATATAACGGTTGCTGTAAATGTCGCTCGACAAGAATTAATGACCCTTAAAGCACCACTTTGATAATAATTGGATGTCTTATCGTCATCCAACAACTTGTGCCAAATAACCAACATTTATTGTAATTCTCAATTTTTCGATTGCCTACAAATTTTTTAATCATTTCAAATATATGTACTCTACTATTATATAGTTCACATTTTAATATGCTAAATAGGTTCGCGTGCTTTGCGAATGGGACTATTTCCAACGATTTATTAACCGGATAGAAAGATGTATTTTTACTGATTATTACCCAGCACATACGAGTAGGGAAACTTGTTAAAAGATATAATATATTATAACCATTTTGTAATTTTCTTGAATTACAGAATTTACATTCTTCTCTAAATTCACCTTTTTGTGGGAAAGGAAAATAATTATTTTTAACTAATAAGCCAACTGCACCTTTTCTTTCTCTCCATTCTTTATAATTACTTAAAAACAAAATCACATATTAAAACAAAAAAAAAGAACAACAATGAAAAAAACTTCTGCCATATTGTTCGACCTTTACTCGAAAACATTTCAGATAATTAGAAACTTTCACATATTTTAACCATAAAACTATTTTAATAGTATTAATAAATACTATCCTACAGACATTACAATTTTGTTAACTGTAATTATTAAACATTAAACAAGATTTAATATTTTTTTACGTTAGTCCTAATTAACTAAACACGATTTTTCTAATATTCTAAAATTTCCATTCATATTTGAATCATCCAATCCATATATTTGCACTCACTTTGACAAATGATCAGAAATTTGATTTAAAAATAGATTAAAAATTTTTTTTTCCACTGAAATAGATAAATTGCGTTCAAGTTATAGATATATTGTTGAAAAATAGAATGAAGCACTACTGAAACCAATACATCGATTTCCAATCATAGGAATTATTGCTTTCTATTATTCTCCACGATCCACCTAATTGCTCAGAATATATATAGTTTTAGAGTTGATATAGAACTTTCAAATCATTCCTACAAATTTTAAATTCCCTCTTCTCCACATATCGGGATTATTAAATTTTTACTAGACCCAGAGTGTTTTAAAATATTGAATGAAAAAAAAAATTTCTAAATGAAAAAAGTTTCATACATACGTTTGTATTAAATTTTTTTTCATAAAATTTATCGAACTTTTAATCCGATTTCTACTCTAAATCGTAAAATACTTTTCTAAAAATAAAATGAATTTTACATAACAATGAATATTCTTCGGAATGAAAATTTCATCGTATTACATTTTTATTTGATTTTAAAGGATTATTTTTCTTTTTGGAATGTAATACATTTGCTTTCGAACTTTTTATGTTAGTTAATAACGAAAAAAAGTAGAGGGATCGGGGTGATTTTATTATGAAATATTAAATAAAAAGGGGATTTTACTTAATAAAAAGAAGATTCAGTAAAAAAAATGGGGAAGATGCAAAATTGCAAATTAACTAATCTCATGTTTTTCGAATCAGAGTCTTTAAATTCCACCTTTGATAATTGATGATAATAATAATGATAGCTTACTTATAGTATATAATTGTGTATTTCAATATAAATCTACTTACGAAAGAAACTCGACAGGAAACATGTTTTACTCACCTGAAACAAAAAGAATACAAAATAATTAGAATTATTATCAAGAAAATGAAAAAAATCATTTGTAAAACTTTTCTAATTTATAATTACAAATTTTTTTTTATTGGCCCCAACAGAGTAAACATCGAGGGACATGCAACATATATTGTAAAAATTTTGTACTCTCGTTTTTTTTTACTGATAAAAAACGACATGCATATATGGAAAAGTATCGAAACTTCTTAAGCTTCAAGTGAAGAGAAAGAAGTCAAATATCCGATTCAATTATGTGCCTGGTATTCTGATTCAAGTGCTAAAGCAAGATCGAACGGGCTCGAATTTTTATTCTCTAGAGTAACTTCGTTTCTGCCTCGCTTTGCATAGAAATGACATCTTCAGCTGCGATGCAGTTTAAAGTTAAAACTCAGTGTGATTGAATCGCATTATACCTCCCTTTTTGCAATGTTCTGAAATCCATTTCACTGCTATTTTAATATAATGCGACTTTTATATTACGTCATAAGTCATTAAATCTTTGCAATCATTATACTTTTATTCAATCTCGAGCGGCAATTATTTCACTTTTCATTTGCAGTTGATGAATTTTGTCGCGCCAAGTGCACCTTTTCTTTGAATCTTTTCTTTTCTTTAAAATAGTGACAACAATGAAAAAAACTGCTGCCATGTTGTTCGACCTTTACTCGAAAACATTTCAGATAATTGGAAACTTTCACATATTTTAACTGAATAGAATTACTTTAATAGTATTGAATACTATTCTACATTCATTGTAACAATTTTGTGTTGTATTCAGAACACAACACAATTCGAATATTAAAACTGTGTTGTGTTTAGAACATAACACAATTCAAAAAATTCAAATGTGTTGTGTTCTGGACACAAACAGATTTCAATAGTAAATTGAACTCGCCGCATGTGTTTGAGCAAATGTGTTTTTTCGAACACAAACATATCCTACAGACATTATTATTTTGTTAACTATAATTATTTGTTAATAAAAATAGCAACAACAATGAAAAAAACTGCTGCTAAAAGATGTTCGTCCTTTACTCGAAAATATTTCAGATAATTAGAAACTTTCACATATTTAAACCATACAACTATTTTAATAATATTAAATACTATCCTACAGACATTATAATTTTGCAACTGTAATTATTTGTTAATAACAATAGTAAATATTGAGAATGCATAGTATTAATTTACCAAGAAAACCCTTTCTCTAATAATTATATAGAAACAAAAAGAATATCATTACAATTGCTATTAAATAAAAAAAAGCAACAATGAAAAAAACTGCTACCATGTTGTTCGACCTACAGTTGAAAACATTTCAGATAATTAGAAACTTTCACATATTTTAACAGTAGAACTATTTTAATAGTATTAATACTATAAAATAAAGACATTATAATATTGTTAACTGTAATAATTTGTTAATAACAATATTGAGCAAATATTGAGAATGTACAGTATTAATTTACCAAAAATCCCTTTCCTTGATAATTATTTAGAAATAAAAATAAAATATCATTACATTTGATGTTAAAACAAAAAGCAGCAACAACAATAAAAAAAACCTGCTGCCAAGATGTTCGACCTTTACTCAAAAATATTTCAGATAATTAGAAACTTTCACATATTTTAACAATAGAATTGTTTTAATAGTATTATTTAAATAGTATCTCACAGACATAATTTTGTTGTAAATAAAAATGGAATATTATTAAATTTGATGTAAAAAAGGAGCAACATCAATAAAAAACCTTCTTTAAAATTGTAGCCTCATTTAAGAGGTCAATTAACAATTATGTTGTTTGATTGTAACTTTGCTTGAAAATATTTTTAATACTTTTGTATAAAAGCACAAAAAATCTCTTTTATATCATAAAATTGAATGTATCTAAAAATATAATAGTACGAAACATATTTTAATTTAAAAACAAAGTGTATTAAAATTCACAATAATGTCTATTTTCTCTATTGTCGACTCGCAACTTTTAATTCAATTTATGAAAAATGCCTTTTTAATTTAAATAATGCATAATTAAAGTTGTGTTTTTTCATATATATAAAAAAAAAACTCCAACAAACTTTTTTCGCATTCTATTGCACGCTTTGTTCACAATTGCAGAGCTTCTTTCACCCTCATCATGGGGACTAGGAATTTTTTATGAATCCATACAATTCTTCATTAGTGAAAAATTTCACCATCTGTCTAGAGAGAGGCTCATGAATAATCGTGATTTTAATATTCCATCTGTGATTCGAGTGAGTTAAAATATGAAAATTTATATACAACCTCCCCAGGATTAGTTATTAATTAAAGTTTAAAAAACACATTTTTTTTAAAAAACTGAAAAAAAGAAAAAAAAAATTTTTCCATAGGAAAAAAAGTACAATTAAAATTACGAATTTTTATAATTTTTCTTTTTCTTTTTAAAAAAAAATGGGTTTAGCTGTGATGTGACCTAATTAAGTTTTGAATACATTTCGTTGTGAGTGCCTATTGTAGTTGAGAAGGAACTTGCATGAAGTTGGTTAACTCTATCTATCTACCAAAAGTTATCTTGCAAGTTTTGTTTAAGTTAATTAGAAATATGTAGCTCTCAGTTTCGTACACAACCCAAGACTTATGAACTCGTTAGCATTTGACTTTTCTTGTTTCTTCTCCATTATAATAGTTACGATTTTTTTCTTTACAAAAAAAAAAAAATTTTTTCATCTCATGTTCCTCTAATTCTGTATTGTTCAACTTTATTTAATTTTACAATTGTTGTCGACTTGCACACAGGGGGAAATTGTTTCTAAATAATTGAAAAATAATAATAAGGAAAACTTTGTATTATGAAAATGATCGAAGGGGTCACAATAGGAAGGAACGAGACAAAAATTAGTTATTTTTATTCACCATGAAATGTAATTCTGTTTTCAATTATTTTCGACACCAAGTTTAAACTGAGAGAGAAAAAGTGCATCGTGGAATGAAAACTATATAATTATTACTAAGAAGTTTAAATGGTTGTGGAAATTCCTCGAATCTAGAATCGCGTGTCGTAAAAGCTAAGTTTATCTTTATCATTAAAAGATCTCACGAAGAGAAAGATAATGTTTTCTGTAGCAAGGGGTCAATTGAAATTGATTACTTTTTTCCGTGTGTAGCAGATCGAGTACATTTAATGAAGTCCACTTCTTTAGAATTACTTCACATTGTACTCACAATCGGAAGATAAGATTCCCGACCAGTTGGGTAAATAAACTAAGAAGTACAATATATATATATATAGAGTGAAGAGATATAGAAGTAATTTTGTCGTGACACAATCCAGTGGCGATGGATCAGGAAACAATATTCCTTTTTAAAGGAATAAAGCACTTTCGACAAACAATATACAATATGAGACTTGCATATTTGCAGTCTGGCGCTATAAGTCCATTCTTTATTTATTATTTATGTATACATATTATACAAACAGGAACAAATACTCCCTCTCTTTAATGAATGGAGGCTTTGTTTATAATATTAATGGATCACGACAGAGTGAGAAAAAAATTTCATATTTATGACACGAACGGCAAATTTTTGCTATTAAATATAAAAATATTAAATGCTATTATGTTGTATTTTTTAAATTTTATTCGTTTATAAAATCTTTATACAATTATTTCTTCATATAGATATTAATTAATTATTAGGGCTCGGGATGTGCGACTTTTTCGACTTTTTTAAGGAAATGTGACTTTTTTGTAAAGAAATACGACTAATCGACTTTTTCAAGTTTTTTTTTTTAGTAAAATGCGACTAATCGACTTTTTTCAAATTTTTTAATTACTTTTCGACTTAAATTGTAAATGGCAGAAATCTTTTTTTGTAAACAATATTGTTGACAAAATCATTCTTCTCTTTGGGGAAAAAAACATAACATATTATCCCGTTTCTTAATATTTTTGTAGGAAATTCTCAAACATAAGGAAATAATTTGCATCATTTCTATTTCTCAATTACAATTGCTTTAATAAAATTTAAAGCTTTTTAAAAATTGATGAAAAAAAGTTTATAAATTCTATTTGTCAATTAGAAATTAAAACTTTCAAAAATTTTTAGAAAATTAAAGGAAAAAGTTTTAGTTAAAAAAATCTTCTGTTACATAATAAATAAATTCTAACTAAATATTTACAAATTTCTTTCAAATTTTTCGAACACATCAATAACTTCTTTTTTAAATAAATATTTAATTGTTATTTTCCATAAGAACTAAAATTCTTCAAAAGATTCAAATTCAAACCTTTTGGAAATTAAACAACTTATAAAAAATTGTTATAAAACATGAAGAAATCGATCACTCCGAGTCTTCGACTCGGAGCAATCGATGTCTTTATGTTTTATAATAATTAAAGATGACCGAGTGATAAAATCATTATTTTATAGGATTATAAAACATTATATAAAAAAATTTTTAATTATTTTTTATGAAAATAATTGAATTATTGAGAAGAAATTTATAAAACATTAGTAAGTAATTGAATTTTGCAAAAGAATTTTGATATTTACAAAAATAATTGTGAGGAGAATTTAAAAAAAAAATTTTGAAAATATTTGAATTTCTGCGGAGAATTTTCTTACTTTTGAAGATAATTGAATTTTGCAAAGAATTTTATCAGAACTTTTGAAAATAATTAAATTTTTAGGATGAATTTTTTTATTTATAAAGATAATTGAAATCTTGTCAAGAATTTTATTAAAAATTTTACAAATAATTAAATTTCAGAGAAAATTTTTATTATTTATAAAGATAATTGAAATTTTGAACAGATTTTTATTTTAAATGTTTAAAAGTAATTAAATTTTGCAGAAGAATTTTGATATTTATAAAGATAATTGAAATTTTGAGAAGAATTTAAAAAAAAAATTTGGAAAATATAAGAATTTTCAATTTATTTTTATATAAGAATTTTCTTACTTTTGAAGATAATTGAATTTTGCAAAGAATTTTATCAGAACTTTTGAAAATAATTAAATTTTCAGGATGAATTTTTTTATTTATAAAGATAATTGAAATCTTGTCAAGAATTTTATTAAAAATTTTACAAATAATTAAATTTCAGAGAAAATTTTTATTATTTATAAAGATAATTGAAATTTTGAATAGATTTTTATTTTAAATGTTTAAAAGTAATTAAATTTTGCAGAAGAATTTTGATATTTATAAAGATAATTGAAATTTTGAGAAGAATTTAAAAAAAAATTTGGAAAATATAAGAATTTTCAATTTTTTTTTATATAAGAATTTTCTTACTTTTGAAGATAATTGAATTTTGCAAAGAATTTTATCAGAACTTTTAAAAATAATTAAATTTCCATGATGATTTTTATTATTTATGAAGATAATGATAATTTTGACGAGAAAATTAAAAAATATTTTGAATATAATTGAATTTCTGTGAAAAAATTTTATTACTTTTGAAAATAATTGAATTTCAAAGAAGAATTATATTATTTATAAAGATTATTGAAATTTTGACAAGAATTTTATTAAAATTTTTTGCAAATAATTGAATTTCAGAGAAGAATTTTATTATTTATAAAGATAATTGAAATTTTGAACAGATTTTTTTTAAAAGTGTTTAAAAGTAATTGAATTTTGCAGAAGAATTTTGATATTTATAAAGATAATTGTAATTTTGAGGAAAATAAAACAAATTTTGAAAATAATTGAATTTCTGCGAAGAATTTTGTTACTTTTGAAGATAATTGAATTTTGCAAAGAATTTGATCAGAACTTTTGAAAATAACTAAATTTCCATGAAGAATTTTATTATTTATAAAATTTTGGCGAGAAATTAAAAAAAAAATTTTTGAATATAATTGAATTTCTGCAAAGAATTTTATTACTTTTGAAAATAATTGAATTTCAGAGAAGAATTTTATTATTTATAAAGATAATTGAAATTTTGACAAGAATTTTATTAAAAATTTTTTCAAATAATTGAATTTCGGAGAAGAATTTTATTATTTATAAAAATAATTGACATTTTAAGGAGAATTTAAAAAAAAATGTTAAAAATACCTAATTAAAATTTTGCTATAAATTTTATTAAATTTTATTAAATTATATTCCGGATTGTTTGATATTAAAGTATGTGTTGTCGAGAAATGTTTTTTTTTTAAATTTTGACAATTTCATGTTTTTTTTGTTGTTTTTTCTAAAATTTCATGCGACTGTTTTCCGACTTTTTCGGAAATTTTATGCGACTTTTCGTGATTTTTGTTATGAATTTATGCGACTAAAGCGACTTTTTTGAGTCTTAAAGTCGATCCGAGCCCTGAATTATGTATTTTTAATATTAATATATTATTCATAATATATTAAATTGCCGCCTAGATGTCATGAAAACTCTCTCACAAATAAAATAGAACGAATATTGATTAGAAAAAAAAGAAAAAAGCACTCATCTATTGCTATTTATAGCGAAAATGTAATGTTTCCTTTTTATCGTCCATTATTTCGAAGAAAATTGGAGATTCATGTAATTACAATTTGAAATTGACACATACTTTTATGACAGGATCGTTAGTTGTCAATTAACTTTGACGATGACAGTAAAAAATATTCCAAATTCTATTTTCGATAAAATTGAAAAAGTTATCGAGTTACATAATGGAAAAATTATTTTTACCTCTTCTTCTCAATGAAATGTGATATTTCTACAGGAACTGAATAACAATTTATTCCAGGATGTCTGGAATTTTTTTTTTTAAACTAAAAAATTATCGCAAAAAATATCCCTTGAACACTTTGCAGAATGTAATTAAATAAAAAAACGTAGAAGAAACAAAAAAAAGAAGAGAAGCAACAAAAAATATATATAATCTAAAAATTAATATGTAAATGATAAAAATTTTTTAAAAGGAAATAATCCATTTGGTAAAATTCAGATTACGTAATATATCGTAATATTATAGCATTAGTTTCAAATTATAGTTAGACGTCTCTTTGAAACTTGAAAGTCATTAATTATAGTAGACGAGAATCTAAGAAAAGTACTGGTTTAAATAATTCAGTATTACAAGGTATCTGCTTTAAAAGAGTTTAGTTCCACTATTATTATCAATTTTCAATAGTTTTTTTTATAATTAGTAATTTTATTTTGAATTTATGCTAAAAAATGAAATCGGATTTTAATTTTCTACCTTTATCAATTTTTATTAAGAATTTATGCTATCGAAATAAAATCAGATTTTAATTTTTTCAATTAGTATTTAGTATCTTTATTTAAATTATTTATGTTTAAAAAATGAAATAAGATTTTTTTCTTTTTTGTTTATTTAGAATTTATGTTCAAAAATGAAATAAGACTTTTTAAAAAAAAATTTTTGTTTTCCAAATGGAGCAATTTTAGAGTTTATTTACTTCTTTTTAGAAACATTATTAACTTTTATGATTGATAAATACCACGATCGTAAATTATTCTACTGAATTTATCAACTTAATCAATCAAAATTATGCTATAAAAATCATTTTTAAACCAAACGAGGAACGTAAATTATGAAACTAATGTCAAAAAGTTGAAAGAGACAGTCTATGTATTCGGGTAAAATTAATTGAACCTTGTATATGCATTTTAGTGAACATAATATGACGGCAGAGACAGGGAAACAATTTTTTACCAAAATTTAATAAACGGTAAGTACTCGTGTGTACGCTTACTGCCTGAAAGTAATTGTTGTGCGTACATAAATTTTCAAACGGAAGTAATTAACTTTTTAAAAAAAACAGACAAAAAAAAAACTATAATTTATTCAATTTTTTAAAAATTGTCAAAATATTTGAATTCAAATATTAACAGAAAGAGAGAGAGAGAAAAATATAATTGTATAATTTGGCCCAAAAAGACATTAGAGAAGAATATTAACGAAAATCATATCAGATAATGATGCTGTAAAAAAAGTTACGACATTTTTAAAAGTTCTTTGTTTATATGACGTAATTGTTCGAAGCATTATCGTTACATGACAATGACAAAAATGTCATAAAGTACAAAATTTTTTCCTTATACGCACGAAAAAAATTTCGAATCGTTTTCAAAATAATTTTTCTTATGACGACAAATTTTACTTCTGACCAAAGTTTATTCAACTTCTTATCTTTAAATTAAATAATTTTTCTATTTACATTTTTTGATTCTCTACCATCACTATTCTACAAATTTCCACTTCGAAAAAAAAAATTTAACAAAATTAATTGAAAATTAAATTAATAGCAAACATATCATTTCAAATCAAAATTCATCAATAATAAAAAAAAAAAAGTTGAACGACTATAAACGTCAAGTTTTAAACAATGCCATTTGCAATAAACAAAATAAAGCGCTGATAAGTTTGTACGATTTTCAGGTTCGTATAACAATACACAGGGCATTATTATTATTATTGCATTATTATGTTTCCTGGTTTGAAAACTACCGTAAAAGTTTATAGATACATAAAAGTTCACGGTTATAGGAACAAATAGACAATAATGAACTTTGTTAAAAAACTTTTCAACAACAATTGCAGTATAAGCGTCCTATACTATTTGACAAAATTCAAATACAATTCATTTTATGTGCGTCTCAATTGATTCGTTACATCATATAAAGCACAATAATAAAATTGTCAAGTAACACCACATTTTATATATATATATTGACATTAATAGATGATTTTTGCATTTTATCAATTTCAATGTATTAAACATGTTTGATTGTTGCAAAAAGTATAATTTTCCATTCAATAAAGCAAATGACGTGATTGAATGTCCATAAAAATTTGTAATTGATTTTACAAAAATAAATTATTCCATTGACACCCTGTGTGACAATGTGGAGTAAATAATGATTTCCATAAAGGTAAGTAGAATAATAAATAATGCATACAACTGTTTACGCAGAATTATGAATACATTATGCAATTACATGCGTCGTAATTCGCGACAAAAAAAAATTTCACTCAAATCAGAAAAAAAAGGAATTAATTTAATAATACTCTTCTCGTTTGCGTGTCATTGTGCATGACGAATCGAGAATTTTTTTTTTTTTTTTTTGCTTTTTTTTGAACATCTAATTTTTGAGGACGAAAAAAATTTATTGAAACTGGAAAAAATGTTTACTTAGAATAATTACGAATTTCGTTGTCCGTAAAATTTTGAGTTGTTTCAGTTAAAACTTTCGATATTCTGGAGGAAATTCATTGTTGTTCCAGAAGGTGAAGCTTTTTTCTGTGATTGAAATAAATTATTACTTAATAGTATTAAATAAATATTTATTCGTCTTGAATAATTAGTTACTCTATTAAATAATTGTTTACTCTAATTATGTCTTCTATGAAACAATTATATATATTCATAAAATAAATTTTTTTTATTATTTTATACATTTTTTTTTACTTCTTTTAATTTGTATTTTTTACACGAAAAATTTGTTTTGCACATTAAAAAAATTAATTCTTAACTTAATAAAAGTTTAAATTTTAATTAATTTTCATTTCAGTTGGTAAAAATATTCAGTTTATGTAATTCGAATAAAAAGTATTATATTGAAGTAAATATTTACTTGATAATGGTGAAGTAATCGATTATTTTTTTTTCAATAAAATAACTCGACACCAGCAGTGAATTCAATGCAGAGATAATAATTTAAATTCTATATATGTGGTGAATAAAAATGACAAAAAACGTGAGAAAATGTAGTAAAATATCAAAGTTGTTTGCTTGTTAATTTTTTAACTGAATTGTCCAGTTTTATAAATATTTTCAGTTCGCAGATAAAATAATTGCGATTCTTTTTCAATGCACCGTGATGGCTAAAAATAAAAACAATAACTGCTTCTAATCATTCTTAGTTTTCTAACATCTATTCATCAAATTTTATTTACATTTACATTTTTTTTTTTTGAATTACCTTAAAATTCATAATTTTTAAATGAACGAAAAACTTATTTACTTCTTCAGAATTTGTGTTTTATTCATTTATTTATGATTTATTTATTATTTATTTGATTTACTTATTATTTATTATAAATTCATAATAATTAATAAACGTATTACTTGTTGCGAAGAAAAGGACCTAAGAAGCAAAATATTGTAGGTTATGTTCATTATATTTTTATCTTCAATAAAAGATTATTTTTTAATTTTGTGAAATGAAAAGTAATTTTTATTGAATGTTTTAAATGTAACAAAGAATTTAACATAATTAAGTTTGAATATAATTGAGAGTTAACCCACTTTATGCATTAATATAATAAAATATTTTCTTTTTTGAATTTGGCGCCAAAAGATTTCATGAAGTTGCCGCCTAGAGGGCATGAAAATTCTCTCACAAACGAAATAAAATGAATAGAATACATGAATCATTTTAGTGATACAAACATGTTTCGTTTCAGTCATAAAAAAAATTATATTGTAGATTACAATAACAAATAAATTGTTAATAAATCTTATTAATAAACAAAATTAGAGAAATTTTCGTTTCTAAATTACAGACTTTCCTCTTTTTCTAGAAAATATTTACGATAATAAATTACTATATAAGTTCATACGAACTTTTCTGACTGGATAACTTTTGGTCGAAGCAGTGAATTACACTTAAGTATATTTAATATTAAAGGCACCTCAAGGATAATCATCTGAGCAATCATTTTATGAGATAATGACACTCGGCGTAATTTCTCCATTTGGGGTTCGTGACAAGTACAAAAATATGCAAAATCAGGTCAAGAATACGGTTTTGAAAACAAAATTTTTAAAAATTAATGGCCAAAAAAAGCAGTGCAACATAAAAATAAAAAATTATTTTTTACACAGGTTCTATGGGACCCTGAAACAAATGGACCTAAAATAACTATTGTTCCTAATTCAAAAATTTTATTATAATTACAATTTATCATAAGCTAGGCAAACGAAAAAAAATCCAATTTAGAACAAACATTAATAATTCCACACATTATCTTCAATTGCAACAATATCTGCAAACTTCTACTTACAGAATCGATTGCAATTCTAAAGCAATATTGATAATAATATTGCAATTCGAACAGGAAATGCAAACAAAAAAAATTCCCTTCATCTAAAATAAACTACAAAAGAAAAAAATATACAGAAGCAATAAAGATGAACTTAAGAAAAAGAAGAAAAAAAATGGCAAAATAGAATTAATGACCATGACAATGCGAAAGAATTTTTGAAGCACACCATCTCTTCAATTTTAATCTGACAGCACAGCGTTTTGATAATTTTTATTATCTAAGAAAATTCACGCGGCATATATAAATACAAAACTTGAGAACATGAACGGCACATGTCAGATATAAACGCGCTTTCTTCTCGTACGTATCGTGTAGACAGTAATTGTTCAATCCCATAAAGAGTGTGTAGTTCAAGAACTCATTTCTACAGGTCAGTGCCAATAAATCGATGAGCAATTTTCTAACCAATTTAAGTGTCGATTAAAATGATTACGTTTTACCAGTGATATGAGATATTTCTCAAGGGGTGATAGTAGGTATAATAAAAAAAAAAATTCGCGATGGAAAAACGATTATATACCTTCTAAAATTATTATTTTTACGATTAAAAATTGGATATATATTGGCTTTTGAAATAAAGAAAATTTGTTCAATTTTTTTTTTTCAATCAAAAAGTGGATCGAATATATTTTAATTGAAAATATTTGGGTTAGTTTTAATTCTTCTTTATATAATGGTTTGTGCTAAAAAAAAGTGAGTGTTTCTTTTCGGGTTTTTTTAAAGTAAATATTTATTTACTTGAGATTTTTCTTTTACTTTGATTTCTTTTGGAATTCAAATATTTTCTGTGTTTGTTTATATAATATTATTAACATGAGCTTTGTCGGTATGTTTATATAAGTAAATAATTATTGTTTGTCTAAGATTTTTCAACTGGTTTCTCTTTTTATCGTGTATTTTATTAGTACAGTTTTTTTACTCTCTAAATCCTAATTAAAGGATTAATTATTTAATTTAATTTCTATTTTTACTTTCACTTTGACAGACTTTTATTTTTATTTACATTTTCGCTTCTACTTTTACAAATTTTACACTTTTTTTTAAATAAGTTTCTTTTTTATAAATTTTTATTTTCACTATAACTTCATTTTTATTTTTAATTTTCACAGTAAGAGATTTTTGTTATTAATTTTACTTTGACAGATTTTTATTTTTACTTCCATTTTCACAGCTTCTTTTAAAAATTTTCAACTTTCACTTTCACTTTGATAAATTTTTATTATTCATCAATTTTTTTTCTTTCATTTTCAATTTCACTTTGACAGATTTTTGTTTAAAATTTTATTTCCAATTTCTCTTTGACAGATTTTTATTTTCACTTTCATTTTCATAGTTACTTGTTTTTACTACTATTTTCACAGTTATAGAAAATTTTAAACTTTTATTTTCACATTTGTAAGTTTTAACTTTTACTTTAACAGATTTTTGTTTTTACTTTAAATTTATGTCCCCAAAAATCTGAACTTTCAAATGAACAAAGATTTTTTGTATATTTCGATAAAATTCAAATTTTGTTAGAAAACATTTTTTAGTTAATTTCAAAAATTAATTACTTTTCATGAATGTTAAAATTAGTTTATTTCTAATTTTATGCTAGTAATTTTTAAAAATATTTAAACAGAAAGTCGATTATGTAATTTCATTTTCACTTTCATTTCAACTTTCATTTTCATTTTTACTTTCACTTTGACAGACTTTTATTTTTATTTACATTTTCGCTTCTACTTTTACAAATTTTAAGTTTCTTTTTTATAAATATTTTTATTTTCAAAATAGCTTTATTTTTATTTTTGATTTTCTCACTGAGAGATTTTTGTTTTCAATTTTATTTTCAATTTGACTTTGACAGATTTTTGTTTAAACTTTCATTTTCAATTTTCCTTTAGTCAGATTTTCATTTCGACTTTCATTTTCATTTTTTACTTTCACTTCTTCTTTCACTTTAATAAATTTTTATTTTCTTATTTTCATTTTAACTTTTACTTTGACAGAATTTCATTCTCTCTTTTATTTTTTTTTCTTGACAGAATTTTTATTTCACTTTCGCTTTAAATTTTAACTTTAATTTTTTTCATTTACGGTTTATTTTTTATTTATTTATATTTACGGTTTATTTTTTATTTATTTATTTATATTTACGGTTACAGATTTTTCACTTTCAATTAACTTTTCTTCTTATCTTCAAAAAAAAAAAAAAAAAAAATTCACGAAAGTCGTGAGAACGAAAGTGAAAGTAGAAATGAAATTACTAATCGACCCCAAGAAAAAATATATTCATTTACTTTATTGTTCAAAAATTGAGGAAAATTTCTATTTTACGTTGATTTTATTTTTATTTTCACTTTGATAGAAACCGAAAATAAAAATCTGTCAAAGTGAAAATGAAAATCAATCAAAGTGAAAGTGAAACTATTAAAATTTATAAAAATAATTGAATTCTTCCAAAGAATTTTATTATTTATGAAAACAAAGTGAATTCTTACGAAGAATTATATTAAATTTTTTGAAAATATAAACAAAAATAATTATGTACTTAATTAAATACTTAATTTATATTAAATTTTTTTATTTTAAAAATTTTTTAATTTCCATTATGAAATTATTTCTATTTATAATATAACAGAAAAAAAATAATGTCAAATCGTTAAATTGTTAAAAAAACAAAACAAAAACGTTTCCCTAAATTCTCAAAAGAGTCTGAAGATCCAAAGTAAACAGTTTTCTCTCTCTCTCTCTCTCTTTCTCTTGGAGTTCACGGATTTAAATTTTCCACCACCTAGTGACTCTGTTTTTCTTCGATTGCGATTCTAATTGAAGTCGAATACTAAAGTTTTCTTGAGAATGCTCCCGCGAATATCGGAAGAAGCGATAAATCTTTAGAGTGAACAATAAGTTTCTCTGAAGAATTGCGTGGTGAGGAAGAAGTAAAGGGGGTACGGCAGGGGGGAGGGGGTTATTTTATACGTATTCTAGAGAGGGAACAATGATTTGTTGGAAGAAATTCTTCGATTCTCTCATTCCAATTTCAGAAAATGGCCCAAGGGACACTGTCATGGCTGAATCAAGATTTCTTGGAAAAGGCCCTTAGAAAAGGAGAGAATGATGATTCGATTCAGGTGCACGATATATTCACGAAAGCAGCAACTGATAAAGGTGATAACTATACAAGTCAAATGATTCGCGCCACTATTGACTTATCGCGAAAAGTCGGTTGCCGAAATGTCACCGAGAAAAAGTCTCTCATCATTAAAGTTGTGCCGGATGAGAAAAAAACACGAGAATTGGTAAATTGTTTCAACTATTTATTTTTAATTACAAAAAAAAAAGAAAATATTGGAGAAAATATTGGAGAAAATATTGGAGAAAAATCTTTAAGAGTTTCCAAATATTTATTAAATCAACTCATCTTTGTTTATATTCGTATTCTTTTATTTACTGATTGAATCTTTATCCGATATAATGATCCAGATAATGATTTCATAATCTTTCGAAATAAAAGATTTCTTTATGTTACGTTTTAATTACAAATATGAAAGAAAAATAATTGCTTTCTATACATAAAAGTTAAATATAGATATTTGGTTCTTCTATTGATTGCAAATTTATTTCTATTTTCCGCAAAGGAAATACTAACGAGATATCGAAAATTATTTTTTTGCTCCAAAGTCTGGAATAATTTTTATCATTTATCTTTGTAAATTTATTTGGAAAAGTTAAATTACAGAATTTTACCTCAGGGGTCAAAAATACTAATTGTCAAAGTCAAAGTCAAAGTCAAAGTCAAAGTCAGAGTCAAACTCAAATTCAAAGTTAAAATCGAGTTCAAAGTCAAAGTCAAAGTTAAAATCGAGGTCAAAGTCAAAGTCAAAGTCAAAGTCAAAGTCAAAGTTAAAATCGAGATCAAAGTCAAAGTCAAAGTCAAAGTCAAAGTCAAAGTCAAAGTCAAAGTCAAAGTCAAAGTCAAAGTCAAATATTGAAAAATCGAAATAATTAATGGAAAAAAATTCGCAGGTGGAGAAAGCAGGTCTTTTTGGCACAGAAATGATGATGTTGATAGAGACCTTGCCAAAGATGAATGAAATTCAAGGAAATATCAAACCGTTTAACGCGAAAGGATACTACATTCAGAAAAGTGATCCACCTCTTCTTGTATTCGACGATTTAGCACCAATGGGATTCCGAATGGCTAATCGTCAAGCTGGACTTGACATAGATCACAGTTTAATGGCTCTCCGATCACTTGCAAGGTTTCACGCTTGTTCGATTGCAGTTTGTGAAAAGGTCTGTCACACTTAATGACAATTATCTTCTTTCTTATAAACACACAGACTGTTCATGACACACTGTTACATTACAAATCGAAAAAAAAATTGCGCAATTCTCCCTCTTTCTTATTTTACTGAGTTACAAAAAAAAATTAACGATTACAATTTTTTTAAATTAGCGAAAGAAATATTTTGTTAAAAAAATTTATTTTTTTAGATTTTGTTTTTTCCTAACTATTTCCTGACTTACAGAAAAAATTTTGACTTTTTCCCTGACTCTAAAGAATTTTTAAATAAATATTCATTAATCATTATAACTCTTCCATGGGAATTAGGAGTTTAAAAAATTTTGAATTCAAACCTTTCAAATTTGAATAATTCAAAAAAATATTATTATAAAACATGAAGAAATCGATCACTCGAGTAATCCGTTTATTCATGTTTTATAATGACTAAAGATCATTATTTTATATTATAAGAATATTCATTGTTACTGTAACTTCTTCAAAATTATTTTCATCACTTCAATTCTATTATTATTTTCAAAAAGACAGAATTCAATTACATTTCACAAATAATAAAATTCTTTGCTGAAATTCAAATATTTTTAAAATCTACTATTTTAATAAAATTTTTAAAAAGAATTCAATTATTTTAAAACAATGTAATAAAATTCAATTATTTTCATAAATAATAATATTCTTTACAGGATTTCAATTATTTTTAAAAAAATGTAATAAAAATTCGTGGGTAAACTTCAATTATTTTCCTAAACAATAAAATTCTTCACAAGATTTCAATTATTTTTAAAACAATTTTAAATAAATTCTTCGAAAACTGTAATTAATTTCAAAAATTTTATTACAATTCTTCGAAAAAAATAAATTAACAATTATCAATTATTTTTAATAATTTTTGCAAAAATTACTAGAGAATTTTCAAATACATATCTTTACAATTCAATTTTAATAAATTACGATTATTTGGAAATTCTTCAATTAAATATATATTAGAAAATAAAAACTTCAAATAATTTTAAAAAGAATTCAATTAAACTTTTTCAAAAAAATTAATTCTATATAATTATTAGTTAAAAATATGAAAAATTTAGAATTTCAAAGGTTTTAATTTAAACCATTTACAAAATTCAATTATTTAAAAAAAACTTTAACTCAAAGTCATGTTTAAATCAATTTTTTCTGGAAAATTATACGTGAATTCAATTATTTAAATCCATAAATAATTTATTGAACAATTGAATGTTTCTCAATATTTAATTGTAATAAAGAATTTTATCAACAAATTTTTAAATAATTAAGTTTCAGAGAAATTTTCTATTGTTTGTGAAAATAATTGAATTTGAATTCAATTTTTGAGAATAATTGCATTTTTCGATAAATATATTTAAAATCGTATTGAAAAAAAATTGCAATTCTATGATAAGTTTTATTATTTATAGAAATAATTGAATTTTTGAGAAGAATTTCATCAAATTTTCTTTCAATAATTGAATTCCCTTAACATTTTTTATTATCTCTGAAAATCATTGAATTCTTGCGAAGAATTTTATAAAAAAATTTTTTAGAATTCAATTCTTCAGAGGATTTTGATTAAAATAATTGAAATCCTGCGAAGTTTTATTATTCATGTAAATAATTGAATTCCTGTAACAAATTTTATTAAAATTTAAAATTTTTTTGAATTTTTACTAAAAATTGTATAAAAATATTTTTAAATAATTGAATTTATGAGAAATTATTATTATTTATGAAAATAATTAAATGTTTGCGTAGAATTTTATTTTGTCTTTTTCTAAATAATTGAATTCGTTTTACAAAATTTTATTAAAATAGTAGTTCTATTGAAATCATTGAATGGAGGAAAATTTTTGAAAATAATTAAATTTCAGAGAAGAATTTTATTATTTTTAATTTTCTTTTTTGGTTAAAAAAAAAAAAATTAAAAAAAATTTTTCTAAAATTCTTTAAATAAATGATTTTAATAATTAATGGTTTTAATAAATGTTTAAAAAAAATTCAAATGTTCTTAAAAGAATTGGAAATAAAATTTTCCAGACAAAGTTTTTCGTATAAAATTGTTAATTAAAAGTAAGGAAAATTAAGATTTTCAAATATTTGAATTTGAGGAATGTTTCCAAAATTCCATTATTTAAAAAAATTTCAAATATTTGTAACTTCTTAAAATTCAATTATTTTTTTAGAAATTTTAAATAAAATTCTTCTCTAAATCAATTATTTTTAATAATTTAATAATTAATAATTAAAAATATATGAAAAAATTCAATTGCTTTCAAAAGAATGTGAATTTCTTAAAATTACAATTATTCAAAAATCCAATTTCTTTTAGAGTTTTATATCGAAAATTCTCCTATAAATCAATTATTTTTAATCACGAATTAAATATATTTTTGAATGTTCAAGTATTTTCAAAAGAATTTCAATTATTAAAATTTTTCAAAAAACTGAATTCTTTAAAATTTCTAATTAAATTCATTCAAAATTCAATTTTTCTAAATTTCGAGTTAAAACCTTTTAGTTCATCTATTTATGAAAATTGTAAGCACAACTCTTTTAAAATTCAATTAATTTTGAAATATTCAAGTAAAATTATTGATTAAATAATTTACAAGTTATATAATTTTATGATAGTTTTTCAGAAATTAAGTTATTTAAAAAGAAATTATTGTCAGAAATAGAAAAAATTGAAGGTTTTGTATTAGAATTCGTGGTAATTTCAGAGTTTATGAGGCAAACAAAAAAGATCCCAAAATTCAGAATTTTCTTATGAATTCTAAAAATTAAAATTTTTTCCAGTAATTTTAATAAAAATCCCCGACTTTTCCCTAAATTTCCTGACTTGTGTCAACCCTGAAACAATTAATTTAATTACTCTACTTGAAAATTTAGATCAAAGGGATAAATTAACCATAACCTACATAGATCCGAATTTTAAACTCAAACAACAATAAAAAAATCCCAAAAGAAAATTGATTAATTAAACGATTATTTTATTGTAATCTTGAAATAATGTTTGTATTTGCTGATGAATCATTTCCTTGACTAGTTCACTGAACTCAACCACCACCTGTTGGACATTTCATGCAAAGGGGGAATCTTCAGCACACTTAACTCAAGCTTCAGATAGAGTGAGAGACAGAGACTCTTGTTAAGAAATAAAAATCAATTACATTCAATAATATTTGTTTCGCAAATTATCACTGATTTCACGATTTTCAATTAAATTTCAAATAAACATAAAAATAAAAGAAAAAAAAAGGAAAAAAAGAAAAAAAAAACACTGGTGAAAAATAAGATATGGGAAAAAACCATTTTAGAAAAAAGAAGTTCGTAGTCACATGACACGGTTAAACTTAGATACGCAAGGTCGAGTCACCCTTTGTTGGCAACGGTGGCAATAAAAGTCCACGGTTTTCGTTCAAGTCAGACTTTTCTCTTTTTTCTTCTTCTTGAAACGAGTTGAACTCGCAGTTTCGACAGAATTTTCAACGCCACACTGGGAAGTTAGTAGGACATGGGTAAATTTGAAAGGGGAGCAACCAAAGTTCAATATCTTTTATTATCCTGATACTGTTGTACGTGATTTCGAGAAATAGATTGGGAAATGAAAAAATCGTGCTTCACACTTTAAATCAGACAAAGACTAAAATACAAAAGACGAGAAAGAAATTTTTAAAATTTATTTTGCACCACTGAAACACACCTTTTTCTATCAGACCAAATTTGAACTTTAATTTATCTCCTAAAAATGATCAGATATTTCATTTATCTAGATAAAACTTTTTTGTTAACATAAAGTTCTCCCTTCTTCTTCATCTTCTTCTTTTTTTACAAGAAAAGTTTATGAGTTCCTCCTTCCTGAAGTACTAAGATTGAAGTAAATTCTTTAATTGACCAATAACCCACTTGTACTTTTTTAAGAGGCCAACAAATAAAAAAAGTTTAGAACTTTATTATCTCGTGAAAAACTTATGCAATCTCAAACTCTTACGGCTTGAATTTCACTTTTTGCGGTTTTTTTATATTTAAAGCAATAAGATTCAGCAATCGGAAACAATAAGTGCTGAAAATGATATTTGAACTTATACAAAGTTGTAATCAAAATTACTTTCAATTAGAAGCTTGTGTTTAATTAAAAGTTTCTATTTTATATAAATTACAGCATGAACGATTCAAAATTATTAAATTTCTCGAAACGAATGCAACCCCAAAAATATGTATCGAAAAAATTGACTAACGTTTTATGTTACTGCAAACTATCTGCATAATTTTCTGTTTCAAATTTCAAATGTTCAACTTTTCACCCCTTTAGCTAATTAGAGAACGTTTCGCGGTTCTTGCTTTATAGCGATGTTATACGACTACTTTAATGAGGTGGTTTCAGAGCAGTTATAAAAACCCACCACTAAATCCGGATGTTAAATTATGCAAAAAGAAGATTATGTTTCCTAGAAAAATATTTTTTTCCCCCTCCTACTTGTTTAAATTTGTCACTATTTCTAATTAACATAAACAATTAATATTTATTATTCTATTTAGCAAAAAAACGAAATAATAAAGTTTCATTTATTAACAGGAACCAAAGACAAAGGAAATTTACAATAAGGGAATGTTTAATAGTGCTCATGGTCCAGAAATGTCACAATTTTTTAATTCGAGCGTTAAAGCATTGGCTAAAGAAATGGCGAATTGGTCTGAATTTGATCCCGAGTAAGTATTCAAAAAAATTATTTTTAATTATCACAAAACTTATGAAAAAAAAAAATTATATCACACTTTAATTTTTAACCTTTTATGATCTCATATGCAGTCATTTTTTATTCGGATTAAGAATTTATTAATATGTTTTGTAAATATTTTAGAATTTCCGAAAAATTATTAAAACTGTCAGAAGTAATTTACACGAAAGGAATTGAAGCGTGTGAGTTGAAAAAGGACGAGTTTCACGTAATAAATCATGGTGACTTTTGGGTAAATAACATGCTTTTCCGGTACGACAATCATGGGAAAGTGATTGATCAAATTTTCGTAAGTTCACTAAAATACTTCTTACACCCCGTTTAGAAGAGTCGAGGAATAAAAAAGAAAAGATTATTTCCATGCAAAAGTTTTAAGCGCGAAATTAATTACACTTCGTAGAGTAATTAATTAAAATATAATGAATCGTGGAAAATAAAACGAAAACATTCGGACAATGATTAAAAATATATATATAGTCCAAATAATTTTTTCTTTTTTTTTAAACAAGAGAATAATTTTACTAATAATATTAAAATACTACAGGCATATTTTCGATTTTTTCCATAAACGAAAATTGTGATAAAAAATAGATATCAAAATAATTGTTCAAACTTTGTAAATAAGGATGAGAATTATCATTTTTGATATTGAATATTAATAGTTGATATAAAGTTTGTTCTTCGGTAAAATTTAGTACTTATAAACTGCATCAAAGATGAACATGTCTAGCGGAACGATTCGACTTTGTGTTGACTTAGGTATCACTAAGTCAGTCTAAGTTTTCACTTTTGAGACTCGAGAGAGAAAAGCATTCGTTTTCTTAGAGTGCATTTGTTGGATGAGTTGTAAATTTGGAATTTAAAGCCAACAAAATGTAATTTTATAACAAAAATGAAAAATCCTCTTTTGTAGCTTCGCTTATATTATATATGCTCTCAGAAAAAAGAGCACTTTTGATTGAAGTAAAATATTTTATTTTTAAAAGAAAACGGGCAATGTTGGTTTAGTGTTTAACTTATTATTTACGAGTTTTTAAATCTTTTCTATTTAATTTCTACTTAATCAGCGTTTTAATTGGAAAAAGGGATTTTTTTATTTAAAAAGAAATTCTTATTTAGAAAAGAACTTTTATTTAAAAAGAAATTTTTTGTTAAAATAGAATTTTAATTTAGAAAAGAATTCTTATTTAGAAAAGAAAAATTTCTCAAAATTAAAATTCGCTAAAATAGGAATTGTGTCATTTAAAAATTCTGTGTTGATATTTTTAAATTTTGTTGAATAAAAATTCTTCTTAATAAAAATCCATATAGATAAAAATTAGCGTAAATAAAAACCAGGCCTGATAAAAACTCCTTTAATTGAATATTTTTTCAGACAAAAATTTTTGTTAAATCAAAAATTTTTTAAATGAAACTTATCATAAAGGAAAATTTATTTAAATGAAAATTCTTTTAAATGAAGATTTTTTTAAATGAAAATTCCTTTAAACGAAGATTTTTTTAAATGAAAATTCTTTTAAAGGAAAATTTATTTAAATGAACATTTTTTTAAATAAAAATTCTTTTAAATAATAGTTTTTTTGTACAAAAATAGGGTTAATAAAAAATTCTTGTAACTGAAAATTCTGTTAAAAATTCAATTAGGTACTAAAAAATTCTATTAAAGAACAATTTACATTAAATTTTATTTGTTTAACGAAAATAATTTTGTCAAATGAAACTTCATATAAATTTGAATTCTTTCTATATTTCTACTGATTGAGATGCAAGATAAATACTAATCAGAAATAAAAATAACAAAAATAAAAAAACGCAATAAAATAGAAAATAAAACTGTTTTTACAAAAATTTTAGTGAAATATTCAAGCACAATGCAAGAAAATAATTATATTTTTAATTTTATAAAAGTATTTTAAAATTTAAAGACAATATGACTAATAAAAGAAGCAAAAATGAAATAAATAAATTTTTAATTATAATTAGTTTATACGAAAATTTCGATTTTTATCTCATATACTTTTATTAAATTTAATAATTAATTTTGTTAGTGCTAGTCGATTATGTAATTTTTTTTCAACTTTCACTTTCATTTTCGCTTTGAACATTTTTTTTTCACTTTCATTTTCATTTTAAGTGTGTTTTTTTTATTTTCTCTTTCATTTTCAAAATAATATAGTCAAAATGAAAATGAAAGTGAAAATAAAAAAATTTGAAAATAAAATGTATCAAAGTGAAAATGAAAGTGATAATAAAATTCTATCAAAGTGGAAATGAAAATGAAAGTGAAAAAAATTCTATAAATTAAAAGCAAAAAATGAGAGAATTCTATTATGACTTTCATTTTAAAGATGTTTGTTTTCACTTTCATTTTTACTTTTACAAATAATTTTATTTACAATTCCATAGATTTTTATTTTCATTCTCATTCTCGCTTTACCAAATTTTATATGTTTCCTTTAATTTTCACTTTGTTAAATTTTTATTTTTATTTCGATAGATTTTCATTTCCACTTTCTATTAAAGTAAAAATGAAATAAAAAAATTTTCAAGTTGAATATCAAAATAAAGGTAAAAATAAAAATCTTTCAAAATGAAAAAGAAAGTGAAAAAAGTATTATATGAAAGTAATAGTAAAATGAAAATGTAAATAGAATTATATAAATCTGAAAGTGAAAATAGAATTTAAAGTTCATAAAATTACATAATCGACACTTTGGTGTCAGTTTACAAAAATTCAAAATGGCGGATCCAATATGGCGGAAGTTTTTTAAAAAAGTAATTGAATTCGCTTGAAATTTGATACTAAGGGGTTTCTGGGGTTGATGAATGTAAATGTAAATTAAAATTTGATATATTATTAATTATTCATTAGTTATTATGAATAAATTGTCACAAAATGTTCAGAAAATCAGTTTTCTGTACATGGAGAAAAATAAGAAAGAAAATTCTTATTGCTTTTATAGTAAAACATTTCTGGTAACTTTTGCTACTTTCGGAGTAAATTTTACTAATTTTTTTTACAAATTTCTTCTTTGAACGTAGCAAAATTTACTATTTTGCTACGTTCAAAGAACATATTTGTAAAAAAATTAGTAAAATTTACTTCTATTTACTTTTATTTACTTCTAAATTTACTACTAATTTTTTACAAATATTTTCTTTGAACGTAGTAAAATTTACTTCTATTATTTCTATTTACTTCTAAATTTCCTACTAATTTTTTAAAAATATGTTCTTTGAACGTAGCAAAATTTACTATTTTGCTACGTTCAAAGAACATACTTTTAAAAAATTGGTAAAATTTGCTTCTATTTACTTTTATTTACTTCTAAATTTACTACTAATTTTTTACAAATATGTTCTTTGAATGTAGCAAAATAGTAAATTTTTTCCTACATTCAAAGAACATATTTGTAAAAAAATAGTAAAATTTATTTCTATTTACTTCTATTTACTTCTAAATTTACTACTAAATTTACTACTAATTTTTTACAAATATGTTTTTTAAACGTAGCAAAATTTACTATTTTGCTACGTTCAAAGAACATATTTTTAAAAAATTGGTAAAATTTGCTTCTATTTATTTCTATTTACTTCTATTTACTTCTAAATTTACTACTAAATTTACTACTAATTTTTTACAAATATGTTCTTTAAACGTAGCAAAATTTACTATTTTGCTACATTCAAAGAACAGATTTGTAAAAACTTAGTAAAATTTACATCGAACGTAGTAAAATTTACTTCGAACGTAGCAAAATTTACTCCGAAAATAGTAAAAGTTACCAGAAATGTTTTACTATAAAAGTAGTAAAAGTTACTTTATATTTTTCTTCGTGATGAGGTTAGAAGGAAGAAACAGAACGAACCAAATTAGTCCCACCCATGAACCTAAAGTAATTTTAGAGTAAGAAAAATAATTTTTTTTTCCTAATGAACATTTCTTTTAAGCGAACAAAAAAAAAGAAGAAAAAAATGTATGTCGCCTATAACAAAATCAGAATTTTACGGGTTCCGCTGTGGTGAACGTCTCAGAAGAAAAATCATGCAATATGAATAATGCAGTGAGTTCAATTCGATTGGATTCGACTGCACTCGAGTAGACATCCACCTGCCCCACTTTTACGTCGCGTCAGCACCCTCGACTTGGACTACTTCCGAAACACAAATTCCTCTTCTTTTTTCCCCCCATACGATTCTATTTCCAATTCAATACGTGCTGAAACTCAACTCCTCGATTCTCGCTCGACTGATTTCAGGTGGATTTCCAATTGTGCGTTTACGGCACTCCGGCCATTGATCTTCACTACTTTCTCAATACAAGTGTATCGCAGGAGGTCTACGAGGACAGTATGGAGCTGCTTCTCACCGAATACGTAAATTCACTTTCAAACTGGATGCAGCTGAGTGGATGTAAAACAGAGCCAATTAGTCTCGAGGGACTGAAGAAAGTTTTAAGGGAACGTGAAATTTTTGGCCTCATTGCTTCAGTCACTGTTCTGCCAATTGTTTTAGTTAATAAGGACGATGCGAAGAATTTCGATGAAATGCTCGACGAGAATGGCGAAATCAAGGACGGCGGTTATTATAGGGGTGAAATTTATCGTCAAGTTGTAGGGAAACGATTACCGAGATGGCACAAAAAGGGTTTACTTGATTTGTAAATTTTAAAGAGAAAAAGCAAAAAATTAATTAGGATATTCTAATGATAATTTTAATTAGACAATTTTTGTCCGTTATAGAAACTAATTGAAAACCAAAGATTGTTAAATTTAGATCTTCGTTACTAAAATTAAATGTGTTAATAGATTCTTTTTTTTTAAAAAACAAGAAATAGTGATAACAAATTAGAGCTGTGAATTTAGTTCAAGTCGATCAGTATTTTATTTAGGTGTAATGTATAAGTGATTGAAAATTCACTACAAAAATAAGTAATTAAGAGCAGAGCACTTAAATGCGAATTACTGACAAATTTTTATTTATTATATTTCTAAAGTTCTAATAGTTCAAAATTCAAAAATTAAAATGAATGAAATTTATTTCTTCTCTAAAATAAAAATTTTACTACAATAATTTTGTAAAACGTTTCGAAGAAAATTAATTATTAAAGTTTCGAAATGTTTAATTTTTCAAGTTTTATTAGAATTAGTAATTTATGAAAATATTTTTAAAGAAAAATATTTCGATCATTTAAGCTTTCGAAACTTGTGTATTTTATCATTATTTCGTAAATTTTAGTAATTTCAATTTTATCGTTTATGCACTTCTTCTTGCAGTGAATTTATTTTTTTATAGTTTTAGTTCTCAAAAAAATGAAAATATTTATATTATATTACAAAAATATTTTTCAAAAATAAAATTTCTTTTTGAAAACATTTTTGATTTTCACCCTTATAATTGTTTCGAGAAATTTTATTAAAATTGTATTAAAAATAATTAAATTCCTGCGCAGAATTTTAATATTTATCAATATAATTGAATCTCTAAAATAAATTTAATTATAATTATAAAGAATAATTTAATAGTTCAAGAAATTTTGTTAAAATTTTTCTGAAAATAATTGAATTTTAGCGCAAAAATTTATTATTTATGAAAATAATTGAAATTCTAACGAAGAATTTTATTAAAATTATTGAAAATAATTGAATTCCTGCGTTGAATTTTAATATTTGTGAAACCAATTGAATTCTTGCCAAAAAGTTTATTAACATTTTTTTAATAATTGAATCAAATTCGTAGACAGAATTTTATTGAAAATTGTATTAAAAATAAATGATTTTCTTAAAATTATTTTATGATTTATGAAAATAATTGAATCTCTACGAAGAATTTTTTAATAATTATTAAAAATAATTATATTCTTTCAAGAAATTTTATTAAAATTGTATTGGAAATAATTGAATTCCTCCGCAGAATTTTAATATTTATGAAAATAACTGAATCTATAAGATAAAATTTATTATAGTTATAAAGAATAATTCAATGGTTTGAGAAATTTTGTTAAAATTTTTCTGAAAATAATTGAATTTTAGAGAAAAAATTTGTTATTTATGAAAATAATTGAAATTCTTGCAAAGAATTTTATTCAAATTATTGAAAATAATTAAATTCCTGCGCTGAATTTTAATATTTATGGAAAAAAAATTCAATTCTTGCCAAAAAGTTTATTAAATTTTTTTAAATTATTGAATTAAATTCGTGCACAGAATTTTATTGAATTTGTATTAAAAATAATTAAATTCTTTCGAGAAATTTTATTAAAATTGTACTCAATATAATTGAATTCCTACGCAGAATTTTTATATTTATGAAAATATGTAAATAACTGAAAATCTTGACAAGAAGTTTATTAAAATTATTGAAAATAATTGAATTATTTCAAATGTTTAAAAAAAAAATGTTTGCAAATAATTGAATATCAAAAGAATGTATTCATTACTCTTTTAATATTCAATTAATTTTGAAATATTTAAGTAAAATTATTCATGAAGTAATTTATAAGTTTTCGTCAAAACTTCGTCAAAACTTAAGTTATTAAAAAGAAATTATTGTCAGAAATAGAAAAAAAATTGAAGGTTTTGTATTAGAATTCGATATAATTTCATAGTTTGTGAGGCAAACAAAAAACAAAAATTAAAATAAAAAATATTTTCTTTTCACTGATTAACCAAGAATAAAATTTCCCTAATTTTTTTGAAGTTTTAAACGTTCTAAACGACGCTACTTTTCTAAGATTACATTTAATTTGCATTTTTTAGCAAAAAAATTACACTCTTAAAAAAATTAATTCATAACTAAGCAAAAGTGTGTAATTTACATTATTTTCCATTTAATTTGGTAAATTTTTGAAAAAATAATTTTTATGATTAAAAAATATAATTTCTAAAATTCACTTTGTAACCAGTGAAGAACATTTCTTATAAAAATAATCTACTGTAATATATTTTTTTCTCCTTTATTATTTTAATCTTGAGTAAACACTAAATAAAATGTATCTTGGAAATTACAAACAGAAAAAAATAGAAAACCTTGAAAAAAGAATATTTTTATTTTAATCTACAAAAGAAAAGAAAATATTGAGCCACGTGTAAGCTGCAAATAAAAAACGAAGCTGATAGAACAAAATTTTTAAAAAATCGTGTCAAAACAATTAAATTAGTCGTTAAAAAAAAAAATAGAAACATATTTCTACAGATTTCATATGTTTGTAAGAAAAAAACGCATAAAAGTGGGTATATAAGGAGGAAATTTAGAAAACTTTTCACTGTGCGAAAGATTTGAAGTTTATTTAAAAATGGAAGTGAAAATGAAGAATACTTTTCTCATTTTAATTTTGGTTGTTCAATCTACTTTTACAATGACGTCTCATTTTGAATTTACAGAAGAGGAAAAGGTAAGAAAGTTGTTATTAGATGATAATTATAAGAGTTACACTGAGAAAATAATATTTATTGAAACGAAAATAAACAATTGAAATAATTCTTAACAAACTATAAAGATTTATTTTTTAGTATTTGAAATAGAATGAAAGAAGAGTCTTAAAATTAAATTTGTAAATCTTTTATACCTACAATTTTTATTGAAAACTTCAAATCTTTATTTCTAATAGAAGTAAATATTTATTTTAATAATATTTATTAAAATTAATAAAAAAAAATGTTTTTTGTTCAACGATCATTTTTTTTTAAATAGAGTGACAAGACCCCTTTGGAATTAAGGACTTTTAATAAGCTGTTGGAGTATAAGGAACTTTGCTTTAAAAATTTCGACATCATTAAAAATTGTGATTCCAGTTTAGGAATTAAAGGTTACTTGTTATCAGGAAAATATTTATTCTTTGAACTTCTTTCTTATATGAAGTACAGAAATGACACTTTATTATTAAATAGCACGATAGATAAAGCTGAAAAGTCTATAAAGGAATTAAATGATTTTTTAAGTGAATCTAAAGAGAAGTCTTGTAAAACAGATCATAAAGCTTTTGACGAGTACGAGAAAGATAGTTGGGTTAGTTGCAAAATTGATATCTGAATAGAAAAATAATTTTCGTTTCATGTAAAATTAGGATTTATAATAATTAATGACTTTATTATTTTTTTGTTCAAATTTTAGTTGGGTATAGTTTCAAATAATATCAGAGTAAGTAATAAATATTAACTAACATTATTACTCAGCTATTGGTTTTTAAATAAATAAACCAAACCTTAAAATCAGTTTCTTAATGTAAAATTAAGCTAATATTTGAATTAATATAAGTTATTTTATTCGAAGTTGGGGTAAAAACCAAATAATCGACAATTAATCACGTGGTCCAAGTTGTGAATGATTTTAAATATATTTTAATATTCTTAACATGCAATTGCAGAGAATGTCACTTTACGATATAAATTATGCGTTTAACATAACATTATTGCAATATATTCTCGCCCTTTATCCGAAAATTGAAAATGAATCCAGTTGTCTTGATTTGAAAAAGGAAAGTGATAATTTTCAAAAAGTCAAAGAGTTATGTTCACCGATTCAGTCAATGAGTGAATATCATGAAAAAGAAAATGCTAATTTTATGGAAGCGGTAGTGTATTTAACTCATTTTTCATTTGCAAGTAGCATAAAAGATTTGCCTTGTAACAATACAATTGAAACCGACTCACTTGTAAAGGAGCTGAAAGACCAAATGGTAAGAAAAGTCCCAATCAAAAATTCCATACAGATATTGAATATTTAAAAAATTATTTTTTTAACAATGTGTATAATCGTAGGATTCAGCGAGAAACAACATTAAGCTTCGCGATAATTCTTCCTAATTATCACTGTCCCAATATCCAAAGGAATGGTAAAATTTGGTGGAGGGTCTATTTTTATTTTTACATTTTCTTCAAACAAAATAAAAAAATGGTAAAAATTGGTGGAGGGTCTATTTTTATTTTTACCAATTTCTTCAAAGAAAACAAAAAAAAAAAAGAGTCAAAAATGGCAAAAAATTTTTTGTAATTAGAACCACGTCGGTTCACATTGGTGAAGTTCACAAACGTTTATAATCAACGATTTAGAAGAGAAAATATTTTCTACTCAAATTTTTACATATTATTGCTCAAAAACACTATCGTGAATTTTTTCATCAATAATTTTAAATAGAAAAATTTCTAAACAAAGAATTTGGAAAAATATTTTTATTTCTTGCAATCGTTGATAATAAACGTTGTGAATATCACCGACGTGTCCGTTCTAAGAATTTTCCAGAAGTTTTTATATCTAACAAATATATTGTTCTAGAAAATTATTTAATCCTAAATGTTCTAAAAATGTTCCAGAAGATTATTTGGTGGATAATTATTTTTCAGTAAAAGTATTATGTAAGACAATAGATAAAAAATCTGCAGGTGTTTTTGATTTTACAGAATAATTTAATAAAAAATACATAATTTGTTTTATCGAAGTCATGCGTTGACAAAAATTCAATTGCTTTCGTGAAATGTCTATCAATGCAATTAAAATCTGAAAAAAAATTGTCTTTGTAGAAAATGACTCTTGTACTTAAATATGTTCAACAAAATTTATCACTAAACAGATTGTTGTATTTTTTTTTTCACTTTTTCCTTGACCCTGGAGAATATTCTGATTTACTACAAAATTTATTAGATACTCCAAAAAATTAAGATTAACCTTAATTCAGATTTTCAAATTCAATAACCTTTTGAAATTCAATAACTTAAAAAATTTAAGATTATAGAGTGATAAAATCATTATTTCATATCATAAAAATATTGTAAATATAAATTCCAATTTTCGAAGATTTTAATATCTGAACCCTTTTCAAAATTCAATTATTTCTAAAAATTTACACAATACTGCTTTTAACATTCAATTATAATTAAAAATTTTAAGTGATATTAATTTTTTAATCAATTTTTATTAAAAAAATTTTTCGAGAATTCAATTATTTAAATACAAAAATAAATTATTTATTCAATAATTAAATATTTTTTTAAATTGAAATTTTTAACAGAATTAAATTCCTGTGAATTTTTGCAACGAATTTAAATAAAATTTTTTTAACCGAATTGAATTCCTGTGAAGAATTTTGATTGTGAAAATAATTGAATTCCGGAGAAAAATATTATTATTTATGAAAATAATTAATTTCAAGTGTAGAATTTTATTCTTGCGAAGAATTTTATTAAATTTTCTTAAATAATTGAATTTCTCAGAATTTTTAAAACTTTTTTGAAAATAATTAAATTCTAACGAGAAATTTCATTAAACAATTGAAAATAATTGAAACCTTGGCGAAGAATTTTATTAAATTTTTTTTAAATAATTGAATTCCTGTAGAAATTTTAATTTTTGTAAAAAAATGAATTCTTAGGAAGAATTTTATTAAAATTTCTTATAAATAATTAAATTATTTCGAACAATTTTATTTTTTACGTAAATAATTGAATTATTTCGAAAATTTTTGCAAACATTTTTGTCAATAATTGTATTCCTAAAAAGAATGTTATATTTTACGAAAATAATTGTATTCCATGATCAATTTTATTATAATTTTTCAAATTTATAAAGCATTTTATCAAAAATTTTTAAAATTGAATTCTCGAGAAATTTTTTTTTATTTATAAAAATAATTGATTTCTTGCAAAGAATTTTATTCAAATTTTTTTAAATGAATTCCGATAAAAAAAGTAGGTATTATTTGTGAATA
The DNA here is from genome assembly GCA_032872505.1 of Leptopilina syphax. Taxonomy (NCBI): domain Eukaryota; kingdom Metazoa; phylum Arthropoda; class Insecta; order Hymenoptera; family Figitidae; genus Leptopilina; species Leptopilina syphax. Next base: position 31,455,345 of record CM065470.1, read on the forward strand.
TAATTAAATTTCGGAGAAAAATGTTATTATTTATAAAAATAATTAATTTCTTGTGAAAAATTTTATTTAAATTTTTTTAAATAATTAAATTGTATTCTATGATATTAAATTATATTCTATGATCAATTTTATTATAATTTTTTTTAATTTATAAAGTATTTTATCGAAACTTTTTTAAATAATTGAATTCTCAAAAAAAAATTTATTATTTACAAAAATAATTGATTTCTTGCAAAGAATTTTATTCGAATTTTTTTAAATAATTGATGTTCCATAAAAAATGTATTAATTGTGAAAATATGTAATTGAATTCTTAAGAAGAATTGTATTGAAAATAATTAAATTGTATAGGAAAATTTTATTAAAATTTCTATTTTATTCTAAATCTTGTAAAGAAATTTTGGCCACATTTTTTTAAATAATAGAATTTTTAAAAGAAATTTGTTTAAATTTTTCGAAATAATTGAATGTCTCAGAACTATTTTTTTCAATTCTCTGAATATATTTGAATTCTTTCGAGAAACTTTATTAAAAATTTAAAAATAATTGAATTGGTGCAAAAAAATTTATAAAAAAAATGGTAAGTCGTGGTAAGTAATTGAATTCCTGTGAAATTTTTATTAATATTTTGTTTAAATAATTGAATTATTTTGAAAAATGTTATAAAAATAGCAGATAATAAAAATAATTGAAATGAGGAAAATTTTTGAAAATAATTTAATTTCAGAGAAGAATTTTTATTATTTATAAAAATAATTGCAATTTTGACTAGATTTTTTATTGTTTATAAAGATAATTGGAATTTTGACGAGAATTTTTATAATTTATAAAGATAATTGGAATTTTAATGAGAATTAATTTAAAAAAAATTTTGAATATAATTGAATTTATGGGAAGAAGTTTGTCATTTTTGAAAACAATTGAATTTCTCTAATCAGTTGTTCTTAAAATTTCTATTTAAATCCATTAAAAATTGATATTTTCTAAAATTTTAAATTAAAAAAAAAAATAATTATTGTCAGAAATAGAAAAAAATGAAGGTTTTGTATTAGAATTCTTGTCAATTTCATAGTTTATGAGTCAAACAAAAAAGACACAAAAATTCATAATTTTCTTATAAATTCTAAAAATTTAATTTTTTCCAGTACTTTTATTAAAAATCCCAGACTCTTCTCTGATTTCCCTGACCTGTGACAACCCTGAAATTGTAGCTTTTAGATAGATGGAGTCGAATCTGTTAGTATACAATTTCACTATCAAACTGCAATGATCTTTTGTTTATATCAAGTGTATTTGAAACTAATTATGCCAGATGAGAAGTGTACAATGATGTGATGCAATACAGAAGATGATTGCTTCAACATATTATAGTACAGAACGTTTGTGTTTGAAAATAATGAGAAATTTGAATCAAAGTCTTCGCATAATAGAAACAATAGGAACAACTATATCAAAAGAGAATCCATGTCAAATAATATACTTATTAAACAGTTTGCACTTTGTTCTACAATTTCAAACACATAATATTGACCCGTCGCGTTGAAGTAGTTATCAATAGCAACTTTCCAAGTAATAAATTCTTCAAAATAACATATTATTTATCTTTTCCTGAAACGCAATATTTATTATAAATCACGATAAAACCTCTCGTTCCAATAAATAAATCACTATATATTTTAAGTGACCGAAAATGTCTAAAGATATATATGATCAAGATCTTCAAGAATTTATTATTTAGACTCAACATTTTATATCAGAAATAAATATTTTTATGAGTGTTTCTTAGAATCGCATTTTCTACCCTAATTCCACAATTTGAGGTCAGCTTTGGGATATAAATCAAAAAACGAGACACTTTGATCCGTTCATATAGGGTGAGGGGGGTTTAGGGGGAATATTAGATTCACATATAGGATCTATAATTTTTTTTTCCTCTCCCCCCTGTGAAATCTCTATTAAGCTGCGTGGATGTTTCGTGCGAAATAAGGAAGCTTCTTTTTTCTCTCTCAAAATTTACGATCATAAAAGGAATATAAACAGCAAATCGGTTTTTGAAGTCTATATATCAATTATTACAAGCAGGTCTGACGAGAGCGCAGATCGAAGGGCAGATATCAAGCTGATTGAGTCTGTTACGTAATTAATCATCTCTAAATGGTGTCAAACTTAGTCATTAATTTCCTAGTCGAATCTATGTGATTAACTCTGAAAGCTAATTAATAACACTGAAAGCTGGGACATGTATTATAGCTTTCAATTAGACCAAACATGTGGCTGGTTTATATATATATATGTATATTTCTGCAGTGACTCGCGCACGAAATATGCCAGTGCATATGACGCGAAACAAACGGTCAAATTAATCATTACGATTCGTATCGTCGAAATACTAAAATAAGCCCTTATTAATCCAACTTCAAGGGTATGCATCCAAATATCCATATACACACGAGGGCCATATGTGCGCAGAGGAACTCTGTCTCCTATATCAAAGACACGTATACGCGAGAATACTGAGCCAGATGCACATTATGCACCATTTTCGCCACACATATTGCACAACTACGTAAATTCTTCGTTATGTCACTATGTCAGTTCCGTTATATTATGTTTCCCTTTCTTAACTACCGTCGGAGGCAAATGTGTTACTTTTGGCACGAACCATTTATGAGATTCTGTATGTACACCAGTAGCTTTTCTCATTAAATTTCTCAACACTAGTGACAAGAACAAATTATTATTATTATTATTATTATTGCTCATTTTAAAAAAGATCCCACTCATTTTTAAATCGATAATTTGAATTGCTCGCAGCCAGAAGAAAAAGTAAATTACTTTTTTTCGTAAAGAAGAATTTTCGATAAAGAAGATTAAATCTTTGTAATCGAAAATTCTTCTCCTGATATCCTGTCAATTTATCCTCTACTCAAATCCCGATTATTGTACTCTCTAAATTTGGATTAGTAGTTTTCTACTAATGAAAGAATGCGGATTTGTTTACTAATTGAATTAATAACACACTGAAAAGAATTCCTACTAGATTTGACTACTTTTTAACTACTCTGCTTAGTTCAACAAGTTCCCACTTAAATTAAAAAACTTGTATTAAGCATCAAAGTGTAATAAAAAAAATTAAGTATATAATTTAATTGCTAGTAGAAAACTACTAAATTATGTAGTAACTTAGCTTACAAATTTAAAAAAGTAAAAAATAAGAGTTAACAATAAATTAGTAGTTTTCTACTCGCAAATAGTAGTTAACTACTAAAAATGAGTCAGAACTGTTACTAATTCAATTAGTAAATAAATATTCACTCTTTCATTATTATAAAAGTACTGACTCACAATAAAAGAATCAAATTTAACAGCATCAGGGTTGGTACAAAAATTTTAAATTGTATTTCAATAGTAATTATTACTAAATTTTACTGATAAATTCCTACTAAATTTGATCAATAAATAGTAATTTTTACTAAGAAATAGTAATTCCTAATAAATTTTACCAATAAATAGTAATTATTACAAAATTTTACTAAAAATAGTAATTCCTACTAAATTTTACAAAGAAATAGTAATTTCTACTAAATTTGACTAATAATCATGTTCATTTTTATTAAATTTTACTCACAAATAGTAATACTTACTAAATTTAACTAAGAAATAGTAATTCCTACTACATTTTACCAAGAAATGTAATTTCTCCAAAATTTTACTAAGAAACAGTAATTCCTACTAAATTTTACCAACAAATAGTAGTTTCTACTAAATTTGACTAATAAACATGTTCATTTCTACTAAATTTTACTCATAAATAATAATTCCTACTAAATATTACCAATAAATAGTAATACCTTCTAATTATTACAAAGAAATAGTAATTCCTACTAAATTTTACCAAAAAATAGTAATTTTTACTAAATTCTACAAAAAAATATTAATTTTTACTCAATTTTACTAAAAAATAGTAATTCCTACTAAATTTTACCAATAAAAAGTAATTTCTGCTAAATTTTACAAAGAAATAGTAATTTCTACTAAATTTGACTAATAAACATGTTCATTTATACTAAATTTAACTCATAAATAGTAATTCTTACTAAATTTAACTCATAAATAGTAATTCTTACTAAATTTTACTTTGAAATAGTTTTTTCTACTAAATTTTACAAAAAAATAGTAATTTCTACAAAATTTTACCAAGAAATAGTAATTCTTTATTAAATTTTACCAATAATTAGTAATTTCTGCTAAATTTTACACAGAAATTATAATTTCTACTAAATTTGACTAATAAACATGTTTATTTCTACTAAATTTTACTTATAAATTAAAAAAAAATTCCTAAAATTCCTATTAAATTTTACCAATAAATAGTAATTCCTACTAAATTTTACCAATGAATAGTAATTTCTACAAGATTTTTTTAAGAAATAGTAATTCCTACTAAATTTTACTAATAAATATAGTCATTTCTATTAAATTTTACTAACAAAAATAGTTATTCCCATTCAATTCTACCTACTATGCAATAGTACATTTTACTAAATTTCACTAATAAGTTGTAATGTCTATTAATTTATTAGTAAAATTTACTAATTCAAAAGAAAAAGTCATTCAATAATTCAAGTCAGACAACATTTTTTTACAAATTCAAATTAAGAGAGTATTTTAAAAATGAAATTAGTCATTGTGGTCTCTCAATTTTCAATAATTTCATTATAAAATTAAAAGGTGAAAAAAGTTAAAGTATTTGAAATAAAATTTTAGAAAATTTCACTTTTACCAAATATTTCAATTACTTATTTGTAAAAATTCAATTATTTTTAAAAAATAGAATTGGAATATTTCAAAAATCTAACTCTTTATAATTTTAAATAAAATATTTCGAAACTTCAATTTTCATTTTAAACAAAATTTTTTAATTCTATTCTTTTTAAAATGAAATAATAAAAAAGAATTGTTATTGTAAGTCTCACTAAATTAATTTAATTAAGAAAATTTAATTGCCTTAAAATAAAAGAAAAGTGTTGAATTTCAAGAATTTTCGATCTTTTGTACAGGAGGTGGGGGTACTTTTTTTGATCAAAGGTGGAAGCCAAAGAAATGTTCAAAGTGTTTTTGAAGAGCCCAAAAATAATTAATCAATTTGCCTTAAAATAAAAGAAAAATGTTGAATTTTAAGAATTTTCGATTTTTGGTAAAAGTGATGTTGATAGTTTTTTTAAAAAATTGAAAAATCAGATTTATTTTTTTTTAAGAAAAAAGGGGTTAAAATATTTTCTTTTGAAATTAATATTTGCTCAGGAAATAATAAATGTAAGAAAAAAAATTTTATGATTAGATTAATTCAATATAATCGCAATCTTTTTTTTAAATTTTTAAACACACTGGGGAAATTTTCATGAAAATACGCTAAATTCACTGAAATGAAGAATACTTTTTTCTGATTAATAAATTTTCAACATAAATAAAATATAAAAAAACAACCGCAAATTAAAAAAATTGTTTCATCGCAATTTCCAATTATTTCAATAACATTTTAATTAAAATCTACAACAAAAATATGCCTTTAATATCTACCATATTATTAGTTAAAACATGTTACCAATTATTTTGCAAATAAAAAGCTAAAATCCCCCGCAAAAAAAAAAGAAAAGGAAAGAATTTATAACAACAACAGAAACAAAAAAAAAACTAAACGAAATAATGTGATAAAAGGTTATTGAAAAATATACAGTACGGATCAAGAACCATGTACACTTGAAACCTTTTGGAAGCTTTAAACATGAAGAATCGGGAACCTAGAGAAGAGGATAATTGACACTTTTATCCACTTGACACTCTAGAGTCTTCTGTTTCGAGTAGCCATACAGGAATCGATTGGTAAACCAATAAATTCAGTCTGGTAAGATGCTTCTCTTTAATGCCATTTTTCTATTATACACCACCCAACAATGCGAAAAACGTGCACTATTCACAGAGGAAGCAAGAGAGAGAAAAAAAATTACTCGCTAGCAAAATATAATAAGTTTCTATACAACAAAATTGCGATATCATTTAAAAAAAAGAATTTTATATACATATATGAAACATATTGATGAAAGAAACAAATTCCTTTCAAAGTGAAACATTGTTAGAATATTTTTCATTATTTGACATGTTTTATTGAAAAAGATTTAATTCCAAACATTTTTTCCTTCGCTATCACTATATTACCCGTATTTTTATGTATAGAGTTCGCATTTTTATTATTCCCTTATTTTTTTATTTGACGATTTTGTGTGGCAATAGAATCCATATGCATATACTTGTAGTATAAAAAAAAGAGAGTGTTGCACTTTATTGGAAAAAAATTTTTATAGATTGGAAGGAGGATAATAAAGTTCTTTGACAGAATATAAAATTTTTATTTAAACAAAAAAAAAAAACAGTTTCAAATTTTCTTAAATAAACAATTTTTTTTGTATTTGTAACTTTTCATATTTACTTATTGAACTTTCTGTATTTATTCACCTTGTATTTATTTATTAATTTAACATTTTATATCTCTGACGTGTGTGAATATGATTTTTCAGTAGGAAATTTTTTTTAACTTCGAAGTATAGTTTTATTTTTTAACTTTAAAAATTAGAATGCTTTAATTGAAATTTTTTTACTGTTAATCTTTTAAAAAAATATTTAAATTTGATAACAAATATCAAAATATCAATATCAAAATTGTTAGAAATTTAATAATAATTTGTAATTAATTTCAAAAGAAAGTGTTGTGCAAAAATTAGTTTATTTAACATAATTTACTCTATTAATAATTTTATTTATTTATTTATTTAATCGAAACTTATTTAATTTTCTGTATTTATACAACTTTCTATAGTTTTTTGTAACTTATATTTATTTATTAATATGTAACTTTTTGTATCTCTATAATTAGATAAATATGTGACGCTCTACTGTGAAAGGCACCTTACGCGAATATTTTTTCAGGTCATGATTGCTAATTTATTTTAAATTAAAAACACACAAAGAGAATTAACTCTCAGTGCAAACTAATGATATTTACATATTTATTATAGCAAAATATTCAATGAGAAGTACTTTAAGTTTTACAAAATATAAAAAATGCTTAATTTAATCAAGCTAAACAGATTAAAATCATAATTTTGTGCTTATTTTTAATTTTAAAACTTTGGGTTAAGTCAGAATTTTAGGACTTAAAATAATACTAAGACTATAGCAACAATTTTAACTTACTTCTTACTTACTTTCTTAAATAAAATTAGCAATTTTAAAAATAATAGAATTTAAAAAATTTAATTCAAATTTTTGTTGAAAACACGAAGAAAAATTGAATTTTGGAAAAGTTAAAAATAATTTAAAAATTATTACAGACAAAAATAATTGCAGACATTCAATTACTTTCCAAAGTAATAAAATACTTCTCATAAAATTAAATTATCTTTCTAATTTAAAAAAAATTCTCGTCCAAATTTCAATTATTTTCATAAATAATAAAATTCTTCTCTAAAATTCAATTATTCTCAAAAATTTTAATAAAATTCTTCTTCATAATTCAATTATTTTCAAAAATTTTCCTCAATTCAATTATTTTCAAAACCTACCTTTTTATTAAAACTCCACAAAAGAAATTAATTATAATAAAAAAGTTTTTAAAAAAATGCTTCTCAAACATTCAATTATTTTCATGATTAACAAAATTTTCACATGAATTGAATTATTTAAAATACAATTTTCATAAATTTTTTCAAAAAAATCAATTTTTTAAAAGAATTTTTTCGCATCAATTCAATTATATTCAACAATTTTAAAAACTTCTCGTCAAAATTCTAATTACCTTTATAAATAACAAAATTCTTCCCCAAAGTTCAATTATTTTCAAAAATGTCAATAAAATTCTTGTCTTCATTATTTTCAATTATTTTCAAAAATTTTTCTCATTTCAATGATATTTAATATATACTATTTTAATAAAATTTCCTAAAAAAAATTTTAATACAATTGTACGCAAACATTTAGTTATTTTTATAAATAATAAAATTTTCACAGGAATTCAATTATTTACAAATTTTTTTATGAATTTTTTTTTTAGAAATTCAATTATTTTCATAAAAAATAATTTTAAATTCGAGAAAATGAACAAAGAAGTTTTTGAAATTTTCGAATAATTTTACAATTAAAAAAAATTCGCAAATAAATGTAACAGAACATATTTTTTTGAGTAAAATTTTTCCTTTATTTTCTAAAAATTTAAAAAGTTTCAATTCCATTTTCAATTAAAATTTGTAATTGACAAATAGAATTTATGAACATTTTTTTATTTGTGAACAATATTGTTATTGAAAAATGAAAATTATGCATGAAATGAGCATATTTCCTATTTCTTAATCATAATTTTTAACAATTACCAATTTTTATTTTACAATTTTATAAATAAAAAGAAGAAAAATTTTCATAATGTAGATCAGTCAAACGAAATTTGTTATTATAAATCATGAAAAAATAACTGCATATTTTTGATTTGTCAAATAATAAATATTACAAATTACAAATGAATGCAGAAATTCAATAATTTTCAAAAGTAATAAAAATATTCTTATCACAAAATTCAATTATGTTTAAAATTTACAAAAAAATATCGACAAAATCTCAAATATTATCTTTATAAACAAAAAATTCTTCCTCAAAATTTAATTATTTTCAAAAGTTTTTCTAATTTCAATGATTTTCAATATCCACTATTTTAATAAAATTCTACGCAAACATTTTATTATTTTCATAAATGATAAAAATTTCACAGGAATTCAAATATTTACAAATTTTTTATAAATTTCTTCGCAATAATTCAATTATTTTCAGAAATAATAAAACTCATCGCAGAATTTAAATTATTTTTAATACAATTATAATCGAATTCCTTAAAAAATGTAACTATTTTAAAATTTTTTTATTAAAATTCGTCAAAAGAATTCAATTATTTAAAAATTTGTTAGTAAAATTCTTTATAAGAATTAAATTTTAAGAAACATTAAATTTTTAATAAATAATTTTCTTTTGTATTTAAAATTTTAAATTATTGAATTCTCGTAGAATTTTCTAATAAAAATTAATTTGAAAATGAATTTTAATTTAAATGAGATAATAATAGAATATTTAAAATATTTAAGAAAGAAATTATCATTTTAAATAGTTTTCGAATTATTTAACAATTAAAGATATTCATAAATAAATTTAACAGAACTTTTTTTTCAATAAAATTTTTTCCCTTATTTTCTAAGAATTCAAAATTTTTCATTTTCATTTTCAATTAAATTTTCTCATTGATAAATATAACACAGGCACACAAAAAAAAAAAAGTGTCGTGGCCGAGACACTACAGTAGTATATTCCCATGTATTTTTGGCCGCTGAATCCGAATCTGAAGTCCGAATGCTCAAATTGATTCTTTTTTTTTGAGTTATACTCAAAAAACGACTCAAAACACGAATTTGAACCAAAAAAATTAAGAAAATTTTTTTGTGACATAACAATATAGCATAATTCCATGTATTTTTTCCCGCTGAATCTGGATTCGAAGTCAGAATTGACAGGTATGCTCAAAATTTTGAGCTAAACTCAAAAAACGACTCAAAAAACCGAATTAAAATGACGAAAATGAAAAATTTCTTCTGTGACACTGCAAAAGTATATTCCTATGTATTTTTTCACGCTGAATCCGAATTCGAAGTCAAAATTGACAGATTTGCTCAAAATTTTGAGATAAACTCAAAAAAACCACTCAAAAAAAGACTCAAAAAACCGAATTAAGATGAAAAAAATTTTTTATGACACTACACTACTATATTCCCATGTACTTTTTCCCGCTGAATCCGAATTTGCAGTCAGAATTGACAGATTTGCTCAAAATTTTGAGATAAGCTCAAAGAACTGATAAAAAAAGCGATTTAAAATAAAGAAATGGAAATTTTTTGCTATGACACTACATTACAGTATTTCCATATATTTTTACACTCGGATCTCGCATTTGAAGTCAGAATTATTCTAATGGCTCAAAATTTTGAGACACACAAGAAAATCTGTTAAGTTACAAAAATGAAAGTCAAGAAACTCTACTTTTCTTGCTAGTACACTACATTAGTATATTCTCATGTTTTTACATCTGCTTCTAAATTCAAAGTTAAAATTATTAAATTGGCTCAAAATTTTAAGTTAAATCCAAAAATGCTCAAAATTTAATTTAATGCAAAAGAGTTCATTTTTTTGGTATTCGGTAGTGTATTCTCATGAATTTTATATACGCTGAATACAAATTCGAAGTTAGAATTATCAGATTGACACAAAATTTTTTAGAACTCAAACCCTGGTTACAGGTACAAGTGAAATAAATTTTCGTCCAATATATCACAAGCTAAGACAAAGTTGTTTGAGTGAGGTAACTCTAGATTCGTACTGAATACCAAAACCCTCCATTATTATAACATAAGGTTTCGACAAAAATTCCCTTTTACATGCATGTTTTTGAGCACATTTAATGAAACCCAAAATTTTGAGCCACTTTGAAAATTCTGACTTCGGAATCACAGTGAAAAAATACATGGGAATACACTAGTGTAGTGTCATAGGAAAAAATTTCCATTTATTTATTTTAAATCGCTTTTTTATCAATTCTTTGAGCTTATCTCAAAATTTTGAGCAAATCTGTCAATTCTGACTGCGAATTCGGATTCAGCGGGATAAAGTTCATAGGAATATAGTAGTGTAGTGTTATAAAAAATTTTTTTCATCTTAATTCGGTTTTTTGAGTCTTTTTTTGAGTGGTTTTTTGAGTTTATCTCAAAATTTTGAGCAAATCTGTCAATTTTGACTTCGAATTCGGATTTAGCGTGAAAAAATACATAGGAATATACTTTTGCAGTGTCACAGAAAAAATTTTTCATTTTCGTCATTTTAATTCGGTTTTTTAAATCGTTTTTTGAGTTTAGCTCAAAATTTTGAGCATATCTGTCAATTCTGACTTCGAATCCGGATTCAGCGGGAAAAAATACATGGAATTTTGCTTTATTGTTATGTCACAAAAAAATTTTTTAATTTTTTTGGTTCAAATTCGTGTTTTGAGTCGTTTTTTGAGTATAACTCAAAAAAAAGAACCAATTTGAGCATTCGGACTTCAGATTCGGATTCAGCGGCCAAAAATACATGGGAATATACTACTGTAGTGTCTCGACCACGACACTTTTTTTTGATAAACATTTTTTTTCCTATAGTTTTAAAAAACTGAATTTTATTAAAACAATTAAAATTAAGAAATTTAAATAGAATTGATGCAAAATTATTTCCTTATGAAAATTGAGAGTTTTAGTCAAAAGTGAACTAAGATATATTTTCTTGCAGTGAAAAAAATAGCTATTCTTCTGTGTACAAAAGAATGTTTATAATTAAAAATAGAATATTCAAGGGGAGTGTTAAAGGAGAGAAAATTTCGTGAATTGACTTTGAATAATGTCGAGTGTTCTTTATACATGTAAAGATGTATGTAAATGGAATAAGAGAGTAAGGCGACGAGACGGTGTTATCTGCACGAGAACTTTTTATCGAGGACGTTGGTAATATGATGAACCCTGGGAGTGCATCGCATAATTTCCCAGGATGGCGAATATGCAAGAGGTCTAAGAAGAAGTTGCGATAGGAGACAAAAGTGGATAGATGAAGTCAAACGAACATATCTATATATATATATATATATTGTACACATATATGAGAGGACAGAAAAGCGGCCTTCGCTGTCCATGCACTAATATAATTTCTCCTCTTTCTCTCTCTCTCTCTCCATCTCCAAACCACATTTGTACTATATATGTACAGAAAGTGGAATATTGCTAGAAATGTGTGGTACAATTTTTCTCTTTTTCCTCCTTTCCTTTGTATTCTCTTTTTAACTTCATACAGCAAACGATATTCAACTGTTTGATAACATTCTTTTCCTACTCTCTTTTATTTTCATTTTTCCGTCAGATGTTTTTATTTACTATTTTTTTTAAGTTTTTTGATGAACAGGGTTGCCACAAAAATTTAATTTTGTTTTTCCCTGATTTCCAGACTGATTTTGACTTTTTCCCAGACCCTAATTTACAATCTTCATAAATAGATGAACTTCAAAGGTTTCAATTTATTATTTTAGAAAATATCAATTTTTAATTTTTAATGAATTTAAATAGAAATTTCAAGAACAACTGATTACAGAAATTCAATTATTTGAAAAAGTATTCAAATATATTTAAAAAGAAACTTCTTCGCATAAATTCAATTATGTTCAAAAATTAACAAAAAATTCTCATTAAAATTTCAATTATCTTTATAAATAATAAATATCTTCTCCGAAATTCAATTATTTTAAAAAAATTTAATATAATTCTTGGCAAAATAGCAACTATTTTCAAAAATTTTCCTCTCATTTTTAATTATTTAAAACAAATACTATTTTAATAAAATTTTCCAAAAGAATTCAATTATTTAAACAAAATATTAATAAAAATTCCACAGGAATTCAATTACTTATAAATTTCTTTTAAAATTCTTTTGCACCAATTTAATTATTTTTAATTTTTTAATAAAGTTTTTCGAAAGAATTCAAATATATTCAGAGAATTGAAAAAAATAGTTCTGAGACATTCAATTATTACGAAAAATTTAAATAAAATTCTTTTAAGAATTCTATTATTTAAAAAAATGTTGACAAAATTTCTTTAAAAGATTTAGAATAAAATAAAAATTTTAATAAAATTTTCTTATACAATTCAATTATTTTCAATACAATTCTTTTTAAGGATTCAATTATTTTTACAAATAATACATTTTTCTATATTAATTTAATTATTAAAAAAATATTTAAATATAATTGTTCGCAAGAAATCAATTATTTTTGTAAATAATACAATTTTTCACGAGAATTCAATTATTTTTAAAAATTTTCATAAAATGCATTATAAATTTGAAAAATTACAACAAAATTGGTTATAGAATATAATTATTTTCGTAAAATGTAACATTCTTTCTAGAAATACAATTATTGTCAAAAATTTTTGTAAAAATCTTTGAAATAATTCAATTATTTACGTAAAAAATAAAATTCTTCGAGGGAATTCAATTATTTAAGAAATTTTAATAAAATTCTTCCCAAAAATTCAATTCTTTTCAAAAATAAAATTTCCCACATGAATTCAACTATTTAAAAAAAATTAATTAAATTCTTCGTCAGATTTCAATTTTTTAATGAAATTTCTCGATAAAATATAATTATTTTCAAAATGTTTTAAAAAATTCTGATAAATTCAAATATTTAAAAAAATTTGAATAAAATTCTTCCCACAAGAAATGACTTATTTTCATAAATAATAATATTTTTCTCCGGAATTCAATTATTATTTTTACAAATTAAATTCTTCACAGGAATTGAATTCTTTTAAGAATATTTTTACTAAAATTCGTTGCAAGAATTCAATTATTTTCATAAATAACAAAACTTATCGCAGAATTTCAATTATTTTTTATACAATTTTAACTAAAATGCCAGAAAATTGCATTAATTCTAAATTTTTCTTTTCCATTCGTCGAAAGAATTCTATTATTTTTAAAAATTTTGATAATATTCTTCATAAAAATTCAATTTTAAGAAATATTTAATTATTTAATAAATTTTAATAAAATTCTTCCCAAGAATTCAATTATTTAAAAAAATTTGAAAAAAAATCTTCACAACAAATGAATTATTTTCATAAATAATAATATTTTTCTCCGGAATTAAATTATTTTCTCAAAAAAATTCTTCGCAGGAACTCAATTCTATTAAGAATATTTTTACTAAAATTCGTTGTAAGAATTCAATTATTTTCATAAATAACAAAACTTATCGCAGAATTTCAATTATTTTTTATACAATTTTAAATAAAATGATAGAAAATTGCATTTATTCCTAAAACTTTTTTTTAAAATTCGCCGAAAGAATTCAATTATTTTAAAAAATTTTTGGAAAAATATTCAACTTTAAAAAATATTCAATTATTTAATAAATCATTTATTTTTGTATTTAAATAATTGAATTTTCGGAAAATTTTCTAATAAAATTAATTTAAAATGAATTTCACTTAAAATTTTTAAATTATAAATGATTTCCTAATAATAATTAATGATTAAAATCTTCGAAAATTTGAATTTATAGTTACAATATTCTGATGATATAAAATAATGATTTTATTACTTTGACATCTTAAATCACTCCGATTCTTCGACTCGGAACAATCGATTTCTTCATGTTTTATAATAATATTCTTATGAGTTGTTAAATTTCAAAAAGGTTTGAATTTGAAAATCTTAATTCCCATAGAAAAATAATCGTTAATGATTAAATATTTATTTAAAAAAGAAGTTATTGATGTATTTAAATAATTTTACAATTAAAGAAATTCGTCAATAAATGTAATACAACATTTTTTTGAAAATCAAATAATTTTTGGAGTGAATCAGAATATTCTTCGGGGTCAGAGAAAAAGTGAAAATTATTTCTGAAAATCAGGGAAAAACAAAATGAAATTTTTGTGACAACTCTGTAAACCAAAGAGACAGAATTTTTTGATGAATAATTCTAAAATTCTTTTCCAGTATTTTAAATAAAAAATCCCTGACTTTTCCTGACCTGTGGCAACCATGTTGTAAAATATATAATTTTTGAAAGCTACAGATTCCATTGAATTACTATTGGAATTTTTATCCTGACAAAATTGTCAATTCATGCAACCCTTGCGAATTCTCATTTGAGAGAGCTAGAACTTCCATTTGTCCGAACAAACATTGAGTTCGGTTCAATCTAAATTTTACTTTATAAATTCGAGAGAAATTCGAACTAACGATTTTTTAATGAATACGTCCCCCCTTGAAATTAAATGATTTTGCTTTCATGAGACTGAATAATAACGGTGACAAAGCAGGAGGAATTACAAAGGGTAATTTTTTTTCTAAATTGAAAATTTTCAACACTAGAGTTATAAGAGAAGAAGATGAGTAGGGGGAAAAAAATAAAAAAAATGGACAGACAGCGCTCTTGGAAAATTGGACAGAGATTTGAAAAGACGTATTTTCGACTTGGATGTAGTTTTCCACTTTCCATTCTGTTGTCTGAGGCAAGTGATGCAGCACCATGTGTACGAAAGTAATATCAAGTCCCAACCGGAATATCAGTCAAAGGAAATACAATGTTTGAGTTATTAAACCCCTAGACCTGTGCGCAGGCACATTTTCTGCCGTTACACTCGTGTCAACTCAGCCTGATAAACACCTTGCACACCGCAATCACACCTTGTATTCATAAACTACCCAGACTGTGTCGGAAACTTTGCTCAGGCTGAGAGCATTCTGATATGGTGAATATAATGGAAATGCATAATAATAGAGGGGGCTGGTTATGTATGTTTAAGAGTGAATGTTTGTGGATGTTTGAATAACCGTGACTGAATGAGAGTGTTTGTATCCAATCTCGTGGGACGTCTGCTGAAATGTTTCCCTTCATTCTCAATCGTGAATATGCGACAAATTAATAACGTGTCCACGACACATAATGTCTCTCTCTCTCCCTCCCTCTCTCTCTCTCTCTCTCTTCATCCATATCGCAACAAATATTTCATTTTCCCCTTAATAAAAAATCAAACTCTTTTTAATAAATTATTAGGGTTTGTTTCCACAGGTGAGGGAATTCAGGGAATTTAGAAAAAAGTTAGGGAAATTAGAATTGGTCAGGGAAATCAGAGAAAAGTCAGGGATTGTTATTAAAAGTACTGGAAAAAGTTAAATTTTTCGAACTTATAATAAGAAAATTCTGAAATTTAGTGTATTTTTTGTTTACCTCATAAACTATCAAATTACCACAAATTCGAATATAAATCCTTCAATTTTTTTATATTTCTGACAATAATTTATTTTTAAATTTGATATTATTTTAGAAAATATCAATTTTTAATGAATTTAAATAGAAATTTTAAGAACAACTGATTACAGAAATTCTTCTCTGAAATTCAATTATTTTCAATAAATTTAATAAAATTCTTGTCCTAATTTCAATTATTTTCAAAAATGTTTCTCATTTCAATGATATTTAATATCTACTATATTAAAAAAATTCCACAAAAAAGAAAATTTAAATAGTGCGCAAACATTTAATTATTTTCATAAATAAAAAAAATTTCACATCAGGAATTCAATTATTTACAAATTTTTTATAAATTTCAATTATTTTCATAAAAAATAATTAAAGATTCTAGAAAATAATAATTGAATGGAAATGATGAAAATAATTTTGAAGAAATTACAGTAACAATATTCTTATAATATTATAAAATAATAATAATAATAATTTTATCACTCGATCATCTTTAATTATTATAAAACATGACGATATCGATTACTCCGAGTCGAACAATATTTCTATAAGTTGTTGAATTTCAAAAATGTTTGAATTTAAATGTTTTAAAGAATTTTACTTCGTATGGAAAAATAATAATTATTGAATATTTATTGAAAAAAGAAGTTTCTGATGTTTTCGAATAATTTTACAATTAAAGAAATTCGCAAATATTTCAAATAATTCAATTATTTTCAAAACGTTTAATAAAATTCTTGGCGAAATTTCAATTATTTTCAAAATATTTCCCCATTTCAATTATTTTCATTATCTACTATTTTAATAAATTTTTTCCAAAAAGAATTCAATTATTTTTGATTTTGTAATGAATTTTATCAAAAGAATTAAAATATATTAAGAAAATTAAAAAAAATATTTTTAAGATATTCAATAATTTCGAAAAATTTAAATAAAATTCTTTTAAAAATTCTATTATTTAAAAAAATTTTGACAAAATTCTTTACAAGATTTAGTTAATAAAATTGCAATATTAATAAAATTTTCCTATAGGTACAATTCAATTATTTCCAATACAATTTTTCTTAAAAATTCAATTATTTTAACAAATAATACATTTTTTATAAGTATTTAATTATTTAAAAAAAATTGAATAAAATTTTTTGCAAGAAATCAATTATTTTTATAAATAATAAAATTTCTCTCGAGAATTAAATTATTTAAAAAAATTTTGATAAAATGCTTTATAAATTTGAAAAATTACAATAATATTGATTATAGAATACAATTATTTTCGTAAAATATATCATTCTTCTTAAAAATACAATTATTGTCAAAAGTGTTTGTAAAAATTTTCGAAATAATTCAATTATTTTCGTATAAAATATAAAATTCTTCGAAGCAATTCAATTATTTAAGAAATTTAATAAAATTCATTCTAAGAATTCAATTCTTTTCGAAAATAAAATTTTTCACAGGAATTATTTTCAATTTTTTAATCAAATTTTTCAATGGAATTTAATTATTTTCAAAAGGTTTTAAAAAATTCAGAGAAATTCAATTATTTAAAAAAATTTGAATAAAATTCTTCCCACAAGAAATGACTTATTTTCATAAATAATAATATTTTTCTACAGAATTCAATTATTTTCACAAATAAAATTCTTCACAGGAATACAATTCTTTTAAGAATATTTTTATAAAATTCGTTGCAAAGAATTTAATTATTTTCATAAATAATGAAACTTATCGCAGAATTTCAATTACTTTTTATACAATTTATATAATTAAGTAAAATGACAGAGAATTGCATTTATTTTAACATTTTTTTTTTTTAAATTCGTCGAAAGAATTCTATTATTCTTAAAAATTTTGATAAATTTCTTCATAAAAATTCAAGTTTAAGAAATATTTAACTATTTAACAATTTATTTATTTTTACATTTAAATAATTGAATTCACGTAAAATTGTTTAATAAAAATTAATTAAAAACTGAATTTCACTTAAAATTTTAAATTATAATTGAATATTAAAAGCATTATTGCTTGAATTTTTAAAAATAATTAAATTTTGAAAAAGTTTAATTAAGGGCATTTGAACCATGATGATGTCACAGATTTAAAACTAATGCTTTGCACAAACTGTGACGTCATCAAGGTTCAAATCCCCTTAATAGGATTTTTTATGCAATTATTTCAATTTTGTATTTTCTAAATATTGAATTGAAGAATTTTCAAATAATCAAAATTTCGTAAAAATGTATTGTAAACAAATGGATTGGAAAAATTCTCTAGGAATTTTTTCAATAATTATTAAAAATAATTGATAATTGTTAATTTATTTCTTTTTAAGAATTTAAAAAAAAAAATTTGAAATTTATCAAATTTTTTGAAGAATTTCCTTAAAATTGTATTAAAAATAATTGAAATCCTGTGAAGAATTTTATTATTTAGAAACATAATTGAAGTCTCTCAACGAATTTTATTACATTTTTTTAAATAATTGAATTGATGTGAAAAATTGTATTACTTGCAAAAATATTAGAATTCTTGTGAAGGATTTTATTAAAATTTGTGTAAATTTATTTTATTTTTTAAATTTTATAGAAATTTAAATTATTATTAAACATGAAGATACTGATCACTCCGAGTCGAAGACTCGAATAAAAAATTGATTAAAAAATGAATTTCACTTAAAATTTGAAATTATAATTGAATATATAAAAGCATTATTGCTTGAATTTTTAGAAATTAATTGAATTTCGAAAAGGGTTCAAATTAAATCTTTTGAAAATTTGAATTTATAGTTACAATATTCTGATGATATGAAATAATGATTTTATTACTCTATCATCTTAAAATTATAAAACATGAAGAAATCGATGACTCCGAGTCTTCAACTCGGAGTGGTCGATTTCTTCATGTTTTATAATAGTATTCTTATGAGTTGTTTTTCAAAAAGGTTTGAATTTGAACCTTTTGAAGAATTTTAATTCCTACGGAAAAATAATAACGATTAAATATTTATTTAAAAAAGACGGTTGTTGATGAAATCGAATAATTTTACTTTTGAAGAAATTCGTAAATAAATGTAATAGAACTTTTTTTTGGAGTATCTAATAATTTTTGGAGTGAATCAGAATAATCTTCAGGGTCAGGGAAAAAGTCAAAATCAGTCAGGAAAAAGTTTAGAAATCAGGGAAAAATAAAATAAAATTTTTTGTTTCAACCCTGTTATATAAGATCAATCAACCTCTGGTTATAAACTTTTATTTCACAAATTTAGAACTAACAAAAATTTTTGACTTGCGGCGAATAACTTTTTTTTACATCAAAGATGTTTTTGTTGGAATATTTTATTACCATACAAACTAAACGAAATTGCATTTAAAAATCGCACTGATGCACTTTTAACGATTTATAGAGTTGCTGAAAACTACAAATGTTTAAATGCAAATACACGACATGTCAGAAACATGAGCGGTAAAAAGTTTTGGAATGCAAATTCCAAGAGTATACACATACACATAAATATATATATATTCCAAACACATTGATATCACTCTCAACAGAATAAATAAGCGTCATAACTCACGTTCAACAACCACCAAGTAGTTCGATTCGCAATTGGAATCGGTTCCAACGGTTCAAAACTGGATGGAATATCATTCTGAGAGGTGTGTGCGACCTGCGACGAGACGCGACGAGAGAAACACGAAACGACACGTACGTCATTCCTTGTGCGCCCTATACATATCCATTGCATTCTTTGAATTAATTCGATAGCTATGCACTATTTTCTTGCGTTTCCCCATGCATAATCTCATTTCACAATTTCACATATACATATACATACATACAGTGAAAAGCGACTCCATTCTCCTTGCAGGTTCACAATGGGATAAGTGGATTACAGTAACCCGATAAAACAGGATCGCGTTTTATCGAGTTAAAGAATACCCTTATTTCCAACAGCCATCCACGTATTCTTCACCGAACTGCGTTTACCGCATTTGCCCTAATCCCCATCCTCCTTTTTCCTTTTGGTCCACTCCATTTATTTAATTTCCCTTACATTTCTCGCCGCACCCTCAATTTCTTCGTGTTTCCTCACTCGTGCCGAGTGAACCAAGTGAATTACCGCAATGTGATTATGCTGAGTTAAGTCAACCTGGTTAGCAAGAAAATCTTTCCATCCCTTTTCTTCCATCTCCTCTCGCCCACTACTTTTGGCCACTTTTATCTAACCAAACTCTCTGTTTTTTAACACTTCACACTTTTTATGTTTCATTTTCACTCAGGAAAAATCTTCTTCACTTCTTATTATAGTTACCGTTGCTCTACTTGCTCTCATTCTCACTTCATTTATTCCGCCTTATACTCGAATTTACGAAATTTTATTTATTGTGTTTTAATTAAATTAAGGCGCACATGTCAACATTGCTTCTCAAATCCTCAAATCATTGTTAATCATTGTTAATTGAATCTTTTTTTCTTTCAACATTGCTTTTCAAATCCTCAAATAATTGTTAATTAAATCTTCTTTTTTCAAAAAAAAGATATTTTTCAAGAGAAAAAAATTAGTCTTTCTTTGATTTGCAATTTTTTAAAGGCAGTTTTAAATATGAGGAGTAAGTTCTCAAAACCTGATAAATCCAAATTTTGTCATTTCGAGAAATTACAAATGACAATTCTCACATAATCATTAAAATTAACTTTATTGTAGATAAATTGTAATAAATTATTTATTTTTGAATATTTTTTCTATTTAAATGCGCTCTGTTTGTAATTAAAGTCTTACAATAAGGAAATTTAAAGTTTTTGGTAATTTTTTCCAATAAAAAAATTAAAAATCATCAAGGTTAGGCCTAAAAGTTTTTTAAAATGAAAATTCTTTAGTAATAAATTTTTTTTCTTAAATTGAACAGAGATAAATCGATTTGTAAGGATTTTGATATTTTGAAAATGTGTTTATCTCAATTTTTTTGAAAAATGGATTTATCAACTTTTGAAAAATTGTTCCTCATATACTAACTAGCAAAAATTCTAGGCAAACTTCTTACTGTCTTTCTGAAATAAAATTAGCAATTTTAAAAATAATAGAATTTAAAAATTTTCAATTCACATTTTTGTTGAAAACACTTAAAAAAAATTCAATTTTGGAGAAATAACAAATAATTGCAGGAATTCAATTATTTTCAAAAGTAATAAAATTCTTCTCTTAAAATTCAATTATGTTCAAAATTTAAAAAAATTCTCGTCAAAATCCTAATTATCTTCATAATAACAAAATTCTTTCCCAAAGTTCAATTATTCTCAAAAATTTTAATAAAATTCTTCTGAGAAATTCAATTATTTTCAAAAATTCTTCTAAATTGAATTATTTTCAAAACCTACCATTTTATTAAAATTCCACAAAAGAATTTAATTATATAAAATAAATTTTTAATAAAATTCTTCTCAAACATTCAATTATTTTCATGAATAATAATATTTTCACAACAATTTGAATAAGTTAAAATACAATTTTCATAAAATTTTTCGAAAAAATAAATTTTTGAAAAGAATTTTTTTTTTAAATTCTTCGCAAGAATCGAATTATATTTACAACTAACAAAATTTTTCACGAGAATTCAGTTATTTATAAAAATTTGAATAAATAATAAACTTTTTCCAAGGGATTCAATTACTTTTAAATATTACAATATAAAACTGTTCATCAATTATTATTTTCCCAAGTAATAACTTTTTTCACGAGAATTTAATTGTTTTAAAAAAATTTGAATACAATTTTCCACAAGAATTCAATTCTTTCAAACTTTACAATTTTTTTCAAAATTCAATTATTTTTATTAAGAATTTACTATTTTAATAAAAAATTTCACAAAAGAATTCAGTTATTTAATAAAAAATTTATAAAATTTTTAGCAAAAAAATGTCAATAAAATTCTCATCCTAATTTCAATTATTATCAATACTATCAATTATTATCGAAAATTTTTCTTATTGCAATGATTTTTCCTTCATTTTCTAAAAATTTAAAAAGTTTCAATTCCATTTTCAATTAAAATTTGTAATTGACAAATAGAATTTTCAAACATTTTTTTCTTTATTTCTAAGAATCTTTGAATTTTATTAAAGGAATTGTAATTGAGAAATTAAAATGATACAAAATATTTCGGTATGAAAATTAAAAAAAAAAAAATTTTTTAATTTCATGAAACGGAAATATGCAATGTTTTTTTCTTTAAAGAAAAGAATCAGTTTGTGAACAATATTAACAATATTCTTATTGAGAAATAAAAATTATGGATAAAATGGGTATATTTCCCATTTTTTAACAATTAACAATTTTCTAATATTTTTTATAAATAAGGAGAAAAATTTACATATAATTTAAATCAGTCAAACGAAATTTGTTATAAAAAATCATATAATAAACAAAATTTATTTTTAAATAATTTTTAAAAATTTTTCTAATTTTAAATATTATTTTATTATAAATCATGAAAAAATACCTGCATATATATTTGATTTGTCAAAAAATATATTTTAAAGAAAAAAAAAGCTTCACACAAATACTATCTTTAAAGTGGAGATGGAGAGATAGAATTAATAAAAGAATTAAATACAAAGATTACTACAGTTAATTTTTAGAAATAAATTTTTTAAACTCGTCTTTTTAGAACTTTTACTGTGTTCAATTTATGATAATTATCTGTTAAATACTACTAACTTTATGTTAAACTTAAGAATCTGTCTTTTAAGTTAAATTTTACACAAGATAAAATCAAATCTGAAACCGTTTACATCTTAAGACCAAAAGGATTGAAAACAAACAAATTTTTATGTTTAACACTTAAGGGACAAAATGTGATAAAAATCAAACTTTTAATATAAAAAATCTCAATTTTTTTTAATATATATTTTTTAATTTAAATTGAAAACTCTTGAAACAATTTTTAATTAATTTTAGATAGAAAAATTTACTAATATTTAAAATAATTTTCCTCAACTTCTAAGTTAAAATTTTCCTCACCTACTTCCCTACTATATTTAAAATAGTTTCAGCAAAAGCCTATCCAGTTTTCCTAGTTGCTAACAAGAATTCTCTTTTAGATAAAACAAAAATGGGTCAATTTATGCATTATAATCAAAAAAATTATTTTCAACATTCATAAAATAAAAATACAACAGTAAAAAATTTGTAACCAACTTTAAAACTTTTATTGCACTTCAAAAATTTTATTTTTCAAGCAAAAAACCAAAAATTTTCCTTCTCCGCAGATTAAAAGTTTAAAACAATGCAAATAGGAATTCAAAAAAAAATTGAGTTTGAAAAATGAAAATGGAGTAGAATGGAAAAATGAAAAGAAACAATAAAAAATATTCTAATTAAACAATACATTCTCTGCAACACATTCTCGTGGTGTATATATATCAATACATCAAAATATTTATCTCCAATTCAGTAAATATTGATCAGATATATACATGCGTGGAACAAATGAAGACATATGTTAACGAAAATTATCAAAATTTCAGAGTGATATGTTGTCCGGAGAAATTGAATCTGAATAAATTGCAATGGAACTGGCACGTCAGCTCAACTGGAGAGATAAACAGCAAAGGTCCTATCGATTAACCTTTTTAAGCAATTTATCGCGTGAAGCGTAGTTTCAAATGTACATATTTACTCTCTCGAATCAGGCCGCACCATGGTTGGACCCTATGATTAATGTTTTTACAAAATTACATACATGTTGCATTTGTCCCTTCACAATCAGATTCAAAGCGGAATTGCATCTCTAATGCATTTCTCTCATAGTTCAATTTACAGTCAAATTATTTTATTACAATTCGTACAAATCTAAAATTGTTTGCTACTATACCTACTCTCAGTATATCGTTAAAATTTTAGTTTTAGAAGGAAAAGAATCCTTTAAAAAATACCTGTTACAGGGTTGCTACAAAAAATTAATTATTATATACCCTGAATTTTCCCCGATTTTCAGACAAAATTTTGACTGTTTTCCTGACCCTAAAAAATATTCTGTGTTACTCTAAAAATTATTAGATAGATACTGAAAAAAAATATTTATTATAAATTTCTTTAATTGTAAAATTATTCGAAAACATCAATAACTTTACAGAAAAAAGAAAGTGTTATTTTAACACTAAAAGTAGTGTTAAAACTACATACAACATTTTTAACCGACACTGTGTGTTTTTAACACTACATTGGTATTAAAATATCAATAAAGTGTGTTAAATTAACACTAGAGGGTGTTAAATTAATATACATTTTTAATAGGGTTAAAATAACACCAAAATTGTGTTAAAACAACACCATCTAAAAACTACAAGCAAAAAATTTAACACTTATTTTTTTCTGTTATTCATTTTTAAAATAATTATTAAATCATTATTATTTTTACCATAAGAATTTAAATTCTTCAAAAGATTGAAACTCAAACTTTTTTGAAATTCAACAACTTATAAAAATGTTATCGAGCCCTTCGAGTCTTCGACTCGGAGTGATCAATATCTTCATGTTTTATACTAATTTAAATTTCCAGAAAATTAAAAAAAAATTCTTTACAAAAATTTTAATAAAATTCTCCGCAAGAATTCAATTATTTTCATAAATAATCAAATTCTTTGAAGGAATCTAAGTATTTAAAAGAAATGTAATAAAATTCGTTGTAAGAATCCAATTATTTTCATAAATAA
Source organism: Leptopilina syphax (assembly GCA_032872505.1). Classification (NCBI taxonomy): domain Eukaryota; kingdom Metazoa; phylum Arthropoda; class Insecta; order Hymenoptera; family Figitidae; genus Leptopilina; species Leptopilina syphax. The sequence continues at coordinate 31,479,997 of CM065470.1, forward strand.
TAATATTTTTCCCAGAATTTCAATTAATTTTTAAAAAATTTGATAAAAATTCCTTAAGAGACTTCAATTATTTTCCTAAGTAATAACATTTTCCACATGATTGCAATTATTTAAAAAATATGTAATAATATTCGTTGTAAAAATTCAATTATTTTCATAAATAATAAAATTCTTCAAAGAATTTCAATTATTTAAAAAAATTGTAATAAAAATTCATTGTAAGAATTCAATTATATTTATAAATAATAAAATTCTTCACAGTATTTCAATTATTTTTAATATTTTTTTTTAAGTAACTTCTTCGAAAAATGTAATGAATTTCAAACATTTTTTCCAAGAATTCAATTAAATTTCACAAATAAAGAAATTCTTTGCTGAAATTTAAACAGTATTAAAATCTACTATGTTAATAAAATTTCTCAAAAGAATTCAATTATTTTAAAAAAAATGTAATAAAAATTCGTGGCAAGAATTCAATTATTTTTAAAAATAATAAAATTCTTCACAGGATTTCAATTATTTTTAATACAATTTTTAGTAAATTCTTCGAAAAATGTAATTAATTTCAAAAATTTTATTAACATTCTTCGAAAGAAATAAATTAACAATTATCAATTATTTTTAATAATTTTTGTAAAAGTTCCTAGAGAATTTTCCAATTCATTTGTTTACAATTCAATTTCACGAAATTTTGATTATTAGGGAATTTTTCAATTAAATATTTAGAAAATAAAAACTTGAAATAATTTCAAAAGAAAAAATTCAATTAAACTTTTTCAAAATTCAATTATTTTTAAAAATTCATTTTATATAATGCTTTTAACTTTCAATTATTATCTAAAATTCCGACTGAAATTCAATTTTAAAGCAATTTTTACTAGAAAATTCTACGAAAATTTAATTATTTAAATATGCAAATATATAATTTATTAAATAAATGAATGTTTTTCAAAATTGAATTTCCATAAAGAATTCGGGTAAAGTTGTATTAAAAATAATTGAAATTCCATGATAAGTTTTATTAGTCTTGAAAGTAATTGAATCTCTGTAAAAATTTTTATTACATTTATGAAAATAATTTAATTATTACGAAGAAATTTATAAAAAATCTGTAAATAGTTGAATTCTTGTGAAATTTTTATTATTTATGAAAATAATTTTATATTTGCTTAGAATTTTATAAAAATTTTTGAAAATAGTTGAATTTGGAAAAAGAATTTTATTATTTTTCAAAATAATTGAAATTTTGACAAGATTTTTTGAAGTTTTCGAACATAATTGACTTTTTTTTAACATTTTAAAATATTTAAAATTTTAAATAAAATTCTTCATTAAATAATATTTTTAATACAATTTTACCCAAATTCTTTATGAGAATTCAATTTTAAAGTAATTTTTACTAGAAAATTCCAAGAGAATTCAATTATTTAAATGCAAAAATAAATAATTTATTAAATAAATGAATGTTTCTCAAAATTGAATTCTCATAAAGAATTCGGATAAAATTGAATTAAAAATAATTCAAATTCTATGATAAGTTTTATAACTCTTGAAAATAATTGAATCTCTGTAATAAAAAATGTTATTATTTTTATGAAAATAATTGAATCATTGCGAAGAAATTTATAAAAAATTTGTAAATAGTTGAATAATTCTTGTAAAATTTTTATTATTTATGAAAATAATTTCATATTTGCTTAGAATTTTATAAAAATTTTTTAAAATAATTGAATTTGGAAGAAGAATTTTATTATTTTTCAAAATAATTGAAATTTTGACGAGAATTTTTTTAAATTAAATTTTAAATAAACATAATTGAATTTTTTCAAAAATTTTGAAATATTTAAATAAAATTATTCATAAAATAGTTTATAAGAAATAATTTTGTAATAGTTTTTGAAGAATTAAGTTATTTCAAAGAAATATTATTATCAGAAAAAATTGAAGGTTTTGAATTAGAATTTGTGGTAATTCTCCTAAAAGTGTCCTTTTCGATGTCCCAATACATTTTAAAAAATCTTTTCACTAATAGTTATATTGTCAATTTTTATAGTAGAAATTTTTGTGAAACTTTATCAAAATTATTAAAAGTACTTGATGTAAACAAATTTTTACTTGAAAATTCAAAAAATAATTTAATTTCTGGAAGTTTTAAATGTTAATTTTTAAAAATTTGAACTTTTGAGAAACTTTATAAAAATTGATAAAGATATTGAAAGTATATTAATTTAATTAAAATTATATGATTGAAAAGAAACTGAACAAAAATGATGAAAAAAAATTGCTTCAAAATTAAAAGAAAAAACTATATTGGAAAATCGAAGATAAAATGGTGCTGCACTTTTAGGAGAATCACCTATAGGTGGTGATGTGCGATATAAATGTTTTTTGAAAGGGATGTCGACAAGTTCTAAAGGAGCCATTAGGGGGAGAATAATTTCACATTAAAGGTATATCGAATTTTTTTCGAAAGTTGATTTTTTTTCACCCCATCGCTAAGGAATATACAGGTTCAATTTTTATTTATAGTATATCCGCATTCTGCACGTGACACTGGGGTTCGCGAACCCTATAAAAGTCTCGTTCCAGGACATAAAACGCGTGGGTTTATCCCCTCATCTTAATCTCACTCTTTGCAGTCGAGTCATTCATCGAAGCAGTAATATTCGCACCATACCAAAGAGAGAGAGAATTATTCTGAACAAGAGAATTTTTTAGTTGATAATCCTCCATCGCATCCCCGAGTGCTGTGTGTGTTACGGCAAAGCAGATCGAGGCTATCTATCCGCATGTCCGCAAGGTAGTTTATTATTCATTGGGGTTGCATCCCCAGCTCGGATAAACGGCGCATTGTTTATGCATTAGCCAACTCCCATCTCCGATCACTCGATCTGCCCATTCAGCTGACTCTACCTTTTCTCACATCCTCAACCATCCAAATACCTTTAATAATTTCAACACCTTCTTAATTGCTAATTTTCATTTTCAATTTCCCATTCCATTTACGAGGTCCTCTTGAAAAATTTATCATTCACATCAAAGCAAGAGGCTCTTGCTTTTTATACCCCCAAAAAAAAGGTATTTTTAAATACTCTCGAAACATTGATACAAAAGACTCGTTTGAATTTATATTTTAAGATATGAGTAAATACACTGAAAAAAAATTATTTGATTCAAATAACCGATTAATTGACTATTATCAATTATAACGGGGAAATTTATAGTTAAGTATAATTTACTGAATTAAAAACTATTGCATCGTTAACCTGAAATTCAAACACTATGATCTCAGAACTCTAATTTACAAAGGACACAAAATTTAACAAAATCTCATTAAAGGGGGGAACTGCTGAGAATAAAAATCGCGATGCATCGATCTCCAGTGATAAATAAATTTAAAAACCTTCGTTGAATGAACTCGCCAACAACCAACGGCGTCTCCAAACTCCAACGGTCAATTCGAACACAATTAGCAAAGAAAATAATTTAAAGGTTAAAACACCAAATAAAATAGCAAAAATTATTCAAAAAGAAACTGATAATTTATTAAGAAATTAAAATAAAATATTAAAAATGTCAATAATTCAACTTTAAAATATCTTTGATTTTCGCACACACGAAATTACAAATTCAGACCAATTACAATTTCAAACTCAACCAGCTCGATTGATATCTGGGCGACGAGTGTTCCTCCGATTCGTGGCTTTTCAGGAAAACAGCAGCGAATTTGGGAAAACTCCTTCCTTATCACACCTCATGATTTTTCCTATGAATCCTTCCTTGTCGAATATCAATGATACCTATTAGAAAGAAGGGAAAGGGTCGCTAAAAGCCATGTGACATCTCCCTCTTATCAAACAGACGAGAAATCATTCTGGGAAGGGGCACTAGGTGAGATAGACACAAGACGCTGACCAACGGACTATACCAAAATTGGGAAAAATGCGACGGAACGATAGAAAAGACGGAGACAAAGTCACTAACTATAGCACTGGACTCAGAACGAAAATTTGCTTATACAAGTAACGATTTACTTCGTTACACAATTAAATATTTAATTGAATCAAATAATATTTATTGGAGTCAATTAAATGGTTCAATTCATATTTGCTTCAAATACTGAAATTATTGGTTCAAATACCATTTAATTGACTCCAATAAATATTATTTGAATCAAGTAAATATTTAATTGATAATAGTCAATTAATCGGTTATTTGAATCAAATCAATTTTTTTCCAGTGTAGCTTACGATGTTATTAACTATTAAAATAATTCACGAACCTGAAATCAAATAAAAAATTTTTGACCACCAAAAAGTTTTAAACTGAATTTAGAATTTTTTAAAATTACATTAATATTTTATTATTTCGTCAAATAATTGAATTTTAGACGAAAATTTCTTGAATAATTGAAATCTAGAAGAATTTTATCAAAATTAATAAAACTAACTGATGTGAGGAAGAATTTTATTTAAAGATTAGAAATAATTGAATTTTGAAAGAGTTACATTGTCAATTTTCATAAATAATTCAATTTCAGAAGGTTTTCAATTAAAATTTTTAAAAACATAAGTTTTCGAGGAACTTTACCCAAATAATTGAAAATAATTGAAAAATTATACTTAAAAATTCAAAAAATAATGGAACTTTAGAAGAATTGAATTTGCAATTTTTATAAATAATTGAATTTCAAAAAGTTTTAAACTGAAATTTTAAAAAATATGAATTCCTGAGTAGTTTTATCAAAATTATTAAAAATAGTTAATTTAGATAAGAATTTCAACTTGAAATTTTCTTAAACAATTGAATTTCAAGAGTTGCATAATACAGTTTTATAAATAAATCAACTTTAAAAGGTTTTAAATTAAAATTTTTGAAAAACTGTATTTATGAAGAACTTTATCAAAATTATTTTAAATAATTTATTTAGTGAAGAATTTTAATACAAAACTCTAAAAATAATTAAATTCCGAAATAATTCCATTTATAATTTTTTATATAATTTAATTTTTGAATGTTTCAAATGTTAATTTTTGAAAATTTAAATTTTCTAAGAAACTTTATCAAAATTATTGAAAGTAATTGACATAGCGAAAAATGTTATAAAAATTCAAAAAATAATGTAATTTTAAAAGAGTTCAATTTACAATTTTTATAAATAATTCAATCGCTTTTATAAATAATTTATCGCTTTTTGAATTTATTAATTTTAACTACAGATTCGAAATCAACGATCCCGAAAACTTTCGAAGAATCATTTTCATTTTTCTTTATTAAAATCAGTTACTTTCAATAATTTAAATAAAATCCCTCAAAAATTCAAATTTTCAAAAATTAACATTTAAAATTTTTTGAAATGGAGTTTGATTAAAAAATTATAAATTCAAATTTTTAAAAATAAACAATTAAAACTTTCTGAAAATGCCTTACTTGAAAAAAATTATGAATGCAACTCTTTTAATATGGAAATTATTTTTAGAATTTTTAATTAAAATTATTTCACTAAATAAATTTTTTCAATTTCGATATAGTTTATCGTGAATTCAGATATCAAAAATTTCACTTTAAAACCATTTAAAGTTAAATTATTTAAAAAAAAATTAAAAATACAACTCTTTCAAAATTCAATTGTTTAATAAAAAAATTTTTAATTGCAATTCTTATCTAAATTAAATATTTTTAAAAATTTTGATAAAACTTCTTGAGAATTCTAAATTTTTAAATGTTTCAATTTAAAACCATCTGAAATTGAAGTATTTATAAAAATTTCACATTCAACTCTTTTAAAATTCCATTATTTTTAAAATTTTTATGACATTCTTCGCTATATTAATTACTTTCAATAATTTTAATAAAGTTTCTTAAAAAATTAAAATTTTTAAAAATTAACATTTAAAACATTCAAAAATTTAATTTGTATAAAAAATTATAAATGCAATTATTTCGGAATTCAATTATTTTTAGAGTTTTGTGTTAAAATTCTTCACTAAATAAATTATTTTAAAGAATTTCGACAGAATTCTTCGTGAATACAGTTTTAAAAAAATTTTAATTTCAAACCTTTTGAAGTTAAATTATTATTTATTATTAAATTATTTATAAAAATTGAATATGCAACTCTTAAAATTCATTCTTTTAAGAAAATTTTGCATTGATATTTTTATCTAAAAGGAACAATTTTTAATAAATTCAATAAAACTACTCAAAAATTTATATTTTTTAAAATTTTAGTTTAAAACTTTTTGAAATTCAATTATTTATAAAAATTGCAAATTCAATTCTTCTAAAGTTCCATTATTTTTTTAATTTAGTAAAATTTTTCCCTAATTCAATTATTTTTAATAATTTTATTAAAGTTCCTTGGAAACTTATGTTTTTAAAAATTTTAATTGAAAACCTTCTGAAATTGAATTATTTATGAAAATTGACAACATAACTCTTTCAAAATTCAATTATTTCTAATCTTTAAATAAAATTCTTCGTCACATCAGTTAGTTCTATTAATTTTGATAAAATTCTTGTAGATTTCAATTATTCAATAAAATTTTAATTAAAATTTTAATTAGAAATTCAGTTATTAGACGAAACAATAAAGTAGAAAAGTAAATTTTACAATTTTCTTAGTAACTCTTAAACTGTCAACAATTTATAAGCATTTTCATTAATTTCTACTATTTCTGGAGTAAATTTTACTATTTTCGAAGTAAATTTTAATAAAAATTAGTAAAATATACTTTGAACGGGAACAAAATTTACTTCTAAAATAATTAAATTTGACAAAAAATTTAGATATAATTTAAGTTTTACTTTGTAAATAGTTTTCCTTTTTACTTATAATTGACTTTATCTTTTTTCTTTGTGACAAAAATACGAAAATAATTAAAGATCTTTATTTAATTTCTTATCGCTTTCAAATTTTTTAGGTGAAAAATTAAATTCAAGAAATTCAAGAAACTTTTTTAAAAAAATGTAAAAAATAGTTTGTTGGAATGAAAATTTACTTCGAATGATCATTTCACAGTTTTTTCTGCAGATATCAAATTGAGACAAAAAGCGTATCAAAAATGTTGCGAAGCAACATTTTTGATACGTTTTTTTGTCTCAATTTGACATCTGCAGAAAAACTTGTTCTGATCCATCAAACAAATTTGAACCACCAATTTAGAAATACAAACATAAAAAAATCGAACCGAATATTTTCCCTTCCATCAAACTTTATTTATCTCTTTTTTCATCTCACATATTGTACTTTCTAATTTTTCGCAATTAAAATTCACCGTTTATACATTTTTTTTTTTTTTACTAAAAACACATAAAAGCAGACTGATTTATTGAAGAATATCCTCAATAAAATAAATCCCAAAGTTGAGTCGTTTTTCAAATAAATAAAGTACAGTTTGGAAAAATTTAGTCCATAAAAATCTAATGGTCCATAAAATTTCAATGTCCGTAAAATAAGTAAAGTCCATTACATTGAATGGCCTTACAGTCTTCATCTAATTTTTACAAATAAAAAGTCAAAAGATTCTCTTTATTCCCTAGGAAAATTGGTTTGTATTTCTTCACTTATTTCACAAAAGCTTTTACGATTCTATATTATACTCATCTAATTTCAATCTAATTATTTTAAGCGCACTACTGTTGTTCTTCAATTAGAGTGAAAGAAAATAGTATAGAAAAAACCAAAAAAAAGAAAATAATAAAAAAATGTGGCTTTTAATAAAAGAGAAAAAAGAATTTATTAGCTTTCCATCAGGAGGAACGTGAATTTAATTTTCTTCGTCAATTAAATTAAACACGGTTAATTTGCTTTTATGAGCCAATTTCTAGTAATTCGGCAATATTTTTCGTTTAAAGTAATTTTTAAAAATTGGGAATATTTTTAGATAATAGGATAAGTGTCTTATTATGGAAAAAATTGTCATGGAAAATAAAGGCAAGAAATTGACTTTAAACAGTTCGTGTAGAAGTCGATCAATTTTTTCCTGATTATAGTTAAAGATCTTTAAAAATAGAAGTATATTTAGAAATAATTTATAAAAGTAAAAAAAAATTCATATTTTTGAAAGTTTTAGTTCAAAACCTTCTGATTTTCTCTAAATCAATTATTTTTAATAATTTTAATAAAGTTGATCAAAAATTAAAATTTTTAAATATTAACATTCAAAACTTACAGAAATTAAATTATTTTAAAAAATTCGAAATTCAACTTTTTTAGAATGCAACTATTTTTAGAACTTTTAATTAAAAATTTTTTCTAAATAAACTTTTTTATAATAATTTAAAACTTTAATTTTAAACTTTAAAACTTTTTGAAATTGAATAATTTATACAAGTTGAAAATGAAACTATTTCAAAATTTAATTATTTACGAACATTTTTAATTGATCATCTAAATAAACTAATTTTAATAATTTTGATCAAACTGCTCGAAAATTTAATATTTTAAATTTTTTAATGTAAAACCATCTGAAATATAATTATTTAAAAAATTGTAAATTCTACTCTTTTAAAATTCCATTTTTAAAAATTTTTAAATTTAATTCATCGCCATATCAACTACTTTTAATAATTTTGATAAAGTTCCCCAATAATTCAAATTTTAAAATATTATCATTTAAAAGTTTCTAAAATTTAGTTATTTGGAAAAATTATTTAAAAAACTCATTCAGAATTCAATTATTTTCAAAATTTTTAATTAAAATTGTTCACTAATTTAATTTGTTTTAATAATTTCGATAAAGTTTTTCGTGAATTAAAAATTTCAAAAATTTTAATTTAAAACCTTTTAATCTTCAATTATTTATAAAAATTAAATATTCAAATCTTTTAAAATTCAATTATTTAAAGAAATTTGTAATTGAAATTCTTCTCTAAAATAACTATTTCTAATAATTTTTATAAAACTACTCTAGAATTCATATTTTTAAAAGTTTCAGTTTAAAACTTTCTGATATTGAAAAATTTATTAAAAAAATTGCAAATTCAACTTTTTTAAAGTTCCATTATTTTTTGAGTTTTTAAGTAAAATTTTTCTACATTATAATTTTTTAAATAATTACAATTCTATTATTTGTTAATTGTTTATAGTTGTTATTATTTGTTACAATTAACTATAATAATTTAAATGTTCTTTCATTCTTTCATTTATTCACTTTTTCTGCCCCTCACACTCTGAAGTTGTCTTTTGTTTATACTTTTGTTTTTTGTCATCTTTAAATAGATTGTATATTATATTATTATGTTATAATTATTTTATTTTATAATTAATTTAAAAATGTAATGACAAATAGAAATCATCAGAATTTTTTTCACTTCCTTTCTTTAAAAGACTAAAATTTTGTTAAATATTATGTTTTGTCAAATTGAAATTATGCAGATTTTTGTTTTCTACTTTTAAAGAAAATTAGAAAATTGTTAAACAACTGTGATTAAGAATTAGAAAATTTATTTATTTTGCATTATTTTTCTTTATGAATCACAATTTTTTAAAGAAAATTATTATTTTGTTTTAGAAAAAGAAGAAAATGATTTGCACAATTTCTATTTTTAATCTTATTTTTGGAACAGGATTTTCCACAGGAATTAAGACATTTAAAAATTTAAAATTCAAACCTATTTTTAAATTAAACAACTTATAAAAGTATTTAAAACATGAAGATATCGATTGCTCCGAGTCGAAGACTCGGAGTGATCGATTTTTTTATGTTTTCTAATAGTTAAAGATGACCGAGAGATAAAATCATTACTTTATATTATAAGAAGATTGTTACTGTAACTTCATCAAAATTATTTTCATCATTTTAATTCAATTATTATTTTCTAGAATTTAAAATTATTTTTTTATGAAAATAATAATTGAATTCCTTAAAAAGAATTTTTTATTTATAAAAATAATTGAATTCCTGTGAAATTTTTATTATTAATGAAAATAATTAAATGTTTGCATAAAATTTTATTAAAATTTGGTTTAAATAATTGAATTTGCTTTGGGAAATTTTATCAAAAATCGTAGAAATTGAAAATCATTGAAATTAGAAAAATGCATTTTATTTTTAAAAATAATTGAAATTAGGACAAGAGTTTTTTTTGATATTTATGAAAAAAATTGAACTTTGGAGAAGAATTTTGTTATTTATAAATAGATAATTGAGATTTTGACGAAATTTGTTTTCAAATTTTGAACATAGTTGTATTTTATAAAAAGAATTTTTTTTTTTTTAATATAATTGAATTCCTGCAATTATTTGTAATTTCTCCAAAATTGGATTTTCTTAGTGTATCCAACAAAAATTTAAATTAGAAAATTTGCAATTTCTATTATTTTTAAAATTGCTAATTTTATTTTAAAAAGGTAGTAAGAAGTTAGCCGTGCGCTTGAGCGCGCGAATTGTTGCTAGTTTATTATTAACCTGTTATTCCAATTCTATTATTTGTTAATTGTTTATAGTTTTTACAATTTATTATTAACTTGTTATTACAATTCTATTATTTTTTAATTCTATTATTTGTTAATTGTTTATAGTTTTACAATTTATTATTAACTTGTTATTACAATTCTATTATTTTTTTATTCTATTATTTGTTAATTGTTTATAGTTTTACAATTTATTATTAACTTGTTATTACAATTCTATTATTATTAATTATTATTCTTTATTAAAAATACGTCACGGTGACGTAAAAAAATTAATCAGTTTAATAAATAAATTAATTAGGTAATTAAAATTTAATTTCTTAATTAAATTATCAATAACTCAAATAAAACAATTTAGCAACCTAGGTATGATGCCAATCTAGTAATTAATTCTGATTAATAAAAAATCAGGACCGTGACCAATTTTCAATTCCCCCACCAGAGATTATTTATAATTCTATTTCTCCTCCCTGTATAAAACAACTTGTTTTTAGTTTCTTCTGTTTTCCATTAATTTTTGTTCATAATTTCCACTTTTCTAAAGTTACAATCTCGTTTGAAGCAACTTTGGCAAAACAATAGTGCCAACCGGTAATTCGGAGGCGTGTTTTAATCTGAAAGAAGCTCGCTCCTCTGTGATTGCATTGCATAGTAATCTTAGTTTTTACCGTGTCTCGAGATTGGTACGAGAGAGTGAGAGAGTGAGTGAGGTTATATAGAGTGCACATCGTGTACTAGAATATTGGGGTCATGCCTCTCCTCCAACCACCTTAATCTTTAGCACCAGGAGCTTCAGCTGAAGATACTGAAAGAAGTTACGAAAGCAATATCTCCTTGTACACTGTGACATCGTATCAATAATAAATCGATACTGTACACATCGATGAGCATAACGCCTCACCTATTATCGGCGAGGTTTTCACTTCTATTCATTTTTAAAAGGAGAACGTACAGCAAACGCGATACGATAAAAGCTGTCGCGAGATAAAAATGAATTTGCCTCGCAACATTCAAATTGTATACCATGAATGAGCGGCGGAGTATTGCAAATCATGAGCCAAATCGTTAAACGTATAAGCACAATTTGACCCATTCAAATGTCTAAGGAATTTATGTTCATTTTCCACAGTGGAAATATCTTTCGCGATAATCTTGTTGGGGGAAAAATTTTGTTTTTTTCCCTAAAACAGGACTCAACTTTTTTTGTTTAAAATATATTGACCACGATTTGCTAGATTTTGTTCACAGTTAAAAATATAGAAATTTTGACAGGGTTGCCACAAAAAATTAATTTTTCTTTTCCCTGATTTACAGACTTTTTCCTGACTGATTTTGCCTTTTTCTCTGACCATAAAGAATATTATGATTTTTCGAAAGATTCAAATTCAAACAAGAAAATATTTTAGTTGAACAGATATATATATATATATTTAAATATAAGAAAATTGATGAAAAATAAAAGATGAACACGTGTTTTCTAATATGAGTCTATAAGTGGTTTGTACCTTGAACAATGGGTGATCCTGGTCGTTTGAGGTATAATGGCACTAGTCAAATAATGGGCGACTAAGTGGTTGTAGTATTGTGTGACTTGAGACAGGAACTATAACAGCAAATTTGACTTCCAGATTGACTGTCTAAAATGGACTTTTGAAAAATACGTAGAGTAAAGGATCACCACTAAGACTGGGTTTATAGAGCACTGTGTCGTGAAGAACCACTTGTTATAGATAAAATTTTTAGACTGACTTGTGCAGAGCACCACATCTTAATTTGAGACTTATAATGTTGACGACTACATTTTCTTGACTGCTTTTCTAGACTGATTTCTTAGACTGATTTCTTAGACTGATTTCTTAGACTGATTTCTTAGACTGATTTCTTAGACTGACTTCTTAGACTGAAGTGCTGTTGATGGTCTGGCTCTTCTTATACCCAAATTTGCCTGTGTATTTTAGAAATTGTACGTGTTTCCATGTATTTTAGAAATCGTCCAAGTTTTCATGTATTTTACGAATTGTACGAGTTTCCATGCATTTTTAGAAACCCCTTTGTTACTGGAACACTTGTGGTGACTCACTAGTAGATCGCACGCGTACACTCCCTATTACTCATGTTATTTTATAATTTTGTTATTAATTGCTTATAATTTGTTACAATTTGCTATTTATAATTATAATTGCTTAACTTTGTTATTAGTTAATTATAATTTGTTATTATTTATTATTACAATTCTGTTGTTGTTGATATTTATTATTACAATTTATTATTGTTTATTATTAATATTTATAGTTATTATTTATAATAATATGTAAATAACAATTTTTGTTATTAATTTTTATTATGATTATTACTATTATTATTAATTATTATTATTACTAATTATCATGACAATTACTACTATCAATTATTAAGATCATTATTAATCATAATTATTAATTATCATGATCATTATTATTATTAATTATTAAGATTATTATTAATTATTATTCTACATATTATTATTGAAAATAGGTTACGGTGACGTAACAATCTTATAGGAATATTATTATAAAACATGAAGATATCGAGCACTCTGAGTCTTCGACTCAAAGTAATCAATATCTTCCTGTTTTATAATAATTTACATTTCTATAAAATTAAAAAAAAAAAAATTAAATAATTTACAAAAGCAAGAATTCAAATATTTTCACAAGTAATACAATTTTTCACATCAATTTAATTATTGACAAAAATTTAATAAAATTCATTGTAAAAATTTAATTATTTTCATTAATAGTAAAATTTTTCATAAGATTTCAATTATTTTTAATACAATTTTACGTAACTTCTTCAAAAAATGTAATTAATTTCAAAAATTCTTTGCAACAATTCAATTACATTTCACAAAAATAATGAACTTCTTTGCTGAAATTTAAATAGTCTTAAAATTTACTATTTTAATAAAATTTCTCAAAAGAATTCAACTATTTAAAAAAATGTAATAATATTCGTATGCAAGAATTCAATTATTTTCATAAATAATAAAATTCTTTACAGAATTTCAATTATTTAAAAAAATTTAATAGAAAATTCGTTACAAGAATTCAATTACATTCATAAATAATAAAATTTTTTACAGGATTTCAATTATTTTTAATACAATTTTACGCAGCTTCTTCAAAAAATGTAATTAATTTCAAAAATTTTATTAAAATTCTTCAAAAAAAAAATTAACAATTATTAATTATTTTTAATAATTTTTGAAAAAATTCCTGGAGAAGTTTCCAATCCATTTGTTTACAATTCAATTTTACGAAATTTTGATTATTAGGAAATTTTTCAATTAAATATTTAAAAAATAAAAACTTGAAATAATTAAATTATTAATAATTAATTTAATTAATTATTAATTTAATTATTAATAATTAAATTATTTAATAATTAAATAACAAAAAAATTCAATTAAACTTTTTCAAAATTCAATTACTTTTAAAAATTCACGCTGTAATGCTTTTAATATTCAATTATTATCTAAAATTCTAACTGAAATTCAATTTTAAAGCAATTTTTACTACAAAATTCTACGAGAATTCAATTATTTAAATACAAAAATAAAGAATTTATTAAATAAATGAATGTTTCTCAAAATTAAATTCTCTTAAAGAATTCGGGTAAAATTGTTTAAAAAATAATTGAAATTCTATGGTGAGTTTTATTACTCATGAAAATAATTGAATCTCTATAAAAAATTTTATTATTTATTAAAATAATTGAATTATTGCGAATTAATTTATAAAAAATTTGTAAATAGTTGAATTCTTGTGAAATTTTTACTATTTATGAAAGTAATTTCATGTTTGCTTAGAATTTTATAAAAAATTATTAAAATAATTTAATTTGTAAGAAGAATTTTATTATTTTTCAAAATAATTGAAATTTTGACAAGAATTTGTTTTAATTTTTTGAATATAATTGAATTTTTTGAAACATTTTCAAATATTTAAATAAAATTATTCATTAAATAATTTATAAGTAATAATTTTATAACAGTTCTTGAACAATTAAGTTATTTAAATGGAAATTATTGTCAAAAATATAATAATAATTGAAGGTTTTATACTAGAATTTGTGGTTATTTCATAGGAAAACCAAAAAGACACCAAAATTCATTATTTTATAATGAATTCTAAAATTTGAATTTTTTCCAGTACTTTTAATAAAAATTCCTGACTTTTTTGATTATATTTTGAGAGTTTAAAAATTTTTAAATGTAATTTTTATTAGTTCGAATTAAATTAAAGGGAGGAGACAATATTTATGAATCGAATATAATAATTATCTTCTGTATGCTGACTAATTAGTAAAAATTCTCGTTTAAAAAATTTTTCCATGCAGATACCTCTCTATTTATCTTTATAGTGAAAAGAGTAACCACGGAAAAAAAATAAACGTATACATAATCCCGCTAGAGAAATCGGGGTTTAAGTAAGCATTGCGCAATTTCCACGCGGGTAGTTCTAAAAAAACATCTTAATGTAGGCATAAAGTTAAATTTTAATGGTCCTTTAAAATTGTACAACATTTTCCACTTGTGAGAAATCGTTGAGTTGATATCCTGAGGCATAATAAAGTTTTTAAAAAAAACTCTGACGATGTTTGAAAGTTTTCTGAATGAATAACACATTGCGTTAAACTTTTATTTGTATTCCCCTCGTATAATTTCTGCTCTCGAAAAAAAAGACGTAATTTCTTCTTTAAAATTTATTAAAACAGCGTTGAGTAATTGTTGTTTGTTATTTTTAATTAATTAACTGTTTGTCTTTCACACATTAGTTTTTAAAAAGTATAGGATACTTTTTTTTTGTTGCATACATGCCTGTGCACTTTAATATTGATAAATTGTTACAATTTTTAATTAATCTCACTTTATAAATGCAAATTTTTCGAAATATTCATTATAGAGGAGAAAAAAGTAAATCCTACTAATTGGAATAATGTTTGTTTTTAATTAATTTAATGCAAAATAAACCTGGTCTTTGTCAAAAATTATCATCAGAATGAAATTGATTTCAAGTGTGAACATTGTTGCTTTAGTTGAATTTTAGTTTTGTATATGGATGGAAATTTAATGTAAATTTTGTGAATTTAGGGGAGGGAGGAGTGAAATTCAAACTCAACACAATTTTTTGTTCTTTATTGATGGTCAATTTTTTTCTAGCAATTTTGAGTATTTGAATTTATAAAATACCCAGGGTTCGAACTAGGTCCGTAAATCCTGTAAAAGTCCGTAAAAGTCCGTTTTTTTGAAAAAAGGTCCGTAAAGTCAGTAATTTTATTCAAAAAGGACGAAAAGTTCATAAATTGTACGATATAATTTGGATAATTTTAGAGAAATAACAAATGATTGCAGAAATTAAATTATTTTCAAAAGTAATAAAATTTATTCTTCGCAAAAATTCAATTATGTTCAAAAATTTTTTAAATTCTCATCAAAATTTCAATTATCTTCAGAAATAATTAAATTCCTCTCCGAAATTCAATTATTTTCAAAAATTTTTCTCAATTCAATGATTTTCACTATCTATACTATTTTCATAAAATTTTCCAAAAGAATTCAATAATTAAAAAAAAAATTTAATAAAATTCTATACAAACTTTTAATTATTTTCAAAGAATAATAAAATTTTTTTTTATAAATTTCTTCGCAATTATTCAATATTGTTTTCATAAATAATAAAATTTTTACAGGAATTCAATTATTTTCGTATATAATAAAATTCTTTTTAGAAATTCAATTATTTTCATAAATAATAAAACTCATTGCAGAATTTCAATTATTTTTAATACAATTTTAATCGAATTCCTCGAAAAAATTCTTAAAAATTTTATTAAAATTCGTCAAAAGAATTCAGTTATTTAAAAATTTATAGATAAAATTCTTTCTAAGAATTAAATTTTAAAAAACATGCAATTATTCAATAAAATGTTATTTTTATATTTAAATAATTGAATTCTAGTAGAATTTTCTAATAAAAAGTGATTAAAAAATAAATTTCAGTTAAAATTTTAGACAATAATTAAATATTAAAAGCAATATGGCGTGAATTTTTAAAAATAATTGAAGTTTGAAATTAATTTTTTTGTAAAAGTTTAATTGAATTTTTTAAATATTTTTTTAATACAATCCAAAAGTATAATTAATATGCAAACATTTAATTATTTTCATAAAATAATAAAAATTTTACAGGACTTCAATTATTTTTATAAATAATAAAACTCATTGCAGAATTTTAATTATTTTTTATACAATTTTAATCGAATTTTTGAAAAATGTATTCTTAAAAATTTTATTAAAATTCGTCGAAAGAAATCAATTATTTAAAAATTTGTTGATAACGTTCTTTATGAGAATAATTCAATTTTAAGAAACATGCAACTATTCAATAAATTGTTTTTTTTTATTTAAATATTTTAATTCTCGTTGAATTTTCTAATAAAAATTGATTTAAAAATTAATTTTAGCTAAAATTTTAGATAATAATTGAATATTAATAGCAATATAGAGTGAATTTTGAGAAATAATTGAATTTTGTAATTAATTTTTTTGAAAAAGTTTAATTGAATTTTTTTATATTATTTTAAGTTTTTATTTTCTAACATAATATATCGAATTGAAGAATTTAAAAATCATTAAAAATTCATAAAATTGAATATTCTAAACAAATGAAGTTGAAAATTGTCAACTAACTTTTTCGCAAATTATTAAAAATAACTAATGAAAGAAGAATTTTAGTTAAAAATTTTTGTAAATAAGAATTTTATTAAAATTATAGAAATAAATTTTTTGGAAAAAATCAAATATTTTAAAATTTGGCACTAAATTCTTTGCAGTAAGTCCATTATTTTCAAAAAAATTTTAATTCCTTTTAGGGATTTAATGATTTTCATAAATAATAAAATCATTCGGAGGAACTCAACTATTTTCATAAACAAAAATATTCATCACAAGAATTCAATTATTGAAAAAAATTTTAATAAAATTCATTGGAAAATTTCAATTATTTTCAGAAATTTTCCTGCGATTTCAATAATTTGCAATATCTAATATTTTATAAAAATTTTCCAAAAGAATTCAATTATTTAAAAATTTATTGATAAAATTCTTTATCAGAATTTAAGTTTAAGAAATATGCAATTATTAAATAAATTTTTTTTTTAATTTAAATAATTGAATTCTAGTAGAAATTTCTATCAAAAATTAATTTAAAAATGGATTTCAGTTAAAATTTTATATTATTATTGAATATTAAAAGCATTAGAGCGTGAATTTTTAGAAATAATTGAATTTTGAAAAGGTTACAAATTATAATATTTGAAAATCTGAATTTATCATATTTTTAACTAACAATTCAGTGGATTTAATTTTTTTTGGGGAAAGTTTAATTGCGGATTTTTTTAAAATTATTTTAAGTTTTTATTTTTTAAATATTTAATTGAAGAATTTACGTATAATTGAAATTGTGTAAAATTGAATTGTAAACAAATGAATTTGAAAATTGTCAAAGAACTTTTTTGAAAATTATTTTTAAAAAATTTTAGTTTTAAAGGGCCTAGCGGTGTAAGCATGCAAAATCTGCCCCCGCTCAAAAAAATTTGAAATTCTTGTTACATGTTGGCAGCATTAAGATAAAATTTTTCACCAAATATTTTTTTCAAAAAATGTATTTTTGTAAGAGTTATGGAGGGGGAAAGAAAAATCAAAAATTTGTTTTTTCTCGAAAACCACTGGATCGATTTTAATAAAATTTATACGTGTTTTATAAATTAATAAGAGAAATTAAAAAAAAAAATTTTAAAAAATTTTGCTTCAAAAAAACCCAAAAAAAACCCAAAAAAAAAATTTTTCAATTTTCAAAAAAAAATTTTTTGGTCTTATTTTAGAGATACTACTTTGGAACTTTTATAGAAAATTCTTCTAAATGTGTACTTTTAAGAAATATTTTTGTCGATTTTTTTAATTGGGTACCACATAGTTATGAAAAATTGAATTTTTAGTTTTAAGTAAAATGTTTTCTTATTTGACTGGAACTGGTTATATTTTTTTTCGGTCCGGAAATGGTTCCTAATTTTTCATTTTTGGTCCGTAAAGTCCGTATTTACTATTTTTAAATACTTTCACTGGTTCGAGTACCGAATACGTAGAAAAATTAAATATTGAACTTTTCATTATAAAAAGGATTTAAATTTTAAAATGTTTGAAAATCTGAATCTTTCATACTTTTAATGAACAATATTCTGTAAAATGTTTTCTCAATATGATTAATAATTGTTCGTTTTAGTAAATATGAAATAGTGCAAAATGGAAAATTGAGGAATTGAGTCGTAAAATTTGCGCAATGATGGTCCTTGTTCGGGAGACATTAAGGGAGTCTTGCAATTAGTATTATCACAATTCACAATGAATATGTTCTATTTGCGTTGATGAATCACGATGCCGTCAAATGAAAGCGTAAAAGAGGGTTTTGAACATGTAACGTGTGTATATATATTCTAGTGGTATAATTATGTATATAGTCCGCTCTTGATTTGTCTTCCCCTATTCATCATGTGTCACTGGCTAGAGCCACAGGCATTCCTTAATGATGGTATATTGTCCTTTAATGCAGAATCTTTGAAATACTGCTCTATATATCGAATGAAACGTGAATTATAATATCTAAGTCAAAATATATGTACCTACATCCATTCTATTCGGTTAATTACTTTGTTATTTTTGCGACAATTAATTTTGCAAATTTCATCCATATTTATTCATGTTGAAAATTAATTATTTAGGATAAATTAAATTTCAATAAAGCTGAAAATGTTAATTTGAATTTTAGTAGCATTAAATAGTAACTAATTATACAAATTTGTGCAAACACTAATTAACAATTCATTAGAGAATATTACAGCTTTGTTCTTTGAAAATTCGGAATATCGATTCTCTCAAAGCAGTGTCACTAGGATTTGATTACATAGGTATGCATGTTGAGAGCCTATATCAAACTTGTTTTTATTGACTTTGCTTTGGTACTTCGGATATATATATATATGTATACAGAGGACAAGGCAATTTTCATTAGCGTTACCCGGGAAGCATGTTATGCCTTTCAACAGTTCTTTTTTTCAATTATTAGAAACGAACTGTTCGATGTCTGGTGATCAAGAACTTTTCGTTTAATCTCGTGAGTTTCGACGCCCGTCCGATAAATGGAGCGACGTTTAACAAAAAAAGGGGAAAAATTGTTTGCTTGCCAGTGGAGATGAGAAAAATGAAAACTGAAAGAGAAAAGTTATTATTTTCATTGCAATTGATATATAAAAATAACGGAATTAACGGTTTGTAATATATTTTCATTTTTTATATTTTCAATTTTAGAAATTAATTTTTCCTTGGAAAAAATACAACAATTTATTTACTATAGCAATGATTTTACTATTTAATACATTTTATATTGTTAATATCTTTAACTAAACAGTGACGTTGCGAAATTATTTGATAAATATGCAGAGGTGCCTTGTGTATATAGGTACTTGAAGGAAAAAAAATTGTAGTTTTAACTCTTTGAGTGTGTGTTGGCTTTAACCCAAATTCCTAGAATAGTCTTCATGTAACATAACTTGGCTTAGTAATTATAATTCAAGGGAAAAACGTTGTTTCTTGAGGATCAACTTAAAGAAACTGTAGAACGAGAATATTTTAATGACTGTCTCCTCATCCCGTTATCTACTGTAGTCCTAGTTCCATATTATTATTACTATTATGATTATTATTATATCTCCTACTCAAATTTTCCGCTCTCGAGCCTTTTTATGCATTTACATTTCCCTCTCACTCGCTGGGAACGAATTTCTTGCCCCCGAATCTCTCATTTCTCTGCAAAAATTGTCTTATTTGAAAAGAATTTTCAAGTATTTTTCGCGTGAGACGTTAATCAAGAGAGTATACATAATACGCTTCAGAAAAGTTGTTCACTTTTCGAATAGAAATTTTCTTTCTGTTTACTAAAGCAGGACACGCATTCACTAATTATTGGTGAATTATTCATTTTTGACATTTTTCCAGACGATTCGGATATAATTTTAGTAATAGCAGGAAATACTGATTTTTATCGTTTTTAAATTTTTTCACCCGCGTGGAAACCATTGACGAAGACAAAAAAAATATTTTAAACCCTCAAAATATTGAAATTTTGACTATGGTCACAATTTCAGGGCTCGAATCAGTGAAAGTATTTAAAAATAGTAAATACGGACTTTACGGACCAAAAATGAAAAATTAGGAACCATTTCCAAACAGAAAAAAAATATAACCAGTTCCAGTCAAATAAGAAAACATTTTACTTAAAACTACAAATTAAATTTTTCATAACTATAAAAAATGAAGATATCGATAACTCCGAGTCTTCGACTCGGAGTAATCGATTTCTTCATGTTTTATTATAATTAAAGATTACCGAGGCATAAAATCATTACAAATTCAATTATTATTTTTAAGAAATTTAAAACTCAAATTCTTTTTTAAATTTAAATCGATTATTTTTAATAATTTTCCAAAAAGTTCTTTGACAATTTTCAAATTCATTTTTATACAATTCAATTTTACACAATTACAATTATACGTAAATTCTTCATTTAAATATTTATAAAATAAAAACTTGAAATAATTTTTAAAAAATCCGCAATTAAACTTTCCCAAAAAAAAATTAATTCTACGGAATTGTTAGTTAAAAATATGAAAAACTCAAATTTTCAAAGATTTTAATTTGAAACCTTTTCAACATTCAATTATTTCTAAAAATTCACGCTCTTATGTTTTTAATATTGAATTATAATCTAAAATTATTGTAAGTGAAATTCATTTTTAAATTAATTTTTGATAGAAATTTCTACTAGAATTCAATTATTTAAATTCAAAAAAAAATTTATTTAATAATTGCATATTTCTTAAACTTGAATTCTAATAAAGAATTTTATCAATAAATTTTTAAATAATTGAATTCTTATAACGAATTTTAATAAAATTTTTAAGAATAATTACACTTTTCGAGGAATTCGATTAAAAATGTATTTAAAATAATTTATATTCAGCAATGAGTTTTATTATTTATGAAAATAGTTAAATTATTAGGAAGAATTTTATAAAAAAATTTCATATAGTTGACTTTTTTCAAAAAAATTTATGCAAATTCTATTTTTAATAACTTAATTTCTGTGAAACTTTTATTATTTTAGAAAATAATTTTTAATTTTGTCAAAATTGATTTTAAATATATGAATTTTTTTAGAAAATTTTATTAAAATATTAGATATTGAAAATTATTGAAATCGCAGGAAAATTTCTGAAAATAATTGAAATTTTCCAATGAATTTTATTAAAATTTTTTTAAATAATTGAATTCTTGTGATGAATATTATTGTTTATGAAAATAGTTAACTTTCTCCGAATAATTTTATTATTTATAAAAATCATTGAAATACCTGAAAGGAATTAAAAATTTTTTGAAAATAATTGAATTAATGCGCAGAATTTAGTGACAAATTTTAAAACATTTGATTTTTCCCAAAAAATTTATGCAAAATCTTTTTTTTAAATAATTGAATTCTTGTGAAATTTTTATTTTTTTGGAAAATAATTGAATGTTTGCGTAGAATTTTATCAAAATTTTTTATTAATAATTGAATTCTTTTGAGAAATTTTATTAACATAGTAGAATATTGAAAATCATTGAATTAGGAAACATTTTTGAAAATAATTGAAATTTTGCCATGAATTTCATTAAAATTTTTGAAAATATTTGAATTCTTGTGATGAATACTATTATTTCTGAAAATAATTGAATTTAGCAATGAATTTTACTAAAATTCCTAAAAATAATTGAATTTTGTCTCAAAAATTTTTACTATTCATTTATAAAGATAATTGAAATGTTGACAATTTTTTTTTAGATTTTTTGAAAATAATTGAATTTCTGCGAAGAATGTTATTTATTTTTTGAAAATGATTGAATTCTTGTAAAATTTTTATTATTTTATGAAAATTAAATAATTAAAGTTTTGCGTAGAATTTTATTCAATTTTTCTTTTTAATAATTGAATTCTTTTGGACAATTTTAATAAAATAGTAAATATTGAAAATCATTAATTGAGAAAAATTTTTGAAAATTATTGCAATTTTACCAAGAATTTTATTAAAAGTTTTGGAAAATAATTGAATTTCGAAGAAGAATTTAATTTGTATTTCTAAAGATAATTGAAATTTTGACGAGAATTTTTTAACAAGTTTTGAATACATTGAATTTCTGCGAAGAATTTTATTACTTTCGAAAATAATTAAATTTCTGCAATCATTTGTAATTTCTCTAAAATTCTTCAAATTATATCGTACAATTTACGAACTTTTCGTCTTTTCTCAATCAAATTACGGACTTTACGGATCTTTTTTTTTCAAAAGAAACGGACTTTTACGGACTTCAAGCAAATTTAACGGTTCTTTACAGGATTTACGGACCTAGTTCGAACCCTTCAATTTAGAAAATCATGGCGAACGACAGAAGTATTAAAACACCTGAAAATTTATATATATTTTAAACATGGTTAAAATCTAGCGAACCATGGCCAATGACAAAAATATTTAAAACCCTCAAAATTTCTATATTTTTGACCATAGCCAACGTATCAATTTGATATTCTTAAAAAAAACTGTGAACTTTTTGTTATTCGTCTTTCGAAATGGGTTAAAATATTTTGTGGATTTCAACCTATAATAAATTTAGCATTGTTCGTTTAATTATTTACTCTCTGTGTACCTCTGATAAAATGCAGAGCTATATTCTTATAATACAAAATTTAAAACTCTTAACACTTTGCAGGTACTTTAAATGATTAAAAAAAGAAGTGACTCACCTGTACTCTTGACAGTTGGCGAAATAACAGGATCAGCACGCAGGACATGCGAGCATCCGAGGATGAGCAGCAGCAGCAATTTCAAAAAGTTAAGAGTAGCCATCATCAGATTTCCATGAGAAATTCTACGAACAAAAAGAAAAAAATGTCGTAAGAAGAAAGAAGCGAAGAAAGAAGTAAAGAAAAAAGCTAAGAAAAAAAACGAAGTAAAAAGAGAAGGAAAAATTGTCATTAAACATTATCTTCGAAATAGTACTAAAACTATATCCAAACCATTATATTATACCTATAGGACCAAGGAATATAACTTCACTTCATTGCTATATAGAAAACTTAGTGAGCCAACTGTGATGGTGCGGCGGCCCTATAGACTCTTTTTTAGAACCCTTCGATTCTCACAATTCCTCTCAACCCATCCCCCACACACACAGTATGAGAAGCTGAGGTCAGCACTCTTCTTAATAACCAACGACGAGGTGACGAACGCCCAGTCTCCCGACAGCAAAAAAAAAAGAAAAAGAAGAAGAAAAAAAAAGAACGGAAGGATATTCTGGTCAAACTTTTCCGAAATTCTGCAAAGAAGGAGTTTAAATTGCAAGCACGTCCTTACTGAGGGCAAACATCGAATGGGGTCACTCAGAGTTAGCAGTCTTTCCAAGCCAACTAGTTATCTCTGCATAGCTTCCGGGACACATTGTCTGTCTCGGACTTTCTCATAAGTTTCAAAAAGAGGGCAATATGTTGGTGTCCCCACCCAATGTCCCTTATATGTAGGGACACTACTTCTCCCTCCCTTTCTATTAGGGGAGGGGGTAATACGCGTATAGTTATTATGTGCAGCCACCGCCCTAAATACAATCGCCTTGTTGTGAACGCGTCTTCTTATCTTGCATCTTCCATTCTCTGGATCTGCTTGTGGTTGCTTGAGCGGTTACAAACTCTCAAATAGGGATAGAAAATGGTATGAAGGGGGTAGGGGGAGAGAAAGGGTAAGAGAGTTCTTGCCTCTCTTACTCCACACTATCTCTCGCCAAAGTCTTTCCGACCCACAAACCTTACCCTCCCTTTTCTTCTAAGTTCCTCATGACCCTTAGCCACCACCACCAACCACCCCAGCTGCGATAAGCCCGGAAGCAAGAGACGACGCCGAGTCTTTCGCTCCAACAAATCTATTTTAAATTCCCATCCCTCACAAACACTAAAAAAAAAAGAAGCAAGCGTTTTTTCAAACTTGAAATGGTCCGCGGCATATTAATTCACAATAAATAATATTCCACTCCAGCATGATCCCATCCGCAGGTATACCAAACTTGCAAACTGAAAGAAATGTCTCTATTAAATAGATATTTCAGTCAGCCCTTGGGACAAAAAAAAGAGAGTAAGGGTAAATAAAGCTGGTTTCACTGAGTGGAAAAATGACGTATGAGGGTGAAATGACGTTGGGGATATTAGTAAGCTTGAAAAATAGAAGAGATTGCATTCAACCAAAATCCCTAAGGGTATCTTTTTTTATATATATACTGAAATTTCAATTATTCAAATGCTGTGCAAATATACAGCAAAAAAAGAAAAAAAATGACAAAATAATATGTCAAATTTTATAACAAGTCTATTCATTCGAAATGTAATGAAAACACTGTCATTGGCTTATCTCTCATACTCTTTAATATATATACCAATTCGCAACTCTATCATTAGGAGAAATAAATTTTACAAATGAATTAAATTATTTCGAGTCTTCATAGAAACTTCCGATTGGAATTAAATTTAGTAAAATAGGGTTACCACAAAATATTAAATTTGTTTTCTTCTGATTTCCAGTCAAAATTCAAAATTTTTCTCTGACAACAATAATTCTGATTCAAAAAATAATTAGATACTTAAAAAATGTTCTTTTAGATTTATTTACGAATTTCTTTAATTCGAAAATTATTCGAAAACATCAATAACTTCTTTTTTCTTAATATAAAAATAAATATTTAATCATAATTATTTTCCATCAGAATTAAGATTTTCAAAAATTAACATTTCATAAACTTTTTTGAAATTCAATATTTTTTAAGAATTCTATTATAAAAGATAAAGAAATCAACCTGGATTTCTTTATGTTTTATAATAATTAATGATGACCGAGCGATAAAATCATTGTTTTCATCACTGCAGTTCCAAATTTTCTAAAATTTTCAACTTAAATTCTTCTTTAAATCAATTATTTCTAATAATTTTTTATAAAGTCCTTTGTTTACAAATCCATTTGTTGACAATTCAATTAAATAAAATTTCGATTATTCAAAAATTCTTCAATTGAATATACATTAGAAACTAAAAACTTCAAATAATTTCAAAATAAAATTCAATTAAACTTTTTCAAACTTTCATTATTTCTGCAAATTTTAAATATAACGCATTTAATTTTCAAGAATTATCTAAAATTTTAACTGAAATTCATTTTCAAATTAATGTTTAATAGAAAATTCTATAAGAATTCAATTATTTAAATACATAAAAAAATACATTCTTTCAATAATACAATGTTTCTTAAAATTACAATCCCATGAAAAATGTGAAAATTTTTAAATACAATTGAATTCTTTCGATGAATTTTAATAAAATTTGAAAGAATAATTGCATTTTTCGAGAAATTCAATTTAAAATGTACTAAAACTAACTAAAATTATATAAGTTTTATTATTTATAAAAATAATTGAACCCCTAAAAAGAATTTTAATATTTCTGAAAATATTTGAATTATTCCAAAGAATTTTATAAAAAAAAGTTAAAATCATTTAATTCTTTCGAAAAATTTTAATAGAATTTTTAAGAATAATTACAGTTTTCGAGATATTCGATTAAAATTGTAATAAAAAATAATTTAACTTCTGCGATGAGTTTTATTATTTATAAAAATAATTGAATTCCTAAAATGAATTTTATTATTTATGAAAATAATAGAAATTTTGACAACAATTTTATTAAAATTTTTGAAAATAATTCAAATTTTGTCAAGAATTTTATTAAAATTTTTTATAACTATTAAATTTGGGAAACATATTTTATTATTTCTAAAGATAATTGAAATTTTCACAAGAATTTTATTAAAATTTTTGAAAATAATTGAATTTAGGAGAACAATTTTATTATGAATAAAGATTTAAATTAAAGAATTGAAATTTATAAGAATATTCTTACTGTAAATTCTCCAAAATTATTTTCCTCACTTCAAATTCAAATATAATTTTTTAGAATTTTGAACGAAACATATTCATTTATTTAATAAACTATTTATTTTTTATTTAAATAATTGAATTCTCGTAGAATTTTCTATTAAAAATTGCTTTAAAATTGAAATTCAGTTAGAATTTTAGATAATAATTGAATATTAAAAGCATTATAGCATAAATTTTCAGTAATAATTAAATTTTTAAAAAGTTTAATTCAATTTTTGTTTTGAAATTATTTCACGTTTTTATTTTCTAAATATTTAATTGGGGAATTTTCGAATAATCAAAATTTTGTAAAATTGTATTGTAAACAAATGGATTTGAAAATTCTCTAGGAACTTTTGCAAAAATTATTAAAAATAATTAACAATTGTTAATTTATTTATTTCGAAGAATTTTAATACAATATTTGAAATTAATTACATTTTTCAAAGAATTTACTTAAAATTGTATTAATTGTATTAATTCTGTGAAGAATTTTATTATTTATGAATATAATTGAAATCTTGCAACGAATTTTTATCACATTTTTTTTAAATAATTGAAATCCTGTAAAGAATTTTATTATTTATGAAAATAATTGACTTCTTGCAACGAATATTATCAAATTTTTTTTAAATAATTGAATTCTTTTGAGAAATTTTATAAAAATAGTAGATTTTAAAACTATTTAAATTTCAGCAAACGATTTCATTATTTGTGAAATGTAATTGAATTCTTGCATAATATTTTTGAAATTAATTTTATTTTTCGAAGAATTTACTTAAAATTATATTAAAAATAATTGAAATCCTATGAAAAATTTTATTACCTATTTATGAAAATAATTTAATTTTCACAACGAATTTTATTAATTTTTTTCTGTATTTTTTCAAGGTATTTGTTTTTAAATAATTAAATTGATGTGAAAAATTGTATTACTTGTAAAAATATTTGAATTGTTGTGAAGAATTTTAATAATTTTATTAAAATTTTTTGTAAATTATTTAATTTTTTTTTTTAATTTTGTGAAAATTTAAATTATTACAAGTTGTTGAATTTCAAGAGGTTTGAATTTGAATATTTTAAAGAATTTTAATTCCTATGGTATAAATAATAATGATTAAATATTTATTTAGAAATGAAGTTATACTGTTGTTTTCGAATAATGTTACAATTAAAGAAATTCGTAAATGTAATAGAACATTATTTTGAGTATTATTTTTTTTTTTTTTTTTTTTTTATTTATTCTTAATATAAAATTTAATTTTATAATAATTTTTATATATTCTTTAGTCATATCAGGAAAATAGTCAAAATTTTGTCTGCAAATCAGGGAAAAGTGGTGAAAAAAAATTTTATTTCTGTGTCAACCTTGTAAATTAAAAACAAGTTAAAGTTCGATTTGCATTTTATTCGAAGCAACATAGAAATTTCAGTGCATAATAAGAATTTTCATTCCTTTCTCCTTTTGATGTTTTATATATATTATAAAAGGAGAAGAATGGTTTGATAAATGCACATTATACACTAAACAGCATCTTAAGGATATAATAATAAGCGGGAAAACCTTTCGAGTTTTCAAGTGTATAAAAATGCATATATGTATTTTGAACGTTTGTTTTATGCACACTATAAATGCACTTTGCATGAAGGAGAGAAGCAGAGACTTAACAGCGTGATACGTGAAGGTTATTCCACGCCACGATGCTTTGCACTTTTGCAGCTCGTCTAAAAGCTTGTGAAAGTACAAGGGCAGTTACAATTTTCAACCTAAAACTGAAATGTGGAGAGTATGAATATTTTATAAAAATGTGTGCATCAAAGAACCGAGTCACGCTCTATTCACGGTCGCTCGAGAATTCGCGGGATACGTGTGGCTACGTTACGGATTTTCTTGTATGCGTACTTGTATATACATATATGTATGACTACGTGAAAATGGACGAGAGCTTTATCATTCTGAGTGTTTACGCCAAAGCGTCGAGAGCACTTTTTCTCTCTCTCTCTCTCTCTTTTTTTTTGAACCCCCTCGCACTATATTTTCAGTACAAATAAAGCTCCAATAAATGAAATAATGCGAACAAGTTTCCTGTTGATATTTGCCAGGTGCAAAGTAATATTCAGTATACATAATGAATTAATAATAATTTAGAAATCAAAAATTTATTTTCCTAATTACTTTTTTTTTTTTAAAGTTCGAGATATAAAAATGTTTCTCTCTCGTTGTTGATAAATGAAAAAGTGAAATATTCACTTGATAAGCTCATGGAATGAGTTTGTTCGTAATTATAAAATTGAAATTGGTATATAGCGCGTGTAAAGGTGAAAAAGTGCCTAATGAGTTTCCTCTTTTTTAATAGCCAGGCGTTAATCAAGTCCGATTCATGGAGTACGTCATTAAAAAAAGGGTCAGAAGAAAACACGGTCGAAATCCATTCTTGAATTCATTCATGCAAAATATATCGCATCCATGTATATATAGAAACATACTTATGCTGGTTGCTCTTCTGATTAAATGCCAAACCTCGTTAGGACTTTAATGATCGTTTCCTTCTCATTTCCTATTCTGACTAGCAATGAGAAATTCAATGCATTTAATATTTATTATTCTTTTTAAGATGTTTCATCAGGGTTGCAACAAATATTTAATTTTATTTTTCCCTAAATTCCAGACTTTTTCCTGACTGATTTTCACTTTTTCCCTGACCATAAAGAATATTATAATTCACTCTAAAAATTATTAGATACTCAAAAAAAAAACATTCTATTACATTTACTTACGAATTTCTTTAATTGTAAAATTATTCGAAAACATCAATAACTTCATTTTTAAATAAATATTTAATCATTATTATTTTTCCATAGGAATTAAAATTCTTTAAAAGATTTAAATTTAAGCTTATTGAAATTCAATAAATTTTAAGAATATTATTAAAAAACATGCAAATATCGATCACTCCGAGTCTTCGACTCGGAGTGATTGATGTCTTTATGTTTTATAATAATTTAAATTACCAAAAAATTTTAAAAAAATATAATTATTTACAAAAATCCTACACTGTAAAAAAGGGAGTTAAATTTTAACTCCCCAGGGGATTCTATAAAAGTCGCACCCATTGGGGAGTTAATGCCAGGGGAATTAAATAAAGAAAGTTAAAACTTCACACCCAAATGCTAACTCCCCAAGGAAAAAATAACTCGCGCGGGTGTTGAATGAAGGGAGTTAGAAATTAACTCTCTTTTGGAGTTGATTTTTAACTCGAAAAATTTCACTCCCAACTGCCGAGTCCGTTAACTCCCTAAATTTTTTACAGTGTAATAAACTCCTTTTCAAGAATTCAATTCTTTTTAAAAGTCGTAAAATTTCTCACAAAAATTCAGTTATTTAAAAAAAAATGTATAATAATATTCGTTTTAAGAATTCAATTATTTTCAAAAATAATAAATTAATTATTCGGTAATTCATTTTTACATTAATTTTTATTAGAAAATTCTAAAACAATTCAATTATTTAAATTGAAAGATAAAAAATTTATTAAATAATTAAATGTTTGTTAAAATTGAATTCTCATAAAGAATTTTATCAAAAATTTTTTAAATAATTGAATTCTTTTGTTAAATTTCAATAAAATTTTTAAAAATAATTACATTTTTCGAGGAATTTGATTAAAATTGTATCAAAAATAATTAGAATCCTGCGATGAGTTTTATTATTTATAAAAATAATTTAAATTTTCCTAAGAATTTTATTAAAATTTTTCTAAAATAATTGAATTTCGGAGAAGAATTTTATTATTTATAACGATACTTGAAATTTTGACAATAATTTTTTTTTTTTAATTTTTAAACATAATTGAATTTCTGTAAAGAATTTTATTACTTTTGAAAAATAATTGAATTCTTCCAACGAATTTTATTCAAGTTTATAAAAATAACTGAATTTCTGTGAAGAATTTTATTATTTATATAAATAATTGAATTCTTCCAACGAATTTTTATTCAAGTTTATAAAAATAATTGAATTTCGGTGAAGAATTTTATTACTTTTAAAAATAATTGAATTCTTGAAAAGAACTTTATTAAATGTTTTTTAAATTATTGATATTTTTTGAAAAATTTTATGAAATTTTGTATTTTAAACAATTGAATTCCCGTAAACATTTTATTATTTATGAAAATAATTGAATGATTGCAAAGTTATTTATAAAAAAATTTGTAAATAATGAAATTCGTGTTAAATTTTTTATTATTTTTTGCAAATAACTATATTTTTGTGAAGAATTTTATTATTTATATAAATAATTGAATTCTTGCAACAAATTTTATTCAAGTTTATAAAAATAATTGAATTCTTACGAAGAATTTTATAAAAATCTGTTTAAATAATTGATATTTTTCGACAAATTTTATGAAATTTTGTATTTTAAATTTTTAAATAATTGAATTCCTGTGAAAATTCTATTATGAAAATAATTGAATTATTTCGAAGAAATTTATTACAAATTTTGTAAATAATTGAATTTTTGTAAAAATTTTCCAAGATACTTGAAATTTTGACAATGATTTTATTTAAATTTCTTAACATAATTGAATTTCTGTGAAGAATTATTCTATTACTTTTGAAAATAATTGAATTCTTTCAACGAATTTTATTCAAGTTTATAAGAATAACTGAATTTCTATGAAAAATTTTGTTACTTATAAAAATAATTTTTTTTTTTTTTTTTTTTTTTTTTTTTTTTTTTTTTTTTTTTTTTTTTTTTGCGTGGGAAGTGGAAAATCTGCTATAACCTTGGAGGCCTACTTCCAAGTCAGATACCTGGAGCCCGTACTCCTAGGTTATGTGGGGATGACCGCTCTTGTTCTGGCCGACCCACTAAAAACCACTCCCTTTTGAGACATATCTCCCCTGGCGGAACTGCTGTCAAGCTTACATCGCCAGTGGAGGTCTCCTTACCTACTTCCAGATCCAAGTCCTTAACAAGGCGCCAGCCGAAGAGGGAGGAGTTCCAATTAAGGTCTCCTCCGTCCTCCGCGAGCGCCCCGCCGAGCAGCAGGAATTCTCCAGGGTAATCTCGCCCTTCTGTCGTTCTCCTTCCTCCTCATGACTTCGATGACAAAAGTCTCGACTTCTCGCCATGAGTCCGCGCTCTGCAACATAATTGAAACCATATTCTCGACCGTGACTTCAGTGCCCACGGCCGAAAACATGGCTTCCCTAAGTTCACGCCAGTGCCCGCAGGAAAAAAGCGTGTGCTCCGCGTCGTCAGTGTACTCTGCTTCGTCGTCACCCGAACCGTTACAGTACACACATTTCGCGTCTGCTTCTATTTTAAACCGATAGAAGTACTGTCCGAAACAACCATGACCAGACATCGCTTGTGTAAGGTAGTAGCCTACTTCACCGTGTTGTCTTTCCAACCATGTGGCGAGGTGGGGAATTAGGCGATGAGTCCATCTACCTTTCAATTCCCCATCCCATCTCTCCTGCCAACTCAGAACGAGTCTTTTTCTTGACTCTAAGCGGATTAGAGCTTTGAGTCTTTCTCTACGCTCCGGGTTGCCTACTAGATCTTTGGAGAGCTGGAAATTCTCCTGCCTTTCCATCGCCAACAAATCCATTGGCGGTAATCTAGCAAGCACCCGAAGAGCGCAATCAGACACCGTTCTGAAGGCTGACGTTATTCTCCTTGCTGGCTCTCTCTGGGCCGAGAGAAGTCTGTCAGAGATGCTGTGGATCTTAAGGGCTGAAGCCCATACAGGGGCAGCATAAAGCTGCTTTGATTGAACCACAGTCGCCACCAGTCTTCGTTTATTTTCCCTGGGGCCACCGATATTGGGCATCATCCTCGAGAGGTTTCCCATGCATTCGGTGGCTTTGAGTGTTGAGATGTTAATATGTTGGCCAAAACTTAAACGTTTGTCCAACCACACTCCCAGGTACTTAAGCTTATTTCCCCATGCGACTTCAGTTCCTCCCATTTCAATCATCGGGGCTTCATAAACTCTCCTGTCTGTGACGAGTAGAGCTTCGGTCTTCTCGAGAGCCATTTTCAGACCATGCCGATATAACCAAAATTCAGCTCGCCGCAGACTATCTTCAAGTTTTATTTTTAGCAGTCTTAAATTCTCGTCGTAACATATTAAAAGCACGTCGTCCGCGAACCCGGATATAGACGTATCTTCGGGTAAGTCCAACCTCAGAAAACCGTCATACATAACGTTCCAGATGGTTGGCCCCACCTTTGATCCTTGGGGAGCTCCACATGTCATTTTCTCTTTGATATGACATGCATCGCTCTCGTAGACAACCCATCTGTCGCTAAGATAGTTGTCTATCATTCGCAACAGATACGTTGGTACCCCTTTACATCTCATTGCTTTCATACAAATATCCCATTTCGCGGAATTGAACGCGTTACGGATATCAATTGAAACGAGCGCGCAAAAAACCCTTCTTCCGTCCCTCTTTGACCTTTTTCGCCTTTTCGAGAACTGCTAAGATCGCGTCTACTGTCGACCGGCCTTTCCTAAAACCGAATTGATTCTCTGATAAGCTATTTTCGCCTACTAGGATTCCCTGAAGACTTATAAAAATAATAGAATTCTTGAAAAGAGCTTTATCAAATATTTTTAAATAATTGATATTTTTTGAAAAATTTTATTTCGAAGAAATTTATTACAAATTTTGTAAATAATTCAATTATTGTGAAATTTTCCAAGAATTTTATTATTTATAAAGATAATTGAAACTTTGACAACAATTTTAAAAAAAAATTTTGAAAATAATTGAATTTCTGGAGTCATTTGTAACTTTTCTAAATTCAATTTCTTTTAATTATTTTTAATTACATTTCTTATATAAATCTAATATTTATAAAAATTGTAAAAATTATTTTTTAAATAATTTCAAAATAATAATTTTCTAATAGTTCTTCAAGAATTAAGTTATTTAAAAAGAAATTATTGTTAGAAATAGAAAAAAAACTTGAATGTTTTGTATTAGAATTCGTAGTAATTTCATAGTTTATGAGGCAAACAAAAAAAACATCAAAATTCAGAGTTTTCTAATGAAATTTAAGAATTCAATTTCTTCCAGTACTTTTACTAAAAAAATCCCTGACTTTTCTCTGAATTCCCTGACCTGTGGCAACCCTATTCATGTTTAAAATCTAGTCAACGCTTTTTTTATATATTATATTTCTTAGTGCTGAATGAGAAATAATTTTCTGTTCTCTAATTCTGAATTAATGGAAAAGTCGTTCGCTAATTTAAATTAGTAAACATTTTTTATTTTTATAAGACAAGATAGAGCTGACACTTTTCCTCTGTTCTGGGCAAATAACAAAAGTTGTCTCTTCGTTAATTCAAATTTATTCTACAAAAATTAATTCTTATTAACCGTATGATAAATAATTTTTATTGTATGAATAAATTAAATTATATTTTCAATTTTACTATTTTAATTCGAATTTATTAAAAATTGATAGCAAAAGTTGGAGTATGCAAATGAAATTCCTCATTGCGAGAAATGATGAGTTTATTAAAACGCTTTTAATTAGATTTAATTCAAATGAAATAAAATTTGCAGAGAATTGTGATGAGAAAGAATTTTTTAATTCAAAATTTATCCCCTTCCCCCCAAGGATGTATCAAAACTGTTGGATAACGACTTTAACACACCAAAATATTAAATTAGTTTCGCTAATTTAATTATTTAATTTTCTTTGACATATGAACTTTAAGCAATAATAGTTTATTAACTAAATTAATTTAATAGTTGGTCCATAAAGGGATATTATATACACGTGTTGCGTTTGCTGAAGGTACATCAGCTATTAGGTAAGTAAAGATATAATATTATAATTACAACAAATGTCCAACAACTGTTGATTATATCTGTGTGGAGATGAGAATGTACACACAGGTAAGACCACATCCTACATATATTCAAGATGAAGGCCAAATTCATTGTTCCACGAGCAAATATAAACAAAGCGCTGTAAACCAGTAGTGCATATCTGTGTACTCCCCGACTATCATATAATCCTCAGTTTCCTTAGAAGATGAAGTTTACGAACGGAAGTCGTAAGTTCAACTTTCAACATTACGATCTCTCGCTACTGCTACTCTCTCACAAAGCAAAATTAAGTTTGCCGAAATTACGAAAAATATTAATATATCCGCTTAATTGCATCAACACTTGAATTTTTAAACAATTTATTGTTTCAGTTCATATAAATCTATTTGAATAATTGAATGTTGTATTTAATAAAAGGTTGGATTTTTATGATCATTCCGTTGTTTGCGGTATTGATTCACAAACATAGTTTCTATCTAAACAATTGTTTCAATAGACAATTTAAACAATTGTTTAGATAGAAACTATTACTTAATGATTGTTTAAATAAACCAAAATTCTATAATTGCTGATATTTTGATTACAAATTACTGTCCAATAAGAACAACAACAGACTTCGCACTCGATAATTAATTTTAAAAAATTAGCAAAAAGTAGCTTTCAAACTAAAAAAAGTAAAAAAAACTAGCTGTCAAAAAATTAAACTTGACGACCAAAAAAACTCGTTTTAGACACTTTACAAAACTGACAAAAATTCCATTGTATATTTTATTTTCCTGACTTTTTCATAATTTTCATAAAAAAAATTTACTTTTCTTTCTTATCCTGCTAATAAATTGAATTCCTGCAATGAATTTTATTATTCATGAAAGAATTTAAATAATAATAAAAATAATCTAATTCTTGCGAAAAATTTTAGAAAAATTTTTAAATAATTGATTTTTTTCGACTAATTTTATGCATATTCTAATTTAAATAATTGAATTCCTGAAAAATTTTTAATATTCATGAAAAAAATAGAATTCTTACAAAGATTTTTCCAAAAAAAATTTTTTAAATAATTGAATTCTGTTTGAGAATTTTATGAAAATAATAGATATTGAAAATCATTGAATTGCTAAAAGTTTTTTAAAATAATTAAATTTTACAAAGAATTCTATTAAAATTTTTGAGAATAATTGAATATCTGTGTGGCGTTTTATTAAATTTTTTTTGAAAATAATTGATTTTCTAAAAAGCCTTTTATTATTTATGAAAATAATAAAATTGAATTTGTGCGAACGATTTTCTGAGAATTTTTTAATATAATTAAATTTCCAAGAAGAAATTTATTACTTCAAAAATAATTGAATTCTTGAGATGAATATTGTTATTTATGAAAATAATTGAATTTTGCAAAGATTTTTTTAAAATGCCTCAAAATAATTGAATTTTTGGGAATAATTTTGTTATTTATCTTTAATAATTGAATTCTTTTGAAGAATTATTTATGTAAATAATTGAATTCTTGGGAAGAATTTTATTAAAATCTAAAAGAATAATTGAATTATTTCAAAAAAAATGTAATTAAAATTGTATTTAAAATAATTCATTTCTTTCAAACCATTTTATTAAAATATTTGAAAATAATTGAATTTCTGTGAAAAATTATAATATTTTTGTAAATAATTGAATTCTTCCAAAGCATTTTAAAACAACATTTTTTTAAATAATTAATTTTTTCGAGGAATTGAAATTAATTTTTATTTTATTTTAATTGTGTTAATAATTAAATTCCAGAGAAAAATATTATTATTTATGAAAATAATTAATTTCTTGTGAAGAATTTTATTCAAATTTTTTTTAAATAATTGAATTTCTCAGAATTTTTTAAAACTTTTCAAAAATAATTAAATTCTATCTAGAAATTTTATTACAATATTTGAAAATAATTGAATTCCTGTAGAAATTTTAATTTTTGTAAAAAAAAATGAAT
The DNA here is from genome assembly GCA_032872505.1 of Leptopilina syphax. Lineage (NCBI taxonomy): Eukaryota > Metazoa > Arthropoda > Insecta > Hymenoptera > Figitidae > Leptopilina > Leptopilina syphax. The sequence goes on from CM065470.1 coordinate 31,516,383, forward strand.
TCTTAGGAAGAATTTTATTAAGATTTCTTAAATAATTGAATTGCTTCGAAGAATTTTATTTTTTTCGAATAAATAATTAAATTGTTTTCGAAGATTTTTATAAACATTTTGTCAATAATTGTATTGTTAGAAAGAATGTTAAGATATTTTACGAAAATAATTGTATCCTATGATCAATTTTTATATAATTTTTCAAATTTATAAACCTTTTTTTCAACATTTTTTAAAATTAAATTTTTAAAAATAATTAAAATTTTTCCAGCAATTATTGTAAAATTGTATTAAAAATCATTGAAATCCTGCGATGAATTTTATTATTTGTGAAAATAATTTAATTATTGCGAAAAATTTTATTAAAATGCTTTAAAAAAATTAAATTTCTGTGAAAAATTTTGTTATTTTTAAAAATAATTGAATTCTTCATGAAAATTTTATAAACATTGTTTTAAATCATTAATTTTTTTCGAAATATAATAAATATTCTCAAAATTTTATTTTAAATAATTAAATTCTTGTCGAAAACTTTATTTGTGAAAATAATTGAATTTTTTGATTAATTATTTTAAAATAGTATTAAAAATAATTGAAATTCTTCGAAGAGTTTTATTATTTATGAAAATAATTGAATTCTTGCGAAGAAATTTATTAAACATTTTTTAAAAAATTAGAATTTCCATGAAAAATGTTATTATTAGTAAAAGTAATTGAATTATTGTGAAGAATTGTATAAAAATTTTGTTAAATAATTGATTTTTTCGTTTTTTTGAAAATGATATTCTAAATTAATTGAATTCCTGTGGAAATTTTATTATTTATGAAAATAATTTAATTTTGGATGGATTTTATCAACTTTTTTAAATAATTGAATTCTTTTGCGTTTATGAAAATACTAGATATTGAAAATAATTGAGTTTCGAATATTTTTTGAAAATAATTGAATCGTTTTAAAGAATTTGATTATAATTTCTGAGAATAGTTTTTTAATTTCTAGAATTAGCAAATTTATAGTAGTGGAAATTGAAAAAAAACAGAAATAGTAGCTTTTAGTGGATGAAATCTAAAAAAAAGTACCCAAATAGTAGCATAATGTAAAAAAGTAGTAAATATTAGGTCTTTTGACCTAATACAACAACAATACAAATTTTTGTAAATACAACAACGTCTTTTGACGTTTTAGTTAAAAGGAAATGAATCTTTCCTAATTTTTAGTTCCCTTTACTCGGAATGATCGTTGACTTCAACCCATAATTAAATTTAACGACTAAATTATAAATTCATTGTTCGTATTCCATACAAGACAGGAATACTTCTAAGTAACTCAGAAACTTGTCTTTAAATATTTAAATTTTAAACAAGAACAAGACTAACAATGAGCCACATTATAATATCCATAAAAGGAAAAAAATTGAATAGGAAATAGGGTTGGTGCTATTGACATTGCGTTCTAAACAGTGACACTTATTTGTGTCCAGTTGCCCATATGTATTTTCGCATAAACAAACAGAGAATACGGAGAAATCAACATCACGACTGTATTCACATTGCGATGTCTAGCAACGGTTAACCAAATCCATTTTGTTCTGCTTGTCTGAATACTTCGTGCACATTCTCACAAACTCATCCCTCACATCTAAACGATGTAACCGCGATCTAATTCATCGTGAAACTTTCACATGATGGAGATGTTTAGCTTGATTGACCTACTGTTGTCCCAACTACCTACCTATTACAACAATCTCCGCACGTAACCAAATAGTTTACACAAAATTATTTATGACGATAATTAAAAAGATGGTCAATTTTCATCTAAAGTGTCGTATCTATCATCAATTTTTTATTTCACCCAAAAGTGTGTCCATCTCTAGGTATTTTATAAAATCCTCATTGTTGTTCTTCTATTCATAAAAATTGTAAACGCAACTCTTTTAGAAATTGAATTAATTTTGAAATATTTAAGCAAAATTATTCATTAAATAATTAATAAGCAATAATTATACGATAGTTATTAAAGAATGAAGTTATTTAAAAAGAAATTATTGTCAAAAATAGAAAAAATGAAAGATGTTGTATTGGAATTCATGGTAATTTTAACTATTAGTGATAAAAGACAGCAGTTTTTTTTATTGTTGTTCCTATTTTTAGTTTCTAAATTATAATTATCAAGAAAAGAGAAAAAGAAAAGACGAGCTGACTACGTCAAAATTTGTCTATTTATAACAATACCATTGTTGGTAAAACGATACCAATAATCCTCAAGTGAAAAATAATATTTTAAATTATTCCTGTATCATAATGAGAAGTATTATTCAATTTCCGCTCGAATTCCCGCAGACATGTAAATTTCGATTAAAAAAACCCTAAAAAAGAAATGTTCCCCAAGAAGAAATTAACTCTGTAAAGTAAAACTATTATTCAATATCCTGGAGAATATGACTATTCATGTGAATTTTAATTATAAACAAATGCTTCCCAAAAAGGGTCCTGTGAGATAGGCAAATTATTTCTTGCAAACCAGAATGTATAACATCAAAGAGTCATATAAGCTTATTACATATCCGGACCTTTTGCATAATTTGACAGTCTATTTAGACTCCATATATGACCAACCAGATTCAGAAGGTCATTAATAATAATTTATTTTTGAATATTTAATAACAGCAATTACAGACCTTCACACAGTTCAAAAAGGAAATAAGCTCCAAAATGTTCATTAACAAACAAACACATGATTTTCAATTCAGAAATACAAAAGTCCTGAGAGATTAAAATTTAAAATTAACACATTAGAAATTATATATATATGTAGAAATTACAGGCCTCAGATATTAGAACTTTTTCGACTTTTTTCCACTATTTATAAAAAATGCCACTTTTTTTCGACTTATTTTCAAAAATTGCAACTTTTTCGACTTTTCTTCCAAGTTTTGACACAAAAACCACATTTTTGCGTCATAAAATGAAATTTATTTCCACTTTTATATAGTGTAAAAATGAAAACTATAGACAATTCTTTGAAAAATTATTTTTGAATGATTTTTCTAATTAAATTTTTGAAATATACAATTGACTAATTTTTGAATAATGAAAATTTTGTAAAATTTAACTGAAAATAATTGATTTTTTCAAGCATTTTATTACAATTTTGGAAAATCAACTTTTGAAAAGTTTTAATTGCAAATTTTGAAAATAAAATTGAATTCTCAAAAATGTCAATGAAAAATCTTCAATTGTAAATTTATAAATATAAAAATTAATAAAAATTAGCTTCTAAAAATTATATTAAAATATTTTTGAAAAAAGTAATACTTATAGAATTCTAACCTTGTCATTTTTTAAAATTCAATTATTTTCAATAATTTTAATGACATATTTCCGAAAACTTGAATTTTACACATACGTACAAAAAATAATAACATTACAATTTTTTAGAATTATTTTTAACACTTTGGAGAAAACAATCGCGTTCATCATTTTTTTTATTAAAATTCAACAAAAAATTATTTTTTTTTAATTCTACAAAAATTTTTTAAAGAAACTCAATTATTTTCGTAAAATTACATTGCAATATTTTTAAAAAACTAAGTCTTACAATTGTTTCATTATAATTTTTTAAAATTCATTTTTATCAGATTTGTTTTTGTTCGAAAATAATTATCTTCGAACGAAATAAATTAAATTTTTTTTTTAAATTTACTTTTTTAGACTTTGTAAAAGTTTAGAGAAATCATGTTCATATTTAAAATTACAATTCTTCATGAAAATTTAATTATTTCCTTTCATATTTTTCAAAAATTCAATTATTGTTAAAAGATTTTACTAATTTTCAATTATTCAAAAATTATTTTTGAATGATTTGTCTAATTAAATTATTGAAATACTTATACAATTAACAAATTTTTCAATAATCGAAATTCTGTGAAAATTAACTGAAAATAATTGATTTTTTAAAGAATTTTATTACAATTTTTTAAAAATCAAGTGTTGAGGAGTTTTAATTGCAAATTTTGAAAATAAAATTGAATTCTCAAAAATTTCAATGAAAAATCTTCAAGTGAAAATTTATAAATATGAAAATTAATGAAAATTAGCTTCTAAAAATTATATTAAAATATTTTTGAAAAAAGTAATACTTATAGAATTCTAACCTTGTCATTTTTTAAAATTCAAATATTTTCAATAATTTCAATTACTTATTTCCGAGAACTTGAATTTTACAAATACGTACAAAAAATAATAACATTAAAATTTTCTAGAATTATTTTTAACACTTTGGAGAAAACAATCGTTCAGAATTTTTTATTAAAATTTAACAAAAAATTATTTTCTTTTAAATTGTACAAAAATTTTTTAAAGAAACTCAATTATTTTCGTAAAATTACATTGCAATATTTTTAAAAAACTGAGTCTTATAATTGTTTCATTATAATTTTTTAAAATTCATTTTTATTAGATTTATTTTTGTTCTAAAATAATTATCTTGGAACGAAATAAATTAATTTTTTTTTAAATTTACTTTTTTAGACTTTATAAAATTTTGGAGAAATCATGTTCATATTTAAAATTAAAATTATTTATAAAAGTTTGATTATTTCTTTTTATATTTTTCAAAAATTTAATTATTGTTAAAAGATTTTACTAAATTTCAATTATTTGGAAATTTTTCAATTGTAAAAATTAAAAACCTATAAACTTTCAAAAATTATTTGAAAAAATAAATTTTAAGAATTTCTTTATTATAATTTTTTAAAAATCAGTTACTTTCAACATTTTTGGTTAAATATTTCCAGTAATTCATCTTAATAACTTTTATAAAAGAAGAACCATAAACATTTACAGTTACAATAATTATGGAAAATTGAATTTTTTTTAAATAATTGGAAGAAAAATTAAAAATAGATTTGGAAATGAAGTTTAGTTAAAAATTGTAGAAAATAATTTAATTTTGGAAGGGTAAAAATTGGAATTTTAAGAAATTATTAAATTTCAGAAGGTTTTAATTTGAAATTTTTCTAATTTTATTTCCCATGGAAGAACAAATAATAATTATTTAAATATTTATTTAACAAAATTATTCAGGTTTTGAAAAATTGATTTTAGAAGTCAGTGAAAGGGGAATAGGAGAATACAAAATAAAATTCTAGTGACATTATACATATGAATTAAATAAACGAATTTTTCGACATTTTTTTTGAATTTTTACTCGACTAAAGCGACTTAAATTCGATCAGAGGCCTGAAATTATTATTAAAATATGAATAAAGATTTTCTGACAATAATAGAGATTGTTGAGACGACATTAGACTATTTTTTTGCACAATAAGTCTCAAGGACGCAGAAATTGATTATATTGTGAAAATAACATAAATGGCAATTTCTATAGAAATGAAAAATAGAATATAAATGACAATAAAGGCAGACAGTAGTGACGTCATTTACAGAGAATATAGGATCCCTATATTGATCAACCGGTTCACTTAGTTGAATTCAGAACATCGTCTTTGCATAGGGGTATTGTCCGACCAATCCGGCACTCTGGTTGAATGACAAATGTACTAATCGACGACACTCGGTATGTGGGTCTACTTACGACTCCATTATCATTAAGCGCACGTTCTCTGATTGATGTTTTGATTTGGTTAAATCTCAATAAAACGATCATCCTAATTACACACATTACATGGCTAATAAGAGATTACTATTAAAATGATTGCTCATAAATTTACAAGTATCTCTAAACTGTCGCTACATACTGTCACGTTTCTAATTGTTATTCTAATTACTGAGTGTAATTAGAATTTTTCATTATTATTTACCAGAACAAACAAATTTTCGATACGCGCACCTTTTTTCAGGGTTGACAAAAAATTAAATTTTCGTTTTCCCTGATTTCCAGACAAAATTAAAAATATTTGATTTTCCCTGTTTTCCAGACAAAATTTTCAATTTTGATTTTCCCTGAACTTTTCCCTGTTTACCAGACGAAATTGTTAATTTTGATTTTCCCTGGACTTTTTCATGATTTCAAGACAAAATTTTTAAAGTTCTCCTTGACCCTAAAGTCCAAAATTTCTTATTCTAATAATTATAATAATTAAAGATGCGCGAGTGATAAAATCATTATTTTAAATTATAATATAAGAATATTGTGACTCTAACATATTGAAAATTATTTCCATTATTTCATTTCAATTATTATTTTCTACAATTTTCAAATAAAATTAAATTCTCCAAAATTGAATTATTATCTTAAGGTTAAAGTGAATTTAAATTTTAAATCAATTTTTATTATAAAATTCTACAAGAATTCAATTATACATAATTTTATCAACAAATTTTTAAATAATTGAATTCTTTCGAATTTTAATAAAAATTTTAAGAATAATTAGGTACATTTTTCGAAGAATTCGATAAAAATTGTGTTAAAAATAATTTAAATTCTATAAGTTTTATTATTTACGAAAATAATTGAATCCCTAAAAAGTATTTTATTATTTCTAAAAATAGGTATTTAAATTATTGTGACGAATTTTATAAAAAAAAAAGTTTAAATAATTGAATTTTATCGACAAATTTTAATAAAACTTTTAATAATAATTACAGTTTTCAAAAAATTGACTAAATTTGTATTAAAAATAATTGAAATTCTGGAATGAGTTTTATTATTTCTGAAAATAATTGAATTCCTAAGAAGAATTTTATTATTTATAAAAATTGCTGCAATTTGGCACAAAAATTTTATTAAAAATTTTGACGAGAATTTAAAAAAATTTTTGAAAACAATTGAATTTCTCAAATGAATTTTATTACTTTTAAAAAAATTTGAATTTCTGAGGTGAATTTTATTATTTATAAGGATAATTCAAATTTTGACAGGAATTTAAAGAAAAATTTTCAAAACAATTGAATTTCTGCGAAGAATTTTATTAAAATTTGTGAAAATAATTGAATTTTAGACAAGACTTTTTTCAAAAAAATTTATGCAAATTCTATTTTAAATAATTGAATTCCTGTGAAATTCTTTTTTTTTTGAAAAATAATTGAATGTTCGTGCAGAATATTATCGAAATTTGTGTTTAATAATGAAATTTCTTTTGGAAAATTTTATTAAAATAGAATTTTAAAAATCATTTAATTAAGAAAAATTGTTGAAAATAATTGAAATTTTGTCATGAATTTTTTAAATTTATGAAAATAAATTAATTTTGCTATTCATTTATAAAGAAAATTGAATTGTTGACATTTTTTTTAGATTTTTTAATAATAATAATTGAATGTCTGCGAAGAATTTTATTAATTTTGAAAATAATTGAATTTTTATGAAGAATATTGTTATTTATAAAAATAATTGAATTTTACATTGAATTTTATTAAAATTTATGAAAATAATTGAATTTTTTCTATGAATTTCATCACTATTGAGAAAATAATGGAATTCTTGTTATGAATTTAATTAGTTTTGAAAATAATTGAATTTTGCAATGAATTTTATTAAAATTTATAAAAATAATTGAATTTTGTCTAGGAATTTTGCTATTAATTTATAAAGATAATTGAAATGTTGACAATTCTTTTTAGATTTTTTGAAAATAATTGTATTTCTGCGAAGAATTTTCTTAATTTTGAAAATAATTGAATTCCTATGATTAATATTGTTATTTATGAAAATAATTGAATTTTACAATGAATTTTATAAAAAAATTCTGAATATAATTGAATTTTGGCGAAATATTTGTCTAGGTATTTATAAAGATAATTGAAATGTTGACAAGAATTTTTTTTTTTAATTTTTAATAATAATTAAATTTCTGGAAAGAATTTTAATATTTATTAAGATTAATTGAATTCTTTTAAAGAATTGGGTTAAAAATTTTTAAATTGAAACAAAAAATGTTTCTCTTTCTATTGTTATAACATTGCGTGTGTGTGTTTGTGTGTGTGTGTGTGCAATATGAAAAACTTAATTTTGCCGTAATGGTAAAGCTTATTCAATAGAAAAAGAATATGGTGCTTTTCAAATTGCCACTTTCGACAAACCATCTTGTTGACTCTACCATTTTCCGTTATACGAGAATTTTCACAGCTCTCGAGAACTATCCACCCATCTAATAAAATCGGCCAGAAATAAAAACGAGATATGACTGCCAGACGCGGACACTAAAATTAGCAATATAAAATAAATTGGCGAGGATATTCGAATCAATAAAATTTCACATTTTAGAAAATTTTATGAACGTAACAATGGAAGTTTATATATTTTGTAGAAAATTGCTAGAATCACTTTTGTTTTTCTAGAAAATTACTAACTTTCATTTATCTGTCACTAATCGATCTCTAGACGAACACAAATTCATGTCTCGCAAATGTTTTGTTGGTTTTCTCGATTTTTGGACCTAGAACATGTAGGTCGAAAATTGTTCCACCATCAAAACATCCGAGATATGAAATTTAAATTTTCCAAATTTTCTTATGACTGTTCCCTGAATTCCTTGACCTGTGGAAATCCTGAACTAAATTACTGTACTTTAGTCCACAAAAATTACCACAACCAATAATTTAGAATACGAAATACATAGTAGAAATGCATAAAGAAAAAAGTGCATCAAAAAAACAAACTTTACGGTCAAATTGCAAACGGTCGAGTGAACACGAAAAAAGACACTTTTTTGGATTTGGAAAGGAAAAAGGAAATTCAACAACAAACTAAAATGTACCCAATATTCGGAGACTCGCAACCTAAATCAAAATTCACTATTATGAAAATATTTCATCTCAGTTATATAATAAACATTTGTTACTGTTAGCATACAGAGAGATAAATACTTTGTATATTTCTGCTTCAGTTGGAATGAAAAGCGCAAAATGTCTGGAGTGGTTGGCAAATATCGGTGAAAGCAATAGGATGTTCAATAAGAGCACGTTCATTAATGATGCTCATTAGCATCAATATTATGGATGATGGTATTCAAGTTAACTGTGTCGAAGTATCAACGATCTATTCGTGCATGAACATAACAACTTCCTATTTTCTTTGTTCCTTCATCTATCTCTTCCCACCAGCACCATTTCATAGTTCCATCAATCATTTTCAGGTTTCGCGAGATTCATATATATATATGTACATTATATGCAGGTTCGTCCTCTTTTCTCTCCTCCACTAGTACACTGCACTTTCGCCTCGTTCAAATTGATTTTCAAATACTTTAAATGCGCATGATATTCCTACAGGAAATATATACATCTTTCAAGTATCGTTTTGCTAAAAGCAGCATTAAACTGAGGATGCGAAATTTTGATATATAATACCACGTTCGCAATTTTCACAAATATTCTCTTTCAACAGAGATCTTTAACGAATTTGATATCAAATCGAGCATGTGGATTAAATCAATATTTTCTTCTTTTTCATCAATAAATAAAACATGTTTCTTATACAGGGTTGACACAAAAATGAAATTTTATTTTTCCCTGACTTTTCTCTAATTTCCCGACTTTTTCCTGACTGATTTTCACTTTTTCCCTGACCCTACAGAATATTATGATTCACTCGAAAAATAATTAGATACTCAAAAGAATGTTCCATTACATTTATTTTCGAATTTCTTAAATTGTAAAATTATTCGAAAACATCAATAACTTCTTTTTTAAATAAATATTTAATCATTATTATTTTTCCGTAATATTTAAAATTTCCAAAAAATTCGACTCGGAATGCTCGATTTCTTCATGTTTTGTAAAAATTAAATATGACCGAGCGATAAAATCATTATTTTATATGATAAGAAATTTATATTATAAAAATTTAGATTTTTAAAGATTTTAATTTGAAACCTTTACAAAATTCAATTATTTATAAAAATTCAAATTATTATTGTTGCTTCTCTAAAATTCAATTATTATCTAAAATTTTAACTGAAATTTAATTTTAAATAAATTTTTTTTAGAATATTCTACGAGAATTCAATTAGTTAAGTAAAAAAATAAATAATTTATTCAATAATTGAATGTTTCTTAAAATTAGGTTTTCGTAAATCTTATCAGAATTTTTAAAAAATATATTTGAATTCTTTCAATGAATTTTAATAAAAATTTTTGGAATAATTTCATTTTTTGACAAGTACAATTAAAATTGTTTTAAAAATAATTAAAATTCTGTTTTATTATTTATGGAAATAATTCAATTATTCGGAAGAATTTTATAAAAAAGTTTCTTATATACTTTTTTCAAAAAAGATGTATGCAGATTCAATTTTTAATAATTGAATTCCTATGAAACTTTCATTATTTTATAAAATAATTGAATATTCGTGTCGAATTTTACCAAAATGTTTGTTTAATTATTGAATTATTTTGCGAAATTTTATTAAAATAGTAGAATATTTAAAATCAATGAATTAAGAAACATTTTTGAAAATAATTGAATTCTTGTGATGAGTACTATTATTTATAAAAATAATTGAATTTTGTTGAAGAATTTTACTATCCATTTATAAAAATAATTGAAATTTTTACAGGAATTTTATTAAAATTTATAAAAAGAATTGAATGTCTGAGAGAAAATTTTTATTATTTATAAAAATATTTGAAATTTTGACAAGAATTTTATTAAAATATTTTTGACAATAATTGAATTTCTGAGAATAGTTTTATTATTTTCGAAAATAAATGAATTTTTCATAAAAATACCCTATTATTAATATTTTTGAAAATAATTAATTTTCCGAGAATCAATTCTCATTTGAAAATTCTAGTAAAATTCAATTATTTAAATACGAAAATTAATAATTTATTAAATAATTAAATATTTCTTGTAATTGAAATCCTATAAAAAGTTTTATTAACATTTTTTAAAAATTTTAATAAAAATTATATTTTTCGAAGAAATCATTTAAAATTGTTTTAAAAAATGATTGAAATCCAGCAATGAGTTTTATTATTTATAAAAATAATTGAATTCTTGGAAAGAATTTAATTAAATTTTTTTTAAATAATTGAATTCCTGAGAAGAATTTTGATATTTATAAAAATAATTGAATTCTTGCTAAGAATTTTACTAAAATTTTCAAAAAGAATTGAATTTCTCAGAAGAATTTTATTATTTATGAAAATATTTGAAATTTTGACAAGAATTTTATTGAAATAATTTTGTCAATAATTGGATTTCTAAAGAATAATTTTATTATTTACAAAAATAATTAAATTTTTCAGAAGAATATTATTAATATTTCTTGAGAATAATTAATTTTCTGAGAAGTATTTTATTATTTGTAAAGATAATTGAAATTTTGACAAGAATTTATTACCATTTTTTAAAATAATTAAATTTTTTCAAAGAATTTTATTATTTATAAAAATAATTGAATTTTTTTTTAATCTAAAACTTTAACTGAAATTTATTTAAAGTCAATATTTGTTAGGAAATTCTACGAGAATTCAATAATTTAAATACAAAAATAAATAATTTTTTCAATAATTGAATGTTTTTCAAAAATTGAATACTCATAAGGAACTTTATCAACAAATTTTAAAATAATTTAATTCTTTCGACCAATTTTAATAAAGTTTTCAAAAATAATTACATTTTCCGAGGAATTCGATTAAAATTGTATAAAAAATAATTGTAATTTTGCAATGAGTTTTATTATTTATAAAAATAATTGAATTTTGCAATGAATTTTATTAAAATTTATGAAAATAATTGGATTTTTTCTAAGAATTTTGCTATTAATTTATAAAGATAATTGTAATGTTGACAATTTCTTTTAGATTTTTTGAAAATAATTGAATTTCTGCGAAGAATTTTATTAATTTTGAAAATAATCGAATTCTTGTGATGAATATTGTTATTTACGAAAATAATTGAATTTTGCAAAGAATTTTATTAAAATTCCTAAATTCTCTGAATTTCCTGATTTCCCTGACATGTGGCATCACTGTTATTAAAATTACCATACTTTACTGTCAAATTGATTCTGAATATAACATCGCACAGCCTACACGATTTGATATATAAATCCAGTTCTCATCTTTATTGAAAATAGTATATAAATGAACTACGATTTGTATGACTTTCAGAAAAAAAAGTGAAAAGGGTCTTAAAATGGTGTGAAACAGTTTATGAATAGCCTTTAATCTATAATCTCCCTCTCAAAAAAAGAAGAAGAAGAAGAAGAAATCCTAAAGTCATTCCTGTGTATCTTATTTTTCAATAAGGGCTAAAATATAATTCAATTTTATTCCCTGGAATTATTCATTTGAGACAGGAATTTCCCTGGGATAAGGAGGAGAATGAAGAATTCATATAAATATATCTTGGTAAATATCGCATGTCAAGTCGGGCTCTCAAACGTTTCTACGATTGAATAAATAAAGTATTGTGTGAGAGAGAGTTGCCTCGCACTATAAAGATACGAGAAATAAAGTGGGGTAACACCAAACCTAGCGTATAACATTTATATATTATATATGTATGCTATCTAAAATTCAGGGGTTCGAAATACACATTTTTTCGCTAAACCACAATATTCCCCCATCATCGTCTCTATTTCTCTCTCTCTCTCTCTCTCTCTCTCTCTCTCTCTCTCTCTCTCTCTCTCTCTCTCTCTCTCTCTCTCTCTCTCTCTCTCTCTCTCTCTCTCTCTCTCTCTCTCTCTCTCTCTCTCTCTCTCTCTCTCTCTCTCTCTCTCTCTCTCTCTCTCTCTCTCTCTCTCTCTCTCTCTCTCTCTCTCTCTCTCTCTCTCTCTCTCTCTCTCTCTCTCTCTCTCTCTCTCTCTCTCTCTCTCTCTCTCTCTCTCTCTCTCTCTCTCTCTCTCTCTCTCTCTCTCTCTCTCTCTCTCTCTCTCTCTCTCTCTCTCTCTCTCTCTCTCTCTCTCTCTCTCTCTCTCTCTCTCTCTCTCTCTCTCTCTCTAAATATAATATCAGTGAGATAAAGAGGACCGATTATTTTATAGTCCTTATTAGATTTTAGATGTGATATAAAGCTGATCTGAAAACCACCAACCGAAGAGAGTGTCTCCATTTAGAGGAAATATGTGCGACGTGAGCGACATAAAAGACGATGCGACATACAGTATAGAGAAGCCATAATAATATAGAAAAAAACTTGAGGGATCAGTGCCAGAGGAAAGAAAGAGAAATTTAGGTTATTGGTGATGGATGGAGAAGAAGGAAAATTTATGAATCCAACGTTCAGCTATATTAAACGGGAGGAAAAGATTTTCCTAAGAACTTCACACTTCTTATTTTAGGAACTCTCATCGAATTTCATTTTTTTTTTTTTTTTTGCTTCGCTCGATAATAATGAGAAAACAATTTTTCCGACTTCTTTCCCCAAAATATATGAAAATCGCCTTTTTCTATATTTTTCTATTTCTTTAATATATTGCATTCTTATTCAGACCCTAGAGAATATTTCAATTCACTCAAAAATTAATTAAATACTTAAATATTAGTAATAAATTTATTTTTCAATATCTTTAATAGTAAAATTATTCGGAACATCGGACCGTTTCTTAAAATAAATACTTAATTATTACTATTTTTCTGTAAGAATTAAAATTCTTCAAAACATTCCAATTCAAAAAATTTTTAGAATATATTATTATAAAACAAGAAGAAATCGACCACTCCGAGTCTACGACTCGGAATGCTCGATTTCTTCATGTTTTATAATAAATAATACTGACCGATCGATAAAATCATTATTTTGTAAATTTGTAAATTTTACGGAATTAGAATGAGAATTTCCTTTATTTTGTTCTAGGAAAACCATGAGAACAATTTTTAAAGTACAATAAAATACATAATATATATTATTCATATAATAAGCATTCATAATTTAATCTTAATCAAAAGTTGCATAACAATGATGAAGATAGAAATATTAACTCTTAAAGAGTCTGCAAAAAAGATAAACAACATACAAACGAAAAAGACTCTGCTGTTATAAAAGTTATAAAAGTCCAAAGATATTAAAATAAAGGTTTTAAACACACGCAGTGCTTTAACAGAATAACATTTATGTAGTCAAAATAATAATACAAAACAACAATACATACAATCAAAAGTGAAGCTATATAAGTAGAAAAACATATTTTAATTTTGTGAAACTATCAGATGTTTAAAAAGTTTGGACTTAAAAATACCAACACTTTCTGCATTGGTTATTGAACATGGAAGAGAGTTCCACAAAGTTACAGCCGTAACAACAAAAGAATTCTTATACTTTTCCGTTCGACATAAAGGTGCCCTTAGCTGATTAGGACACTTTACTTCCCTCAAAGTAATTTGACTTCTAAAAACAAATTTTTCATATAAATAAAGAGGTCTCTTCGTATTTAAAATAACATATGTTAAACATCCAATAAACAATAGACGTCTATTTTTTACAGTTAACCATCCCAGTCTTTCACGATAAGGAAAAATATGTTCATCACGTTTTAAATTATAAATAAATCTTATACATGAATTGAGAAGTACCTCCAGCCTACTATTATGTTCATCTGTCAGATCGTTATAGACTGCACAACAATAGTCAAAATGAGGTAATATTAGAGAAGAAACAAGTTGGGCTTTCAATTTAGTAGAAAGTGCTTTTCTATTTCATTTAAATTGTTGCAATGTTGCATAAACATTTCTACATATGTGGCCCACATGTTTTTCCTAAGAAAGAGTTGGATTAAAAATAACCCCCAAATTTTTAACCAATTTTACATAAGGTATAACTATATTATTAATCTTAACGGGAGGACACTCATTTAAATTCAAGTTACTTATGTTCCAGGATGAACCAATAATCATTGAATAAGTTTTATCAAGATTAATTTTAAGTTTATTTAACTCTGCCCACTCGTAAACAGCTTTAACATCCTCATTAATTAGTACTAAATTTTTATTCAACTCATCAAGGCTACTCTTCACGTAAATTTGCAAATCATCAACATAGTACATTTGCTTACTATGCTGAAGAACACTTTTCAAATCATTCGTAAAAAGTATAAATAGTAAAGGACCCAATATGGAACCCTGTGGAACGCCTGTTCCAATTCGACCCCACTCAGATCCTTCACCATTCTGTCCATAAACAGAGACTGCCTTCTATAAGATAAATAGGATGCAAACCATTTCAAAACAGAGGCTGACAGACCAAAAGATTTATATTATATAGATTTTATATTATAAGAATTCAGATTTTCAAAGATTTCAATTTGAAACCATTAAAAAATTTAATTATTTCTAAAAATCCACGCTATAATACTTTTAATATTCAATTATTATCTAAAATTTAAACTGAAATTCAATTTTAAATAAATTTTTGTTAGAAAATTCTACGAGAATTCAATTATACATAATTGTATCAACAAATTTTCTAATAATTGAATTCTATCGACGAATTTTAATAAAATTTTTTAAGAATAATTATATTTGCAAGGAATTTGATAAAAATAATGTTAAAAATAATTGAAATTCTATAAGTTTTATTAATTATGAAAATAATTGAATCCCAAGAAGAATTTTAATATTTCTGGAAACATTTGAATTATTGCGAAGAATTTTATAAAAGAAAAGTTCAAATAATTGAATTCTTTCGAATTTTATTAAAATTTTTAAGAATAAATATATTTTTCGAGAAATTTGATTAAAATTGTATTAAAAATAATTGAAATTCTGGGATGAGTTTTATTATTATTATTCATGAAAATAATTGAATACCAGAAAAGAATTTTATTATTTATAAAAATAATTGCAATTTTGACAAGAATATTATTAAAATTTTTAAAAATAATTGAATTTTTGACAAGATTTTTTTCAAAAAAATGTACGCAAATTCTATTTTAAAAGAATTGAATACCTGTGAAATTTTTATTTTTTTTTAAATAATTGAATGTTTGTGCAGAATATTATCAAAATTTGTGTTTAATAACTAAATTCTTTTGGAAAATTGTATTAAAATAGAATTTTGAAAATCATTGAATTAAGGAAAATTTTTGAAAATAATTGGAATTTTGCCAAGAATTTAAAAAAATTTTTAAAAATAAATTATTTTTGCTATTCATTTATATAAAGATAATTGAATTGCTGACAATTTTTTTTAGATTTTTTTATAATAATAATTGAATGTCTGCGAAGAATTTTATTAATTTTGAAAATAATTGAATTTTTATGAAGAATATTGTTATTTATAAAAATAATTGAATTTTACATTGAATTTTATTAAAATTTATGAAACTAATTAAATTTTGCAATGAATTTTATTAAAATTTATGAAATTAATTGAATTTTTTCTAAGAATTTCGCTATTAATTTATAAAGATAATTGAAATGTTGACAATTTATTTTAGATTTTTTAAAAATAATTGAATTTCTGCGAAGAATTTTCTTAATTTTGAAAATAATTGAATTCTTTAAAAAAAACTTAATTGAAATTGCATTCAGAATAATTGAATTCTTATAATTTTAAAAATAATTGAATTCTTTCGAGAAATTTAATTGAAATTGCATTGAGGATAATTGAATTCTCATATAATTTTAAAAATAATTGAATTCTTTCGAGAAATTATTTTAAAATTGCAATGAAAATAATTTTATTTGTCGAGAAATTTAATTGAAATTGCATTGAGAATAATTGACTTCTTCAAGAAATGTTATACAAGTTTTTAAAAATAATTGAATTCTTTCGAGAAATTATTTTAAAATTGCAATGAAAATAATATTATTTGTCGAGAAATTTAATTGAAATTGCATTGAGAATAATTGACTTCTTAAAGAAATGTTATACAAGTTTTTAAAAATAATTGAATTCTTTTGAGAAATTTAATTGAAATTGTATTCAGAATAATTAAATTCTTATAATATTAAAAACAATTCAATTTTTGGAGAAATTTAATTGAAATTGCATTGACAATAATTGAATTCTTATAATTTAAAATATAATTGAATTCTTTTGAGAAATTTGCTTGAAATTGGATTGAGAATTATTCATTTCTTTCCAGAAACCTAATTGAAATTGCATTGAGAATAATTGAATTCTTATAAAAAATTTTGTAAAAATTTTTAAAAACAATTGAATTTCGTCGAAAAATTTTATTAAAATGATATAAAAAATAATTGAATTTCTGCGAAGAATTTTTTTTTACATGATTCAATAATTAACTAAAATTTTTATTCATATTTTTAATTCTTAAATAAGAACCCAGATTTGGTCCAGATTGAGAAAATTTCCACACGGGTTCTTATTCACAGAAAAAAGTAAATTTACAAAATATATTATTTTACATCGATTTTCATTCAGTTCGTAATTCTTTTCTTCTTCTTTTTTTTTATTGTAATTTAATTAAACGAAAATGATACTCGAAATTCAATACGCCTAGGAAATGCAGTAGAAGCAATTTTGAATATTGATTTTTTGCACTATAAATTTCCGCAATTTTTCCGAATCATGAGTCTGTAAAGCGTGTAAATTTCAATTTAATTCTCTGTTTTCAACGGCGATGGAAATTCGTTTTCTCCCTCTAATCCAATACGTAGATAAATAAAAAAAAGAACAAAAAATATACAAATGAAAAAATAATAATAACAATAAAGAAATTATTATTTTCTAAAAATTCGACGAATTGAAAATTTTCGTATATTAACATTATGTGTTTGATAGTTGAATACATTTTATGCTTGATATTAATTAACAATTGGATGAAAATATATAATTATATTTTAAAATTAGATTTTCCCCTCACAGAAGAAAATATATTTAGAAATAATATTTCTTTCTGAAAGATAAAATTAAAAGAATACAAATAATGATGTTTCATAAACAAAGGCATTTGAGAATATTATATAACAACCGAGAAAGCAATTTTTCCTTATTTACCATTACAAGTACAAAAAAGATGAAATTGGTTCGGAAACGGACAATTTAATTTTGCATTTTACTCTATTATTTCTTTTTTCTAGTCATAAGAGACTGTCTTTTTCATGAAAGAAATAAGAAATGAAAACATTACATTCAATATTATTCATTGACCTGTTCTTACAAGTATCTTATTTTTCGAAGTTCTTCTTTTGAAAAATTTTTTTTTTAAATAAATCGAAATTTTCGAAAAAAGAAAATTCGAAACGAGAATCACTCCGGAAGAGTATTTTTAGTTTTGTAAATGTCTGAACCTTAAAAATTTTCAAGAATAATATTTTTTATTTATAATGTTTGTTATACGTTAATACACAAAAAAATGTTATTTGATTCAAATAAATTGGCTATTATCAAATAAATATTTATATCGAATAATTTGTAGCAAACTATTTTTTCACATTTATGAAAGTATGAAAAGTGTGGAAAAGCCGAACGAGATACTATATTGAAGACGGATGGTTTCGTCCTTTTCCGGAGTTTTATTATAGGGACGGCTATTGGGCCCCTATTGAGGCATGCCAGGGTAGATTACATTTGGGACTCGTACCGAGAGGTCTCATTTTCTGCAGTACGGAATATAATATTTGACTGTTTGAGTTTCGTGTATCCTGAGACCAGCTTCGAGGAATAAATGTCTTATTTATTTAAAAGCTGTGTTTAATTTATTTATGTATATTAAATCGTTGTTGTTATTATTTATTTACTATTATGGTAAAAATAACTTTACCACAAATTTTTATTTGAATCGATTAAATGTTATTTGCACCAAATACTGAAATTATTGGTTCAAATAAAATTTATTTGATACAATACAATTTATTTGATTCAAATATATTTGATTAAAATTTATTTGATTCAAGTATATTTGATTAAAATTTATTTGATTCAAGTATATTTGATTAAAATTTATTTGATTTAAATATATTTGACTAAAATTTATTTGATTCAAGTATATTTGATTCAAATATATTTCATTCAAACTTATTTGATTCGAATTTATTTGATTCAAATTTATTTACTTTAAATAAAAATTATTTAATTTAAGCAAATAAAAGTAATCAGTTGAGTCAAACAATTTTTTTTCCAGTCGAAAAAGAAAATTGGAAAAATGAAAAAAAATCCTCTTAGCAAACTTTCTCTATGATATCAACTTTTATGTATTTTCAAAATCAATTGGAATTAAAATTCTAAAATTAGAAAGTTTAATCTTAAAAACAGAATATTAATTAAAAAATTATCTTCAACTTTGATATTGAATCTTGAAGATTAATTCAATGAAATATATAGTGTTTCATTCGAGCGGTATATTATACGAGAGGCAAAAAAAACGATTTTCCTTTTGTTTTGACAACCGAGCTGTCATAATCGCTCGCCTTATTTAAGTGAATATCTCTTGTTAAACCGATCGATGGCTTCGATCAACATAAGCACACACATTGCTCAAACGTTAATTTTGATTTTAATTATGAATTTTGCCTTTGTTTATCAAGTTCATTATTTTAATTCACTTTACATAATTACTCATTTTCCATTTTATAATACTAATTTCAGTTCTTTAATTTTGTTTTTAATATAAAATTCTGTTATTTCTATTTTTTCCTTTTTTTTATCGAGAAATATTTTCACTAAGCATTTAATTAGAAAAAAATTATTAGTTAATAAGGTAGTTAAAATGTCGGTTTTATCACTCAGCGGTAATTAATAATGAAGATGATATTGTCGACCACTCTGACACAGGTTAAAAAAAAAGACTAAAAAATAGTAAAGATTGAACGTTTATTTTCTAACATGACTCAGAATCCTCGACAATATCATTTTCATTATTAATTATAATTTATTTATCAATTAAATTTATTCTTAGGTTATGTCAAAATAACTAATATTTCTCGAAAGCAAATTCAATAATGAAAATTTGACTTTTTTCTACTATTATTTAAAAATTAACTAATTTTTAGTTAAAAACTAACTAAAAATGCTAATTTAGTAAAAAATCATTTAACTATTTTTGTAATTGTTATTAAGTGCAAAAACTAATTTTTAGTAGAAAAATAACTAAAAAAACTAATTCGATTAAGCACGTTGGACGATTTTCTACTAATTATTATTAGAAAATGACTAAGTTTTAGTAGAAAACTGACAAAAAGAACTACTTCAATTAAAGATTTAACTATTTTCTACTAATTATTAGTAAAAGAAAAAACTAATTTTTAGTAAAAACAACTAAAAAACTAATCAATTCCAGAAACTTTGACTATTTTCTACTAATTATTATTAAAAGCTCACTAAATTCTTTTGTAGAAAAATAACCAAAAAACAAATTCAATTAATCAACTTCTTTCTATTAATTTTTAGTTCAAGAAATAACTAATTTTTTATAATAATATAACTAAAAGAAATAGAATTAAATCAATCATTTTATTTCAAATTTGAATCAGTGAAAATTTTACAGAGTTCAATTTAGTGAAATTTTTATTAATTCAAATTTAGTGAAATTGTCACTGATTCAAATTTAATGTTGACTAAAGATAACTAAAGTTATTCAAATAGTCAAATCTTATAATTAAATTTCATAAAATTAAAAAAAAAAAATAAACCGATTAATAAAATTGGTATTTTCAAAATTATTTTTCTACAAAATATCAGTTTTTTTTATAAATAACAATTAGTTATTTTTATTAATTGCTCAAGTAGAAAGTTCAACTGAGATTTTTATTAATAATTACTTAATTTTTAATTAATTCAAATTTAATGTGCCTTTTATATTTGACGGAAATTTAAATTTAAAATACATGGATAATTTTATTTAACGATAAGACAGTTATTTTAACTCTCTCTCTCAATATTGTTAATTTGTCACTCCATAAAACGATTTATTATTAAAAGATGACCTATTATTTAAATTAAACAACTCGTTTTCATCTTTTATTTTTGGTTATCGCCTTTTGCGCAAATTGGTTTACTATCTGACTTAGCGACAGTTTTCACTATTTGTTTTGCAGAAACTGCTAATTTCTAGTAGAAAACTGATAATTCGTGTAATAATTCGTATTTTTGTATTTCAAATTAGTAAAACGACTAACTACCTGAATTAGTAATTTTCTACCAGAAATTAGTGGTTTTCTACCAAAAATTAGTAGTTTCTACTAAAAGTTAGTTGATAAACTAGAAACTAATATTTTGTGTAATAAGTCGGCTTACTAATTTGAAATAGTAAAAGATACGAGTTGCTAAACGAATTAGTAGTTTTCTACTAGAAGTTAGTAGTTTCCTACTAACAATTAGTAGGTTTTTACTAAAAATTAGTCTAAACTGTTGCTAATTTAGATAGTAAACGAATTCTCACTACTTCTTTACTATAAAAATGAATTAGTAGTTTTTTACTAATGAAATAGTCAGAATTCGTTTACCAATTGAATTAGTAACAGTTCTGACTAATTTTTAGTAGAAAAACTACTATTTGCTAGTATGGAACTACTAATTCACTAGTAAGTCGTATTTTTACTATTTCAAAGTAGTAAATCGACTTAATACATGATTTAGTAGTTTTCTACTAGAAATTAGTACTTTTTTACCAGAAATTAGTACTATTCTACTATTTGCTAGTAGGAAACTACTAATTTATTAGTAAGTCGTATTTTTTAGTATTTCAAATTAGTAAATCGACTTACTACATGATTTAGTAGTTTTCTACTAGAAATTAGTAGTTTTTTTACCAGCAATTAGAACTATTCTACTATTTGCTAGTAGGAAACTACTAATTTATTAGAAAGTCGTATTTTTACTATTTCAAATTAATAAATCGACTTACTACATGATTTAGTAGTTTTTTACCAGCAATTAGTAGTTTTGACTAAAAATTAGTAGTTTTTCACTAAAATTTAGTCAGAACTGTTACTGATTCAATAGGTAAGCGAATCCGCCCAATTTCATTAGTAGAATACTGTAAATTCATATTTAGAGAGTAATAATCAAAAAAAACCTACTACTTCAAATTTAGAGAGTACTTATTCAATGTCACAATTAAAATTTCTCACCTCAACAGACAAAACATTAAAAATAAAATATCAATCACTTCCTAAGCAGATCTGATACATTCGCTTTTCCCATTTATCCTCAAAATTCCCCCCCCCCCCACCGTCATTATCCGAGGCATTAAATTTAAATAAAATGCCATAAATTCACCCGCGCCATGAGAAGCTTATAATTACGTTATGAACTAAATACAAATAAATGTATTCCCTTGTTAGAAATATATTTCACTTTATGTTTACCTAATATTCAGACCCGTGAATCGAAGGTCGGACCCGCCCCTTTTACTTTACATGTAAAATTTCTCCAGTATCAAGCAATTAATAAAATACATACAAACTATTCGGAAACTAATTAAAACTTTCATAATTATTATTTTGCACAAAACAGAAATTATTTTTTTTCCACTCTCAAGCAAGCTCTGAAACAAGCTTCATAGTAAAGCGAAATTTACACTTTACAGCAAGGTTTAAAGTGCGCGAGAGGAAAAAAGAAAAAGTGTCTATAAAAAATGGCAGAGAAAAAAAAATTTTTTTTTTTGGGAAAAATATTCAGACGGTGTAAGAAACATAAATTTCCCGAGAAAAAAATGAGGGGGGGGGTGTGTTAATTTTATTCTTACGTAATCAATAATATTCCTGACATTCTTATTGCAATATGTAAAAATGATAAATATAAAAATTACCCTTGCAAAGTGCGTCTTTTTCCAGTTGAGTTAAGGCGTCCTCGCGAGAAAGAAAGAAAGAAAGAAAAAAAGAAAAAGATAGAGGGGTGGGGGGTAAGAGGTGGGAAAATGGAAGACGATAGGAAGAAAAGGATCGTTCCTCAGAAGGGGGGGGAGAGGTTGAAGGAACTAAAAGGAGCAACTCCTTGAAACACTTGAATTCCTCCGTAGGACTACTTGCGCTCCACCCATAGGACTTTAATTTAACACTACTCCAACTCGCGATTCTAACCGATTGATTGTCGATTGTTCTCACTGCACCTGAGAGAGAGAGAGAGAGAAAACCACTTTTCTAATTGCAATCGATTCGATCTACACTGAAACAAGTACTTCCTCAATTAGAATCATTGTTACACATTTATTCTTTTCAATTAGCCTCGTTATCTCCTGATGGCGAGAAAAAATTCAAACAAAAGGCCTCTCCTCTCTCCCAGTAAGTAAATCCGGGAATTTTGATAATTTATATTCGACTCGTTGTGCAATAACGAGAATTTGATTAATTGATTTTTACATCTGCGCTCTTTCGCTCGACCCATTGGCGGTCGTCACTACTACCTTCACACAGTTTTATTATTTTCAAAAATTAATTTACTTTTCTTATTTCGGTCTCACTTTGGTCTCCTGACAAACTTTTTTCAGCACAAATTGTTGTTTTTTTTTTTGCAATCACTTCCACATTTTTTTATTATTTACAAAATTTCAATAATTTTTTTTTTTAGTACACTTAATCCTTTAAAAACACTCGAAGAATATTTTTATTCAAAAAATTGACACTCACTAAACACTATTATCAATCCTCAAGCACCAATCTCGTCCTAGGACACTTTTTCTTCGGCGACATTGATCTCTATCACTTTCGTAAAGTTTCACATGATCCAATAAACACTCTCCTGTTTTGTTTTCCATTTTTGCATGATTTAAAATTCCAGTGGAAAAAAAAAAATTTGGGTAAAAATCTAGATCGATACTTTTGGCGATCTAAAAGTTTTCAATAGGAGAAATTTTATTATCCTAGTGAGCATTGTAGTAACCTTTTTTTCCTAGTAGAAATTTTTGTCAACTGTATAATTTTCGTTCACTTTTTTCGTCACTTTAAAAAAAAAAAAATTATTTTTTTTTACTTTTATTTTAACTTTTATTTAAAATAAAAAAGTTGATTTTCGGAAAAACTGCCAAACACCGATTGTATGCGCGCGCGAAACAACCACGAGTGATGCTGAGCTCGGACTGGAGCCTCTGCTGTGGCGCTAGTGTCGCCAGGGGGGGGAAACCAAGAACAAACCCCTCCACCCTTGCATTTCCACCCCAATCACCACCGCCACACCGCCACCGCTCCTCTCAAACCTCAGCCATCACCCAGCAACGGGTTTTTAAACCACTTCGCTCCTTCATCCCCCCCTCACCCCCTCTTATTCTATGGTTTATATCTTACTGCACGACAAGGTGCGAAATTGATCAACATAAACACTTTCTTTTTTTTTTTCCCTTTGCCCTCTTATTTATTTCCACTATATCGTTGAGTAAAAATGAATTTTTCATTTTTCCCTTCTTTGTTTAGGAGAAAAAGAAAATCTAACCGCTTCTTCATTATATTATGTCTTTTAACAAATCTTTGCACGTGAAATGATTGCATGAAAAGTACTTGATGTAGGGAAAATTCATAGAAAATGCATCGAAATTCTGAGAGTATAGTGATTTTGAAGAAATTTCACGAGGAAATTCTATAAAATTTTTGTCACAAAAAGTGTGGTTGAAATTTTATAGTAATTTTTCTGTCAGTAGTTGTAAAGGATTTTTTTAATACGATTAAAGTGGAAGATTTTTGTAATTTTTTTATTAATAGTAACAGACAATTATTTTATTTAATAATAATACAATTTTTTCTAAAAAGAAATTTTGTTAAAAAAACTTTTTCATATGAGCAACTTTAGTAAGAGTAGTAAAAGATAAGTTTAGTCAGACACATCTTTAAGTTTTTGTAATTTTATAACGAGCAATGAAAGACAACTTGAATCAAATTTGTGAATAAGTAGCAAAAGTAACAATTTCAGTCAGACGAAACTAATCTTTTATAATTTTTAATCAAGATAATTTTAAGTAAAAAATACTTTAAATTTAAGAACTTTGTGAATAAATAGTAGAAGGCCAGTTAAGTCAGACAAAAGTATGACTATCCGTAATTTTTTAAACAGTATCATTTTTGAATCATACAACATTAATCAGACAACTCTAGATTTTTGAAAATAAGTAGTAAAGGTCAATTTCAGTCAGACGGAATTGTAAAATTTAATAATTTTTATGTAAATCAACAATAAAAGAAATTTTTAGCACAGAGAAAAGCGAGTGTTGTTTTTGATGCGGGTAAATTTTGGTAGGGTAATTTTAGTGAGGATAAATTTTCTATAATAGAAAATTTACCTTATTTTCGGTGTTAAAATAACACTTCCGAGCTAAAGTTTGATGCAGACACTTTTAACACCGAATTCAGTGTTAAAATGACACTCACTTTTTTCTGTGAGTCAGAAAACTATTTAAATTCAGGGAATGTGGGAACTAGTAGCAAAGGTCAATTTCAGTCAGACAAAATTGTAAACTTCAATAATTTTAATGTAAATCAACAATAAAAGAAATTTTTAGTCAGAAAACTATTTAAATTCAGGGAATGTGGGAACTAGTAGTAAAGGTCAATTTCAGTCAGACAAAATTGTCAACTTTAATCATTTTTTTTAAATCAAAAATAAAAGAAACTTTCAGTCAGAAAACTACTTAAATTCGACAAATTTGTGAATAAGTAGCAAAGGTCAATTTCAGTCAGACAAAATTGTAAACTTCAATAATTTTAATGTAAAGCAACAATAAAAGAAACTTTTAGTTAGAAAATTCTTCAACTTCAGAAAATTTGTGAATAAGTAGCTAAACACAATTTCAGTCAGACAAAACAATGAGTTTTAGGATTTAAATTAGTAGTGGCAAATGATGTTAGTCAGACAACTCTAAATGTTTGAAAATTTGTAAAAATGAGTAGTAAAAGTCAATTTCAGTCAGACAAAGCTTAAAAATTTTATAACTTTTTTCTCAATCAGCAGAGAAAGACAGTTTTAAATAAAAAAAAGTCTTTAAATTAAAAAAAAAATTGTAAATAAGTTTTGAAAGACCATTTCAGTCAGACAAAACAATGAATTTTCGTAGTTTTTAAATTAATAGTGACAAATAATTTTAGTCAAACAACTCTAAATGACTAAAAATTTGTAAAATTAGGTAGTATAAGTCAATTATAGTCAGACAGAGCTTTAAATTTTTCTCAATCAGCAGAGAAATCTAATTTTAAAAAAGAAATACTTTAAATTCGAAAAATTTGTGAATAAGTAGTAAAAAACAATTTCTTTCAAATAAAAATGTAAAATTTAATAATTTCTTTTTTATAAATCAACAATGAAAGAAACTTTTAGTCAGACAACTTTTTAAATTCAAAAAAATTTAGGGAGTACTTACTCCCTAAATTTTAAGTAAAGGTCAATTTCAGTCAGACTAATTTTGTGAATTTTTATAATTTTAGTCTAAATCAACAATAAAATAAACTTTTAGTAAAAAAAAATCTTTAAATTCAAGAAATTTGTGAATAAGTAGTAAAGGTCAATTTCCATCAGACGCAATTGTAAATCTTTAGTAAGAAGTCTCTTTAATTTTAAGAAATTTGGATATAAGTACTAAAGGTCAATTTTAGTCAGACGAAATTGTGAATTTTAATAATTTTTATAAAAATGAACAGTAAACGACACTTTGAATTAGAAAATTATTTAAATTTAGAAATTATTGAAATAAGTAGTTAAAATCCATTTTAGTCAGACAAAGCTTGAAATTGCTATAAATTTTTGTGAATCATTAGAAAAAGACAATTTTGAAAAAGAATAGTGTTTAAATTGGAAAAATTTTTGAATAAGTAGTAAAACACAATTTTAGCCAGACATAACTATAAGTTTTTGTGTTATTGAAGTGACAAATAAAAACAACTTCGAATGTCTGAAAGTTTGTAAAAATAAGTAGTAAATGTCCATTTCAGTCAGGCAAAGTTGTGAGTTTTAATAATTTTGAAATCATAAGTGAAATAAACTTTTAGTCAGACAATTTCTTAAATTCAGAAAATTTGAGAATTAGTAGTAAATGTCAATTTTAGTCAGAAAAAGTTTTAAATTTTTATATATTTTTCTCAATCAGCAGAGAGAGAGAGAGAGAGAGAGAGAGAGAGAGAGAGAGAATTAAAAAAAAATATCAATTTCAAGAAATTTGTGAATAAGTAGTAAAAGACCAGTTTAGTCAGACAAAACTATAAGTTTCTCTAATTTTTTAATCAGTAGTGTCAGACAATTTTAGTCAGACAATTCTAAATGTTTGGAGATTTATAAATAAATTAATTTCTGTCAGACAAGGTTGTGAATTTTATTAATTTGTATATAAAACATCAATGAAAGACACTTTTAATTAGAAAATGCATTAAATTCAGAAAATTTGAGAATAAGTAGTAAAGGTCAATTTTAGTCAGACAGAACTGTACTTTATAATAGTTTTTAAATTATCACTAAAGCAGAATTAAAAATCGCAGTCAAAGAATCAATTTCAACATTTTTCAGCTAAAAATCAATTGTGAATAAATTAATAAGTCAATTTGTACTAATTTTCAAAGTAAATTTCATAGTAAAAATTATTAATTCGTGAACTATTTTTCTAGCCATCTATCGGTAGTTATAAAATTATAATGGAGCAAAATACAATTATTTGGTTCTATTTTTCCCCAACTAACATTGAAAAAAATTTTACTAGAAAAATTTGAATACGATTACGAATTTAAGCTCAATGGACGATTCAAAGAAAAGTGAACTCGCTTTTTTAAATTACTCCTTCAAAATTGCATTTCAAATAAAAAAGCTCCTTTCAAAAACAAAGGGACAATTTTTTTTAAAAGCTTACTTATAGTTAAGTTATATCCACTCAACTAAAGTCGAGATTCTTTCAACATACGTAATAAACAAAAGAACTCTAATCTTTATTTAATATTCCCTAAGTGATGCATAAAGAAAATTTTTTCTCCTGCAAAACAAGTTTTTCAAAAACAGAATATATTGAAGAAAAAAATTGGAATTACTTAAAAAACGATTTCAAGATATAACTTGAATTTACAAAGTTCTTAACTTCGACTAGCTTCAAAATCTGCAGAATTTCTCTCTTGAGGTTTGAATCAACAAACTCGCAAGTGACAGTTGACAACTGAAACCACAGACAATCTCATTTGCGTCTATCTTTCAGTAAACCTTGCCTGTCAAAAGTTTTACCGAGAATACACAATTTAAAAATACTTTTGTCATTCCCTCCTTTATATACTTATATGTTAGTCTATATATATTTTAGAACTTCAATGAGAAAAACGCAATTCGCTCTCTTAAAGAAAGGCTCACAGATTTCTATTGATTTTTCACAGGAAAATTTTTCCAAATCCGTTATGTGTAATTTTTTTATTATAAATGTTAAACTATAGTTTATCAAATAAACGAGTACTTGTCTATTATCAAATAAATATTTATTTGTTTATATATTAATTTATTTGTTCCAAAATTATTTTTAAAAATAACAGCCAAATATTTGTAAGAGGTGAAAAAAGTATCAAAAGATATCAACGGTCACATGAGTCCGAGGCCTGTAATTCGATTTAAAAAAATATTTATTGGATTATCCAAATAAATATTTTCTAACCGTTTATTGAAATCATATAATTTTTTCTCAGTGTACATACAGTAAAAACTGATAATTCAAAATTTTTATTACACTACACTCTTTAAGTACATAATTTAACTACGTGAAATAAATTAGAAATAAATAATTTTAATTGCATACAACAATAATTAATTTTCGGTACAGAATTGATTATTGATTTAATCAACACCTATCAAAGCGTGCGTGACACATAAAGTACGTGTTTGTATTAACAAATTCAATAGCTCAAACAGCCCGTGTTAAATTTGTACTAGTTGGAATATGAAATTTGCTTTAAGCTCTTTACACAAATTTTAAAAAGGAAATTATAAACTAAAATAAAAAATTATTTTTCCATATACAATTATCTTTGACACAAAATAATATTTGAGTAAAAAAAAAATATTATTAAAAAAGTAATTTAAACAATGATTATTACAAAAACAATTTTCCTCATCAGTTAACGTTTTTAAGCAATATGTCAAATCGATTTGAGTGGAAAAAGCCGAAAGCAGAATGAAGCAGCTCTCGGTGAAGTCGATTTACAGTTTTTTTCGACGCGAAAAATTGGCACGATCATGGAGATGCTTCGAGCTTCGTTCCGCGAAACTAAGTTAATTAAAACACGATATCAAATATTGGAATTGCGCTATATCCATGAATCAGTTTTTCGGGTTACTCTTATCATTTTATATAAATTTTTTAAAATACGATAGATAAAAGTAATTAATTTTCAAATAAATCTCCTTCCATATATATACTTCACTAATTATATTGAAATTTTACAAATATTCGAAATTAAAATAAATGAGTGGACACTTGAAACTTAAGAGAATTAATCAATACAAACTCTCTATGTATTATATTTTTTCATCACGAATACTGTTTTTTTTATATTTACTCCTTCAAAATATTGTTGAATATAAAAATTAATATTTATCTGACTTTTCTATTTTACTTTCCACGCAAATAGAACTGCGGAAATGTTTTTCATTTAATTAAAAATATGTTTATTTACTTACTCATTTCTCTTTTTTTAAAGAAAAAAAATTTTTTACAAAAGAATTTTTAATTCTATGACTTTTACAGGTTTTCCAGGCCACTATTTTTAACAATCCATAACATCCTTTCAATAAATTTTTATCGCATGACTAAAAAAATTTTTTTTTTGACAATTCCATGTTTTTTCTGACTAAAAAATATTCCATGACTTTTCCAGGTTTTTACTGACTAAAAAAAAATTCCTTGACTATTTAAGATTTTTTCTAAATAAAAAAAAATTCCATGACAATTTCAATTTTTCCAGAACTATCTTTTATAATTTTGTAATCAAAAGTGAAAGACAGTTTTAAGTAAAAAAAAAGCTTTAAAGTCAAGAACTTTGTAAATAAATAGTATTAGATCAACAGTGAAAGATACTTTTAGTCAAAAAATTATTTAAATTCAGGAAATTTGGGAATAAGTAGTAAAAGTCTATTTTAGTCAGACAAAGAATTAAATTTCTATAAATTTTACTCAATTACTCTAAATGTCTGAAAGTTTATAAAAATAAGTGGTAAAAGTCAATTTCACTCAGACGAAACAATGCGTTGTCGGATTTGAATTAGTAGTGATAAATGATTTTAGTCAAAGAACTCTAAATGTTTGAAAATTTGTAAAAATAAGTAGTAAAAGTCAATTTCTGTCAGACAAAGTTGTGAATTTTAATAATTTTCAAATCAACAGTGAAAGAGACTTGTAGTCAGAAAATAACTTAAATTCAGAAAATTTGGGAATAAGTAGTAAGAGACAATTTCAGTTAGACAAAGCTTGAAATTTTTATAAATTTTCTGTTAATCGTAAGAGAAAGACAGTTTTAAAAAAAGAAAAGTCTTTAAATTAAAAAAATTGTAAATAAGTAGTAAAAGACCATTTTAGTCAGACAAAACTATGAATTTTCGTAGTATTTTAATTAGTAGTGACAATTAATTTTAGATAGTCAACTCTAAATCTCTAGAAATTTAGAAAAATAAGCAGTAAAAGTCAATTTCAGTCAGACGAAGTTGTAAATTTTAATAATTTTGTAATCAACAGTGAAAGAAACTTTCAGTAAGAAAATTCTTTAAATTCAGGAAATTTGGAAAAAAGTAGAAAAGGACAATTTCAGTCAGACAAAATTAAAGATTTTAATCATTTTAGTTTTTAATTTAAAGAAACTGTTGGTAAGAAAACTCTTTATATTCTGGAAATTTAGGTAAAAGTAGTAAAGATCAATTTCAGTCAGACAAAATAACAATAATATTAAAAAATTATTTAATGTCAATTCAATATTTTTTCAGAAGGTCTGCATACCTTTAAACAACCTCCTTAAACAGTAAAGGTCAATTTAATTTTTTTTAATTTAATTTAAATAATTTTAATTAGACAACTCTAAATCTCTTAAAAATTTGTGAAAAAAGCAGTAAAAGTCAATTTCAGTCAGACGAAGTTGTAAATATTAATAATTTTGTAATCAACAGTGAAAGAAACTTTCAGTCAGAGAATTCTTCAAATTCAGGAAATTTGGGAATAAGTAGAAAAGGACAATTTCAGTCAGACAAAATTAAAAATTTTAATCATTTTAGTTTTTAATTTAAAGAAACTGTTGGTAAGAAAACTCTTTATATTCTGAAAATTTGTGTACAAGTAGTAAAGGTCAATTTCAGTCAAACGATATTGGGAATTTTAATATTTTTTATTGAAAATCAACAGTGAACGTCACTTTTAGTTAGAAAATTATTTTAATTCAGGATATTTGAGAATAAGTAGTAAAAGTCAATTGCAGTCAGACAATGCTTGAAATTTTTATAAATTTTTTCTCAATCATCAGAGAAAGACAGTTTTTTAAAAAAAGTCTTTAAATTAAAAAAAATTGTAATTAAGTAGTAAAAGAACATTTTAGTTAGACAAAACTATGAATTTTCGTTGTATTTGAATTAGTAGTGACAAATAATTTTAGTCCGACTAAAAAATGTCCAAAAAATTTGTAATTATAAGTAGTAAAAGTCAATTTTAGTCATACAAAGTTGTGAATTTTAATGATTTTGAAATCAACAGTGAAAGAAACTTTTAGTAAGAAAAATTAGTGAAAAACAATCTTAGTCAGACAACTTTAAAATTTTTGAAATTTATAAATAGATAGTACACATTAATTTCATTCTGAAAAAGCTTTAAATTTCTATCAATTTTTCTCAATCGGCAGAGAAAGACAATTTTTTTTATGACTAGAAAAAAAATTCTTTGACAATTCCAGGTTTATCCTGGCTAAAAAAATTTTATGTCAATTCTAGATTTTTTCTGTCTAAAAAAAATTCCCTGACTTTTCCAACTTTTTCCTGAATAAAAAAAAACTTCTTAACAAATCCAGATTTTTCCTGACTAAAAAACAAAATTCCCTGACAATTCCAATATTTTTCCAGAACCCTAGCAGCCCTGTGAATTTTTTCTGGTTGTATTTTGTTCTAGCCATGTGG
The DNA here is from genome assembly GCA_032872505.1 of Leptopilina syphax. Lineage (NCBI taxonomy): Eukaryota > Metazoa > Arthropoda > Insecta > Hymenoptera > Figitidae > Leptopilina > Leptopilina syphax. Next base: position 31,548,274 of record CM065470.1, read on the forward strand.
AAAGTAGATCAAAAATGAAACGGTACACAGGGTGTTCGCAAAAGGTCCCTGATCCAATCGACGAGTCTATCAGAAGTAGTGATTAAAATGGGGGGTGAGAGCTTGGTCTGCAAAAGGGGGAGATGAAGGTAGTCGAAGGGTCTGCTTCTCGTTTCGGGCTTGAGGGAACCAGATAACACCTCATACCCGAGGGAAACTTCGCGACCCCAATCTCAAGTCAGATATTGTTCCGAGCTTTCAAAGCTCAAAAGAACTCCGGAAAGGCATTTTCCCTCAACTTCGATGTGTCTTATTCTGAGAACTCCTATATATATATTATATATATATATATATATATTTCTTTTTCTCTTTCTCTTTTTTAATAAATCCAAAAGTCATGTAACATTTAATCTCTCTATTCATCATTTTTATTTTGTAATGCTAACCTAGTTAGGAAAAGTTTCGGAATAAAGCTCAATTTTGAAAATTTTGCGCCACAAAAATTTGATTTTGTTTTTTCTCTTTTTCCTGCTATTCAGGTAATCCTGAATACTGAATTTTTAATTGTAAAATTATTCAACACGTGTAATTTAACTTCTAGTTTAACTTTTATTTGCACTTCCACTTCGATAGATTTTCACTTTTCACAAATTAAAAATGAAAATGAAAATAAAAATCAGTCAAAGTAATAATGAAAGTGAAAATAAAAATCTGACAAAGTAAAAATGAAATTGAAAATAAAAATCTATTTTCCGTTTAATACAAGTCAATTTCAGTGCGAAGAAATTGTGAATTTTAATAATTTTTATGAAAATACAACTGTAAATGGCACTTTCGGTCAGAAAATTATTTAAATTCAGGAAATTTGGGGATAAGTACTAAAAATCAATTTGAGTCAGACAAAGCTTGAAATTTATAAAAAAAAGGAAATTTGGGAATAAGTAGTAAAAATCAATTTCAGTCAGACAAAGCTTGAAATTTATAAAAAAAAGGAAAATTGGGAATAAGTAGTAAAAATCAATTTCAGTCAGACAAAGCTTGAAATTTATAAAAAAAAGGAAATTTGGGAATAAGTAGTAAAAATCAATTTCAGTCAGACAAAGCTTGAAATTTATAAAAAAAAGGAAAATTGGGAATAAGTAGTAAAAATCAATTTCAGTCAGACAAAGCTTGAAATTTATAAAAAAAGGAAAATTGGGAATAAGTAGTAAAAATCAATTTCAGTCAGACAAAGCTTGAAATTTATAAAAAAAGGAAAATTGGGAATAAGTAGTAAAAATCAATTTCAGTCAGACAAAGCTTGAAATTTATAAAAAAAATTCTAAGTCGACAGAAAAAGACAATTTTTAAAACAAGAACACTTTAAATTCAAAGAGAATAACATAAGTAGTAAAAGTCAATTTCAATCAGACGAAGCTTGAAATTGCTAAAAAAATTTCTCAATCAACAGAGAAACAGAATTTTAAGAAAGAAAACACCTTAAATTCGAAAATTTTAAAAGTAAGTAGTAAAAGTCAATTTCAGTCAGACAATGCTTGTAATTTTAAAAAAAAATCTCAATCAGCAGAGAAAGACCAATTTAAAAAAAACACTTTAAATTCGAAAAATTTGTGAATAAGTAGTAAAAATAAATTTCAGTCAGACAGGAATTGAAATTTCTAAAAAAATTTCTCAATCAACAGAGAAAGAGAATTTCAAAATAGAAAACACTTTAAATTGGAAAATTTGTTAAAATAAGTAGTAAAAGTCGATTTTAGTCAGACGAAATTGTGAATTTTAATAATTTTTATGAAAATCAACGGTGAATGACACTTTTAGTCAGAAAGTTATTTAAATTTAGAAAATTTGGGAATAAGTAGTAGAAGTCAATGGCAGTCAGACAAAGCTTAAAATTTATAAAAAAGATTCTCAATCAACAGAGAAAGACAATTTTAAAAAATAAAACACTAAATGTAGGAAAATTTGTAAAAAAAAAGTAGTAAAAGTCAATTTCAGTCAGACAAAGTTTGAAATTTTTATAAATGTTTCTTAATCAGCAGAGAAAGACAGTTTTAAAAAAAAAGTCTTTAAATTAAAAAAAATTGTAATTAAGTAGTAAGAGAACATTTTAGTCAGACAAAACTATGAATTTTCGTTGTATTTGAATTAGTAGTGACAAATAATTTTAGTCAGACAACTCTAAATGTTTAAAAATTTGTAAAAATATGTATAGTAAAAGTCAATTTCAATCACACGATGTTGTAAATGTTAATAATTTTGTAATAAACAGTGAAAGAAACTTTCAGTCAGAAATTTCTTTAAATTCAGGAAATTTAGGAATAAGTAGTAAAGGTCAATTTCACTCAGGCAAAATTGTAAATTTGAATAATTTTAGTTTTAAATTTAAAGAAACTTTTAGTAAGAAAATTCTTTAAATTCTGGAAATTTGGGTATAAGTAGTAAAAGTGAATTTCAGTCAGACAAAAGTTGTGGATTTTAATAATTTTAGTCAGAAAAAACTTAAATTCAGAAAATTTAAAAATGAGTAGTAAAGGTGAATTTCAGTCAGACGAAATAGTGAATTTTAATAATTTTTATGAAAATCAACAATGAACGACACTTTTAGTCAGAAAATTATTTAAATTCAGGAAATTTGTGAATAAGTAGTAAGAGTCAATTTCAGTCAGACAAAGCCTGAAATATCTATAAATTTTTCTCAATTAGCAGAGAAACACAATTTTAAAAAAGGAAACACTTTAAATTCGAAAAATTTGGAAAAAAGTAGTAAAAGTCAATTTTAATCAGACACAGCTTGAAATTTCTCTTAAAGAGGAATAGAAAATCCTTCAAAGTGGAAGGAAAAATGAATGTAAAAATAACAATTTCATTAAAGTGAAAGTAAAAACAAAAGTCAAAGTAGAAATAAAATTACGTAATCGACTTGCAGGTCAACATTATCAATAAAATTTGCAGTCAACATTTACCCCAACATCAAACATGTCAATTTCCCACATTAACCTGACAAATGACAACGCAGAAATAACATAAAAAACATAATCATCTTTCTTCCACAATAAAAAACAAATATAATGACAAATGTAAAAAATAAAGAAAAGTTGATCTTCAAAACTAAATTAATAAATAAAACAACAAATCTGCGTCGTTGAAAAAAAAAGTTGTGTCAGAGTTTGATGTATGAATATAGAAGCATTCACTTTCTGTTGGAGGGTTGTTCTTTAGTCGCAAGGACTTTTTCACATGAACGGCTTTACTTCACATTATTATACGCGTGTTTCTCCTCTTTCACATGAAGAGAGTACAAAAATTATAGCAAAAACATCTATAAACGCAGAAAATAATACAACTTGACAACATATAGAGTTAGGAAATAAGTGACAAGTTTATGCAGTGCACCGGTTCGTACAATTTTTATGCATTGCACTTCAGTCCCAACTGCGAATCTGAAACCGGAAGTTACTGTATTTCCGAACATGGCAATTTATACCGTATACCGAAAACTTGAAACTTTTGAGTTATCTCTTCATTCTTTTTTCAAAGAAATGTTGGTCATGATTTTTCCTCCTCTCTCTCTCTCTCTCTCTCTCTCTCTCTCTCTCTTTCTCAAAATTTGATTCAGTAGGTGCACACCAGTGAAAAAGAAAGCATGTAAAATTTGCGATTTACTTGAATTTAATAAAATTTTCTAAATTGACGACAAATACTAAATTGGTTTTCGATTAAAAGTTACTAGGAAATTATATGAGGGCAAAAACACGCCTGACTGATTTCTTTGACAATTTTTCAATTAATTACTGTTCAATTAATTACTTCAATTATCTTCAAAAAATTTTCATTAAATATTTTCAGATACCTAATTTTCTCAGAATTTTATAGAATATACAATTATTCAAAAATTTAATAAACTTGTTAAGTAAATATTTTATACTTTTATAGTGGCATATTTTTCCACAGAAGTTACCATTTTTTAAAATTTCAATTTCAGACGTTCTTCTGATATTTCATTTCTTTTATAAAAATTGCAACTGCAACTCTTTAGAAATTTATTATTTTCTAGAATTTTTAATTAAAATTACTCAAAAGATAAATAATTTTATAATTGCATATCTAAATGTAATTAATTTTCTAAATCAATTGAAATTTACAAAAAATTAAGTTCTAAATTTTCTGAAATTCAATTGTGACGCGACCCGAAAAAAGGTACCTAAGAAGGAAAAAATTTGAGGTTATGTTTTAAATTTTTTGAGTAAAAATACAGAAAGAGAAACAATTAATAATTAAAAATTGTTGGTCTTCAAGTCTTTATTATATTCAAAATATTTAATGAATATTGGTTTCAAATTCAAATAATTAAAAATGAACTTTAAATCAAGATAAATCTAACTCGAACCCAACCTATAATTCGTTTGCTTCTTAGGTACCTTTCTTGGGGTCGCGTCACAATTATTTCTAAAAATTACTATTGTAACTTCTACAAAATTCAATTATTTTCTAGATTTTTAAAACAAAATTCTTTTTTTTTAATTATTTTTTAATGATTATTAGAAAGTTCTTTAAGAATTGAATTCCTCAAAAATTGAAAAAAATTTACTTAAAATAAAATTTTAAATTCAATTACTTTCAATTCAAAATTTTACAAAATTCAATTATTTTCTAGAATTTTGAACCCAAATTCTTTTCTCTTTCAATTATTTTTTAATAATTTTTAGAAAGTTCTTTGAGAATTGAATTCCTAAAAAATTGAAAGAAAAGTTTACTTAAAATACAATTTAAAGTTCAATTACTTTCAATACAATTTTACAAAATTTAATTATTTTCTATTGAATTTTAAACCAAAATTATTTTCTCTTTCAATTATTTTCTACTAATTTTTAGAATGTTATTTGAGAATTGAATTCTTTAATAATTAGAAACAAATTTTACTTAAGATACAATTTAAAATTCAATTACTTTCAATTTAATTTTACAAAATTTAATTATTTTCTTAAATTTTCAACCATAATTGTTCAGAATTTTTAAATTCAATTGTTTACAGAAATTTTTACATCGATTCTTACAAAAAAATTCAATTTTCCGAAATTCTATCAAGAATTCAATTATTTAAATACAAAGTAATGTTAGTAAAATTTTTTAAAGAAATAACTGAATTTCTTAAATGAATTCTCAGACAATTTAAAAAATTATAATCAATTTTTTGCAGAATTTTAACAAAATTAACATATTTTAAAAAAATTGCTGCTATTTTGACTTTTCTTTCATATTTTGTAAAAATACCATTTTTTTCGTATAAAATTGAAATTTTGCAACATATTATTGCAAATAATTTATATTTAAGTACTTCATCAACATTTTTAAAAATCAAATTTTGAACAATTTAAATTGCAAATTCTTAAAATATTGAATTCTGAAGAATTTTAATGAAAAACCAAAACGAAAATTAGTTCAAAAAAATTATCAAGAACTATTTTAATAAAAGCAATGTTTGTCAATAATTTCAGTCACATTTTTCGGAAAATCCAAAAATTCAGAAGAAATAGTAACATTTAAATAGTTTAAAAATTCTATTTTAGAATTACTATTATAAAGTTCTGAAAAACATTTATGAGAACAATTCTAAAATAAATAATTATTAATAAATACTAAATTATTAATAATAAAATACTGAAGAAAATTTAAAAAAGCAATTCTAAAATAGAATTTTTAAACAATTTAAATATTACTAATTTTTCTAGATATTTGAATTTTCGGAAATCTGTAATTGAAAATATTGACAAAAATTGAATTTAAAAAAATCATTGTAAAAATATTCCAAGAATAACTATTATTAAAAAAAATATCCTACTAGATTGTTTTAACTGATTTTTATTTTTTATTAAATAATTGTTCAGAATTCAATTATTTTAAAAATTTGCAATTAAAATTGTTCAAAATTTGATTTTCAAATATTTTAATGAAGTTTTAAAAAAATAAATTCTTTTCAATAAAATTGTACAAAGTTGCAATTTTATACCAAAAAGATGGTATATTTTAAAAAATGGAATGAAAATTCAAAAGAGTCACAATTTTATTAAAATAAGTCGAAAAAGGATTTTTTTGAAAATAGTAAAAACAAAATCGAAAAAATAATATTCGTGCAAAATATTCTTGGCTCCTATTTAAGTAGAATTTCCTAAATTTAGAATTTCGGTTTTTTCTGTAAACCCACGCACACTTTTTTATATATTAATAATTATTAACTTAATTAATTAATAACAAATTAATATAGTCAATAATTATTTTTATTTTTCGACCTATTTTTACTACACTTACAAATAATAACAAAAAAATTGTATTAAGAAAGCAAATGAAAATTTGCATTTTGTCTCGAATTGAAATAATAATCCTCATAACATAACTTAGCACTTGAATTATTTTTTAACGACAATGTTTAGAAAAAGTTTACGACGATACGATACGAGAGAATGTGTGGCCCCTTGCCAAAAGATTTCCGTTCCGTCATAAGCAGGAATTTTTGCTAGTTTTATGTCGGTTTTCTCAGAATCAAAACTCACCCCGCACTCTGTTCGATTTATCCCTAGCGCTAGTCTCAAGAGTGTAGTTTCAGTTAGGTTTTATATGGCCCCAAAGAATTGACCTGAAGTTTCTTTTATAAATTTTCAACACGCGAGCTGACGTTTCTCGACGAGTTAAACTTTCGGAGAAAACTTTCTATATCGATAATCTCATGTAACAGTCTCAATGGGCGAACTTTGATTTAGGGAATTTAGTATCATTCTGGACTTACAACTTTTCAGAAGAGAATTTCAAATTGTTTATTTTTAGTCCAATTTTCAAAAAAAAGTTATCCTCATCGCCAGCTGTATATATATATATATATTTTTTTTTTTTGAGAATTGAAATAATATTGTCATCATGATTATATACACTGAGAATAATTACTATTGACTTCAATTTTTTTAAAACAATAATAATTTCTGTATTGAATTAAGTTAATATATACCTATTAAAATATAATAATTCATTATTTACAACAAAAAGTATCTTTAAGACTGAAAAAAGTAGTAAAAAAGTAGCTATCGAAAAATTAAATTTGACAACTAAAAAAATCTGTTTTAGACATTTTCCTAATTTTCATCAAAAATATTTACTTTTTTCTCTTTCTGATTATTTCAATTCTAAAATTTTTGATAAATTTAATTATTTTATATATTTTAATAGTAAATACTTCAAAATTCGATTAATTTTAAAAATAACTTCTAAAGTAAAGCAATTAAATTTTTTAAAACATAAAATATGTTTTAATTAAATTTGACGAAATTTTCAAATAATTAGAAATCTAATTTAATCTTTTTGAATTATTTACCGGACTTTTAAAGTACCTACAACAAATTCTAATTACAATTTTTAAAAAAATACTAATTTTTTCTTCATAATTTGTAAATTTAATTATATATTCAAAACATGATTATTTTTTCTTAAATAATTATTTAAATATTTATTTGTCACAGGATTTAAAATATTCTAATTGACTTCACTAGTAAAAACCTTTTTGAAATTTAACTATTTTTAAAAATCACAACGGTACTTCTTCCAAAAGTCAATCAATCATTTGTTGATGAAATTTTTAAATAAAATTATTCAAAACTTTAACTATTTATTAAAAACTAATAAATTAAGAATTTTTTAAAATAAAAATTTAAATATTATTACAGTTTTACAACAATAAAAATTTTCAAACAATTTAAAGATATTTTAAAATTTAATTATTTCTTACAATTCCACAATGAAAAAAAATTTATTTGATTCAAATAAAACTGATTACATGATGATTATCAAATAAATATTTACTTGAATCAAATAAATTGTATTTGAATTAATTATTTTAGTATTTGAAGCAAATACCATTTAATTGATTCAATTAAAAATTATTTAACAAGAGAAAATATTTATTTTTTAATAGACTAGTAATCGGTTATTTGAATCAAATAAATATTTTCTCAGTGCAGTTATGACGATTCTAATATTCAATTGATTTTGAAAGTTGTAACTGAAATTCAGTTTTGAATTAATTCTCATTTGCAAATTCTACTAAAATTCAATTATTTAGTTACAAAAATTTAGCATTTTTTTGAAATTTTTAAAAATAAATGAATTTTTGTGAATGAATGATTTAATTATTTATGAAAATAATTAAATTTATAAGAAATTTGTTATTTAAGGAAATACTGGAATTATTTAAAAAAATGTTATTAAAATTTTTAAAAATAATTGAATTTTTGCGAAGAATTTTATAATTATCAAAGTAATTGATTTTTTAAGAAGAATATTATTGAACCTTTTGACAATAATTGAATTTTTGTCAACAATTTTATTAAAATTTTTTAAAATAATTGAATTCCTCAGACGAATTTTATTATTTTTGAAAATAATTGATTTTTCGAGAAGAATTTTATTAAAATTTTTGAAACAATTGAATTCTTGCCAAGAATTTTATTGATATTTTTAAAAATAAATTGATTTTTGCCACCAATTTTGTTACTTGTGAAAATAATTGATTTTTCGAGAAGAATTTTATTGAAATTTTTGAAACAATTGAATTTATAAAAAGAATTTTTTTATTTATAGAGATAATGGAATTTATTAGAAGAATTTTATTGATATTTTTAAAAATAAATGAATTCCTCAGATGGATTTTATTAAAATTTGTATAAATAATTGAATTTTTGGGAATAATTTTATAATTATCAAAATAATTGATTTTTCGAGAAGAATTTTATTGAAATTTTTTCAAAATAATTAAATTCCTGAGAAGAATTTTATTATTTATAAAAAGAATTGAATTTTCGCGAAGATGAATTCTTTGTAAAATTTAATTAATTTAAAAAACTTTTCGCAATTCAATGATTTTCAATATATACTTTTTTCATAAAATTTCCAAACAGAATTCAATTATTTATAAATTTTTTGTAAAAATCTTCGTAAGAATTCAATTCTTTTCATGAATAATAAAAATTCCTGAGTAATTCAATTATTTAAATTAGAACTTGCATAAAATTAGTCGAAAGAAATCTTTAATTTAAAAATTTTTTCTAAAATTCTTCGCAAGAATTAAATTATTTTGATAAATATTTAAATTCTTTCATGAATAATAAAATTCGTTGCAGGAATTGAATTTATTAGGAGGATAAGAAAGAAGTAAATATTTTTGATCAAAATTAGGAAAAAGTCAGGAAAATAAAATGTAGAATGGAATTTTTGTCAGTTTTGTGAAGTATCTAAAACGAGTTTTTTTGGTCATCATCTTTAATTTTTCGATAGCTACCTTTTTACTACTTTTCTTAGTTTGAAAGCTACTTTTTGCTACCTTTTTAAAACTAATAATCTATTACAATGTCTCCAATTTCTAATTATTTTTTCTCTGAAATAAATGGACATTTTTCCGAAATTTTCTAACAATATTTTATTTCGCAAAAACTATTTTCTTCCTTATGGATATACAATGTTATTTCGGAATTAGATTTTGTAAATGTATATAAACTGAAATATTTTTCAAAGCACGTATTTGCAATACCTGTTGGTTTGGAATAACAAACTATTGAGCGTCAATTTCTGTGGCGAATAGTTCATTTTCTAGGAAATATTTATATCGAACGCTTACCAATTTATCACTGGGCTTTTATTTCCACATTCCGTGAACCACTTGGCCAACGAATGGAAAAGTATTGAATTCTCAAGTTCAATTTTACGATGAGATGAAAGCTCTCTCTCTCTCTCTCTCCAATATTTGATGACATTTTTATTTAGAAATATCATTTCTCGCTGATTTTCACGCTATTTCACTTTAAGTGATGTTTTTTTTTTTTTTTAATGACATATAATGATGAATTGTCTCTATTCTTGAAATGAAAACATTTTGGACAAGAAAAATGCAACCAAGAAACCATGAGGATTAATGATTGGTCGGTCCGTCACGTGCCGTGTTATCACGTGACTAACGACAGGAATTGGAAAGAAAAGAAGGCAACCCTTTTTCCATTTCCAATACTGGAATCGTTTCTGATGCTCGTTTATTTAAAATAAAACATCCCTTTCTGATAAGCGAAATGGCGAAACGTCGATAAATGAAACCGTCCAATAATATTGATGGCTATACGAGCAGAAGATTTTTTTTCACCATTGATTTCGATTTTTAAGACAATAATATGGTGATAAAAAATTTTCACTGACAGTTAATGTTTTTTTTTTAAATTTTTTTTATAGATATATTTTTCCCTGGTAGTTAATTATTTTATATAAAAAATTTGAAAGATGAGGATTTTTTTCTCGTTTATAAATGTCAAGTATTTATATATGTTTCGAAATTTTTCCATAAAGTTTGTTTCGTATTTATTTGTATCGTTTGATTGCTTCAAATCTATTGATATTCTTTCACATGAGAAAACAAAATCGATGCGACTACGAAGAGTTTTCTTCTAATTAAACTTGAAGCAACAAAAGTCAAAGCTTATAACTTATTAATAGAGAAAATAAACTCTAATTTTCTTTTTTAAATATAAGGACAAGTTGAGATGGAAAAAAAATTGTGGACTTAGCTTTTTTTTGCTTCATCGACGACAAATATTTTTCTCACATGCTTTTTGTGAAGGGAAAAAAAAAATGTTGTATTAATGATATTTTTTTTCGCAATAAAAATATTTTATTTAAAAAATAATTGCCGCAATAAACGGCATATTTAATATCTAACGATCTTAAATATACCGTTTATTGCGTCAAATATTTTTTAAATAAAATAATTCTTCTAAAAAATTCAATTATTTTCATAAATAACAAAATTTTTCGTATAAATTCAATTCTTTTCATACGTGTGAATAAAATTCTTCTTAAGAATTCAACTATTTTTAAAAATTCCAATACAATTCTTCTCAAAAAATCAATTATTTTCTAAAATAACAAAATTCTTCTCAGAAATTCAATTATTTTATTATCTCTATAAATAACAAAATTCTTCTTATAAATTTAATTATTTTCAACAATTTTAATACTATTCTTCTCGAAAAATCAATTATTTGCAAAAATAATAAAATTCTTCTCAGGAATTCAATTATTTTTAAAAATTTTAATAACATTCTTGGCAAGAAATCAATTATTTTAAAATGTTTCGATAAAATTCTTCTGAGAAACTTAATAAGTTTTTAAAATATTAGTAAAATTCTTAGCAAGAATTCAATTATTTTCAAAAATATCCAAAAAATTCTTCTCGAAAAATCAATTACATTTTTTAAAAATAATTTAATTCTCTTTTGAGAAATTTTATAAAATTAGTCAAATTCGAAAATATTTGAATTTCTATAGAGAATTTCATTATTTGTGAAATGTAATTATTAAATTTTGCAAAAAATTTTTGAAAATAATTACATTTTTCGAGGTATTCAATTAAAATTGTATTAAAAATAATTGAAATCCTATGGAAAATTTTATAATTTATAAAAATAATTGAATTGATGTGAAAAATTGTAGTACTTGTGAAAATATTTAAATTTTTGCAAATGAGTTTATTAAAATTTTTGTAATTAATTTAATTTTTTTTTTAATTTTATAGAAATTTAAATTATTATAAAACAAGAAGATATCGATAACTTCAAGTCGAAGACTCGGAGTGATCGATATCTTAATGTTTTATAACACTATTCTTAAAAGTTATTAAATTTCAAAAAGGTGATGAATATTGTTATTTATAAAAATAATTGAATTTTACAAAGATTTTTATTAAAATGCTTCAAAATAATTGATTTTTCGGAAATAATTTTATTATTTGTCTTTAATAATTGAATTCTTTCGAAAAATTATTTATCTTAATAATTGAATTCTTGTGAAGAATTTTATTAAAATTTAAAATAATAATTAAATTATTTCAAAAAAATTTAATTTAAATTGTATTTAGAAACATTGATTTCTTTCGAACAATTTTATTAAAGTATTTGAAAATAATTGAATTCCTGTGAAAAATTCAAATATTTTTTGTAAATAATTGGATTCTTCCAACGAATTTAAAAAAACATATTTGTTTTTTAAATAATTGGTCATTTCGATGAATTAAAATTTAATTTTTAAAATTAATTACATTTTTTGAGTAATTGCTCTAAAATTTTATTAAAAATAATCGAATAGTTGCTAAAAGTATACATTAAAAGTTTTAAAAACAATTAAATTCCTGAGAAGAATTTTATTATTTATGAAAATAATTGAATTATTGAGAAAAATTTGATTAAAATGTTTTAAAAGAATTGAATTTCTGTGAAAAATGTTGTTATTTTTTAATAAAATTAAATTCTTTATAAGAATTTTATAAACATTGTTTTAAACAATTGAATTCTTGTGGAAAACTTTATTTGTGAAAATAATTAAAATTTTCGATTACTTAATTAAAAATAGTATTAAAAATAATTGAATTTCTTCTATGAGTTTTATTATTTATGAAAATAATTGAATTCTTGCTTAGAATGTTATCAAAAACTTTTTTAAAAAATTATATTTTTACGAAAAATGTTATTATTAGTGAAAGTATTTGAATTATTGTTAAGAATTGTATAAAAATTTTGTTAAATAATTGATTTTTTTCGTTTTTTTGAAAATGATATTCTAAATTAATTGAATTTCTGTGAAAATTTTATTTTATTTATGAAAATAATTGAATTTGCGATGAATTTTATCATTTTTTTTTTAAATAATTGAATTCTTTTGCGAAATTTTATGAAAATACTAAATATTGAAAATAATTGAATTTCGAATATTTTTTGAAAATAATTGAATGGTTTTAAGGAATTTGATTATAATTTTTGAGAATAGTTTTTTGATTTCTAGTATTAGCGAATTTAAAGTAGTGGAAATTGAAAAAAAAAACAGAAATAGTAGCTTTTAGTGCCTAAAATCTAAAAAAAGTACCTAAGTAGTAGCCTAACGTAAAAAAGTAGTGAATAGTAGGTTTTAGTAGAAGAGTATGAAGCCTGACATATATAAGAAAAAAAAATAGTCCTTGCAGAACAATTTTTATAAATTTCGTAAAAATGTTCATTTATTTAAAAGAAAAAATAATTATGAATTATCAGGGAAAAAGAAAATAAAATTTTTGTAGCAACCCTCGATTCAAGTTTTTATTGTAATGATTGCATTTTGAAGAAGGAAATTTTCGATTTTCAATATATATATATATGAGTGTGGAATAAAATAATAAAAAAGGAAGTTTGGTTGAAAATTGCACGAGGGAATAATTAACATTCTTTACCTTCGCACACTCGTTGAGCTTTGACTGTGGAGTAAAATTTCAAAGCGAAACGAGTGCAACGAAGTAAAGGGGTTTTTGTGAATGGAATGAGTTAACGGGTAGGAAACCCTTGAAAATGACTGTTTCAATTGGTTTGCATCTCCGGGGATTGTTCCCCGAAACAACGGTCCAATGGTCCTACCACTGGGCCTTCCCAACCCTGTCACACAGGTACGGTAACTATGGCTAACACCGAGCCACAATCTACATTCCCTTACCTAATTGTCGCAACACACACTAAAGACATATTCACGCATGCACATGCAATACATATGCTCCGTCAGGGAATGCGGGTGTGGTTTATCGGAAACCTAATGCAAACCGAAAAATAGCTTCGAGCTATTTTCTTTGCTATTCTAATATTTTCCCAACTCACACTGCGGATGATGGCAAATATAACTTTTAAATAGTCAAATTTATTGTTTTTCATTTCACCATTGAAATAGAAGGGGGAATTTTACATTTTTGTATTTACGATTATTGTATTTTAGAATATTAAATATTTTAATTCCTATATATAATAATGCAGGACATAAAAATATTTTTCACCAAAAGATTGAAAATCAAGCAAAAATAATTAAAAATCGTGTTCGATTCTCCGCGTAACAAACTCACAAGAATTCAGAAATCAGAACAACTTGTCTGACTAAAACGTCATTCTACTACTTCGCCACGAAATTTTAGAAATTGAAATGTTTTGTCTGATCATAACCATAATTTAAAAATTATTCGAAAACATCACTAACTTCATTTTTAAATAAATATTTAATCATTATTATTTTTTGATAAGAATTAAAATTCTTCAAAAGATTCAAATTCAAACCTCTTGAAATTCAATAACTTTTAAAAATATAATTCTACACGGAAAAAAATATTCACCTGGAACAGCTATAAATTTCACTAGGCTAGCCAAATTTTTAGTTGTTTCAGTTAAGACTTTCGCTATTTTAGAGAAACTTATCACTGCTCAAGGTAAACATTTTTTTTTTCGTGTAAAACATGCAGATATCGATTACATGCTCGATATCTCCATGTTTTATAATAAATTTAACCTTCCATAAAAATTTTTAAAAAACAAATTAAATTATTTACAAAAATTTTAATAAAATTCTTTGCAAGAATTAAAATATTTTTACAATTGTAGTACAATTTTTCACATCAATTTAATGATTTAAAAAAATGTAATAAACTTAGTTGTAAGAATTCAATTATTTTCATAAATAGTAAAACTTTTCATAGGATTTCAATTATTTTTAATAAATTTTTCAATGAATTCTTCGAAAAAAAATAATTATATTCAAAAACTTTTTGCAAGAATTCAATAATTACATTTCACAAATAATGAAATTCTTTGCAGAAACTCAAATATTTTCAAAGTCAACTAATTTTAAAAAATTTCTCAAGAAAGAATTAAATTATTTTTAAAAAATGTAATAAAATTCGTTGCAAGAATTCAATTATTTTCATAAATCATACAACTTTTTATAGGATTTTAATTATATTTAATACAATTTTCAATCAATTCGTCGAAAAAAAATAATTATTTTCAAAAATTTTTTGCAAGAATTCAATTGCATTTCATAAATAATTAAATTCTTTGCTGAAATTCAAATATTTTCAAAATCTACTATTTTAACAAAATTTCTTAAAGGAATTCAATTATTTTTAAAAAATGTAATAAAATTCGTTGCGAGATTTCAATTATTTTTCTAAATAATAAAATTCTTTACAAGATTTCAATTATTTTTAATAAAATTTTAAGTAAATTCTTCGAAAAATGTAATTAATTTCAAAAATTTTATTTTAATTCTTCGAAAGAAACAAATTAACAATTATCAATTATTTTTAATAATTTTTGCAAAAGTCCCTAGAGAATTTTCAAATCTATTTCGACGGCTCCCGTTG
Organism: Leptopilina syphax; assembly: GCA_032872505.1. Lineage (NCBI taxonomy): Eukaryota > Metazoa > Arthropoda > Insecta > Hymenoptera > Figitidae > Leptopilina > Leptopilina syphax. The sequence goes on from CM065470.1 coordinate 31,563,476, forward strand.
ATATGATCTTGTTTCAATTGTCAAAATAATAAAATCGTCTTTGGAGCTCAGTTCAATATGATCTCTATTCAATTGTCAATTTAATATAATCTCGCAAAAGTTTCCGTGTAATAAAATCTTAATTCAGAGTAATTTTAAATTCACTTAAAAAATAAAATATTAATTCGTTTTTAATATTATTTTTTGTTTTATAATGATTAAATAGTGATAAATAAAATAAAAGAAAAGAAAAATAAATAAAGAAAATTATAAAATAAATAAAAAACGATATAAATAAATTAATTTTTAACAATTAATATAGGTAATAAAAATTAGAAAAAATAAAGAAAATAATAAAATTATACAAAACTAATTAATAATAAAAATACTAAATAAACTAAAATTAAGTAAAATTTCGTTACGTTTTAATTATATTTTATTTTGTTAATAATTATTATTTGAAATTTTTTTGATTTATTTTATTACTTTTACTATTATTGTAGGTTAATTATTGTATTTATAACAATATTTATTTTTTATTATTTATATTACCTACATTATACCTAAAAAATAATTTCAGTTGAAAAATGTAGTGTAATATAATTCTTAATATATTTTTTTAAATAATATAGATAATACCCATTTTATTATATTTTGTTAATTTTTTTTTTATTTAATTAATTTTATTATTTTTTGCAATATTATTTTATACTTTTTAATGAATAATGAATTTTATTAATTAAAATTAGTTAGTTTAGTATTTTTATTATTATTTAGATTTGTATAATTTTATTATTTATTTTTCGATTTAATTAATTATTGAAAAGTATGAAATAATATTACAAACGAATTAATATTTTATAGTTAATAATTTATTATTTTTCTGATACTTTTAATAGTTTTAATAATTTTCTTCATTTATTTTTCTATATTTTATTTTATTGATCATTATTTAATCATTATACAATCTAAAATAATATTAAAAATAAATTAATATTTTATTTTTTAAGTGAATTTAAAATTACTCTGAATTCAGATTTTATTACACGGAAACTTTTGCGAGATTATATTAAATTGACAATTGAATAGAGATCATATTGAACTGAGCTCCAAAGACGATTTTATTATTTTGACAATTGAAACAAGATCATATCAACGGGAGCCGTCAATTTGTTTACAATTCAATTTTACGAAATTTTTATTATTAAAAAATTCTTTAATTAAATATTGAGAAAATAAAAACTTTAATTAAAAAAAACCAATTCAACTTTTTCAAAATTGAATTATTTCTAGAAATTCATGCTACAATACTTTTAATATTCAATTATTATATAAAATTTTAACTGAAATTTATTTTTATGAAATTGAAAATCAATTTTTATTAGAAAATTGTACAAGAATTCTATTATTTACACAAAAATAAATAATTTTTTGAATAATTGAATGTTTCCTAAATTAAATTCTCATAAAGAATTTTGTTAACTTTATAAATAATTGGATATTTGACGAGTTTTAAAAAAAATTTTAAAAATAATTATTACATTTTTCGAGGAATTCGATTGAACTTGTATTCAAAATAATTGAGATTCCGCGATGAGTTTTATAATTTACAAAAATAATTTAATGTTTGCGTAGTATTTTATTGTCATTTTTTTGAAATAATTGAATTCTTTTGGAAAATTTGATTAAAATAGTAAAATTGTATTAAAAATTATTTAAATTCTATGATGAGTTTTATTATTTATAAAAATAATTGAATTATTGCGAAGAAATTTCTTAAAACTTTGTAAATAGTTGAATTCTTGTGAAATTTTTATTATTTATTAAAATAATTTCATATCTGCTTAGAATTTTATAAAAAATTTTTTGAAAATAATTGAATTTTGAAAAAGAATTTTATTATTTTTAAAGATAATTGAAATTTTGACGAGGATTTTTTTTTTAATTTTTGAACATAATTGAATTTTTTTAAACATTTGTAACTTCTTTAAAATCATTTTTTTTTGTATTTTTAACTAAAATTATTCTATAAATCCATGATTTTTAATAATTATGTAAATATATATTCAAAAATTGATTAACACTAATTTCATAAGAATTTGGATTATTAAATATTTCAAATATCTAAGTTTTTTAAAATTTCTTATTAAATTCATTTAAAATTGAAATTTTCTAAAATTTCAAATTAAACCCTTTTGAAGTTTCATTTATTTATGAAAATTGTAAACTTAACTCTTTTAAAATTGAATTAATTTTGAATTATATAAATTATATATAATAAGATTATTTATTAAATAATTTATAAGTATAATAATTTTGTAATAGTTCTTGAAGAATTAAGTTATTTAAAAAGAAATTATTGTCAAAAATATAATAATTGAAGGTTTTGTACTAGAATTCGTGGTAATTTCATGGTTTATGAGGCTGACAAAAAAGACACGAAAATTATCAGATTTCTTATTAATTCTAAAAATATATTTTTTTCACTACTTTTAATAAGAATTTCTGACCTTTTTCCTGATTTCCTTGACCAATTCTACTTTACCTGTCCTTCCCTGAATTTCCTGATTTCCTGACCTGTGTCAAACCTGCAAATTCAGTCAAAATTCTGTCTGTAAATCAGGGGAAAAAAAAGTTGAATTGTTGTGTTAATTCTTATTTTCTTCCTTAAACATTTCGAAAATAAGTTTATTAAGTGTGAAAAATGGAAATTAAAAGAATATTTCCCTCTGCAAAGGAGCTTATTTAAAAAGTTCTTTTCTCGCATTTTGTCGAAATTCCAATTCCATTTAACGACGAACTAATTATGATAAATCTACAAAGATAGAGGTATATCACAGTAAATTACAATTTCCTGGAACACTTTCTAGGGGTCGTCCCTTCCTGTCGATCAAGCGATAACAAAAGCATTTTCTCGTCAGGCCAAACCGGTACTCTTAAAAAGTTTGTTTCCCACCGGACTTATCTGACGGAGACCATCTCAAAAGTCTAGGCGACGAAGCTAAGGCAACATAAGCTTTTCGTGCTCCTCTTTGCAAAAGTTTTAACCTCTCGGAGGACCTCTGATTTCTTTTAATCGAATCATCAGTAACAATCGCTTTGAATACTTTTTGCACAATCGCTTTTGGAAAACTCGGAATTTACTCGTTTTCTTCCAGTGATTAACTCTGTATTTTCTTCAAGATGAAAACAGTAAATCCTTGATTAAAACAAGAAAAAAAAATTGATATTTTCTTTCCAACTCGAGTTTCTGCTTGATTAACCTTTCTCAAACAGATGGTATATTCGTGGCGTCTTGAAAACTTTTCAGTAGGAAGAAATCTTATAAATTTCAAAAAGAAAAAGATAGAAAAATAAAGGAATAAGGATGAAAATTTTCAAGTTTTAGACTTTCTTTTTCTCTCTCTTTTAACTAAAAAGAGAAAGTTTTTAATTTCCAGAGAAAAGAGAAATTTTATATAAATAAAAAAAAATGCGTGACAATAATTAAAAAATCTACGAGAGGAAAAAAAAATACTATAGCTCTCTACATATATTTTTTCACACTTTTTTTCTGTTATAAAATTTTTAAAGGGTTTTTTTTAAATGACGTAGTATGTCGAAGGCATTTAAATTTAAATCCTTTACCCAGTAAAAAATTATGGCAAGAATATTACTTTGTTCCTATGCATTATTCAAGTGCATAAAAATACAATCTCCACATTTCGGGTAAAAATGAATTATTACATGAATTATAAAAAGACCCTTTTTTTCGGAAAAATATTGCATTATCGATAAACATGATAAAGGTAAATAAATCGTGAATATTACAAAGTTATAATATTATTCCAGTGAAACTTTCAACAAGTGATTACTATATGAGATAAAAAGTTTTGAAAGTTTCTTTTCTTCTCGAATTTTTGAAAATTTTACGCTTCATTATTGAGAAATATGTACTTCCGATATGTCAGTTATTTAACCGATTTACGATATTTACGATTTACTAGTTGAATACATTTCTTTAGATTTATAACACTAAAAACTAATTTTTTCGTTCAAATAAATATTTAATCATTATTATTTTTCCATAAGAATTGAGTTTTTCAAAAATTTAAAATTCAAACCTTTTTAAAATTAAACAATTTTAAAAAAATTCTTATAAAACATGAAGATATCGATCACTCCGAGTCTTCGACTCGGAGCAATGGATATCTTCACGTTTTTTTAAATAATTAAAAATTTCCCAGTGATAAAATTATTATTTTATATTATAAGAATATTGTTACTATAACTTATTCAAAATTACTTTCATCACTTAAATTCATAAATTGTTTTCCAAAATTTTTAACTAGAATTCTTCTTTAAATTAATTATTTTCAATAATTTTTGAAAAATTTCTTTGAAAATTTTCAAATCATTTTGTTTACAATTATTCAATTAATTACGAAATTTCATCAATTATTCGAAAATTCTCCAATTAAATATATTAGAAAATAAAAACTTCAAATAAATTCAAAAAAGTTCCGTTAAACTTTTTTAAAAAACTTAAATTTACACAATTTTCAGTTAAAATTATGAAAAATTCAAACTTTCAAAGATTATAATTTGAAATCTTTTAAAAATTCAATTTTTCTATAAATTCACGCCATAATACTTTCTCTTTAAATTTTAATTAGTAAAAATGTTTACTAATTGGAATTAGTGACTGACTTTTTGCTTTTGAATTAGTAAATTTTACTATTAAATTAGTAGAAACGATTATTTATTGGTAAAAACGATTATTTATTGTTAATTAAAAAGCAAAAAGTCAGTCACTAATTCAAATTTAGAAAGTTTAATATTCAATTATTATTATCTAAAGTTTTAACTGAAATGCATATTTAAATCAATTTTTATTAAAAAATTCTACGAGAATTCAGTTATTTAAAAACAAAAGTTAATAATTTATTGAATAATTGAATGTTTCTCAAAATTGAACTCTCATAAAGAATTTTATCAACAAATTTTTAAATAAAAAAATTTTTTTTTAATTTTTCTTTTGACGAATTTTGAGAAAATTTTTAAGAATTGTTTCATTTTTGCAGAAATTAGATTAAAATTGTATTAAAAATAATTGAATCTCTGTAAAAAAAATTTGATTGAATTGAGAAAAGTTTTTGAAAATAATTGAAATTTTGCCAAGAATTTTATTAAATTTTTTGATAATAATTGAGCTTCAGCGAAAATTATGTTATTCATCAAGATAATTGAATTCTTGACAAGAATTTTATTACAGCTTTTTAAAAATAATTGAATTCTTGGAATAATTTAAAAAAAATTTTTGAGAATAATTGATTTATTTTAAAGAATTTTATTACGAACTTTAAAAAAAAAATTAAAATATTTCAACAAATTTAATTAAAAGTGTGATGACAATATTTTAAATCGTATAAAGAATTTTTTTCAAAGTTTTTGAAAATAATTGAATTCTTTCGAAGAATTTCATTAGAAATTTTTAAAAAATTTTGAATCTTTGTTGAGAAGATTTATTAAAATAATTGTATTGAAAATAATTGAATTCTTGAAAAGAATTTTATCAACAAATTTTTAAATAATTCAAATTCTTTTGACGATTTTTAAGAAAATTTTTAAGAATAATTTTATTTTTAGAGAAATAAGATTAAAATTGTATTAAAGATAATTGAATCTCTTTAAAAAATTTAATTGAATTAAGAAAAGTTTTTGAAAATAATTGAATTTTAAAGAAGAATTTTATTATTTGTAAAGATAATTGAAATTTTGACGAGAATTTATTTAAAATTTTGACCATATTTGAATTTCTTTGATGAATTTTAATAAAATTTTTAAGAATAATTACAATTTTCGAGAAATTGCATTAAAATTGTATTTAAAAATAATTTAAATTAAGCGATGAGTTTTATTATTTATGAAAATAATTGAATTTCTGGTAAAAAATATTATTCTTCATAAAAATAATTGAATTATTGCGAAGAAATTTATAAAAGTAAATAATAGGATTTCTGTGAAATTTTTATTATTTATTTCATTCATTCAAATTTGAAATTTTCTATAATTTTAAATTAAAACCTTTTGAAGTTTATCTATTTGGGACCATTCAAGTATTACGTAAGCATTTAAGGGGGAGGGGGGTCTAGCTTTTGCTTATTTTCATTAGAAAAAATGGCGCTAATGCATATAAAAAATCTTACATGGGGGAGGGGGGGGGGTCTAAAAACCTGAAAAATATTCTTACGTAATACTTGAATGGCCCCTTTCTGAAAATTGTAAACGCAACTCTTTTAAAATTCAATTAATTTTGAAATATTTAAGTAAAATTAGATTTCAAAAATAAGGACAATAACTTTAGAAAACAATAATTTTCCAGGATTGTGATCAAAATTCCCTGAATTTTCCAGGTTTTTTCAAGATTTAGAAAATTCCCTGACATTTCCAGGTTTTCCAGGTTTCCAGATTGCGTGGCAAACCTGATTCTACTTTCCCTAACTTTCCCCTGATTTTTCTGACCTGTGTCAACTCTGTTGATAGTATTAAAAATTGAATTCTTTCGGTTTACAAATTTTTCTCCTGTTGTATGTCATTTTGGGCCCGATATCAAAATCGGCACCATTTTCAAAATTTCCAAACGAATTTCTTAATTTTGAAATTACATAAAAAAGGACTTAAAGGTAAAAAAAGGACTTACCTTGTTGAAGTTTTGATGCCTTGTTCTTCCCCTCATCGCCTGCTGAATCACCTCCTGGCTCTGTTCGCACTCTTCAATATACAAACGATTCAGAGATGAGTGCAGGAAATCGTGAAACTTGCGGCACTGATGAAATACATGAGGTGGAAGGAGGAATATGCTCGAGTTGGAGAGAGTACTGCAGTTGATGGGCTCGATTCTACCGTTGATGACCAGGATACTGCTGAAGTTGGAGAGTATCTTCATCTTCCTCATGAAGCCGATGGTCATCTTTTTCAAGAGGCAGATATTCATCTGCCTTTGTTCCAAAACAATTGTTATAATACCCACCAACAGAATAATCCACATGGTCATCAATCTGTAATCAAAAATAACGGACATTTTATTCTTATCTTCAAAATAGTTCATTGTTTATAATTGATATTTCTTAATTCTTATCTTGCAAATAGTTTATTGTTTATAACTGTTATTTTTAATATTCTTCTCTTACAAATAGTTAATTGTTTATAATTCTTACTTTTAATTCTTATCTTAAAAGTAGTTAATTGTTTATAAAATGTTATTTATAATTCTTATCTTACAAACAGTTAATTGTTTATAATTGTTATTTTTAATTCTTATCTTACAAATAGTTAATTATTCATAATTGATATTCTTGAATTTAAATTAGTGAAAAGTCCTTCACTAATTTAAATTGGTGAAAAAATAATAAAAGTTAAAGAAAAACAAACTCTTTGTAATCTCTCATTAAAACTTGATTATAAATCCAGACTTCGCACTCGACAATTAATTTTATTTTTAAAAAGTAGCAAAAAGTAGCTTTCAAACTGAAAAATGCAGTAAAAAGGTAGCTAAAGAAAAATTAAACTTTATCAAAATAATTTAATTCTTGCGAAGAATTTTATAAAAATTTATTAGTAACTTCTTTCGACTTAATTCTATGCAAATTCTAATTTAAATAATTGAATTCCTGAGAAATTTCTATTATTCATGAAAAGAATTGAATTCTTACGAAGATTTTAAAAAAAAAATTTTAAATAATTGAATTCTGTTTGGAAATTTTATAAAAATAGTAGATATTTGAAATCATTGAATTGCGAAAAGTTTTTAAAAATAATTGAATTTCTAAAAAGCATTTTATTATTTACAAAAATAATAAAACTGAATCCTTGCGTACGATTTTATAAGAATTTTTTTAAATAATTAAATTCACAAAAAAATGTATTACTTTTAAAAATAATTTAATTCTTGTGATGAATATTGTTATTTATAAAAATAATTGAATTTTGCAAAGAATTTTATCAAAATACCTCAAAATAATTGAATTTTCAGGAAAAATTTTGTTATTTATCATCGTAATTGAATTCTTGGGAAGAATTTCATTAAAACCTAAAAGAATAATTAAATTATTTTAAAAAAATTTAATTTAAATTGTATTTTAAATAATTCATTTCTTTTGAACAATTTTTATTAAAATATTTAAAAATAATTGAATTCCTGTAAAAAATTCTACTATTTTTGTCGTGAATAATTGAATTCTTCCAAAGAATTTCAAAACAACATTTTTTAAATAATTAATGTTTTCGAGAAATTGAAATTAAATTTTTAAAAATAATACATTTTTTTGGGCATTTCCTGTAAAATTGCATTAAAAATAATTGAAATTCAGCAATGAATTTTATTATTTGTGAAAATAATTGAATAGTTGCAAAGAATTTTATTATTCATGAAAATAATTGAATTCTTGCGAACGATTTTATTAGATTTTTTTTAAATAATTGAATTTTCAAAAAAAAAATTTATTACTTTTAAAAATAATTGAATTCTTGTGATTGAAAATATTTGAATTTCAGCAAAGAATTTCATTTTTCGAGGTATTCAATTAAAATTGTATTAAAAATAATTGAAATACTATGAAAAATTTTATTAATTTATGAAAATAATTGTATTCTTACAACGAATTTTATATCACTTTTTAAATAATTGAATTGATGTGAAAAATATTGTAGTACAGTAGAACCTCGATTATCCGACAGGCACCGGACCAACACCCTGCCGGATAATCGAAAAGACGGATAATAGAGGTACATAAATTTAAGATTTTTTAAAAATATTTTTTATTCACAAAAGGTTAATTATGTAGCAAAAAATCTGTCATTTTTGTTTGTTTAACTTTGCTTTGTGATTTATTTGTTGCATATGTGCGTAGACGACACACTGTCAAGAATTTCTTTGTCTGTTATAAATGCATTGCAGAGAAAAAGATAAACAAAGTGACGAAAACACATAAAAAAATTTTATACATAGAAAAATATACCAAAACTTGTCGTCATGCAGGTCGAAATTGAGAAATAATATAGTATACATTATGTTAACTGTAAACATAAAAAAAAATCTTATCTCGGAATGAGGACGGTTAACAGAGGTGCCGGTTGATAGAGGGCCGGATAATCGAGGTTCTACTGTATTTGTAAAAATATTTGAATTCTTGCGAAGGATTTTATTAAAATTTTTGCAAACAATTTTATTAAAATGCCTCAAAATAATTGCATTTTCGGAAATTGTTTTGTTATTTCAAAAAAATTTAATTGTATTAAAAATAATTGAAATCCTGCAATGAATTTTATTTTTTGTGAAAATAATTGAATAGTTACAAAGAATTTTATTAAATTTTTTTTAAAATAATTGAATTTTTAGGGAAGAATTTTATTATTTTTTTAAAAATAGTTGAATTATTGCTAAAAATTTTATTAAAATGTTTAAAAAGAATTGAATTTCTGTGAAAAATTTTGTTATTTTTGAAAATAATTGAATTTTTCATAAGAATTTTATAATCATTGTTTTAAATAATTAATTTTTTCGAAATATGATATATATTATGAACATTTTATTTTAGATAATTGAATTCTTTTCGAAAACTTTATTTGTGAAAATAATTGACTTTTTGTTTAGAATTTTATCAAAATTTTTTCAAAAATCAAATGTTATTATTAGTGAAAGTAATTAAATTATTTATGAAGAGTTGCATTAATTTTTTGTTAACTAATTTTTTGTAAATGCTATTCTCTATTAATTGGATTCCTGTGGAAATTTTATTATTTATAAAAATAATTGAATTTTGGATGAATTTTATCAATTTTTTTTTTAAATAATTAAAATCTATTGCGAAATTTTCTGAAAATACTAGATATTGAAAATAATTGAGTTTCGAGTATTTTTTGAAATTAATTGAATCGTTTTCAAGAATTTGATTATAATTTTTGAGAATATTTTTTTGATTTCTAGTATTAGCGAATTTAAAGTAAAAATTTAAAGTAAATTTAAAGTAGTGTAAATTTAAAAAAAACAGAAGTAGTAGCTTTTAGTGGCTAAAGTCTAAAAAAAAGTACCCAAATAGTAGCATTATGTAAAAAATTAGTAAATAGTAGGTTTTAGTAGATGAGTGCGAAGCTTGTAAATCTATAAAACTAAATGATTTAGTATAATTTTACTAAAATCTGGTATCAATTTTTATCTATTTAATTAGTTGGCGACTTTTTATTACTTTAAAGTTTAAGCTTAGAGAGTTGTCAAAAACAAAAATTAACTGAATAAACGTTTGATGAAGAAGAAGAAGATTTTAAAAAGGGTTTACAACAAACTTATGGCAAATATAAAAATCCATAATTAGCATTCTCGAAAAAAGATAATATACCCAGAATTCAGATTCGATAAATAAAGAAATCGAAAAAATGTTAGGTACGCGTATTAGTTACAGACATGTATAAATTAGTCTCTACAAGCTTCTCGAAGGATCCGATGATTTATACATTCATTGTACGATAATCGCAGTCTCAGCTGCTTATTAGGTTCTAAATCGTGAAATCTGCATTAATGCCATAATGGATGGTGGCAAATTGATAGTTGTTGTTCAAATAGCAATATACCAATGGTAGCACACGGTCACGGTCTAAAGTGTCATAGGGCTTGGAGTGAGTGAGAGAGAGAGAGAGAGGAGGAGGTGCAGAACAAGGATGAATCTAGAGTGGTGATGTTCCACAATATGTACCAACTCCACAACCCTCGCGACTTGATTGTTGTTTGAGCACTTTGGTCCTCCAACCTGCTATTGCGCGGCAGTGTGTAATGAACAGACCGATCAGGACGCAACGTGTTATTTTCGTTTCGCGTGCGAAAGACAACTAACATATCAACCACCCCTAGAGATTAGACTGATACGATTATCCATGATTCTCTGTTATTCCAACTTAACCAAGCAACAGTTTACGCAAACAAGTAATTTCACAGCTACCAATTCGCTCTCACTGTGAATTTCAAAACCTTTTCCAAACTGAAATTGCTATAAGAGTTCAATTTACCCAGATGGTTCAATCAATAGAATCCTCCAAGTTCCCAAATCAAACAACAATTGCAAAATTTATTTATAGATCCCTTCGTCTATCTATTGTGGACTTCTGTCTAATTTTGTGAATGTCTGACACTGTTCTAATTTACTTATGTAAATTATTCGCAAGACCATCTAAAATTGTAACAACCTTTATGTCCCTAACTTACGTACATGAGAAGAACAATAAATAAATTAATTATATTTAATTATTATAAAATAATTAATCCATTTTTGGAGGATCAATGAGTATTAAGGATAGATTGGGTGCAGTAAAATTTATAGAATTGGTTAAAAGTCTAAAAGATAGGTTAATATTCTTGTATATATCCAGAACGATTTGCTGTAAAAGACTTTTAAAGTTCTTTATGGCCTTCGACGATTTAACTCATCCCATCAACACAAGATTTTATTCTCGTGTAGTAATAAAATTATATAAAAGAAGTTTCACTTCTTCATCGTTTTAAAAATTTATGTCATGTTACTTAACAGCATCCTTGCTGTAACTACATGTGAATTGAAATCTTATTCATGAGAATCGCTTTTAATGCAAAAAATTAAAAAGGACATGGAAAATGCTGTTTTGTATTTACCCTTTCCTCAACCATATTCACTCATATCAATCTTTCTATCCATCGAATAACTTCTATCGATCCAAATCCCTAAAGTTCTATCCTTAATACTATTTTTTTATTTTTAAAAAATTTAATTTTTTGAACAAATTCAAATTTCTTAAAACTTTTAAGATTTACTCTCTAAATCTGAATCCAAGAGAGAAGAAGAATTAAAAAGAACAAAATAATTGTCCACTCAGAAAATAATTTCTTTAAAATATATTGTATATCAAATTTTAAGTTTTCAGGGTGTCTACTATTTTCGTTCAACAAAATTCCAGGTTTTGTCCTAATTTTTCTCGGTTTTTTTTCTTATCAAATTTAAATTTCTTTTATTTCAAACTAAATAAATCTACAACTTACAAAATTTTTATCAGAGTTTTTATGAATAATTAAATTCTTTTGACGAGTTTCTTTAAATTTTTGAAAAAAAATGTTTTTTTAAAAATAATTTTAATTAAAAATTTGGAAATAATTGAATTAAACAAAGAATTTTTTCAATTTTTTAAAATAATCTTGTCTGTTTATAATTATAATTGAAATTTTGACTAATTCACTTTTATTAAAATGTATTGATACTAATTGAATTTCTGCAAAAAATTTTACTTTTTATAAAAGTAATTTGAATCCTTTAAAAGAATGTTATTATTTATAAAAATAATTAAATGTTTGCGTAGAATTTTATTAACATTTTTGAAAATAATTGAATTGTGGAGAACAATTCAATTATTTATAAAGATAATTGAAATTTTGAGGAGAATTTAAAATAATGTTTAAACATAATTAAATTTCTGCGAAGAATAATATTCAAAAGAAATTTGTAAATCTAAAGAATTTTGCTATTTATGGAAATAATTGAATTTTGCAAAAAATTTCATTAAAATGCTTCAAAATAATTTTATTTTCGGGAATATTTTTGTTACTTATCGACATAAGTGAATTCTTTCGAAGAATTATTTATGTAAATAATTGAATTATTGAGAAGAATTTTATTAAACTCTAAAAGAATAGTTGAATTATTTCAAAAAAATGTTATTAAAATTGTATTTAAAATAATTGAATAATTGGAAAATTTTATTAAAATTTTCAAAAATAATTGAATTCTTAAAAAGAATTTTATTATTCATGAAAATAATTAAATTCTTAAGAAGAATTTTATTATTTATGAAAATAATTGAATTCTTACAAAGATATGTAGGTACAAAAATTTTTTTAATAATTGAATATTTTTGAAAATAATAGAATTCCGGAAAAACATTTTATTATTTATTAAAATAACTAAATTCTTGCGAACGATTTTATTAAAATTTTTTTAAGTAATTGAATTTCCAAGAAAAAATTGAATACTTTTAAAAATAATTAAATTCTTGTAATGAACATTGTTATTCATGAAAATAATTGAATTTTGCAAAGAATTTCATTAAAATGACTCAAAATAATTGAGTTTTTGAGAATAATTTTGTTTTTTACTGACATAATTGAATTCTTTCGAAGAATTATTTATCTAAAAAATTGAATTCTTAAAAAGAATTTTATTGACATCTAAAAGAATAATTGAATTATTTCAAAAAAATTTAATTAAAATTGTACTTTAAATAATTGATTTCTTTCGAACAATTTTATTAAAATTTTTGAAAATAATTGAATTCCTGGGAAAAATTAAAAAATTTTTGTAAATAATTGTATTCTCTCTAAGAAATTTAATAAAATTTTTAAGAATAATTACATTTTTCGAGGAATTTGATTAAAATTGTATTAAAAATAATTGAAATTCTGCAATAAGTTTGACTTTTTATGAAAAGAATTGAATATATTGCGAAGAAATTTTTAAAAATAAAATTATTATTACGGTGGCTAACTTTCCTTGATTATTTTCGAAAAATTTGAATAAAATTCTTTAAAAGAATTTAATTATTTTTAATAGAATGTAAAGAAATTTTAATTATTTCAAAAACTTTTAATTATTTGTTTATAAAAATTCAATTATCTTGAAACAATAGAATTGAAAAATTTTAAAAATCTCATTTTTCAGAATTTAAAAAAAAAACTTTGCAAAAATTAAATTTTATTAAAAAAGTTTAAGTGTGTATCTTTTTTTAAATTAACTAATAAAAATTGTAATTATTAATTTTCGCAAAAAATAAAATGATAAAACTTTTTTTAATTTGGTAAAAAAAAATCCCGGTTTGGGAAAATTCCCTTATTTTTACACAATTGTTACACATTAAAAATTTATTAACCAATAAAAATTATTTTCAATTTTCCACGATACAACACAATTGTAATTGAATATTCTCGATAATGTCAGGAAAAATTAAATTACGTTTAAATTATCATTTGCAAAAGTTCAAACAAGTATAAATTATCAAGCAACCTGAAAATATGTAATAAAATTATTATTACTGAAAATAAAATATTACAATTTCCTTTCTTGTTTAAAAAATTTATGATTGACATTAACTGTCAAATGTTAAATTTAATTCCATTTAAATATTTTACAAATTGAGATGGACAGAAAATCTCTATATTATATTATAACAAAATAATATAATAATTATTTCTTTTGAGAAAAATGTATTTTTGTTTTTAACCTATATTCAGTGATAATCAAGTGATTTCTGAATAATTATTCACTCTTTAAGTTCAGAGGAAAAGTGGCATGGGAAAAAGGCCAGGAAAAGTGTGATATAAGCCATTGAAATATCTTGTTCGGAAATTGCTCATGACTGCATGGAGAACTGAAGCAGAGGATCGAGGGCAGAAATTGCCTGCAATTCACCCTTGGCTGTTTTATTTGCGAGCATTCACACATTCAACTGACACGTATTTTTACTTCTTTTTACACTTAATAAATACCAACTTAACAGCAGTATCTTTCAAAGGATAAATTTTATTTCTGCATATAAATATATAGAGAGGACACAATTTATCAAAAATATTCCAAATTTTTTTCTATTTCGAATTCTCCGCAAGTTATTATCAACCTTTAAAAAATAAAGAGATACTTTTATTGTTCTGATATTTTAAAAAAATAACTAGAATGAAATAGAAAATATTATAATTGAAAATTTATTCAATTAAAAAAAAATTTTCAAATTAAAATCAAATCATTCACTTCATTTCGTTTGTGAGAGAACTTTCATGCCATCTGGGCGGCAATTTAAAGAACTGTATTGGCGCGAAATTCAAATAACAGAAATATTTCATTAATAATTTTTTAACTAATTTTAAATTATAATTAATTGTCATTTATAAAAAATATTTCTGTAAATTTCTACCAAAATATTTACTAGAATACATGTAAAAATTCTATTAAATTGTTCCAGTGAAATTCTACAGAAATTTTTTGCCCCTATGCCCTATTTTTTGCCCTATTGAAAGTACTCTGAATATGACACAACCTGTCACATGCCCTTAATAAAAATATTATATAAATTACAGAAATAAAATATTAAATTACAATTTTGTTGACTAATAAACTCCAATTATTCGTTAAATTAATTTTGCCAAATGAGCCATATGTTATTTTGAAAATTAATATTAAATTATGCAGGAAATTGTTTTTGTTCAAACAATAATAATAATATAACTTTTTGTAGCTCGCAGTAAAATGAAAAGTCAAACACGTACGTGCAAATAGAATTTATGTAAAGAAATACTTTTGCAAATATAATTTGAGAGTTTCCTGTTCTTTTTCATCTATGATCGACATAGTCACGAATAGCTTTTAAGGACATCTCCGGTTTCTTTCATGTCACATCGTCGTTTCAAAGCAATGATACTTTTATCCTTATAATATTTTCTCTTATTTGCATAAATTACATTATTTATTTTATTATCAGACTGTTATAAATAAACTTTTCAATTATACAACTTTCAATCCTTAAATAATCATAAATAATTACAGAAAATTCTTGTCAAAATTTCAAATCTCTTTATATAAATAATAAAATTCTTCTCTGATATTCAATTATTTTACAAAATTTTAATCAAATTCTTGTCAAAATTTCAATGATTTTCAAAAGTTTTCTAAAATTCAATGATTTTCAATATCTTCTATTTTAATAAAATTTTCCAAAAGAATTTCATTATTAAAAAAAATTTCAATAAAATTCTACACAAACATTCAATTATTTTCATAAATAATAAAAATTTTTACAGGAATTCAATTATTTACAAATTTTTTTTATAAATTTCTTCGCTATAATTCAATTATTTTCATAAATTATAAAATTTTTACAGGGATTCAATTATTTTCATAAATAATAAAAATTTTTACAGGAATTCAATTATTTACAAATTTTTTTTATAAATTTCTTCGCTATAATTCAATTATTTTCATAAATTATAAAATTTTTACAGGGATTCAATTATTTTCATAAATAATAAAAATTTTTACAGGAATTCAATTATTTACAAATTTTTTTTATAAATTTCTTCGCTATAATTCAATTATTTTCATAAATTATAAAATTTTTACAGGGATTCAATTATTTTCATAAATAATAAAAATTTTTACAGGAATTCAATTATTTACAAATTTTTTTTATAAATTTCTTCGCTATAATTCAATTATTTTCATAAATTATAAAATTTTTACAGGGATTCAATTATTTTTATAAATAATAAAATTCTTTTAGGAATTCAATTATTTTTATAAATATTAAAACTCATTGCAGAATTTCAATTATTTTTATTGCAATTTTAATCGAATTCCTCGAAAAATGTAAATATTCTTAAAAATTTCATTAAAATTCGCCCAAAAAATTTAATGGTTTAAAAAATTTGTTGATAACATTTTTTATGAGAATTTAATTTCAAGAAACATGAAATTAATAAATTGTTTATTTTTGTATTTAAATAATTGAATTCTCGTGGAATTTACTAATAAAAATGGTTTTAAAAATGAATTTCAGTTGAAATTTTAGATTATAATTAAATATTACAAGCATTATAACGTGGATTATTAAAAATAATTAAATTTTAAAAAGTTTCAAACTAAAATTATTGAAATTCTTAATTTTTCATATTTTTGACAAAAAATTCTGTAAAATTAATTCTTTTTAAAAGTTTAATAGGATTTTTATTGAAATTATTTCAAGTTTTTATTTTTCAATATATATTTAATTTCAGAATTTCCGAATAATTGAAATTTTGTAAAATTGAATTGTAAACGAATGAATTTGAAAATTCTCAAAGAACTTTTTTAAAAATTATTAAAAATAATGGATTTATTGAAGAATTTTAGTTAAAAACACTAAAAAAAAATTTAATTTTGGAGCAGTTACAAATTATTGCAGAAATTATTTTCAAGAGTAATAAAATTCTTCTGAAGGATTTTTCAATTCTCATAAAGAATTTTAGTAACAAATTTTTAAATAATTGAATTCTTTTTGTCGAATTTTATTAAAATTTACATGAACATTATTACTTTTTTTTAAGGAATTCAATTATAATTGTATGAAAAATAATTGAAACGCTGCGATCAGCTTTATTATTAATAAAAATAATTATTAAATTATTATTATTATTATTATTATTATTATTATTATTAAATAATTATTATTATTATTAAATAATTATTATTATTATTAAATAATTATTTTTACTAATAATAAAGCTGATCGCAGCGTTTCAATTATTTTTCATACAATTATAATTGAATTCCTTAAAAAAAAGTAATTATGTTCATGTAAATTTTAATAAAATTCGACAAAAAAAATTCAATTATTTAAAAATTCGATACTAAAATTCTTTATGAGAATTGAATTTTCAGAAACATTCAATTATTCAATAAATTATTTACTTTTGCATTTAAATAATTAAATTTTTGTAGAATTTTCTAATAAAAATTGATTTTCATTTCATAAAAATGAATTTCAGTTAAAATTTTAGATTATAATTGAATATTAAAAGCAATAAAGCGTAAATTTTTAGAAATAATTGAATTTTGAAATTAATTTTCATGAAAAAGTTTAATTGAATTTTCTTTTATATTATTTGAAGTTTTTATTTTCTAATATGCATTTAATTAAAGCAATTAGAAATAATTGAAATTTCTTGAAATTGAATATTGTAAACAAATGGATTTGAAAATTGCCAAAGAACTTTTTCGAAAATTATTAAAAATAATTGATATAAAGTAAAATTGTAGTTGAAAATTTTTGAAAATAATAATTGAATTAAAATAATGAAAATAATTTTGAAGAAGTATATTATTCTTATAATATAAAATAATGATTTTATTACTTGGTCATCTTTAATTATTATAAAATATGAAGAAATCGATGACTCCGAGTCGAAGACTCGGATTTATCGATATCTTCATGTTTTATAGTTATAAAAAAATTTAATAAACTAAAATTTCATTCATAGTAAAAAATAACACCAAAATTTATTATTTTGATCTTTTTTGGTGTTAATTTAATCTGCAACACTTTTTAGTACCTCATGATTTATTGTGCGACCAAAAATAACTCGTTTTAGCCAATTCAGAGTTTTTCTGATTCTTTCGTTTTTTCTGATTTCCATAAAAAGTATTTACTTTTTTTTCCTAATCCGCGAGCAAAAACTAAACAAAACCAAAATACCTGAGCAATAATTGAATTAAAAAAAAAATCGCTTCTGGTTGAATGGACAACAATATAAGTATTATTTGTTTTGTTCCCCACCCATAATTTTTTTTGAATAACAAAACAGCAACCGCTTGCGGTTACCGATATGACCGGAAACGGTTTGAATAAACGAATAGTAGTACATCTTCCGTTTGCATGCCTCATCACTCTATGTTCAATTTTCAGCCGGAAAGACACATTGAATCGTGTGAATTCCCTTTTTATGCAAAAAGCTTCGCGCATATATTACAGTTACCCATCTATATATACTGTACAGGGAACGAGGTGTATGGAATTTTCAAATCTGTCTGGGACACAGATCGTAATGAAGGAAAATTCACCACAAAACTCTACCTCAATTTGCCAGCCTGTCGAGTGTAAAATCATTTAGAATTTTTTTCCATTTCAGAGAATAATCTACCATGAACACAATTTCAACATTGCGATCAGATTTTTCCAATTTCCCTTGGTCATGTTATTTAAATCAGATTATATGTTAAATCAAAAATATAACGAATTCTTTAGGGTAATAAAGTTTTTTTGTAATCAAACTAAGACAATTAAAGTTGTCCTTTTTAAATTCGGTCTTGTTTATTTTTATCTGTTTCGTAGGTAGACTTCTCACTAGACAATTAATTTTTAAAAAAGTAGCAAAAAATAGCTTTCATACCAGTTATATTGAAAATAATTGAGTTTCGAATACTTTTTGAAAATAATTCAATTGTTCTAAAGAATTTGATTATAATTTTTCAGAATAGTTTTTTTTATTTCTAGTATTAGCGAATTTAAAGTAGTGGTAATTGTCAAGAAACGGAAATAGTAGCTTTCAGTAGCTGAAATCTAAAAAAAGTACCCAAATAGTAGCATAACGTAAAAAAAAGTAGTAAATAGTAGGTTGAGTGCGAAGCCTGTTAGTGTTTCGATTTATATTTCACTTGTTCGAAAGAGCGAATTAATTTAAATCTCCCCCCTTTTTAAAATTATTTGTTAAAAAAATAGAACAGAAATAATATATAAAATAGAACGTGATTAAATGAGCGTAACCAATAATAGGGACGAAAATGAAACTTTTTTAATTTCGAACTTTATGCATAAGATTATTTTAATCTTTGGAATTCCATCTATTTTGGATAATATTTTTGAAAGCTATTAAAAAGTTTTTTTTTATTCCAAGGTAATTTGTGGATTAAATAGAGTTTGAGTATTTGCGACAAGATTGATAGAATTTGATTTTGGGCGAAACTTTATATATATATATATATATATATATATATATATATGCGAAGAACGATAAGAAGATTAAAAATTGTGAAGCTAACTGTAAAATCCAGAGGCAAAGTAATAATGATCAAAGACTTGAAAGGCAATATAGATATTTATAATAGCTAAACAAGTTTTCAAGTCTGAGAATGGACCATATTAGCGAACTATTTTCACAATATTGAAGTTTAAAGAAAGTGTTATTGGTGAACGAAGTGGAAGAGCTTAACAAAGTTTAAAAAGTGTTGATATTGAAAGCGCCTTATTTTCATATATGATACGAGGCAAAAAGTGTATATAATAGTCGGCGTTAGTTTCCTTTATCGCCTCAGAGTTTCAGCATCCTCATCCCACCGATATTGATCGCGCCATTATATACAATTCTAACGAGCTTCACTTAACTTTCTTTCTGATTTTTCATGCGGAGAATCTTCCGCACTCATCTCTTGTAAAATATCCTTAAATATTTAATATATACACTTGGTTATAATTTCTGCGCCAAATTAGATTTAGTAATAAGCATATCATAATATATATTGATCTTGGACGTGATTTCTGCCTCTGCACTTTGCATTTCAGTTATAGGTTTTGATCAAAGGCAGACGGCCATTGGTGCGACCTCCAATAGGATCTACTAAATTGATGCAAGCTCTCACATTAATTTCCATTAGTACTTTCTTTTTTCAGTTTTGTTAAGAATAAATTAATTTATATGGTAGACCAGATTTTCCATCGCAGACTCTCTGACCATCAAAAATCATCAAAATTCTTCAAAGTACGAAGAAAATACTTTTCCAAGATTTTGAAACAGACATGAATTCTGTGAAAGAAAATCATAAAGCAAACCTTATATTTTTTAATATTTCAGATTTTCTGATTTAACAGAAAAGAAAATTAATCCTATTTCTAGAAATTATAACAAATGCAGTTTTGCTGCTACCTTTTTAACCTATTTTTACTTTTTTTTTTTTTACTATTTTCATCCACAGAATTGTCGATTAAAGTTTAATTTTAAACTTTATTTTTAAACTTTAATTCATAAGAGAAAAAATAATTCGATAATTTGAAAACTTTTATGTCTTAATAAAAATTGACAGTAAACTTAATAATTATCATTGAAGGGAAAAATAAGATTTTTTTTAGTGATAGAAGAATCAAAACGCGATTTAACTTTAGTTGTCAATTCCATCGGTGTAACGTGAAGCAACTCTGATATTAAGAAAATAACTATTTCCTGCCCGCTTCGTCTATCATTGGTCCATCTTTCTTCTTTCTTCTTTCTGTCGCTACTTCCATTATTCCCCTTTTATGACTTTCAACCTGACCGTATCTACTTCCATTTTCCTCCTCCTTCAACAACTTCACTTATTCTCTCATTTAATTTTTCCCCAATGGTATTTGGTGTACATGTACTATTCTCTTCTCAATAGAAAAACACAATTTCAAAATCCTAATTTCTCAAATTGACAAATAATAATGTATTGCTGGTTTCAGATCGACTACATTTTTTGCATTTACTTTAACGAATAATAATTTCGCTTTTTAGTAAATAATTGCTGATCGAAAACTACTATTTTAGTAAGAAATTTTTACTAATTTGAAACAGTAAAAATTACGACTTACTAATGACAATAGTTTTCTATTAGCAATTTGGAGTTTTTACTAAAAATTAGTAAAAACTACTACTAATTTAGTACTGTAAAAAGAGTTGTACTAATTTTAGTACCAATTTTGGTACAAAATCTCAATTTGGAAAGAAAATATACTAATTTCAATTTTCGAGATTGCAGGCCTCGGATCGACTTTAAGGAGCAAAAAAAGTCGCTTTAGTCGATTAATAATACAAAAAAGTCGAAAAAATCGTTTATTTAATTCATATATGCATAATGTCACAAGAATTTTACTTTGTATTCTCCTAATTCTCCCCTTTCACTGATTTCTAAAATCAATTTTTCAAAACCTTAATAATTTTGTTAAATAAATATTTAAATAATTATTATTTGTTTTTCCATGCGAAATAAAATTAGAAAAATTTCAAATTAAAACCTTCTGAAATTTAATAATTTCTTAAAATTCCAATTTTTACCCTTCCAAAATTAAATTATTTTCCACAATTTTTAACTAAACTTCATTTTCAAATCTATTTTTAATTTTTCTTTCAATTATTTAAATAAAAAAAATCAATTTTCCATAATTATTGTAACTGTAAATATTTATGGTTCTTTTTTATAAAAGTTATTACGATGAATTACTGAAAATATTTAACCAAAAATGTTGAAAGTAACTGATTTTTAAAAAATTATAATAAAGAAATTCTTAAAATCTATTTTTTAAAATAATTTTTGAAAGTTTATAGGTTTTTAATTTTTACAATTGAAAAATTTCCAAATAATTCAAATTTAGTAAAATCTTTTAACAATAATTAAATTTTCGAAAAGTATGAAAAGAAATAATTAAACTTTTATGAAGAATTTTATTTTTAAATATGAACATGATTTCTCCAAAATTTTAAAAAGTCTAAAAAAATAAATTTAACAAAATTTTAATTTATTTTTTTCGAAGATTATTATTTTCGAACAAAAATAAATCTAATAAAAATGAATTTTAAAAAATTATAATAAAACAATTATAAGACTCAGTTTTGTAAAAATACAATGCAATGTAATTTAACGAAAGTAATTGATTTTAAAGAATTTTTGTACAATTTAAAAGAAAATAATTTTTTGTTAAACTTTAATAAAAAATGATGAACATGATTGTTTTCTCCAAAGTGTTAAAAATAATTCTCAAAAATTTTAATATTATTATTTTTTGTACGTATTTGTAAAATTCTAATTTTCGGAAATATGTAATTGAAATTATTGAAAATAATTGAATTTTAAAAAATACCAAGGAAAGAATTCTATAAATATTACTTTTTTCAAAAATATTTTAATATAATTTTTAGACGCTAATTTTCATTAATTTTCATATTTATGAATTTACACTTGAAGATTTTTCATTGAAATTTTTGAGAAATAAATTTTATTTTCAAAATTTGTTATTAAAAACTCCTCAATAGTTGTTTTTCAAAAATTGTAATAAAATACTTGAAAAAATCAATTATTTTCAGTTAAATTTTACAAAATTTTCATTATTCAAAAATTAGTCAATTGTATATTTCAAAAATTTAATTAGAAAAATCATTCAAAAATAATTTTTGAAAGTTTATAGGTTTTTAATTTGTACAATTGAAAAATTTCCAAATAAATAAAATTTAGTAAATTAACAATAATTGAATTTTTGAAAAATATAAAAAGAAATAATACAATTTTTATATGAAGAATTTTAATTTTAATTATGAACATGATTTTTCCAAAATTTTAAAAAGTCTCAAAAAGTGAATTTAAAGAAATTTTAATTTATTTTGTTTGAAGATAATTATTTTCGAACAAAAATAAATCTCATTTCATTTCGTTTATTGTAAAATATATTTGTAAAATATATTTATATTTATTGTAAAATTTATTATAAATCTTAGAAAAATAAATTATAAAAATGATAATGAAACAATTATAAGACTCAGTTTTTTAAAAAGATTGCAATGTAATTTTACGAAAATAATTGATTTTCTTTAAAGAATACTTGTACAATTTACACTTGAAGATTTTTCATTGAAATTTTTAAGAATTCAATTATTTTCAAAGTTTGCAATTAAAACTCCTTAATAGTTACTTTTCAAAAATTGTAATAAAATACTTGATAAAATTAATTATTTTCAGTTAAACTTTACAAAATTTCAATTATTGAAAAATTTGTTAATTGTATATTTCAAAAATTTAATTAGAAAAATCATTCAAAAATAATTTTTGAAAGTTTATAGGTTTTTAATTTGTACAATTGAAAAATTTCCAAATAAATAAAATTTAGTAAATTAACCATAATTGAATTTTTAAAAAATATAAAAAGAAATAATACAATTTTTATATGAAGAATTTTAATTTTAATTATGAACATGATTTCTCCAAAATTTTAAAAAGTCTCAAAAAGTGAATTTAAAGAAATTTTAATTTATTTTGTTTGAAGATAATTATTTTCGAACAAAAATAAATCTCATTTCATTTTATTTATTGTAAAATATATTTGTAAAATATATTTATATTTATTGTAAAATTTATTATAAATCTTAGAAAAATAAATTATAAAAATGATAATGAAACAATTATAAGACTCAGTTTTTTAAAAAGATTGCAATGTAATTTTACGAAAATAATTGATTTTCTTTAAAGAATACTTGTACAATTTACACTTGAAGATTTTTCATTGAAATTTTTAAGAATTCAATTATTTTCAAAGTTTGCAATTAAAACTCCTTAATAGTTACTTTTCAAAAATTGTAATAAAATACTTGAAAAAATCAATTATTTTTAGTTAAATTTTACAAAATTTCAATTATTGAAAAATTTTTTAATTGTATATTTCAAAAATTTAATTAGAAAAATCGTTCAAAAATAATTTTTGAAAGAATTGTCAATATCTTTCATTTTTACACTATAAAAGTGGAAATAAATTGCATTTTATGCCAAAAATGTGGTTTTTGTGGCAAAACTTGGAAGAAAAGTCGAAAAAGTTGCAATTTATGAAAATAATTTGAAAAAAGTTGCATTTTTTAAAAATAGTCGAAAAAAGTCGAAAAAGTCATAATATCTAAGGCCTGAGATATTGTACATACGACTGTACGTCAACAAGTCACTTTTAAACACTAATTAACTTTTAATTTCGGTATGTTTTCTCCCAAACTAATTGCGCATAGTGAAATACTAAAAAAAAAAATTTCATTTTAAAATAGAGATACGACGTGCAAGTGATAAAATCAACTTGAAATGAAGTACTTGGGAAAATTGTAGCTTAAGGAAAGTGGCATAATGGTAAGCTTCAGGGTGTTGGATTCACCAAGTATGCCGAAATATCTTTATTACTATTCTCCAAGCTCGAGAAACAGATGTTGCACGTTCTAAAAGCGTATTATAGCGTTCCAACCCTCTAAGACTGAGAATATCCCGCTGCTTTTTCTCCAGACATTCATCCGCCCTTTATAAAATTTTCAGAAATTTCATTTAAATCTTACTCAACATTAGTTCACTTTCACGAAATGAGCTTTAATTAACTGAAATGAAGAGAAGACTTAACGCGCCAACTTGAATCAACTATAATTTCAGATAATTGAATCCAAAATATTTACTTTATATTTATAGTTTAATACAACAGGATGAAGAACATTATTATGCGGAAATTAGGAGACTGTGCGCGAGTTTCAGCAACTTTTTCATTAAGAACTCTGAATTCGTGACATTAATCGAAAGGAACGAATCAAAATTTACAAATAACAACAGGGTTGCCACAAAAATATGATTTTGTTTTTCCCTGACTGTTCCCTGATTTTCAGACAAAATTTTACCCTATTTGATCCTACAGAATATTCCGATTCACTCTAAAAATTACTAGGTAATCAAAAAAATGTTCTATTATGTTTATTTACGAATTTCTCTAATTGTAAAATTATTCAAAAACATTAATAGTTATATTTAAAATAAATATTTAATTATTATTTTTCCGTAGAAATTAAAATTCTTTAAAAGATTTAAATTCAAACCTTTTTGAAATTCAACAACTTATGAGAATATAATTATAAAACACGAAGACATCGATAACTCCGAGTCTTCGACTTATTGGAGTGATCGATTTCTTTATGTTTTATAATAATTAAAGATGACCAAGTGATAAAATCATTATTTTTTAATCAAAGATTTTAATTTTAACCTTTACAAAATTTAATTATTTCTAACCATTCAAATTATTATAGTAACTTCTCTAAAATTCAATTATTATAGAAAAATTTAAATAAAATTCATTTTCAAATAAATTTTTATTAGAAAATTCTACGAGAATTCAATTATTTAAATACCAACATAGATAATTTATTGAATAATTGAATGTTTCTTAAAATTTAATTCTTATACATAATTTTATCAACAAGTTTTTAAATAATTAAATTGTTTCGGTGAATATTAATAAATTAAGACCAATTACATTTTTCGAGGAATTCGATAAAAATTCGATTGTATTCAAAATAATTGAAATTCTGCAATGAGTTTTATTATTTATGAAAATAATTGAATTATTGGGATGAATTTATAAAAAAGTTCCAAATAGTTGACTTTTTTAAAAAAAATTTATGCAAATTCTATTCTTAATAACTAAATTCCTGTGAAACTTTCATTATTTTAGAAAATAATTGAATATGCGTGTTGAATTATGTCAAAATTTTTTTTAAATAATTGAATTCTTTTGGAAAATTTTATTAAAATTTAAAATAATTGATATACAAATTATTGAATTAGGACAAATTTTCAAAAATAATAGAAATTTTGCAATGAATTTTATTAAAATTTTTAAAAAGTAATTGAATTCTTGTGATGAATATTGTTATTTATGAAAATAGTTGACTTCCGACGAATGATTTTTTTATTTATGAAAATAATTAAATTTCTGAAAGGAATTTTAAAGTTTATGAAAAAATGATTGAATTACTGTGAAGAATTTAATGCCAAATTTTAAATACTTTAATTTTTTTAAAGAAATTTATGCAAATACTATTTTAAATAATTAAATTCCTGTGAAGTTTATATTTTTTTAGAAAATAATTGCATGTTTGTGTAGAATTTTACCAAAATTTTTGTTTAATAATTGAATTCTTTTGAGCAATTTTATTAAAATAGTAAAATATTAAAATATCATTAAATTGAGAAAATTTTTTGAAAATAATTAAAATTTTACCATGAATTTTATTAAAAAATTTTAAAATAATTGAATTCTTGTACCTAATAAATATTATTATTTATGAAAATAATTGAAATTAGCATTAAATTTTACTAAAATTCTTGAAAATAATTGCATTTTGTATTAGAATTTTGCTATTCATTGATAAAGATAATTGAAATGTTGACGACAATTTTCTTTTCATTCTTGGAAAATAATTGAATTTCTGCGAAGAATGTTATTAATTTTGAAAATAATTGAATTTTGCTATTCATTTATAAATATAATTGAAATGTTCACAAATTTTTTTTAATTTTTTTAAAAATAATCGTTTGTCTGCAAAGAATTTTATTAAGTTTGAAAATAATTGAATTCTTGTGATGAATATTGTTATTTATGAAAATAATTGAATTTTTACAATGAATTTGATAAAAATTCCTAAATATATATTGAATTTTGGCCAAAAATTTTGCTATTTATAATGATAATTGAAATGTTGACAATAATTTTTTTTTAATTTTTGAAAATAATTGAAATTTTGACATGAATTTTATTAAAATTTTTGAAAATAATTGAATTCTTATAATGAATACTATTATTTGTGAAAATAATTGAAATGTTGACAATTTTTTCTAATTTTTGGAAAATAATTGAATTTCTGCGAAAAATGTTATTAATTTTGAAAATAATTGAATTTTGCTATTCATTTATAAATATAAGTGAAATGTTGACAATATTTTTTTAATTTTTTGAAAATAATTTAGTTTCTGCAAAGAATTTTATTAATTTTGAAAATAATTGAATTCTTGTGATAAATATTGTTATTTATGAAAATAATTGAATTTTTACAATAAATTTTATAAAAGTTTCTGAATATAATTGAATTTTGTCGAAACATTTTGCTATTTATAATGATAATTGAAATGTTGACCATAATTTTTTTAATTATAAGACTTTTAATATTTATGAAGATAGTTAAATTTTTTCAGAGAATTGCGTTAAAATTTTTTTTTAATTTTTTCCAGTACTTTTAATAAAAGTCCCTGACTTTTCTCTGATTTCCCTGACCCGTATGACATCCCTGAACAGCATGTGACTGTTACAGAAATCAATGTTAATTTTTTCGACCACTTTTCTCTTAAAATATTAAATAAATTAAGCTAGTTTTTTGTGAATAACTCTAAAATATAATAAAGAAGAGCAGTGATGTGCAAAAGTTTTAATAATTCTAAAATAAATTATAAAAAAATACTTTGAAATCGGAAAAGACGAGAAATTGATTAAAAGTGATTTTGAGAACTGATAATTTTAAAGTTATTTTTTAATAAATAATTTTAAAAATATCAAAACTTTTTCACATCACTGCCCTTCTTTATGATATTTTAGAGTTATTCACAAAAAACTAGCTTAATTTATTTAATATTTTAAGAGAAAAGTGGTCGAAAAAATTAACATTGAATTCTGCAACAATCACATGCTGTGAACAAGGTTGCCAGAAAAATTTTATTTTTCCGACTTTTCCCTGATATTGAGACAATTTTTTAATTTCTTCCCTGATCCTAAAGATTATTCTGATTCACTCTTTTCCTTTTCTTTTTACAAAATTAGACTTTCTGCATAGCCTCTATGAAATTATTTACATCAATTTCATAAATCCATTAATTCATTCATCAAACAACAGTGCAACTATTTTCATTTGACTTTTACCTATTGGACTGTGGAACAAACTTAATGTGTGAAGTGAAATTGGTGGTATTTGATGGCAGCGAAATTATTGGTGGTGTTTGTTACTTGATGCCTCCTCTCCGTGGGTTGAAATCTGAGCTGGTGTACATATGTAAGTATGTATATACGTATATAGACGGTTAAATCATTTCATGTGCAAATAATCTGGTGTGAATTGGAAATTGAGTAGGAATTTCAAAGACAGTCAATTTTCCAAGTGAAATGCCAAAAATTAGGTACGAACAAAACCAACAATAAGGTAAAATCGAGTGATGGTAAATTAATGCAAATTAATGCCAAAAATAGTATTTAAAGTTTAATTATTAATGTATTTAAGGATGTATTAATTACTTCAAATTTTATGAATTCTGCAACTACATCCCGAGAACAGCAGTCAAAAACGCAATAACAATGCATCTGAATTTTTAGTAGATCAAGATTTAATTAGTTTGTCATTAACAATTCGATTTTTATTAAAAAATCCTTTCTCTCCGTATTGTTGAATATTTGATTATTATTGAATCTCTTTTTTACTGAGTAATGCAAAAGAAGTCATGATTTTTAAAAAAAGACATTAAACATTCACTCATTAACTGAAATTTAAAATTTTAAACCCTGTGTTAATATTTTATGTCATTACGACACAGTTACAGAAGAAATAATAATAATAGAAAATATCCGATACATTTAATGAAAAAAGTATATTGAAACAGACATCATTAATATTGAACAAAAGACTATGGGTTCTCTTTGCGCATATACGCGTACGAACTTTGAAAATTGTCAAAGGCTTTATGTGCAAGAACATTACTGTTTTTTAAGGATTAAATTTTTTTTTTTCATAATAACGTTCGCGCAAGTTGAAAATTCCCTTTCGTTTCACACACTCTATAAGAACTTTGGCCATCTTCATTTATATTCCTCTGAAATGTTTTTGTCTGTGCCCCCTTCACGCGAAGCATCAGAGTTCACTGAAAGTCTAAGCCAAAATTGGGTTTTGTTTCATTAAATTTTGATATCTATTCTGGAGAGTCGAGATGCTCTTAAATGTATCTGAAGCGGATACTGGTGTTCATCAGTGTGTGCAAACAGAGTCAATCTGCTTGGTGTTGGTATCTTACTGAACGTGCACCAAGCAATTCGATGTTTAATATTGGGCCGTTTAAAGCCAGCTTGCGGTCTCTGAACATTGGCACTGTCGGTCGTTCTCTTTAACGGTTATTGGTTTGCAGTAATTCTCTAATCTCTGCTGTCAGCGGCCTCTGTGCTTCCGTTTCCACGACCCAAGGATTACAATCGCGAACCTATGCGTTGTCGTAAGCAGCTGTTTTTTTTCGCTCTCTCTTTTTTTTAAATTCTGACTAGCAATTCAATTTTATACACACACAATAATATATACAATAGCGGAAATATTTATCGCAATGGAATATATGTCCAAAGTTCTATACTCTTTGCAATGATCCAAAACTCTTTTCTATTTTTCAAACATTTGTATATATTCGCGATACTTTCTTTTCTTTACAATCCGTTTTATAGATGGAATCTTTTACATCGAATAACACATCAGTTTCGTTTCAATAGTTTGTGAAATGTATTTCAATTTATAAATGTCTCGTACAATCTCGTAAATAGGTAAAAATTTTTTATAACATATTCCATAAGTTTAGTGAGTTTAAGCGAATTTTACTTATTCGAGTTTGCCACAGATTAGAAAAATCAGTCAATTTAGAAAAAAGTGTCAGGAAAAAGTAGAATTGATCATGAATATAAGGGAAAAGTTAGAGATTTTTTACTAAAATCAGGGTTGCCACAAAAAATTCATTTTGATTATCCCTGACCTTTCCCTACTTTCCAGACAAAATTTTAACTTTTTTCCTGACCCTAAAAAATATTCTGATTCACTCCAAAAATAATTAGATACTCAAAAGAATGTTCTATTCCATTTATTTACGAATTTACTTATAATTGTAAAATTATTCGAAAACATTAATAACTTCTTTTTTAAATAAATATTTAATCATTATTTTTCCATAGGAATTAAAATTCTTCAAAAGATTCAAATTCAAACCTTTTTTGAAATTCAATAAATTCTCCAAAATTCAATTATTATCTTAAACTTTAACTGAAATCCAATTTTTAAATAAAGTTTTATTAGAAAATTCTACGAGAATTCAATTATTTAAATACAAACATAGAAAATTTATTGAGTAATTGAATCTTTCTTAAAATTGAATTCTTATCATAATTTTATCAACAAATTTTTCAATAATTGAATTCTTTTGGCGAATTTCAAGAAAATTTTTAATTACATTTTTTAAGAAATTCGGTTAAAATTGTATTCGAAATAATTGAAATTCTGCAATGAGTTTTATTATTTATGAAAATAAATTGAAATAAAGCGAATTTAAAAAAAAAAATTTAATATTTATTAAAATATAATTTAATAAAGAATTTTATAAAAAAGTGTCAAGCAATTGATTTTTTGCGAAAAAATGTATGCAAATTCTATTTTTCATAATTGAATTCCTGTGAAATTTTCATTATTTCAGAAAATAATTGAATATTGGTATTGAACTTTAGGGAAATTGATTTAAATAATTGAATTCTTTTGTAAGATTTTATTAAAACAGTCGCCCGAGTCGAACTTTTAGACCTGCTTACCTCCTGGTAAGTATAATTTAACACTAACCTGCACCTAACAAACCCTTAGTGTTTTTTTTCCTCCTGCGTAAGTTCTATTTAACTCTGACAACTCCTTTTTAAGTCCTAATTGAACCTCAAACCCTGTATTGCTTCTACTACATTCTTACGCAATAGGAAATGTTACGCGCGGAACAAGATATTCAACTTATTATTGTTTTGCAAATTACAAAATTTTTTATTTTGAAAATTTCACGAAAGAATTCAATTATTTTCTAAAATTTTAATAAATCCTTCGAAAAAATTCAATTATTTTTATAAATAGTAAAATTCTTCCGAAGAATTCAATTAATTTTATAAATAGTAAAATTATTTGCAGGAATTCAATTATTTTCAAAACAATTTTAATTGAATTCCTTAGAAGAATTCAAATATTTTAAAATATTTTCATAAATTGCAATTATTTTCTTAAACTTTAATAAATTCTTGGAAATAATTCAACTATTTTTATAAATACTAAAACTCTTTGCAAAAATTAAATAATTATTAACCCAATTAAAATAAAATTAAACGAAAGAATTTAATTATTTTCAAAAGTTCCCATAAAATTTAGTTTCAACAAGAATTTAAAATTTTTGAAAAACAATTTAATTATTCTCAAAATATTAAAAAAAAATTCTATATAAGAATTAAATTACTAGCTCAATACAATTTTTGAATATATTCGTCAAAAGAATTGAAATAATTCTATTATTTTCGAAAAGTAATTAAAATTCTTATGATGAATTCAATTATTTTGAATATACTTAATTTTAATAAAATTCTTTAAAGAAATTCAATTATTTTCGAAACAACTTTAATTGAATTTTTCGAAAAAATTTCATGATTTTTAAATATTTCTATAAAATTCTTCATAAACAATTTAATTATTTCTTAAAATTTTAATAAATTCTTGGCAAGAAATCACTTATTTTCAATACAATTTTAATAAAATTCTTCTTCATAAAATTCAATTGCTTTTGAAATTTTCAATTAAAATTATTAAAGAAACTCCATTAGTTTAAAAAAAAATTCAAAGAAATTTTTCAAAAAAATTTAATTAGGATTTTTAAAAATATTAATAAAATTCTTTGAGAATTTAGTTATTTTTCTAAATAAAGAAATTCTTTGAAGGAATTTTATTATTATCAAATTTTTTGATAAAATTCTTTGCAACAATTCGAAGATTTTCAATACATTAATTTTAAAATTGAAAATATTTGAAAAGAAAAATTAAAAAAAGATTAACAAACCAAAATGTAAACAACAATTAACTTCAAACTACGAATAGGTTACCGTAACATGTACTTTTTTATTATTAATTTATAAATATTATTTTTAACTGAAATGTTTTGACATTTTTTTAAATAATAAAAATATTAATTTATGAATGTTTAAAGGTTATTATTATTAAACAATTTATTTACTTGCTGTAGTGTATTAGTGTCAATTAATGCTTTATTGAATCACTCAACAAGTCACTGAAAATAGAGCGTCTGTGTTCAGTTAGGTTCCGTAGCATAGTGGTTAGGGCGTTAGTTTCGTAGTCCGTAGTCCGTAGGTCGTAGGTTCAAGTCTCGCGTGCGTTAGATTTTATTTATTTCATAGGTTTGCGTTTATTCCGATTTTTCTGTATTGTATATGTATAAGTATGCAATTTAATGATTATATACACCGTTAAATAATTTAATTAACAAATATTAAATTAAAATTTTTTTTTTATATATAAATGGATATGTATTAATCTCCACATATATACTAACATTATTTATGAATTCGCTATTGGTCACGATTAAATTTAAAAAAAAAGTAAAAATCATTAAATAATAATACCATTTATTAATAATTAAAGTTATTATAAAAATTAGTTAAAAGTGATCTCAAATATGCTATGAGCAGTTTTTCCAGGGTTTTGGGAGAGGAAAGAATTCTGTAAGTAAGGGTCAAGCAGTATTTAATAAGGTTCTAGGAACACCTGCTTTCCCCCTTTTACCATCTAAATTTGTCGCTAACCAGGGGTTTGCAGGAGGTAATCAGAGTTAACTTGCAATGCAAATAAACTCTGCTTTCATCCTATTACATCCTTACAAACCCTCAGTTTTAAGGAGGTAAGCAGGTCTAAAAGTTCGACTCGGGTCGAATATTAAAAATTAATAAATTTAGAATAACTCTTGAAAATAATGGAAATTTTGCAATAAATTTTCTTAAAATTTTTGAAAATAATTGAATTATTAAGATGAATATTGTCATTTATGTAAATAATTTAATTTTACAATAAATTTTATAAACATTCCTTAATATAATTGAATTTTGGCGAAGAATTTTGTTATTTATAAAGATAATTCAAATGTTGACGAGCTTTTTTTCTCATTTTTGGAAAATAATTGAATTTTTGGAAAGAATTTTAATATTTATTAAAATATAATTTATTAAATATAAAATTTTTGAAAATAATTAAAATTTGTCAATAAATATTAAAATTTTTGAAAATAATTGATTTCTTGTGATGATTATTGTTATTTATGACTTTCTACGAATGATTTTATTATTTTTGAAAATAATTGAATCCCTGAAAGGAATTTTAAAATTCTTGTGATTCTTTTATTTAATAATTGAAATCTTTTAAAAAATTTTATTAAAATAGTAGAAGATTGAAAATCATTGAATAAAGAGATAATTATTTTTTTAAGAGAGAATTTATTTTTTTCAAAATAATTGAAATTTTGCCATGAATTTTATTAAAATTTTTGAAAATAATTGAATTTTGTCTTAAATTTTATTAAAATCACTAAAAATAATTGAATTTTTTATCAGAATTTTGCTATTCATTTATATATATATAGATAATTGAAAAGTTAACGACAATTTTTTAGATTTTTTGAAAATAATTGAATTTCTTCCAAGAAATGTTATTCCTTTTGCAAATAATTGAATTCTTGTGATAAATATTGTTATTTATGAAAATAATTTAATTTTGCAATGAATTTTATTCAAATTCCTCAAAATTGAAAATTAATAAATTAATAAAATTTCTGGTAATTTTATAGTTTATGAGACAAAGATGACATAAAAAGTGATAATTTTTTTATAAATTCTAAACATTTAATTTTTCCAGTACTTTTAATGAAAATCCCTGACTTTTCCTTGATTTTCCTATCTTGTGTCATCCTTGAACAAAGTTACCAGAATAATTTTATTTTTTTTTTACTTTTCCCTGATACTGAACATTATGTCTGACTAAAACGTCATTCACTTCGCCATGAAATGTTAGAAATTGAAATGTTTTGTCTGATCATAACCAACTTTTACTATAATATTGTAAATTTATTAGAAAACATCACTAACTTCATTTTTAAATAAATATTTAATCATTTTTATTTTTCCATAAGAATTAAAATTCTTCAAAATATTCAAATTCAACCTATTTTGAAATTTAACAACTTTTAGGAATATTATTATAAAACATGAATAAATCAATCACTCCAACTAAAATAAATTAAAAAAACCGCTTCGAAATTCAAAGAAAAAATAGATTTTCGAAAAAGTTGAAATGCACTGTCAAGAGAATGAACCACGCAGTAGAATAAAAAACACCCAGCAGTAAATTAACGTGAAAAAGTAGATAACTAAACAAAAAGGGATTAATTTAAGAAAACTGATATAATGGCAAAGTGTATGATTTTGTAAAACGTGTACCTATAGGTACGAAATTGCAAAACTTGTTTCATGAAAGAGGTAACATTAAAACTCACTAATTATGACAGTTCATCCATATTGAATAGCTGCTTTAGCAGCTGCACTGACCCAGATCGGAAAAACTCATTTGCAACCTAATGGAATTTTCTGCTCGTATTTCCGGACATTTCGTCCAAGCTTGAAACGATTCCCGCAGACTGTCAAACGACATTAAAAATTGCCTCATGTTAATATCTTTATTGCGAGTGAAGAATGATTCACTTATATATGTATATACATATATATCAAAATTTTTAAACTTATCACAATGAAAAAGATACACGAGAGGATTTTAAAATATGCACTGAGCGAATTTCTTTTACAATCTATTTTCTTCTTTGTGAAAAAAATTTCTAATTTGAATATAAGGGATATTTAAATTCAAAAACGTTTTTTGGTATTAAAAATTAAAATCAAACAAATGAGGATTTTATTTAAAATAATTCAAATTCTAATGAGAAAATTGTCAAAAATTTTAAGAACTTTTAAATTTCTAATTAAATTTATTTAAAATTAAACTTTTCTAAAATTTCAAATTGATACTTTCTAATTTAAATAATTGAATTCCTGAGAAATTTTTATTATTCATGAAAATAATTGAATTCTTACGGAGATTTTTACAAAAATTTTTTTAAATAATTGAATCCTGTTTGGAAATTTTATGAAAATAGTAGATACTGAAAATCATTGAATTGAGAAAAATTTTTAAAAATAATTATATTTTACAAAGAATTTCACTAAAATTTTTAAAAATAATTGAATATCTGTGTAGCATTTTATTAAATTTTTTTGAAAATAATTGAATTCCTTAAAAATCACTTTATTATTTATGAAAATAATTGAATTCTTGCGAACGATTTAATTAAAAAATTTTTAAATAATTGAATTTCCAAAAAAAAATTTTTTACTTTGACAAAATAATTGAATTCTTAAGAAGAATTTTATTAAAATCTTAAAAAATAATTAAATAACACAGGCACACAAAAAAAAAAAGTGTCGTGGCCGAGACACTACAGTAGTATATTCCCATGTATTTTTGGCCGCTGAATCCGAATCTGAAGTCCGAATGCTCAAATTGGTTCTTTTTTTTAATTATACTCAAAAAACGACTCAAAACACGAATTTGAACCAAAAAAATTAAAAAAATTTTTTGTGACATGACAATAGCATATTTCCATGTATTTTTTCCCGCTAAATCCGGATTCGAAGTCAGAATTGACAGATGTGCTCAAAATTATGAGCTAAACTCAAAAAACGACTCAAAAAACCGAATAAAAATGACGAAAATGAAAAATTTTTTCTGTGACACTGCAAAAGTATATTCCTATGTATTTTTTCACGCTGAATCCGAATTCGAAGTCAAAATAGACAGATTTGCTCAAAATTTTGAGATAAACTCAAAAAACCACTCAAAAAAAGACTCAAAAAACCGAATTAAGATGAAAAAATTTTTTTATGACACTACACTACTATATTCCCATGTACTTTTTCCCGCTGAATCCGAATTCGCAGTCAGAATTGACAGATTTGCTCAAAATTTTGAGATAAGCTCAAAGAACTGATAAAAAAAGCGATTTAAAATAAAGAAATGGAAATTTTTTGCTATGACACTACATTACAGTATTTCCATATCGGATCTCGCATTTAAAGTCAGAATTGACAGATTTCTGACTGATTTGCTTAAAATTTTGAGATATACTCAAAAAACTGATAAAAATGTAATTTAATATGAATAAAGGAAATTTTTTGCTATGACACTACACTAGTGTATTCCCATGTATTTTTTCACTGTGATTCCAAAGTCAGAATTTTCAAAGTGGCTTAAAATTTTGGATTTCATTAAAAGTGCTCAAAAACATGCATGCTTGTACCTGTAACCAGGGTTTGAGTTCTAAAAAATTTTATGTCATTCTGATAATTCTAACTTCGACTTTGTATTCAGCGTATATAAAATTCATGAGAATACACTACCGAATACCAAAAAAATGAACTCTTTTGCATTAAATTAAATTTTGAGCATTTTTGGATTTAACTTAAAATTTTGAGCCAATTTAATAATTTTAACTTTGAATTTAGAAGCAGATGTAAAAACATGAGAATATACTAATGTAGTGTACTAGCAAGAAAAGTAGAGTTTCTTGACTTTCATTTTTGTAACTTAACAGATTTTCTTGTGTGTCTCAAAATTTTGAGCCATTAGAATAATTCTGACTTCAAATGCGAGATCCGAGTGTAAAAATATATGGAAATACTGTAATGTAGTGTCATAGCAAAAAATTTCCATTTCTTTATTTTAAATCGCTTTTTTTTATCAGTTCTTTGAGCTTATCTCGAAATTTTGAGCAAATCTGTCAATTCTGACTGCGAATTCGGATTCAGCGGGAAAAAGTACATGGGAATATAGTAGTGTAGTGTCATAAAAAATTTTTTCATCTTAATTTGGATTTTTGAGTCTTTTTTTGAGTGGTTTTTTGAGTTTATCTCAAAATTTTGAGCAAATCTGTCAATTTTGACTTCGAATTCGGATTCAGCATGAAAAAATACATAGGAATATACTTTTGCAGTGTCACAGAAAAAATTTTTCATTTTCGTCATTTTAATTCGGTTTTTTGAGTCGTTTTTTGAGTTTAGCTCAAAATTTTGAGCATATCTGTCAATTCTGACTTTGAATCCGGATTCAGCGGGAAAAAATACATGGAAATATGCTATTGTCATGTCACAAAAAATTTTTTTAATTTTTTTGGTTCAAATTCGTGTTTTGAGTCGTTTTTTTGAGTATAACTCAAAAAAAAGAACCAATTTGAGCATTCGGACTTCAGATTCGGATTCAGCGGCCAAAAATACATGGGAATATACTACTGTAGTGTCTCGGCCACGACACTTTTTTTTTTTGTGTGCCTGTGTAATTATTGAAAAAATGTAATCAATATTTTATTTAAAATTAAATTGTATTAAATTGTATTAAGTAATTAAATTCCTGAAAAATTTTTTATTATTCATGATATAATTAAATTCTTCGGAAGATTATTTCAAAAAATTTTTTTTAATAATTGAATTCTGTTTGAAAGTTTTATGAAAATAGTAGATATTAAAAATCATTAAATATCGAAAAGTTTTTAAAAATAATTATTTTTTACAAAGAATTCTAATAAAATTTTTAAGAATAATTGAATTCTTAAAAAGCATTTTATTATTTATGAATATAATTGAATTCTTGCGAACGATATTATTAGAATTTTTTAAAATAATTGAATTTCTAAGAAGAAATTTATTACGTTTATAAATAATTAAATTATTTTGATGAATTTTGTTATTTATGAAAATAATTGAATTTTGCAAAGAATTTTATTAAAATGACTCAAAATAATTGAATTTTTGGTAATAATTGTGTTATTAATCGACATAATTGAATTCTTTCGAAGAATTATGTATGTAAATAATTGAATTCTTGGGAAGAATTTTATTCAAATTTTCAAAAATAATTAAATTCTCTTGAGAAGAATTTTATTATTTATGAAAATAATTGAATTATTGAGAAAAATTTTATTAAAATATTTAAAAAGAATTGAATTTCTGTAAAAAAAATTTAATATTTTTACAAATAATTGCATTTTTCTAATGAATATTGTTATTTATGACAATAATTGAATTTTGCAAGGAATTTTATTAAAATGCCTCAAAATAATTGAAATATCGGGAATAATTTTTTTTATTTATCATCATAATTGATTTCTTTTGAAAAATTTGATTAAAATAGGTACTTGAAAATAATTGAATTCCTGTGAAAAATTCTAATATTTTTGTTAATAATTGAATGCTTCAAAGGATTAAAAAAATCTTTTTTTAATAATTGATTTTTTCGAGGAATAAAAATTAAATTTTTAAGTCCAATTAAATTTTTTGAGCTATTCCTGTAAAATTGTATTCAAAATAAATGAAACTTTGCAATGAATTTTATCACTTATGGAAATAATTGAATAGTTGCAAAGAATTTTATTAATATTTTCAAAAATAATTAAATTCTTGAGAAGAATTTTACTATTTATGAAAATAATTAATTTCTTGCAACGAAATTTGTTAAATTTTTTTAATAATTGAATTCTTGCAACGAATTTTATTACATTTTCTTTAAATAATTGAATTCTTGCAACGAATTTATTACATTTTGTTTTAAATAATTATGAATTCCTCCGAGGAATTTTATTATTTATAAAAATAATTGAATTCTTGCAAGGAATTTTATAAAAATTTTTGAAAATAATTGAATTCTTGCAACGAATTTTATTACATTTCTTTTAAATAATCGAATTCCTCCGAAGAATTTTATTATTTATAAAAATAAATGAATTTTTGCAAGGAATTTTATTAAAATAGTAGATTTTAAAAATATTTGAATTTCAGCAAAGAATTTCATTGTTTGTAAAATATAATTGAATTCTTGCGAAAAATTTTATTTATTTATAAAAACAATTGAATTTTATTGCATTTTTTTAAATAATTGAATTGATGTGAAAAATTGTATTATTTTTTTCGATGTTAGTTTTTTTGTGTTTTGACCAAAATTGATATTTTATATAGAAGGTTTTTCAATTTAGTGAAACTAAATTGAAATATAAAAATTGTATTACTTGTAAAAATATTTGAATTCTTGCCAAGGATTTTATGAAATTTTTTGTAAATTATTATAAAACGTGAAGAAAGCGATCACTCCGAGTTGTATTTTAGATAATATTAATAATATTTAATATATTTAATAATATATTAATATAATCTTAATATTTACTTTATGTGGTCCGAATGATTAGTTTTTATAACAATTCTCTTCAATAAGATTAATTTTTCTCTAATGCCAATCTTCTTTTTAATAATCGTAAAATCACTATGAAAATTGACAATAACTGTTTTAGTG
This sequence comes from Leptopilina syphax, assembly GCA_032872505.1. Classification (NCBI taxonomy): domain Eukaryota; kingdom Metazoa; phylum Arthropoda; class Insecta; order Hymenoptera; family Figitidae; genus Leptopilina; species Leptopilina syphax. The sequence goes on from CM065470.1 coordinate 31,602,855, forward strand.
AACAGATTTAATAAAATTGATTGGAACATCCTGAAAAGGTCACTTTTGGGAGAATCACCCACCTTACGTAGTGGCCAAAATTGTTCTATAATGGAGTTTATATGAAAGAAGTGGTTTTTTTTTCCTTGCAAAATTTTGAATGCTTAACATTCCCGGTAAGTTTAATTAGTCGGCACATTGTTTGAGCTATAATTCAATTATATGGGTCGTCGAAAGTGTTAGTGGCTCGTAAACTGTTGGTGGTCAAACTTTCGTGAAATATATAATCTTGATCGATATAGTCGAGAGTTCCATCGTTACCTGTGCAATACCATTAACCTATCAGGGAGCAGTTGTGTCTGCTTGGGTCAAATATACCTACTACAATATTCCCTTGTGACCTCGGTCATTTACCACTAACCCCACCCCCCTCAGGCCATCACTCTAGTAACCTCGGAATCCCATGGGATAAGGATAGATAATCGCGCCATGATTCCTGATGTTTCTCTAAATTCGCAGACTTCCGAATTGGATAACTTTCTCAAAATGCATCAACAGAATGATTTTGTCTTATTGTGAAGTTGCGGTGAAAAGGGAATTTATTCTCAAACTTCTATTTAGTTGAAAATTTATCAACGAGATAATTACTAAAAATTAAAAATAAATCTATAAAATAAAAATTTTGTAGATTTATTTTTAATTTTTAGTAACATTTTGTTTTTTACCTAACACTGAATATATAGGTGTTTATATGGAGTTGTGATGATAGCACCACCTGGCAGTTTTGTAGCAAATACTATTTGTTTAGTGGGTTCAATACAGTTAACAGTTCGGACAGTTAACATCGCCATTTGTTTAGTCAGTCCAAAATGCACTGGTTACTGAAATGCACTATTCTGTTTTGTTAAGTTTAACTCAACTTGAAGTGGCATCCATTATGCCCGTGTCTCCTTGTACCTTCAAGATTAACGGACCGAAACTTGGATAAGTTTATTTGCACTGTTAATAATTTTATTTCGCTTCTTTCATTCACTTGTTTCTAGAAACTTCTGCGAAATTTCAAGTTTAAACATTTTCGAAAAATATTTTTATTACTGGCCTTGAACTCATGGAACTATTGATAATTTTTGACACTTTTTTCACGACATACAATTATTTAGTTACAATTTTTAAAAGTTAGTTACTTGTGACATTTGTTTCCTTCAAAAAAAGCAGCTAATGGTACTATTATTTTAATCGATATTTTAAATATCAATTTCAAACTTCGCACTCAATAAAATTAATTTCAAAAAAGTAGCAAAAAGTATCTTTAAAACTAAAAAGTAGTAAAAAAAGTAGCTATCGAAAAATTAAACTTGACGACAAAAAAAATTCGTTTTAGACACTTCACAAAACTGACAAAAATTCCATATATTTTATTTTCCTAACTTTTTTCTAATTTTCATCAAAAATATTTACTTCTTTCTTATCCTGCTAATAAATTTAATTTTTGGAGCGAATTTTCTTATTTATGTAAGAATTTATAATAAAAATAATTTTATTCTTGCGAAGAATTTTATAAAAATTTTTAATTGACTTCTTTCGACTACTTTTATGCAAATTTTAATTAAAATTTAAAATAATTGAAGCGTTTTATGCAGAAACAGCATAAGTCCATAATTCGAAATTGTTCAGGAATCAATAAAAACTGTTTTTCTCGTAAATGTTAAAATTTTTTTAATTCGGTTTTTTGCATTATATTCTACTAACCTATAAGTTAAAAAATCCAATATGATTAATTAATTATCTACTTAATATAAAAAATTAAAAAATAAATTAACATTTGGACTTATGCTGTTTCTGCACAAAATGAAATGAAAAACCCAGAAAATTTATTAAATCCAGTGAAATATCAAAGTTTTATGAAATATTTAATAACATTTATTTAAAATATTAAATTTGGATAATTTTTAGTAACATTTTATAAATAATAAAATTGTTTTAAGAATATATTTAACCAATTTTCAATATTTTCTAATTTTAAAATAATTCAGTCACCACTGTCACTTTTTGCTTCCCATGAGTGTTTTTATTTATAATATAAACTGTTTAATATAAATTATTAAAATACGTCAAGAATATCACAAATAAATATAAAACTTATCATGGACTTGTGCTGTTTCTGCACAAAATGATATTTTAATTATTTTTTTAAGGGTTTAGAGTTTATTCACTTATGTAATATTTTACCAGATTGAAAAGCTTCATTTAAAGATAAATTTTCAATAAAAAAGTGATTTAAAAAAAAAATAGACTAATGCGGTTTCTGCACAAAACGATTCAATTGAATTCCTAAGAAATTTTTATTATTCATGAAAATAATTGAATTCCTACGAAGATATTTACAAAAATTTTTTTAATAATTGAATTCTGTTTGGAAATTTTATGAAAATAGTAGATATTAAAAATCTGAATTGCGAAAAATTTTTAAAAATAATTATATTTTACAAAAAATTTTTTAAAATAATTGAATATCTTTGTATAGTATTTTATTAAATTTTTTTGAAAATAATTGAATTCCAAAAACACATATTATTATTTATGAAAATAATTGGATTCTTGCGAACGATTTTATTAAAAAAGTTTTAAATAATTGAATTTCCAAGAAAAAATTTATTATTTTTACAAAATAATTGAATTCTTATGATGAATATTGTTATTTATGAAAATAACTGAATTTTGCAAAGAATTTTATTCAAATGCCTCAAAATAATTGAATTTTCAGGAATAATTGTAATATTTATCGACATACATATATTTAAATTCTTTCGAAGAATTATTTATGTAAATAATTAAATTCTTGGGAAGAATTTTATTAAAATCTAAAAGAATAATGAAAATAGTTTTAAAAAAATTTAATTAAAATTGTATTTAAAATAATTGGTTTCTTTCAAACAATTTTATTAAAATATTTAAAAATAATGGAATTCCTGTGAAAATTTCTAAAATTTTTGCAAATAATTGAATTCTTTCAAAGAATTTAAGAAAAAACATTATTTTAAATAATTGATTTTTTCGAGGAATTTGGAAATAATTTATTGCTATGTTTAAAAAGAATTGAATTTTCAAGAAGAAATTTATTACTTTGAAAAATAATTGAATTCTGGTGATGAATATTGTTATTTATAAAAATAATTGAATTTTGAAAAGAATTTTATTATATAAAGCCTCAAAATAATTGAATTTTTGGGAAGAATTTTGTTGTTTATCACCATAATTGATTTCTTTTTAACAATTTTATAAAAATATTTCAAAATAATTGAATTCCTGTGAAAAATTCTAATATTTTTTTGAAATAATTGAATTCTTTTTACGATTTTTAATAAAATTTTTAAGAATAATTACATTTTTTGAGTAATTTTTGTAAAATTGTATTAAAAATAATTGAAATCCTTAGATGAATTTTATTATTTATGAAAATAATTAAATTTTGAATGAATTTTATCAATTGCTTTTAAATAATCTTGAATTCTTTTGTATGAAAATACTAGATATTGAAAATAATATGATTTCGAATATTTTTTGTAAATAATTAAATCGTTTTAAAGAATTTGATTATAATTTTTGTGAATAGTTTTTTGATTTCTAGTATAATCGAATTTTGAGGTGTGCGAAAAATATTTAAATATTCTCTCAGTAAAAACTTTTATCAAATTTTTAATTTCCTATTAAAATAAAAAGAAGTGCACTACAAAGTTGCCTATAAAATTTAATTTTGTTTTTTCCTAACTTTTCCTTAATTTACAGACAGTTTTGACTTTTTCTCTGACCCAAAAGAATATTTTGATTCACTTTAATGCTTAAAAATGACCTAGAAATACTTTTAAAAATGTTCTAATACATTTAATTGCAAACTCAATAGGAATTAAATTTTTTTTTAAATTTCGAATTTTAATAACTTAAAAGAATATTGTTGTTGTAGTTGAACCGTCATTATTTAAAATTGTTTAATTATTTAAGAGGCTTTGTACGGAATATTGATATTCATTTATCTTCAGTAAGGAGTTAAAAGTATGAAAATAAAAAATTTTGATTCAAAATTCATAAAGTACCACACGATTTCTTCTTAAAACGCTAAATATCAACTTTTGATGATAAATTCATAAAAACAATGCTAGTTCACATGAGACTTTTTTCTTCCATTTCTTTTTCGAGCAGTTGAAGAGGTATATTATTCAACAAAGATTGTGTATTATTATGGAGAACAAACACGAGTAAAACAACCATGTTGTAATTTGAGGTAACGTTACGAATGGAACCGGATGGAATGTTTAATGAAGGTAAATATTTAGAGTCCAGGTTCAACGTATGGAACACTCAACTTCAACAGTTAACGATGCTAATTTGGATATAGTCCGCAGAGGGTACCCCCTGTCGACGCGAAACACAACGAATAACACTGTTTATTATTTTCCAAACAATAAATTTACTAATTCAATAATTATTCACTTCTGAATTTGTACTTCCATCCTAAATCGTAATGTTTAGGGGCCTATTCTTGAAATATTCAAAAAACATTATGAGCAATTATGTAAATATCATGTGTAATTATGTAAATATTATGTGCACATAATATTATTATATTATGTAAATATTATGTGCAATTATGTAAATATTATGCGCAATTATGTTAATGTCATGTGAAATATTGTGTAATTGTAATAAGTAGCTTGATTGATTCTAATGGCAACAAATGGCTCGAATCCCTCACCCCCTGAAAGCGTTATTTATTTTTTGAATAGACGAATAAAAATTTATGAAATCATTAAAAGTTGATTTCATCTTAAAAGCATAGAATAGTGCCTTTCGATTATTGTTGTAGTAAATTCTGTGGAAGAGAACCGGGGGGTAATATAGTGAACGAAACGGACAATTTAGAGAATGTTCTCTCTCGTGATCTACCAAACGATCGAAGTTTAACGAACGATGTTGAAAGTTAACGATTAACTGGCAGTGTTCTCGAGAGAAAGTCACATAAGCCGTGGTGGGATTCCAATTCTAGTTACCCCAAATTCTAAACGAAAACACAGAAACGTAAAAGTCCGTAACTACTTCATTATTGAAAGTAAGGACCGGTATTTATTATCAACACACGTATGTTAACCTTTAGAGGACCGAGGTGGCCACTATAGTGCCCACCATTTATTTTGACAAATCTTTTTATCGAATTGTCTTCTTATTTATAATTTTTTTTTTAAATAAAAAACTACTAAAATCTGTGCAAACTTACCGGTCCTCTAAAGGTTAAATTACCCCCAACAAGTTCGAATAGAAAATTACATCATCTACAACTCTCAGATCGACATTAAGAATCAAAACAGTCGCTTAAGTTCCAAAGATTAAAAAAATCCTCTCGATCTGTTAAAACACACATAAATATCCCAATGACTACTTTCAAAATACTGCGGTAAATTAAAATTGTATTATTTCAAGATAAAAAGAAAATCCCCCTTTTAAACGAGCAGAACATTGTTTAAGCGCGATCGTGTGTGGGATAAAAAGAGAGATGTTGTAAAAGCTTGTTCGGTACGTGTTGGAGTTGACAAAATTGAAAGTCCAAACCGGGGGTGAAAGTGGGCGATAAAATCGAGTCACTTTAATTACATTGTGCACACCAGCGGTGCCAATCTGCATCCAACCAAATCGCACAAATGCTACTGTTTAGATATTATTTAGCAGTAAATCGCTAAAGGGGTTGGCATGGATGTAGCCGCTGACGCAGCGACATGCTAAAGGCGTAACCAGCATGCCATCGTCTACCTACAGATCCACCCCCTTATCCCATGGTACGTGGCACTTTCATCCGAAAACTTCCTGGATTTTGACTGATCTCACTAACAAGATTTTCCAAATACCTGAAAGCTGCAGCAGATACCCTTCATTTTCTTCATTACATTAACTGGCGTACTTTTATTTTTCTTTCAACATTCCTCCACCTTTGAGTTATGCAATTTTAAAAAAAATTTTATTATTTTTTTTAATTAATCAAGTTTACCACAAAAATTTAATTTTCATTTTCTCCGACTTTTCCCTCATTTTCAAACAAATTTTGACTTCTTTCCTAAAAGTACAGAATATTCTGATTAGCTCTAAAAATTATTCGATGCTCAAAAAAATGTTTTATTACATTTATTTCCAAATTTCTTCAATTGTAAAATTATTCGAAAACAACAATAATTTTATTTCAAATAAAAATTTAATCATTTTTATATTTCCATAGGAATTAAAATTCTTCAAAGGATTCAACTTCAAACCTTTTTGAAATTCAATAACTTTTAAGAATATTTATTATAAAACAAGAAGAAATCGATCACTCCGAGTCTTCAACTCGGAATGCTCGATTTCTTCATGTTTTATATTAATTAAAGATGACCGAGTGATAAAATCAATATTTTACATTAAAAAAATATTGTTGCTGTAACTTCTTCAAACTTATTTTTATAATTTTAATTCAATTATTATTTTCTAGAATTTTTAACTAAAAATCTTCTTTAAATTTAATTATTTTCATAAATAATAAAATTTTTCATGGAATCTCAATTATTTTTAATACAATTTTAAATAAATTCCTCCAAAAAAGTAATTATTTTCATTGCTAGAAATCAATTAATTTTGACAAATAATGAAATTCTTTGCTGCAATGAAAATATTTTCAAAATCTAATATTTTAAAAAAAATTTTCAAAAGAATTCAATTATTTTTATAAATATTAAAACTCCTCGAATAAATTCAATTATTTCAAAAAAATCTAATAAAATTCGTTGCAAGAATTCAATTATTTTTCTAAATAAGTTTTCGAAAGAATTCAATTATATCGATAAATAACAAAAGTATTCCCGAAAATTCAATTATTTTTAGACATTTTAATAAAATTCATTGCAAAATTCAATTATTTTTATAAATAACAATATTCATCACAAGAATTCAATTATTTTTAAAAGTAATAAATTTTTTCTTGTAAATTCAATTTTTTTAAAAAATTATAATTAAAGCGTTCTCAAGAATTAAATTATTTTCATAAATATTATATATTTCAGTAAATAAATAAATAAATAAATAAATAAATAATAAAATGCTTTTCAGGAATTCAATTATTTTTAAAAAAATTTAATAAAAGGCACACAGACATCCAATTGTTTTCAAAAATTTGAATAGAATTCTTTATAAAATTTAATTATTTTTAAAAACTTTTCGCAATTCAATGATTTTTAATATTTTCTATTTTTATAAAATTTCCAAACAGAATTCAATTAGTTTTAAAAAATGTAATAAAATTCGTTACAAGAATTCAATTATTTAAAAGAAATATAATAAAATTTGTCATTAGAATTCAATTATTTTCGTAAATATAATAGGTAATATTTTTCACAGGATTTCAATTACTTTTAAAAAAATGTATTAAAAATTCGTTTCCAGACTTCAATTATTTTTCTAAATAATAAAATTTTTCACAGGATTCAATTATTTATAATCCGATTTTAAGTAAATTCTTTGAAAAATGTAATTAATTTCAAAAATTTTATTAAAATTCTGCAAAAGAAATAAATTAACAATTATCAAATATTTTTAATAATTTTTGAAAAAGTTCTTTAAGAATTTTTAAATCCATTTATTTACAATTCCATTTTACGAAATTTCGATTATTTGAGAATTCTCCAATTAAACATATTATGAGAAACCAAAAGTTTAAATAAATTTTAAAAAAATTGAATTAAAATTATTCAAAAAAATTAATTCTACAGAATTGTCATTTAAAACTATGATAAAATCTGATTTTCAAGACTTTAGTTTGAAACCATTTTAAAATTAAAATATTTCAATCAAAAAAATTTGATTTAAGATAAGTTTAAAAAATTAAATTAACAAAATTCTTAATTAAAAGTTTAATATTTCGATTTTCAAAGTTTTTAATTTTTTGAAACCTTTTCGAAATCCAATTATTTATGAAAATTGGCATAATAATGATTTTAAGAAAATTATTTTTTTAGAGTTTATTTTTAACTGAAATTCTTCTCTAAATCAATTATTTTTAGTAATTAAATAATATTAATAATTACCTACATATGAATTAAAAAATTCAAAAATTCAATTTCAAAAGAATTGTTATCATTTGTAACTTCTGCAAAAATTCAATTTTTTAAAGAGTTTTTAACTAAAATTCTTCTATAAATTAATTATTTCTAAATAATTGATTAAATAAAATGAAAAATTTAACTAATTTCAAAAGAAGTTGAATTATTAAAAATTTTTTAAAAAAGCTAAATTTTCTAAAATTTATATTATTAAATTTATTAAAAATTAAAATCTTCTAAAATTTCAAACTGAAAGCTTTTTGAAATTCAATTATTTATGAAAATTGCAATTATTTCTAACTTCTACAAAATTCAATTATTTTTTTAAAGTTTTTACCTTCAATTCTTCTCTTAATCAATTATTTTTAATAATTAAATATATATGTTTTAAAAATTCGACTGCTTTTAAAAGAATTGGAATTAAAATTTTTCAAAAATATTTATATTAAAGAATTGGTAATTAAAAGTATGAAAAATTGAAATTTTTCTAAGATTTGAATTTGAAACCTTATCAAAATTCTCTGTTATATTTTCAAAAATTATTAACATTTGTACCTTGTCCAAAAATTTAATTTTCAAAGAGTTTTTAACTAAAATTCTTCTATAAGTCATAAGTCATAAGTCGCCTAAGGTACCTTTTCACGTACATAAGGTTTCAAGTTTGCGTAAAAAATTTTATACCTTGTTTCCTTAACTTTATAGCGACTTATGAAACAATTTCCCATTTATTTAATATAGAAATAATAAAAAGGGATAAAAAATACTTTATAAATTTTTCTCAGTATTTACTGAGTATCTTCACAAGAACAACTCTGTCAAATACAGTATTCAATCAAGTAATGGATGCTTTAGCAGTCTAAATATAAAAACTGAATTCCACAATGTAAGGGATTTGATTTGTCAATCGAAAATACGGTACAATTGTAAATCATTTTATCCAATTTTTACGTTCTTTCAAATTTCAAATCCTTTTTATGAACGTAACTATTTGATTTGTCAATCAGAAATAGAACTGTAAATCATTTTATCCCAACTTTTTACGTTTTTTGAAATTTCAACAATCGATCGATGTAAAAATTTGCCAAAAGTACAGAATAAACTTTTTTCCTTTTAAAATAATAATGGAACCAACAAAAAATTGTGGCATCTTTATTTAATACCTGAGAATTTTCAGCAGCAATAATTTGCAAGTTTTTGCAAATTCAGTTGCACGAACTTGTAAAATTCAATTTTTGAGACCAAATGCGCACATATTTCTCCAGTAGATTAAAAATGTTTCTCTCATATTGCCGCACACAAAACATGAGACTTAATCTTCCGAAATTATTTTAGAAAGGAATATAAAGTTTTGTCGTCTGCTTTGTATTTATATCTCTCTATATGAATGTGTGTGAGTGTATGAAATTCGTATTTTGCATTTATAAAGCATGCAAAGACTGCCTGGGAAAGCTTCTGGGAAAGTTTAATTGAATATTACTGTCAATGAGATCACTGAGATACACGCACTTTATGTACTACCCCGTATTTTGATTCATGAAATTAAATTTACCCGTGACTCGAATCACTAAGAGAATTCTTAAATTGTAATTTCCTTCGCTTTTGAATATCTTAAACTTTCATGTTACAAAGTGTAATTGAATCTAAAATTTCCTTCGCCAAAAGGATTTCGAAAAATTACTCTCTTCCCATTAATTTTAAAGTCAATTGAAAATGAAGATAATTTTTTTTTTCCTTTCACTCTCAAGGAAAATGAGAGATAAGAATTTTTATCTTCAATATAAAAACTAAGTCTAGGAAAAAAAATTAAAAAAGATTTTATTCTAACAAAAATAAATTCAAGGAAAGAAATAATTTTGATAACTTCTTTCTAACAAAAGTTGGTTCAAAAGATTTTTCACCAATAATTCAGGCTTTTCTGATATGCTTTATCCCCGTCTCTCTCTCTCTCTCTTGGTATAAAATTTTTTCCTCCTGATAGCTTATCGATTTTTTTATGCTACATTGTCTCGTACGATGCCAAATAAACACATTTGTCGTTGGTTATCCTTAGTCATAGGAGAAATAAAATTGCTCTTGAAACTTTCCCCCTTGTTTTCATTCTTTCGAGATGTCTTTGCTTTTGCCAAGAGGAAAATCTTTATACTTGGACTTTGCATGAAAAATGTGAGTTACTAGGTCAGGTATTAGAACTTGAGTAAAAGTTACGACCAAAGAAAGGTTTTTGATCCTATACTGTGTATAGTGGCTGTCCACTGTGAAAAATTCGAGCTAAAAAATCAAATACGAAGAGGAGAGGCACTTTAAAACAAAAATTTATACACACAACTATATCAGGTTATCATAATCGATAATTAATTTTAAAAAAGTAGCTTTAAGATTGCAAAAAAGTAGTAAAAAAAGTAGCTAACGAAAATTTGACGACTTAATCTTTTCATGATTTCCGAATTAAAATTCATAAATAGAAGAATTTTTTTAAAATAAATAAGTATATATAAAAAAATGTTATTTTTCCCTAGTTTATAAAATCAGGGTTGCCACGCAACCTGGAAACCTGGAAAACCTGTAAATGTCAGGGAATTTCATAAACCTTTGAAAAAACTTGGAAAAGTCAGGGAATTTTGATTAGAATCCTGGGAAATTATTGTTTTCTAAAGTTATTGTGCTTCTTCTTGAAATTTAATTTTTCTTTAATTCAATTTTCTTAATTCAATTTTAAAAGAGTTGCCTTTACAATTTTTCTTCGCAATAATTCAATTATTTTCATAAATAATCAAATTTTTTACAGAGATTCAATTATTTTCATAAATAATACAAAAATTTATAGATTTACAATTATTTTCATAAATAATAAAACTCATCGCAAAATTTCAATTATTTTTAATACAATTTTAATGGAATTTCTCGAAAAATGTATTAATTATTCTTAAAAATTTTATTAAAATTCATCAAAGAAATTCAATTATTTTAAAAATCCTTCCTGTAATTTATTTATTAGAATATAAGTATTATTGTCAATACATTTTTAATTAAATTTCTTGAATGAATTAAATTATTTTCAAAAATTTTAATGAAATTCTTTTTAACAATTCAATTTTTTTTTCAAAATAATTTTAATAAAATTCTTCGTAGAAATTTCATTAATTTCTATAATTTATCAAAATTCAATTATTTTCAATATCTACTATTTCAATAAAATTTCACAAAAGATTTCAATTGGGTATTTAAAAAGAAATATTATTAAAAAATTCGTCTTAAGAATTCAATTATTTTCAAAAGTAATAAAATTCTTCGCAGATATTCAATTATGGTGAACAGTTTAAAAAAATTATCGTCAAAATTTCAATTATCTTTATAAATATTAAAATTTCTCTCAAAAATTCAATTATTTTCAAAAATTTTAATAAAATTCTTGACAAAATTTCAATTATTTTCAAAAATTCTCCTCCAGTCAAAGATTTTCAATATCTACTATTTTAATAAAATTTTCCAAAAGAAATGAATTATTTAAAAATTTTTTTATAAATTTCTTTGCAATAATTCTATTATTTTCAGAAATATTCAATTTATGTTTACAGAAATTCAATTATTTTTATAAATATGTAATACAATTTTTTACAGGCATTCAATTATTATTTTCATAAATAATAAAACTCATTGCAGAATTTCAATTATTTTTTATACAATTTCAATCGAATTCCTCGAAAAATGTAATTATTCTTTAAATTTTATTAAAATTCGTCAAAAGAATTCAATTATTTAAAAATTTGTTAATAAAACTCTTTATGAGAATTCAATTTTGAGAAACATTCATTTATTCAATAAATTATTTATTTTTGTATTAAAAATTATTAGGTATTTAAAAAGAAATATTCTTAAAAAATTCTTCTCAAGAATTCAATTCTTTTTGAAAGTAATGAAATTCTTAACAGAAATTCAATTATGGTCAAAAGTTTAAAAAAAGTAATAGTCCAAATTTCAATTATTTTTATAAATATTAAAATTTTTCTCTAAAATTCAATTATTTTAAAAAAATTTAATAAAATTGTTGTCAATATTTCAATTATTTTAAAAAATTTAATAAAATTTTTCTCTAAAATTCAATTATTTTAAAAAAATTTAATAAAATTGTTGTCAATATTTCAATTATTTTAAAAAATTTAATAAAATTTTTCTCTAAAATTCAATTATTTAAAAAAATTTTTTAAAAATTCTTGACAATATTTCAATTATTTAAAAAAAAATTTAATAAAATTCTTGACAAAATTTAAATTATTTTCAAAAACTTTTCTTAATTCAATCAAATTTTTTACAGAGATTCAATTATTTTTCAATACATTTTTAATCTAATTTCTCGCAAAATAAAATTATTCTTAAAAATTTTATTGAAATTCGTCAAAAGAATTTTAATTACCTATTTAAAAATTTGTGGATAAAATTCTTCAAATGAGAGTTCAATTTTAAAAAACATTCAATTCTTCAATAAATTATTTTTTTTGTATTTAAATAATTGCATTGTCCTAGAATTTTCTAATAATAATTGATTCAAATATGAATTTCAGTTAAAACCTTAGATAATATTTGAGTTTTGAAAAGTTTTCAAATTATAATCTTTGAATGTTTGAATTTTTCATACTTTTAACTTAAAATTGTGTAGATTTAATTTTTTTTGTAAAAGTTCAATTAAATTTTTTTGAAATTATTTGAAGTTTTTATTTTCTAATATATATTTGATTAAAGAATTTCCAAATAATCGATGATATTTCGTAAAATTGAATTAAAAACAAAAGGATTTGAAAATGTTTAAAGAAATGTTTCAAAAAATAATTAATAATAATTAATTTAAAGAAAAATTTCAGTTAAAAATTCTGGAAAACAATAATTGAATTGAAGTAATGAAAGTAATTTTTAATTATTATAAAACATAAAGAAATCGATTGCTCCGAGTCGAAGACTCGGAGTGATCAATTTCTTTATGTTTTATTACAATTTTTTATAATTTGTTTAATTTCAAAAAGGTTTGAATTGAAAATTTTGTAAAATATAAATGTAGTTTTAAAAACCTGGAAAAGTCAGGGAATTTGAAATGAGCAAAAGCGTGTCAACCCTGATAGAAGAATTTTTTTAAAATAAATAAGTACATATATAAAAAAAATGTTATTTTTCCCTAGTTCATAAAATGTATGAAAACTCATTCTCAACGAGTTTAAAAATATTTCAACACAATGTGCGGTTGTATGTGTGGGAAAAATATTTTTGTCTAGTTATTTAAACGAGAAATTCGCGCAGTAGCGGGCAATTTATGAAATGGACGAGTATAAACTCCAACCCAAAAAGCTGCTTCTAGAACAAAGAGTCGAAAAAAGAGAGTGAAAGAGCCATCCGTGTTCTCGGAAAAAGAACTTCCTGCATTATTTATCATGTGAAAAAAATTTACGGCATCAGTATATTATTGAGAAGAAGCAACTACTGTTCGGCTCACGTTCTCTCAAACCTAAAGGTAATCGTGATAATGTTCGTCTTCCGAATCACTGCGGATAAAAGCTCAAAATGGTCGGCGAGCAGGTCGAGCATAGCACATCATAATGGAAAGCAGGAGCGAATAGATAACGTCTCTGGAAATAATTATGTCGAGCCAGAGATTATAGAAATCCTTTCACGTTTCGACCTTATATTAACGGAACGGGGCATAGTAGTAGTCGCATAGTTACGTTAAAACTCAAGAAGAACAGTAGAAAATCCTTTTTGAAAATAAAAGAAAGATGAACATAAAGAGTAAAGTTCGGGCCCTTTGCGAAAAACTTTATGACTATCAGATAATAACTAATATAGTATTTGCCACGATTTAAACTCATTTTATCACAACTTTCTGAATACTAATACTTTCATATCAAACTGTTGCTTCTTCCGCTAAAGTCAATACAGAGGAAAAGAGAATGAATCAAATTTATACGTTTCTCCTAATGATCCTAAACTTCTGAATGTTCAAGTGATTAAAGAAATTCATTTATTTCTTCTTCAAAATACATTTTTATCACCAGAATTACAAGAAAAATTTAATTTTGCTTTTTCCTGACTTATCCCTAATTTTCAGAGACATAATTTTGTCATTTTTCCTGATCCTAAAAAATATTCTGATTCACTCTAAAAATTATTAGATACTCAAAAAAAATATTATATTTTATATTACATTTACTTACGAATTTCTTTAATTTTAAAATCATTTGAAATCATCAATAACTTCATTTTTAAATAAATAGTTAATTATTATTTTTCCGTAGGAATTAAAATTCAACAAAACATTCAAATTCAAACCTTTTTTAAATTTAACAACATATGAGAATATAAAAATATTATTATAAAACATGAAAAAATGGATCCATTTCTTCATGTTTTACAATCAAAATTTAAAAAATGATTTTATTAAGTAGGTACATATATAAAAAATTATAATTGTTTATATTTTCAAAAATTTTAATTTAATTTTTCCTCAAAAATTCAATTCTTTTCTTAAATTTTAATAAATCCTTCGGAACAATTTAATTATTTTTTAATATTTAATATTTTTCGAAAATATTAAATTATTTTCTAAAATTTTTAATAAATCCTTCGAAACAATTCAATTATTTTTTAATTTTTAATAATATTTTTCAAAACAATTCAATTTTTTTCTAAAATTTTAATAAATCCTTTCGAAATGATTCAATTATTTTTTAATTTTTAATATTTTTCAAAAAATTCAATTATTTTCTAAAATTTTAATGAATCCTTCGAAACAATTCAATTATTTTTAAAAATAGTAAAATCTTATCAAGAATTCAATTATTTTCAATAAAATTTCACGAAAGAATTCTCAGGAATTCACTTATTTAAAAAAATTTGCATAAAATTCTTCGCAAGAATTCAATTATTTTTTAAAATTTTCATAAAATTCTTTATAAGAATTAAATTTTTTTAAACGCATCAATTGTTTTCAAAATTCAATTATTTTCATTAAGTATTTACTGTTTTAATAAAATATTTCACAAAAAAATTCAATTATTTAAAAAAAATTTATAAAATTCTTAGCAAGAATTAAATTATTTTAAAAAATTTATTAAAGTTCTTCGTAAGAATTCAATTATTTTTATAAATAACAAAATTCTTCTTATTGAATTCAATTATTTTCAAGACAATTTTAATAATTTTCAATAATCAAATATTTAATTCAAGTAATTTTTGAATTTCAAAAATAGTGAAGAAAAATACAAAATTAAATTTTTGTCACTCCACGGAATAAAATAATAAATATTTTACACACTTTTAAAAAAAAGTGTCACTTTACGCACAGTTTTCCGTGTGAAAAATTCAACTTTTGAGGTTAGTATTGCAGAAAAACATTTTTTACTCAAAAAATAATAATATTTCACATCTACAAATATTTTACATCTTGATCAACAAGTTAAGAAAGAAAAATGGTAAACATTTCAAAGAGGAAATTATTTTTTCTTCTAAATCGTTGAATTATAAACGTTGTGAACTTCACCAACCTGAATTTTAAGACCTCTATTAATTAAAATGGTAATTTTTGAAGGAAAAATACAAATATAACCATAACAAATCGAACGAAAATATTTTCAAGTCAAAGAATATTTTTCTTTCTAATTTTTGCCCATTATAGTTTTTAGCAGAGAATCTATGGAGAAAGCAAATTACCCCTAATGGGAAAATTGCGCGTCTTATTAGCATTCCGATAAAATTTACCTGTAACAAATTTTCCACCAGCATATATTGAACTGATGGTTCTTATATATTACTAGAAACTTAATAATAGTGTACGTTCCACTTAAATGTGAAGCACAGAGGACGTGCTATAAAATAATTCAATTTCCAGCTCAAAGAGGCGTGTTGTAACGCGATTATCTTATACCTGGTGGCAATTAAAATGTACAACATCAGTTGGAACCTTCTATAAGCTTAACGAAACTTTCCTCAGCACGCGCGAGCTTTTATCTTCCTTCTATATTGCAAAAAAAGAAAAAAAAAATGGAAGAGAAGATTTGCAAATTACAATTATACTAAAATAACGTTGGTATTAAGTAAATATTAGTTCGCTTCTAAAACAAGTCGAATACTTCAGATATATAAGCGATACGAAACTGTGAGATTCATAACGGTGCAAATGTTGTAAAATTCAATTAAGTCGGGTTTCATTTCCAAGCTCTGGGTTTTCTTTTCTATATACTATTTTTCTTTTTTCTTTTCTTTTTTTTTGTTAATTATATTATACAGGCCTTGGATCGACTTTAAGGCGCAAGAAAAGTCGTTTCAGTAGATTCAAAGTTTGAAAAAAAGTAGAAAAAATCGTTTATTTTATTCTGATTTCCGGAGAAGTTTTTCTCTTTCCCTTATTCAAATAATAACTTCAATTACAAGTTTTTGTGAAATTCAATTATTTTGAAATTATTTTTCCAATTTTCTTCAAACACACAATTACTTTCAAAAAATTTTCAAACAGATTATAATAAAATTCTTTAAAAAATATAAAATTGATTTTATGAAAACTAAACAAAAATTGTACTAGTTTTTGAAAATTTTTCAATTATTTTTTTCAATTAACTTTCGGGAATTTAATTATTTTCAAAAAATTAGAATAAAAGTTTTCAAAAAACAAATTTCAGAATCTCTATTTCAATTATTCAAAAATTCAATAATCTTGTTAAATAAATCTTTAAATACTTATAATAATATAGTTTTCTAATAGAGTTAAAATTTTCAAAAATTTCAGTTTCAAACCTTCTGAAATTTTATTACTTTTAAAAATTACTACTAATTGTTTCACTTTTGATTTAGTAATTAATAAATTCAATTTTTTAAATTATTAATTTAATTATTTTCCAGAATTTTTAACTCAACATTATTCGAAAGTTTAATTATTTTTTAAAATAAACATTTTAATTTTATAATTAAACTTCTTCATTCCTTAAAATTTTCAAAAATTAAGTTCAGATCTTCCAAAATCTAATTATTTTTAAAAATTACTTCTGGTAACTTCTTCAAAATTGGATTATTTTATAAGGATTTTTAACTAAAATTCTTGTCTAAATCAATTATTTTTTAATGATTTTTAGAAAAATCTTTGAGAATTGAATGATTAAGTCAAATAAACTTAATTTAAAATACAAATTAATTAATTACAATTTAATTTTACAAAATTTTGATTATTTTACATTTTTCTAATTAATTTTATATTTAAAAATTCACCTTATTTCAAAAAGATTTCATTTGAAACTTTTTTGAAATTCTGACTTGTTCTGAATTTTGAATTTTAATTGTTTTCTAATTTTTTACTATACAAATATTCTAATATTCAATTTTCAGAATTTTTAATTAAAATTTTTCTTACAATGAATAATTTTTTATAGTTATAATAATTTCGACTCTAAATTTTCCTGTTTTTTTAAGTTTTTAATGTAATAAAGTTAATTCAAAGACCGTTTAAGGTTTTCAATATTTTCAAAATTCACCAAAAAGTAAAATATTTGCAAAACAATCCAAGACTATTTTTGGAAAATATTAAATAAATAAACAAGTTTTTAAGAATTTTAATTACATAGATAAAAATACATAATTTTTAAAAAATTTTAATTGTAAGTCTAAAAAAGTAGATTTTTGAAAAACTTTAATTCATTATGTTTTTTGAAGATGAATTTCCAAAAATTATAATAAAAATTTCTAAGAACTAGTTTTTTAAAAATATTCTAATGTAATTTTTCGAAAATTACTGAATTTTTTGAAAGAATATTTGGATAATTTAAAAAAATCATTAGTTTAAGAATTTTGAATGAAAATTTTAATAATAATTGTAAAAAATTTAAATATTTACAAATTTTGAGTTGTAGTTATTTTTCATAGATATTTCAATTTACGAAAATACGTAATTGAAAAAATTCAAAATAAAAAAATTATAATGAAAAATTCTAAGAATTTGATAATTTAAAAAACTAATAAAGTTTCGAAGAATTTTAATTACAAATTGTAATAATTGTTTTCTCAAAAATGTTAATACTAATTTTATAAATAAACAAATTTTAATTTAATAATTTTTTGCAAATATTCGAATTTTTGTATAGATGTAATTAAAAATACTGAAAATAATTAATTTCTTAAAAAATTATAATGAAAAAAGTTCTAAGAATTACTTATTTACAAAATATTTCAATATAATTTTTTGAAACTAATTATGAATAATTTTCATTTAAAGATTTTTCTTTAAAATTTTCGCTAATTCAATTATTTTCGAAATTTGCAGTTAAAAATCTTCAAAAATTGATTTTTTTAAATTTATTTATATTTAATTTTAAATTTACACTAAAAAAATTAATTATTTTGAATAAAATTTTACAAAGTAATTATTTAAAAACTTCTTAATTAAATATTTCGAAAATTTAATTATCTTAAAAAATGTACATTTTTGGTATAAATTGCAATATTTAAAAGAAAAATCGAAAAAGACAATTTTTTTTTGAAAGTCGATAAAGTGTTTTTGAAAATAGTCGAAAAAAGTCGTAATATTCGAGGCCTGCGAAAAGCCAATGTTCTAAAAAAGGATCACTTTTATTTTAACACGTGAACCTCGGTAACAAAAAACACAATAAAACATAAATAAAATTTTACGCCTTCCAAATGGCAAATAAAGCAGTTTCAAGAACCTTTCTGCAATAACAATAAAATTCAATAGACCTCAAAAGTTAAGTATTTGAAAATAAAATAAAAAATTCAAATCTAATTATATGCAAATAATCATCATCAGTATTCAATGTGTACACTCTTCACAATGTTGATGTTATGAAAAGTATTTAACAACTTTTTTCTTTTTTTTTTATCAACGATTGTATAATTCGTATGAAACTAAAACTTCCCTTTTTTTCCTCGTTTCAAATTAAACGAATTTCCAACGCAACGAGAAAGTGGAAGCTGAGAAAATCACTATACGTTTCAACCTTCTTCGCCTTAGCAACGATATCAAACACCTAGTAAGAAAAGCTTTGCTGAGGTTATGTTCTCAAAATATTGCTCGTTAGACTTCCAACATCGAGCCGGAATATTGCCATTTCATGGGAAATTGCATCCAATGGAAATATAGTTGAATACGATGCTATTGTTGAAAGCTTTACATTTTTACCTGTTCACTCAATGTTTAATCAAAAACTCGTTTTTTCCCCTCCCATTTCCTATATACATTCATGATCATAAAAAAAAATTCAATACAATAACATGAAATTTCTTTTTTATTTTACCAATATATATTTATATAGACCAGACTATTCTTGACTATGTTTCACTATGTTTTCAATCAAATTCTATAACCTGTTCTTCATTTATGCTTATCAGAAATTTTCCCTCTTCGATAAAATTTAACATATCAATAAAGATTTACTTATTTTTTCAAATTACTCCATTTATATACGTTTTCTTTTGCTTTTAGTATCGTTATAAATTTTTGATGCTAAAATTGAGTAATATTTTAATTTTAAAACTGAAAGGCGCCAGGTTTTTACCCAAAAAAAAGGGGGAAAATGAGGAAAAACTAGTCAATGAAATCCATTGATTTTCGTTAATTAAATGGAAAATACTTCGAGTCAGTGAGGAGAAATATGGACTCGGTGTCTTGTCGAAATACAAAGTTCGATATTACTATAATTTGGTCGTTAATTAACAAACACACTCTGATAATTAATTTTGAGACTCACCATTTAGACGACATTGCTCACGAATTTCGCCACGTCTCATCGTATACAAACGAATCTTCCTCCTTCTTAAATGACTCTTGGGTAAAACCAACCGTCAGAACTGTGATAATATTTAATTGCACTTCCAATTGGCGAATTTACCTTAAAATGCAAAAAAAGAAAAATAAATAAGCAGTCATTAGCACCGTAAGACTAAAAAATAATTTAAATTATAAAATAATTCAAATTATAAAATAATTTTAAATTATCTAAATTCGAATAGTAATTGTAATATAAAAAAATTATAATAGTAAAATAGTAGTTTGTTCGTAAAATAAAAGGAATTTATTTTTCTAAAGTTTTCAACGTTGAACGAATAATTTTTATCTATTTAAATATTTTCAAAAAAATATTACAAATAAAATTAAAAATCAAAATGTGTCCCTAAAGTTCTGAACGTTCAAATAAACGTAATTTACTTACTTCTTTTTCAAATTTAAATTTTATTACAAATAATATTGAGTCACGTATTGAAAAATAATTTTTTAGTTTCAAAATTTTTAATTATTTTTCAATTTTATTTCAGTGAGTAATTTAACAAAATATTCATACTGAAAAAATATTTTATTCATTTTAATGTTCAACATTTTTGGAACATAAATAAATTCAAAATTTATAAAAAGGAATTAATTTTGTAAATTGACAAAAAAATATTTGCTACCAAAAATTCAAATTTTAACGAAAATATAAAAACAATTGTGTTCCTAAAGTTCCGAACTTTCAAATAAACGAAATTTATTTATTTCTTGTTCAAATTGAATTTTTATTGCAATAATGTTGCGTCTCTAAAAAAAATTAATTATTTAGTTTCTAAATCTAAAATTAGTTTTTAATTTTCGATGCAATCAGTAATTTTGGAAAATATTTTTCAGAAAAAATATTTCTTTTATTTAAACGTTCAAAACTTGTGGATCACAAAAAATTGTTCATTTGAAAGTTTAAATTATTAGAGACAGAAAATTTCTATTCTTGCAAATCAATTAATTTAAATGTCACAAAAAAAATGTTAAGTTGACAATATTATTATTCACAATTTATTAATAAAAGTAATTTTTAACTTTTTATTCATAAAAATAATTTTAAAAAAAGAAAAGAAAATCAGTGGTGAAGAGTGAAAAAATTTTCAGAACTTACAAATGAGAATTGATAATTCCGGTTGATTAATTTCGAAAACAATGTGATTGTTGAATGCACTCTCGATGTGGCAAAATTGGAAATTGTACAGATCGTCTGGAAAAAAAAGGAAAAAAGTTAAAAAAAATTGTTAATCATCGATTTTTGATAAAAAAAAACTATTGCAAAAGCAACTAAACTAAAAAAATTGAAATTTATATAGAATTTAATTCATTTATAACCTCAACGGAAATATTAAATTATCAACAATTAAAATTTCGATCTATTTCTCTGAATTATTCGTTGTATTCAACGGGTAAAGGGCCACATAACCTCAAAATATTTCCAATAATAGAAACTTGTGAATAGTAATTTGCACTCTAAATCCAAATCTTGAAAAAAATATTTAAAAATTTTTTCTCTCGATATTGCAAATTATTTTATATTTTCATTATATAAAAAATTCGATTAGAATTACAATTAAAAATTTGTAATCTTTTTTCAATTATGACAAAATTGTCATCAAAATTATTCATTAGTAAAATAATTTGTCATTTTCCATGTTTACATGTTACGAAAATTAATTTTTTTTCCTAAATACCAAAAAATATTTTTTAATAATAAAAAAAAATTAAATATTTTTAATTATCAGTGAAAATTTGTCAGTTCTCTACAATTCTGACAAATGCGTTCAAAATTATTCATTATCCAGGGAAACTGACATTTTTCCTGTTTTTATGACACTGAAAATTATTTCACTATATTAAAAAAAAATCTCTGTAAATAAACTCTCATTAGTATTAAAAATATTCAAATTTCATTTACTCATTTCAAAAGAAAGAAATAGTAAAATGATTGCGACTCCAAATTTTACGTCAACATGAAAATTTACCTTCGCGACATGTTTCGACAATAAACGCACACAGACGCCATTTTTTCAAATAGCACATGTTTTTCACTACATTTCGTTGAAATGAAATTTATTTAAATTCGAAATACTTACTACGTTCTGATACGATAATTAATATTTGATTCTCGGCATTGATTGAAAGCAGTTTTTATCAAAAATCGGAGTACAATGCTTCATTCCGCCTCAAAAATATTGTCACTGTATATACTCTATTTTCTCCAAAATACAACGAAAAATCCCAAAAATTTACGTGGATAATTAATTTCAATAATCAAATAAACAATTAGAACCTGAATTTACTTCAAAATATTCGTAATTGACGAATGATTAACTTGATTTACTTGACAATGTTCAGTAGACGTGTGCTCACGTCAATCTCCTGTCGGCCATTTTGTTTTGTCTCTGAATTCAGTGTTGCCAACCCAAGACCCAAGAAAATGAAAGTTCCTATTGTATATTACCATTGACACCAGGGATGGACGCTTAAATCTCTTGAGGTAAATTACGTGGTTTTTTACTGTAAAATACCTTGTATTTTACTCCAAAAGTTTTATATGCAATATTTTTTTTGTGGGAGGGAGTAAAATACGTACTTTTACACCTATATTAAAACGTAGGTATTTGACGGCAAGAACATATTTTTCTTGAGAATGACGCGTCACTGCCCAACCCTGAGTTGAACATTGGCAACATTGGCAATTGTGTTTTGTGCATATTGTGTTCGGCATTTTGTGGAATGTCAACAATGAAAAATGTCGCGACTCGCGAAGATTAAAGTTCACTATTCAATAAATAAAAATTTAATTTCAAACATTAAACAAAGATAAAAAGTAGAAATTTTGTATAATTTACCTTAATGAATTTGTTCGGAATTATCTCTCTCTTTTTCTACAACATTGCGGAATACATATATATTTTCCATTTTAATGCAGCTCAATATAAAAGCAATGGGAGAATTCTCATTGGGATAGGTAGCTATATACGCTATATACATACGTACGTACACTGTTGAGTTGAAAAGATACGTTTTTCTGAATGTCTTGAAATGCCTGCCTTTCAGGTCGTTATAAAGTAAGGTAGGTAATGACCATGGCTAAAATGGGGCGGAGGCGGATGCTGTGAAGTTAGAGGATTGTTACAGCAGGGCTGAGAAGAAAAAGAGAGCCAAAGGTAACAACTATGCTCAGCGAACCTTGCACCTACAGCTTTCGGCAGGCGATCAGCCGTGAATCCCGTCCCCAGCAATAATGATGTACAGTTTGTCGTGTACAACTCACTAACTTAAGCACAATTTTAATATTGTGCTTTTTATCCACACTGTACTGAAGAAGGAAGTTACTGTCCTTACTGACTGTATTCACTCGGAACCACCAGAGGAAATTTGTTTTATCAATGTTCAGAACAATCAGAGGAACTTTACACAAACTTGAGAGAAATTCGCATTTTAATTTGAAGAAATTAACAAACAACTGAAAAGAGGTTAGTCCAAATCCATATTTTCTACTTTTTAATTAAAAAATGTGACAATTTTATACAAAAAAAAGAAATATTTTGTAATTCTAAAACAAATTATTTTTTTTAGGTTAGAAACGTCAAAAGAATGGGAATTCCAACAGCGGTGTTTAAATACGTGAGTAACGTGAGTAATTTATGATTTTTGCTTAGAAATTACTGGAAAAAAATTCGTATTTGTAAAAAATACGAATAGAAACTATAATTATGATAATAATTTCGGTGAAATATTGAAATAATAAATAATTCTAGTTCAGAATTATTTTTTCTTTTCTGTGTGTCGAAAATTTTTCCAATTTACGTCATGACGTTCATCTTTTAACACAATTCCATCAGTTTACTTATTCGGAATTTTCTTTTTTAAATTAAATTTTCAAAACTATATCCTTATCTCGGTGAATCAGGATTTTCTGACTTTTTTTTGGTTAAGTAATTTGGTTTATGGACGTAATTTTACACAAGAGAAAAAAATACGAAAAATAAAGTACGAACGGAGAAAAAATGAAGCAATTCTAATTTAACAAAATTAGTTTTGTATACGTACAGCAATAATTACAGGGAATACTTTTAAATATTATTAAATATATTATTGTAAATTATTAATTAATACTATTAATACTGTCACAGCTAAAAATTATTCATTTAATAGCAAACGAGTTAAAAACAAAATTAATAAATAAAATAAATTTATATTTGAAAATAAATAGGAAAAAAAAATTTTTACAAAAACGTTTATTTGTACAGTCGCATACAAAAGTTTGCAGTATAAAGAAAGACAAATATTTTAGATTGAGATTCATTATGTACCTGTTGCTCAATACTTGTCAAGATGCTAAATTTAAAGATCTTTTCTCAAATAGCTTACAAATGATGGTTTAATCTCGTTTTTTAAGCTCGGTAAAATTTGTCATAAAAATAGCCGTTCCTGGAATAGTAATGACTACAATAAAAGTTAAGTGCACTATTAATCGATCGTTAAATTCTACTTAAAGATATGGTAGTCTGTATATATCGAAAATAGCTTGCAATTCTTAAAATTGCAATTCATTTTTTATTACAATGGACAATAATACTTAATTCCTCATCTCACTAAATCCACATTTTTTATTGAATACAATATCCGAACTAAAGAATTACATTTTTTTTTTATTTTATTTATAAATGTGAAAAACTGTTTCAAAAAAATTGTTAAATTTGAAAACGAAAAGCAATTCTAATTTAACAAAATTATGATTGATTCCTGATTTTTACTTCACTTAAAAAAATTAGTTTCACAGAGAACAAAATTTCGTATTGAAAATAAAAGAAGCAAATAAAATTTTAAATTCGTTTTGCTAGAACGTGTAAAGAAATTAATTTTTTACATTTTGAACATTTTTTTAATTGCATTTCGATAAAAATTGCAATTTCCTGTAAATAAGAAACGATTTCCTCGACGTAATCTAACATTTAACAAATATTTCATATTGACAAAAATTGTAATTTATCTTCAAGTGTAACTTTTAATTGTTTAAAATATTGAAAATTAAATTCTCCGTCCTTCCACCAAAAAGAATTAAAAATTTAATTTGTCTTTTTAATTTAAAATACGAAATTAAAACATTGGACTATAATTTTTGTTCTCGTTTTTGTTTTGACTGTCCGTCAGATTTTTCCTTAAAGTTTTAAAAGTCCAAATTAATAAAATTTATTTTCTAATTAAATATTTCTTTCAATAAATTAATTAGTTAAGGATTAATTTTTTTTATACAAAATAATTTTTTTTGAAAAAATGGAAATTAAAGAAAGTAGAAGAAATATCGTCGTGTATTTAAACGTTTTACATTTTAGAAACATTTTCGAAGGCAAAACTTATTGAACTAAAACAAATGTTTATTTAAATCAAATAAATATTTTGTTCAGTTAAACAAATTGTTTCAAATAACCTAAAATTAAGGTTTATATATAACAAAATACAATATTTTTTTCAAACATAATTTGTTCATCACTCAAAATAAATTTTTTCTGACTGAAAAATTAAATAAAATAAATAAAGACCAAGTTATCTAAAAGTGATTATTCTGGGCTACTTTCAAAATATTTGAATTTTACACTAGAAAAAAATTATTCGATTAAAATAATCGATTACTAGTCTATTAGCAAATAAAAATTTACTTGAATCAAAGAACTTTCACGGAACAATAAAAAATAATTATGTTTAATAATAATTATATTTAACAATAAATAAATTGTATTTGCACAAATAATTGTAGTATTTGAAGAAAATACAATTTAATAAACTTTAATAAAAAATTGTTTGATACAAATAAATATTTATTTGATAATAAGACAGGTAATCGTTTATTTAAATCAAATAAATCATTCTTTTTATTTATTTATTTTTTTTATTTTTCAGTGTAATAAAAATAGAACAAATCTAATATAAAAATCGATTAAAACACATGATTTTTAGTGTATAGGAAATAAGTTAAAATTAATAGTTTTAAGTAAAAAGTAAAATTTATATTTTTTATATACGAAATAACGTATACATTTCTAGCGGTTATAAACATTTGTAATTTTATCCTATATAGTGGGGAAAACATTTAAATAGAGTTGGACAAGAATAATTTCAAATTCTCTGGGGTATAGTTCGTTCCAGAAATGCGCAGTCCTTAGAAATTCTCTCATGGGAAAATCATATAATTTTGATGCAGTTTCGTTAGTTTCAATAGTTTGTTCGTCTCCCGATATTTCATTTTAACTCACCAGTACTTTCTCTGAATTTATGCTTCTCTTTTTCTATATATATCTATATATATATTCTAACTTTTTTTTTCTTCCATATAGCTTCTGATTTCAATTTCAATTTAATTGGATGTTTGGTTGAATAAACATTTTTTTCTTTCACAAAAAGGTTTCCGTCTTTTTTTCTACCGCTTCTATTTTTCATATTCATTTGCTCTTTCTCTTGCAGATTCTCATAAAATTATTCTTGAAAATATTAATATTCAATATTGATTATCGTTCCTTTTAAGATAATTTTTTATATTTTCTCCATTGGCAGAAATTCATTTGAAACATGAGATCTTACTCTATATAAATATAGTGAATCTTTTAAAGATATTTGAGGTTTTGAATATAAAATTTGTAATTTGAATTGTTAGATTATTATATTTGTAACGCATTGTGAAATTTTACAAATTTTATAGACTTTAAAAATAGAAAAATAAATGTAAGGAATTAATTTGATTTTAAAGTTCAAGTTTGAATCTCGAATTTCTCGTGGTACTAAGGTGAAAGGGACATCTTAAAGATGGTAGTTGGCAGTAATATCATAGTCTCATTCCACCAATCACGTCTCCTAATGACATTGTTACGTCAAACTAATAGGCAGTCCTAACAGGCTTTCCTGGTAAAGGCTTCAAGGCAGTTCCCTCGCTGCCTTGTCTCTTTCCAACCTTGACTAGCTTTATATAACTTTAATTCAAAATTCAGTATTTTAGAAACAATCTATTATTACAATTAAATATTTTAAATAAGCCCTCAATTGCAAATTTCTCCTAACACTGTTCATTTTGATACCAAATAAAATATTATTAAATATTATCAAATATTATTAAATATTATTAAATATTATTAAATTATTATATGGAAATGCTTATTATAATTAATTCGATGATAAAAACGTTTCACTGAAATGAAAATCCTGCGTTAAAGAAAGTTTTACTATTAAGAAATTTAAATGTAGAGAAAGGCAGGTCTCGGATATTATAACTTTTTTGACTTTTTTCGACTATTTTTAAAAAATGAGACTTTTTTCGACTTATTTTCAAAAATTTCAACTTTCTCGACTTTTCTTCCAAGTTTTGCCACAAAAACCACATTTTTGGCATAAAATGCAATTTATTTCCACTTTTATAGTGTAAAAATGAAAGATATTGACAATTCTTTCAAAAATTATTTTTGAACGATTTTTCTAATTAAATTTTTGAAATATACAATTAAAAAATTTTTCAATAATTGAAATTTTGTAAAATTTAACTAAAAATAATTGATTTTTTCAAGTATTTTATTAAAATTTTTGAAAATCAACTTTTGAGGAGTTTTAATTGCAAATTTTGAAAATAAAATTGAATTCTCAAAAATGTCAATGAAAAATCTTCAAGTGTAAATTCATAAATATGAAAATTAATGAAAATTAGCGTCTAAAAATTATATTAAAATATTTTTGAAAAAAGTAATATTTATAGAATTTTTTCCTTGGTATTTTTCAAAATTCAATTATTTTCAATAATTTCAATTACATATTTCCGAAAATTAGAATTTTACAAATACGTACAAAAAATAATAGGTAACATTAGAATTTTTTAGAATTATTTTTAATACTTTGGTGAAAACAATCATGTTCATCATTTTTTATTAAAATTCAACAAAAAATAATTTTCTTTTAAATTGAAAAAAAATTCTTTAAAGAAAATCAATTTTTTTTTGTAAAATTACATTGCAAAATTTTTTAAAAACTGAGTCTTATAATTGTTTCATTATAATTTTTTAAAATTCATTTTTATTTGAGTTATTTTTGTTCGAAATTAATTATTTTCGAACAAACTAAATTAAAATTTTTTTAAATTTACTTTTTTAGACTTTAAAATTTTAGAGAAATCATGTTCATATTTAAAATTAAAATTCTTTATATAAAAATTGTATTATTTATTTTAACATTTTTTAAAAATTTTTAAATTTAGAGAAAAAAATTTAAATTTCATAAATAAATTTAAAATTTTAGAGAAATCATGTTCATATTTAAAATTAAAATTCTTTATATAAAAATTGTATTATTTATTTTAACATTTTTTAAAAGTTTTTAAATTCAGAGAAAAAAATTTAAATTTCATAAATAAATTTAAAATTTTAGAGAAATCATGTTCATATTTAAAATTAAAATTCTTTATAAAAATTTGATTATTTCTTTTTATATTTTTCAAAAATTCAATTATT
Organism: Leptopilina syphax; assembly: GCA_032872505.1. Classification (NCBI taxonomy): domain Eukaryota; kingdom Metazoa; phylum Arthropoda; class Insecta; order Hymenoptera; family Figitidae; genus Leptopilina; species Leptopilina syphax. The sequence continues at coordinate 31,631,228 of CM065470.1, forward strand.
GTTAAAAGATTTTACTAAATTTCAATTATTTGGAAATTTTTCTATTGTATAAATTAAAAACCTATAAACTTTCAAAAATTATTTAAAAAATAGATTTTAAGAATTTCTTTATTATAATTTTTTAAAAATCAGTTACTTTCAACATTTTTCGTTAAATATTTCCAGTAATTCATCTTAATAAGTTTTATAAAAAAGAACCATAAATATTTACAGTTACAATAATTATGGAAAATTGAATTTTTTTTGTTTTTAAATAATTGGAAGAAAAATTAAAAATAATTGATTTGAAAATGAAGTTTAGTTAAAAATTGTAGAAAATAATTTAATTTTGGAAGAGTTATAATTGTAATTTTCAGAAATTTTTAAATTTCAGAAGGTTTTAATTTGAAATTTTTCTAATTTTATTTCCCATGGAAAAACAAATAATAATTATTTAAATATTTATTTTAAAAAATTATTCAGGTTTTGAAAAATTGATTTTTGTATTTATAATTGACTAAAACGACTTTTTTGCTCCTTACACAGGAAAAAAGAAGTGTTATTATAACACTAAAAGTAGTGTTAAAACTACACGCAACATTTTTAACCGACAGTGTGTAATTTTAACACTTCATTGGTGTTAAAATAACACTGGAATGTGTTAAATTAACACTACAGGGTGTTAAATTAATATACATTTTAAATAAGGGTTAAAATAATACCAAAATTGTGTTAAAAGAACATCACCTGAAAACTACACGCAACAAATTTAACACATATTTTTTTCTGTGTAAAGTCGATCCGAGGCCTGGAAAGGTAAAAAATGAGTCGAGGAAAATTGACCTCTTATTTCTCGACTTTTTGCAGCTTTTTCTGAAAAACTTTCTTTGAATTTTAATTCACTGGCAATGTAAATACAGCCTTATAAAAACGAACATTATGAAAGTAATTCCCTTGTTTTACAAGTAACTCAATGTAAAACGTGATATTGTGTGAAAAACAAGTGCTTCTAAGTTTCGAAATCTTGAATACTTATCTGCATGAAAGGAAGTACATTACAGTAATTTTCAAGGAAATATAGTTAATAATAATCTTCTTCATTCATATAATAGTAAATCACTTCACAACTTTCTTTGGTGATGGAGATATTTTTGCTCCTTTAAAGACTTTCCCTACCAACGAGCATATATGTATATGTGTATATAATCAAAGTAAATCACATTTCAAATAAAACAAAAAGTGCGAAAAAGAGATGAGAGAAAAAAAAGAATGGGAGAAAGATAAGACCCAAGCTACACTTTACTTTTGCAGATGAGTTAAACATGACTTCTCGCACTTTATTTTAATTAGAGCATTTTCTTCCATTTACATTCCTCGTTAATTGAATGTCGTGTTTTCTAGAGGTAAGAACGTTATTTATTAGCGATTCTATCAGGAGATGTGGATTTAGAGACAATCACGATTTACCGAGACAGGAATGCTTACAAAATAGCTTCACTGAATCTCTCGTAATACACCGCACCAACCCCCCCAAGAGAGAGAGAGAGGGAGAGAATAAAATTTCAATTAGTTACCCTTGAAAATTTTATTACTTTCCAAGCAAATCTCAATTATACTCGTAAATTCAGTTCAATATTGTTTTTACATTTTTTCTCCCTTTTTTCCACGAATACAGGGTTAACACAGGTCAGAGAAATCAGGAAATTCAGGGAAAAGTCAGGGAAAGTAGAATTTGTCAGGGAAATCAGGTAAAAGTCAGGGATTTTTATTAAAAGTATTGTAAAAAATTAAATGTTTCGAATTTATAAGAAAATTCTCAATTTTTTTATCTTTTTGTTTGCCTCATAAACTATGAAATTAACACGAATTTTATTAATCTTTCAATTTTCATTTTTCAGGAATTTTAATAAAATTCATTGCAGAATTAAATTATTTTCATAAATAACAATATTCATCAGAAGAATTAAATTATTTTCAAAATTAAAAACAGTCTTCGCAAAAATTCAATTATTTCCAAAAAATTTTTAAAAATTGGCAACATTTCAATTATTTTTATAAATAAATAGCAAAATTTTGTTACAAAATTCAATTATTTTGAAGCATTTTAGTAAAATTCATTTGCAAAATTCAATTATTTTCAAAAATTATAATAAAATTCTTGTCAAAATTTCAATTATTTTCATAAAATTTTCTTAATTCAATGATTTTCAATATTCTACTATTTGAATAAAATTTCTCAAAAGAATTCAATTATTAAACAAAAATTTTGATAAAATTCTACACAAACATTCAATTATTTTCCAAAAAAATATAAAATTTCATAGGAATTCAATGAATTAAAATAGAATTTGCATAAATTTTTTAGAAAAAATCAAATATTTTAAAATTTAGCATTAAATTCTTCGCAAAAATTCAATTATTAGCAAAAAAAAATTTTTTTTATTGTTAACATTACAATTATCTTTATAAATGAATAGCAAAAATTTTGATACAAATACTCAATAATTTGTATATAAATTATTTTAATGAAATTTCCAAAAAGAATTCAATTATTTAAAAACAATTTTGACAAAATTCTACAGGAATATTCAATTATTTTCTAAAATAATGAAAGTTTTACAACAATTCAGTTATTAAAAATAAATCTACTATCTTAATAGAATTTCACAAAAAAATTTCAATTATTTAGACAAAATTTTAATAAAATTCTTTACAAAAAATCCAATTAATTTAATAGATAATAAAATTTTCACAGGAATTCTATCATTTTGATTACAATTATCATAAAATTTTTTGAAAGAATGTAATTTTTTAACAAATTTTTTATAAAATTCTTTGCAATCATTCAATTATTTTCACAAATAATAAAATTCTTTACGAAAATTCAATTATTTAAAAACTGTTGATGAAATTAGTTTGTAAGAATTCAATTATTTTTAAAAATTTTATTAAAATTCTTTGAAAGAATTTAATTATTTTTTTAAATTTTGATAAAATTCTTTAGAGCAAGAGTTTAATTTTAACAAATAATCAACTATTTAATCAGTTATTAATTTTAACAAATAATCAACTATTTAATCAGTTATTTATTTTTGTATTTAAATAATTGACTTCTCGTATAGAACTTTCTAAAAAAAAAATTATTTAATAATCAATTTTAAATAAAATTGTAGTTTAGAATTGAATATTAAAAACATTATAGCATGAATTTTTTGAAATAATTAAACAAAACATTTTTAAATAAAATTCACATAAATTTTGTTGAAAAAATTTAACTTTTTTAAACTTTTTTATTAAATTCTTCCTAATAATTCAATTATTTTCATAAATAATAAAACACATTGAAAATATATAATAAATATAATTGAAAATATAATAATATATTTATAAATAATAAATTATTTATTGTTGCATTTAAATAATAATTTGATTTTGAAAAGATTTCAAATTAAAATTTTGAAACATCATTTTTTTTTAATAAACAAATTTTTTCGTTTTCTTATTGTTCAATTACAATTATGTATTATAAATCAGAGAAGAAGAAGAAAAATTTTCGATTTTTGCTAAGAGATTGTGAATAATTGAGGCAATTATTCATTCCCTTTAAACAAATGATAAACGCGATGCGTCAGCTTGGTCAGAAAAAGTTCATTTGATTTTTTTGCCTTCGACATGTTTTTTCAGGCAAGCTGAGGGTTCTTCCATTTAAGCCCTCTTTTTTAATATTTCTTAGAAGACAAAGTGCGGGTATTCAAATCCTCTTTTGCATAAAGTATATATATATAAAACTTTCGGGGATGAAAAAATTTTACAAAACTCCAATAATTCAAGGTACTTTGAAAATACGAGGGAACTTTTATTTATTATTAATATAATTATTATTAAATCATAATATTTTCGAATAATATTTTTTAAAGTTTAAAATTTCCAAATAAACAAAAGGAATATATTTGGAAATATAATAATAATTACTGAATAAAGTAATATAAAATAAAATGAAATCATGTTTGGAAATAATATTTTGAAAGGCGCATCTGAAAAATTGTCAAATTCCCGGGGATTAATATTGAGGAATGTGGTGAGTTTCTGGATTAAGAGAGGCATGAAATGAATTGCCAGAAGGAAGTTGAAATGAAGGTGTGGAGTATTTTTTTTTTATTTTATTTTTTTGTTTTTTTGCTGACGATGTCTTTGGTCCGTCATTGCGAATGACCGGTTCAAAGCACTAAGGGATTCGTGCAGCATCCGTCTGGTCGAATGACGACCTCCAGCGATCCGGAAAATAAACCCCGTCAACGTCGCGTTCCAACTCCATCCTCAACGGTCAGGTTATGAACTCCCTCTGGTCATCCAAGTTCCAGAACTCCCGGCTAAGTTGAATTTACTCTCACTCATTCCCCAAAGGAGGAATCTTTCAGGTTACGAGCAAACTAAAGAAATGGCCTCCCACTTGAAATCCACCAATCGACTCTAATAACCCATTTTCATGCGTCTCGCATCAATATTCAGTTATGGTATATATATATGTATATAAAATCTCCAATTCCCCTGAGAATAAAAAAATATTCCAGCAAAAAAAGAGCTCTTTCAATTCAAATGAATTTCATTATTAGAGATTCGAAATTCGAAAGTAACTTAAAGTCTGGATATATTCTTGAGAATATTTCTCCTTCCAGAGAATTTAAGCAGGTTTCGTAATCATCTACTAAACCCTACTATTTACCAATTTTTTTCACGATTTGAGACTATTTGGATATTTGTTTTCAGATTTGAGACACTAAATCAGGGTTACTTTTTTTTGGAATTTACACTACCTTTAAATCCGCTAATAATTTAAAAAAAGAAATTATTCTCAAAAATTTTAATAAAATTCTTAAAAACACGTAAGAAAAATATTAAATAATATTAAAATATTAATATTAAATATAAATATAATAATAATAAATACTTATTAATATTAAATATTAATTTTTTTTCAAACGAATCAATTATTTTCCCAAATTTTAAGAACATTTTTCGCAAGAATTCAATTATTTTGGGGTCATTTAAGTATTACAATTACGTAAGCATATTTTTCAGGTTTTTAGACCCCCCCCCTTTGTTTATAAGAATTCATTTATTTTCAATACAATTATACATAATTATTTTCCTAAAAAAAATTAATCATTTTCAAAATGCTTCAGAAAAATTAAATTATTTACAAAAGTTTTAATAAAGTTCTTTGCAAGCATTTAATTTTATTCCCAAATAATAAAACTTTTAATAGCAAGTCAATTATTTAAAAAAATATTAATTATATTATTTGCAAGAATTTAAATATTTTGATAAATAGTAAAATCCGCTAATACTTGAATTAAAGAAATTATCCTAAAAAAAACTTTAACAGAATTATTCGCAAGAATTCAATTATTTTCCAAAAAATAATTACTTTCTTCGCTGAAATTCAATTGTTTTCAATTTATAAAATTTTACAAAAGAATTTCAATTATTAAAAAAAAGATTTTAACAAAACTCTTTAAAAATTATTTAAAATGAAATTTTTATAAAATTTTTGAAAGAAAATAATTATTTAAAAAATTTTTTTTATAAAATTTCCGAAAAAATCAATTATTTTTAATAATTTTGATGAAATTTGTTTATAGGCATTCATTAATTTTCTCAATAAAAAAAGTGATTAAATTAAAATTGTTTAAAAAAAATCAATTATTTTTTAAAATTTTGATTTAATTGTTGTAAAACTGTAATTATTTTAAAATTTGTATATCACAAAAAATTAATTATATATTACTTTTCAAAAGAATTGTTAAAGTTTTGAATAATTTTATTTGAAAATTCCAAAAAAATGATCGAATTTTAATATTATTACATTTGTAATTTTTAGAAACAATTAAATTATTTAAAATATTAATTTGTGGAAAAACAAATATTTAAATATATATGTTAACAAAAATTATTCCAGTTTTAAATGTAATTTAATTTAGAAATTATGAAAAAACATTATTCTTTTGAAAAAATGTAAACTAACATTTTTCGTAGTTTGGTAAATTCTGGTAAATAATTTTATAAGATTAAATTGAATTTACAATTAATTGAAGATTTTCTCATTAAATTTAATTAAAATTAATTTTTTATTGTAAAGAATTTTATTTTTTTACTTTTTTAAAATATTTTTAAACATAATCGTATTTTTGAAGAATTTGAATTAAAAATTTGGAAAATAATTGAACTTTAGAAAAATTTAGAATTGAAATTATTAGCAGGATATGAAGAAAAGTAAATATTTTTGATCGATTTAATTAATTAATTTGTTTAAATTACCTCTATTCTTGAATAAAAAATAAATAAATAAACTTTTTAGAAGAAATTGATCTTGATAAAAGAAATCTACTAGAGAAATCAAATATTAGAAATTAAATATTTTTAGGAACAATATTTAGAAAATGACCTGCAATAGAAAAATTGTTTTTTAAAATTTAATTTCTTTGGAAAAGAAAAGTTTTATAGAAAATTCGTTTAAAAAAAAACTACTTTTACTTTTCTGAGAATATAATTTAGAATATTTTTTTAAAAATTCAGTAAAAGTTTTTAATTTTTAGTGTAAACAATTCCAAGTTGAATAAAATACTGCGACAAAATAGTTAAATATAAGACGAATTAAATTTGTCCCTTTGTCTCCTTTTTCATAATAAAAATCAGTTCAATCGTCTTAATTGTTATTTTAATGAGACGCTCAACTTTGATGAGAATTTTCTCAATCAATAGTTCACGCACTATACTATGTACTAGAATTTGATATATTTAATGACGAAAAAGGTAAAAAAAATTTCTCTTGATTATGGAATATATGAAATTTTTCGTCTAGGCATTTGTTTTGGGCGCACGTTATTTAACTACTGCCAATTCTGCTTTAAATGTGCTACAGGTGGCCGGTTTAAAACGCTTGATATATTCACATCATCCATGAAATATGAAATTCACCGGAGCCAAATAAAGGCAATTCAAAATTGGTTAATTGCAAAATATACCTCTTAAGTATACAATGAAAATTAGAATAGATTTTCGAAAGATAATCCATTTCTCTTAAATTCATTTAAAAACAACCACTTCTCATTTTTTATGAGAATGTAAAGAAAAAGTAAAAAAATTATCAAGATGATAAAAATATTCTAAAAATCCGATAATTACTTACTTTGCAAAAGTATTTTTATTATTTAACGAGAGAATCTTTATTACAAAATAAAAATATGTAAAATTTGTTTCGCGTAGGAAAAATTCCTTGTATTACAAGTTTTTATTTACCTGACAATATTTTTTTCTCTTATATAAGAAAATAAGAGAAGAATGATCCATATTTTCCTTTTATCAAGATAAAAATGTAATAATAAGAAAAATTTTTGTAAATACGCATTTTTAAGAATATTTTTCTTTATTATTATTTTCGAATAATGAAACAATAGTGATTTTATCGTTTATGACGAGTGAGAGAGAGAGAAAGAGAGAGAGAGAGAGAGAGAGAGAGAGAGAGAGAGAGAGAGAGACTCTAAAATGACTGATGCTCGAAGTCTTGGAACATTCCGAAACATTCCAGAAATAACCACCATGGCGAATCGTTCGCTTGCCTCAGGGTTTCGAGAAATCTGTTATGCAGCTAGATTTCAGTGGAATACGAATCAAAATTCTTGCTATATAGTACAGCATTATTAGACAGAAGTCCAATTAATTATTTGCAGTCTCTGACAAGTTTACTGTGGCTGGCACAATATGAAACACAGTAGTCGTTAATTAAAGACGACAACAATAAAGTTTATTTCTTAGATTTTATATTTCTTCTTGTGAAACTATTATTATTCTCATTACTCTATATTCCCTTGTGTATGGTATTCAATTGTACGTTTGGAGCAATTGTTTTGTCTTACCTAAGGTTTTAACAATTTAATTAATATAAAGACGTTAAACTGATTTCTTTGGCCTAATGTCTTAAGTCATTAAGCCAAACAAATTAAAAATAAATTTATAAAGCCAGCATTATTAATCTTATTTGTTTGGCCTAATGCCTTAAATCATTAGGTCAAACAAATAAGTTTAAGATATATGGCTTTATAAATTTATTTTATATTTATAACAATTTAATTAATTTATCATTATATTAAAGGTAAAAGCGCCTTTTAAGTTTAAAGTTTAAATTCAGGGTTGCCACGCAACCTGGAAAACCTGGAAATGTCAGGGAATTTTATAAACCTTTGAAAAAACCTGGAAAAGTCAGGGAATTTTGATTGGAATCCTGGAAAATTATTGTTTTCTAAAGTTATTGTGCTTATTCTTAAAATCTAATTTTTCTCTAATTTAATTTTCTTAATTCAATTTTAAAAGAGTTGCCTTTACAATTTTTCTTCGCAATAATTCAATTATTTTCATAAATAATCAAATTTTTTACAGAGATTCAATTATTTTCATAAATAATACAAAAATTTATTGATTTACAATTATTTTCATAAATAATAAAACTCATCTCAAAATTTCAATTATTTTTCATACAATTTTAATGAAATTTCTCGAAAAATGTATAATTGTTCTTAAAAATTTTCTTAAAATTCATAAAAGAAATTTAATTATTTTAAAAATCCTTCCTGTAATTTATTTATTAGAATATAAGTATTATTGTCAATACATTTGTAATTAAATTTCTTGAAAGAATTAAATTATTTTCAAAAATTTTAATGAAATTCTTTTTAACAATTCAATTTTTTTCCAAAATAATTTTAATAAAATTCTTTGTAGAAATTTCATTAATTTCTATAATTTATCAAAATTCAATTATTTTCAATATCTACTATTTCAATAAAATTTCACAAAAGAATTCAATTAGGTATTTAAAAAGAAATATTATTAAAACATTCGTCTCAAGAATTCAATTATTTTCAAAAGTAATAAAATTCTTTGCAGAAATTCAATTATGGTGAACAGTTTAAAAAAATTATCGTCAAAATTTCAATTATCTTTATCTATTAAAATTTTTCTCCAAAATTCAATTATTTTCAAAAATTTTAATGAAATTCTTTTTAACACATTCAATTTTTTTCAAAAATTCTTCTCCAGTCAATGATTTTTAATATCTACTATTTTAATAAAATTTTCCAAAAGAAATTAATTATTTTAAATTTTTTTATAAATTTCTTCGCAATAATTCTATTATTTTAAAAAATATTCAATTTATGTTTACAGAGATTTAATTATTTTTATAAATATATAATACAATTTTGTACAGGGATTCAATTAATATTTTTATAAATAATTAAACTCATTGCAGAATTTCAATTATTTTTGATACAATTTTAATCGAAATCCTCGAAAAATGTAATCATTCTTAAAATTTTATTAAAATTCGTCAAAAGAATTCAATTTTTTAAAAATTTTTTAATAAATTTTTTTATGAGAATTATTTTTATAATTATGGTTATAATTATGGTTAAAAGTTTAAAAAATGTTATAGTCAAAATTTTAATTAGTTTTATAAATATTAAAATTTTTTTCTAAAATCCAATTATTTTCAAAAATTTTAATAAAATTCTTGGCAATATTTCAATTATTTAAAAAAATTTCAATAAAATTCTTGACAAAATTTCAATTATTTTCAAAAACTTTTCTCAATTCAATCAAATTTTTTACAGAGATTCAATTATTTTTAATACATTTTCAATCTAATTTCTCGAAAAATGAAATTATTCTTAAAAATTTTATTAAAATTCATCAAAAAAATTTTAATTACCTATTTAAAAATTTGTTGATAAAATTCTTTAAATGAGAGTTAAATTTTAAAAAACATTCAATTTTTCAATAAATTATTTTTTTTTGTATTTAAATAATTGAATTGTCGTAGAATTTTCTAATAATAATTGATGCAAATATGAATTTCAGTTAAAACTTTAGATAATAATTGAGTTTTGAAAAGGTTTCAAATTATAATCTTTGAATGTTTGAATTTTTCATACTTTTAACTTAAAATTGTGTAGATTTAATTTTTTTGTAAAAGTTCAATTCAATTTTTTTATGTTATTTGAAGTTTTTATTTTCTAATATATATTTGAATGAAGAATTTTCAAATAATCGATGAGATTTCGTAAAATTGAATTGTAAACAAAAGGATTTGAAAATGTTGAAAGAAATTTTTCAGAAATTATTAATAATAATTAATTTACACTTTATAAAAAAGAATTTTAGTTAAAAATTCTGGAAAACAATAATTAAATTAAAATAATGAAAGTAATTTTGAATAAGTTACAGTAACAATATTCTTATAATATATGATGATTTTATCAGTCCAACATTTTTAATTACTATAAAACATGAAGAAATCGATTGCTAAGAGTCGAAGACTCGGAGTGATCGATTTCTTTATGTTTTATAACAATTTTTTATAATTTGTTTAATTTCAAAAAGGTTTGAATTAAAAATATTGTAAAATATAAATGTAGTTTTAAAAACCTGGAAAAATTCCGTTTTCTAACCTGGAAAACCTGGAAAAGTCAGGGAATTTGAAATGAGCAAAAGCGTGGCAACCCTGATTAAAAAATTGTTATTACTGTTGATTTTTATTAATCAAACTGATTTTATAGTTTTAAATTAAAAACAGAAATTCAATGAGAAAATATATTGAAAAATTCAAGTTGAAAAAAGAAGAATCACCCATGTCACATAATAAAATATCAGTCCGAGTTGGAAGGATCGTATGCCAGCAATCGACAAGTAGAAAGTATCAGTATTGAGTCAGACAACGCGCATCGTACTTTCGACATTTTACATCACAATCTAAATCAGTGATTAATTTCGATTCAGTGACAAGGTTTCTTTTACGAATGAGTAATTTTTTTTACTACTAAATATCTAGTGATTTATCAGTAAAAAAAATATTTCATAGTACCACTGAAAATACTACTGATACTCATTGTCAATGGAATTCGTTGATTCATGAAAGAAAATAGCAGCTAAATTACATCCAACAAAAAACTACTATACGAAATTTAAGAGAAAAAAAATACAGAAAGAAATTTGTAAAAGAGTGAAAGAAAAAAACCACAGAATCAGTATGCCGGGCAAATATATAAAATTTTATATATGAAAGAAGATTTTTTTGATTATTGAGTGACTCCCACTCTTTTAAAATAAACTCGATAAGCTCGGCTCGCATTTATTTTCCAGATGAACGAGATGCCAAAGCCCTAATGTCGAAGCTGGCATAAATCCAAATCGAATGTTTTCCAAATGAATGTGTCGCTTTCCATTAGACAATAATTTTACCTACAAGAAGATGGAAAATCCATTCGAAGGATTTATTTGCTTTATCTGTAGGAGAATTTTTTTTCTCTCTTAATATATATCTATATATTGTAATATTAAAAAATAAGTTAGGCGCAAACATTTTTCATATCTCTGATGGACGTAAGATAGAAAAATTTATTAGATTTTTGTTTCTTTTTTGGAAATGTTTAGTGAAAATTTACTATTTCCATGAAATAGAATATATTATAGTAATTATTAATTTATGTTTGTACGAAGATTTAATAACAGGTCAGGAAAATCAGGGAAAAGTCAGGGAAAATCAAAATTTTCTAAAATTAAAAAATTTAAAATCTAAATCTATTTTTTTGTGGCAACCCTGAAATTTAAACGTCATTCTTGAAAGCTTAGAACAAGTAGTAAAAGTTGGTTATAATCAGACAAAACATTTCAATTTCTAACATTTCATGACGAAGTAGTAGAATAACGATTTAGTCAGACAAGATGTTCTGTATTCTTGAGAGTTTGTTACGCGGAGAATCGATCAAAAGATTTCTAATTATTCTTATTTTAAATTTATTATTTTAACTTAAATTTATATATTTATTTATTTACAATTTAAATTTTAAAGAAAATTAGTTTTTGAAAAATTTTAATAAATTCAAATCCCTTTTGCAATTAGTTGAATTTTTATAATATATTTAATTGCTTATTAAAAATAATTGATCAGAGAAGAATTTTAGTTAAAAACTCTAAAAAAAAATAATTGAGTCTTGGAGAAGTTACAAATAATTTCAATTTTTATAGAAATAATTGATTTTATTTTTAGAATAATTTTAAATAAGAATTAAAAAATTGAATTTTGGAAGAAGTTACAAATAATTTAAACTTTTTAAAAATAATTGAATTTTGAAAGCGTTTCAAATTTAATTGAAATAATGAAAAAAATTCTGAGAAATTCAATTTTTAATAAATTATTTATTTTCGTATTATTTAAATAATTGAATTCTCGTAGAGTTTTCTAATGAAAATTGATTTAAAAATGAATTTCAGTTAAAATTTTGAATAATATTTCAATATTAAAACCATTATAGCGTAAATTTTTAGAAATAATTGAATTTTAAAAAGGTTTCATATTAAAATCTTTGAAAATCTGAATTTTAAATACTTTCAATTAACATTTTCGTACAACTAATTTTTCTGAATATTTTTAATTTAATTTTTTTTTAAATTATTTAAAGTTTTTTATTTTCTAATATATATTTAATTGAAGAATTTCTAAATAATCGAAATTTCGTAAAATTGAGTTGTAAACAAATGGATTTGAAAATATTCGCAAAAAAACTTTTTTCAAAAATCATTAAAAATAATTGATTTAAGGAAGAATTTTAATTATAAATTCTAGAAAATAATAATTCTAGAAACAAATAATTGAATTTAAATGATGAAAAAAATTGTGAAGAAGTTACAGTAACGATATTTCGAATAATTTTACAATTAAAGAAATTTACAAATATATCTTCTATTTTAATAAAATTTTCCAAAAAAAATCAATTATTTTAAAAAAATTACTGCTCAAACATTTAATTATTTTCATAGATAACAAACATTTCACAGAAATTCAATTATTTACACATTCTTTATAAATTTCTTTTCAATAATTCAATTATTTTCAGAAATAAAAAAAGGCTTTACAGATATTCAATTATTTTTACAAATAATAAAATTTTTACAGAAATTCAATTATTTTCAGAAATAATAAAACTCATCACATAATTTTATTATTTTTAATAAAATTTTAATCGAATTCCTCGTAAAATGCAATTATTCTTAAAAATTTTATTAAAATTTGTCAAAGGAATTCAATTATTTAAAAATTTTTTGATAAAATTCTTTATGAGAATTCAATTTTAAGAACTGAGATTTCGTAAAATTAAATTGAAAACTGAATTCTCAAAGAACTTTTTCAAAAATTATTAAAAATAATTGATTAGAGAAGAATTTTACATGAAGAGAAAATATATATTTTAAATTTTATAAAGGTATTTTACAATTTGGAGGAAAATGCGACAAAGCAAAATTTTGATATAAAAAATACTCAACTTTAAAAAAATTCTGCGTAAAATTTAGTATAATTATATCAAATATCAAGAATTTTAATTAAATTTTAAGATAACTTTACTAAATTTCATATCATTTCTTACACAGTTTAGTATTTTCTTTATCAAAATTTTGGCTTTTTGCACTTTTTCCCCAAATTGTAAAATATTTTTACAAAATTTAATATATTATTCTCTCCGTGTAGTAAAAAATTTCAAAAAATAATAATTTAATTCATATAAATTTGTTGCGTGTAGTTTTTAGATCGTGTTGTTAAAACAAAATTTTGGTGTTATTTTAACCCCCTTAAAAATGTATATTAATTTAACACCCTCTAGTGTTAATTTAACACACTCTATTGTTATTTTAACACCAATGTATAGTGTTAAAATCACACAGTGACGGTTAAAAATATTGCGTGTAGTTTTAAAACTATTTTTAGTGTTAAAATAACACTTCTTTTTTCCTGTGTGTTGAAATAATGAATTTTCACTGTGTAAGTTTTTATTATCCTCTATAATAAATTCATTTAAATCATAATATTTTTTATAATTGAAAAAATTGCAGAAAGAAATGCTTTTCAATACAAATTTAATTTCGAAGAAGAATATTTTCCCGCATGGATAGAAACGTATACCTCGATTACTAATTTATATTTTCAATATACAATTCCAAGAATGCGCTTTTTGCATTACGTAGAAAAGAAGTTTGTTTTTTCGCTAAAAAGTATATTGAAAATGCAAAAAAAAAAATGTTATTCATTATTAATTCCTTGTTGAAATACTAAACAGTTTTGGTATGTAGTACATCCTGTTTTTGAAGAAATGTATATGTATAGCGAGAAATTCAGTGAAGAGTTGCTTGAATAGAAGCCCCGTGTGTGCGCCGCATATCGGTGTAGGACAGAAGTCTGGCACTGAACTGTCTCACCGGAAAGATATACGACTTCCAATGAATTCTAGTAGATCCGTATAATCTCCGAATGTATATGTGTACTAGCCGACACGGTAAGCAGAGATCGAAACGGAAAGACCGAGAATCGAGAACTATGGTCCACTAAGAACCATCGATACCTAGAAGCAAAACTTTCTCCGAGCGCGCACTTAAAACAAATTAACGTCGTTAATTCCCAACCAAAGCAGTAGGAGAGGGGAGGAGGGACCAATGGCGTGTATATATGTATATAAAGAGAGAAAGAAAGAGAATGAGAAATAAAAGAAAACTGAATTTATACTCGTGCTGATAGCAACTGAGCTGAGAAACTGCTTGACTGGCAAGATAGCGCGGCTAAAGCCAATTACATTCACTTGCTCTCACTTCTCTTTTACTTGAAACCGTCCTTTTTCACCTCAACTCCACCAGGTGAATATCTTCTCTCTCTGTCTCTCCGGCTTTCAGACTTTTACTCATTTCCATTCTCCTTATTTTCACCCTCTTACATCAAATTTGTTGAGTAAAGTTGCCTAATGTGGCCCTAAAGGGTTTCAAGACTTGGAATTTCAAAGCCTCTTTGCGAATTTTTCAGCAAAAAAAAAAAAAATTCATTTTCTCAACCAATTACTCACGCTAAATTATGTATAATTATTAATTATATGTACATTTTTGTTTTTCCTTTGAAAAATTCATGGAAATTCTGGCGTCTTTCTTTCATCAAAGGCGGAGATAAAACTATAAAATTCAATATTGTTCTCATTTGTTATTTTCACGATATTAGAGTTTTAAGAATTTATAAATTAATTAAAATTACCCACGTCAGAAAATTCCATGGAACTTCTTCATGGAATTTCCGTGAAGATTCCATGGAAATTCTGCAAATTTTATTTTTTAATATTTATTTTAACATTTCTATTATCAAGTCTAATAATAAGCTTTGTTGCGATTTATTTGCAAAACATGATTAAAATACGCATTTTGCAAAAAAAAAATTGCAACAAAATTATTAGATTCGAATCATAATAGAAATGTTAAAACATTATTAAAATAAAGAAATGCATAACTTCCATGGAATCTCCAAGGAAATTTCATGGAATTTTTCAAAGTGCGAACCAGAGTCGTTTTTCAAAATATACAAATTTCTTCTGAATCGGAAATAAATTCTAAACAAGTTTTGAGTACATCTGTGTTTCGGAAAAAGCTCTTATTTAATTAAAAAAAGCTCCAATTTGATGACAAAAAGACCAAATTTAATAATCGCCTCCAAAAATTGTTAAAAAAAAAATTTCAAAACTATATCATCGTTTCTCAAGACACAAATTTTTTCTAAATCGGAAATAAATTCTGAAAAAGTTCTGCATACCTCCGTGTTTCGGAAAAAGTTCTGAATTTAATAAAAAAAAGCTCCAAATTGGTGAAAGAAAGCCCAAATTTGATATTCGATTCCAAAAATTATGAAAATAAATTTACAAGACCAGCGCCGTTTTTCAAAATACAAATTTTTTCTGAATCGGAAATAAATTCTGAAAAACTTCTGAGTACCTCTGTGTTTTGAAAAAAGCTCTTATTTAATAAAAAAAGCTCCAATGTGATGATAAAAAGTCCAAATTTGATAATCGCTTCCAAAAATTGTTAAAAAGAATTTCTAAGAACAGCATCGTTTCTCAAGACACAAATTTTTTCTAAATCGGAAATAAATTCTGAAAAAGTTCTGAATACCTCTGTGTTTAGGAAAAAGCTCTTGTTTAATAAAAAAAGCTCCAAATTGATGAAAAAAAGACCAAATTTTATATTCGACTCCAAAAATTGTAAAAATGAATTCACAAGACTAGCGTCGGTTTTCAAGATACAAATTTTTTCTAAATCGTAAATAAATTCTGTAAAAGTTCTGCATACCTCCGTGTTTCGGAAAAAGTTCCTAATTTAATAAAAAAAGCTCCAAATTAATGAAAAAGCCCAAATTTGATATTCGACTCCAAAAATTGTTAAAAAAAACAAATTTCAAGACCAGCATCGTTTCTCGAGACACAAATTTTTTTCTGAATCGGAAATAAATTCTAAAAAAAGTTCTGATTGTTTTGGACTAAGCTCTTAATTAATAAAAAAAAAGCTTTAATTTGATGAAAAAAGCCCAAATTTGATATTCAACTCTAAAAATTGTGAAATTAAATTTACAAGACTAGCGTTGTTTCTCAAAAAGATACAAATTTTTTCTGAATTGGAAATAAATTCTAAAAAAGTTCTGAATACCTCCGTGTTTCGGGAAAAGCTCCAAATTGATGAAAAAAGCCCAAATTTAATATTCGACTCCAACAGTTATGAAAAAGAATTTGCAAGACCAGCGTCGTTTTTGAAAAAACAAATTTTTTCTAAATTCTGCGTAAAAAATTTAGAAATGTTTTTTTTTTAATAAATGTTATTTTTAATTAGTTAACACTCTTCACAAGTTCTAAAATTGTATTTAATTTCTGAAAGTAAATATTTATTATTTGACTCACATTTATAATGTCTATCTTTTATCAAATTTTCATTCATTTTAAAAAATAATTTTTAATAATTTTAATTATGATCGACGAAAAAAGTAATAAATGTTATGTTTTTGGTTTCTTGGATTTACAAAATTATCCTGTAGAAAAGTAGAACAGAAATTGAAACAAAACTTATTAGTAGACAGAAAAAAAACTATTAACAAATAAATACTCATATTTATTATATCAAATAATTCCGCCCTGCAAATAAATATTATTTGTATTAATAAAATATTTTTCGTAAATAAACGCGAAAATTAGTTCATAATCCAAAATTTCTTTGAATAATAAAAATAATATTGCAAAGAAAAATTGCAAATAAAATTGCAAAAGAAAATTTCAAAAGAAAATTTCAAAATAAATATTAAAGTAAAATTGCAAAAAGATAAAAATAGGTTTTAATAAAATTTACTTTTATTGAAAATAAAAATTGATGATTTTCTTCTGTAAAAATTATCGCGTAAATAATAGTTTAAAAAAAAATTAATAACAATTAAAATTCTCAAGTTGAGGGATAATAAATCTTTCAGAAAAATATTTTTTATTAGGCTAACTAATCTCTTTTTTCGCATTCTGTTTATTTTGGTTTTCTCTTTTTTCTGAATCACATAAGCCAGTCTAGTGGAAAACGTAAAAGAAAGAAAAAAAAAATTGGTCGATTGCCTTTTCTCTTATTGTGTCTGACCACGTGCAGTTTATTCTACTGCGTGGCATTTTCGCTTGTTTCACTGACGTATTTCAACTTCTCTCAAAAAGAAGACGAAAAAACAAAAAAATAACAAATAAGACTCTCAATTTTTTGCGCCGAAAAATTGAATAAATTTCATTCGAATTCGTAAGCATATTTTTATTATACAAGTTTCCTCTTTTTTTTAATATTTATATATAAATATTTATACATCCTGTAAATAATTGCCTTTTTCTCCACACAATATTGAAATTTACTTCTTTACCGAATTGAATTTTTTTTTTATTCTATTTTATTCTGAATGTAATTTTTTTAAAATATAATTTTCGAAAATAAGTTTTAATAAAATTTACTTTTTATTAAAATATGTTTAAATCATATTTTAATAAAAGTAAATTTTATTAAAACGTATTTTCAAAAATTAGTAAATTTTATTAAAACGTATTTTCAAAAATTAATCAATTTTATTAAAGTATATTTTATTAAAATACATTTTATTAAAATACGTTTTATTATACTACATTTTATTAAAATTTACTTTTTTTAAATACAATTTATTTAACATACCTACCTACATTTTACGTTTTGTGAAAATAAAATTTTTCAGAATTGAGATGAGATATTTTTTATTCTGAATTATATATGTTTGAATAAAAAAATAGATATCCACTGGACCAATGTTGAGCACTTGAATGATTAAGTTTTTTTCATGTTTATTTAAATTTTTTATATTGGATGAATATTGACCACTTGAATGATTAATTTTTTTTTCGCAGTTATTTAATTTTCTGCTCTACCATTTGTGTAGGTTTTTATAGGAAATTTGCATTTTAATTAGTTATTTATTAATACTGGATTATATGAGGAAGAGATGAACACATTTCACATATTAGTATTCGTATATATTATCTAGATATGATATACATTCACTGTTACTGCGGGTATTTATCGAAATGTATATTCCATTATTCAAAAAATATGAAAATTTATTAAAAAAATTTTCATCAAATTTTAAAAATTGAAAATTTTTTATATTTAAATCTTTTATATTTAAAATTTTTAATTTTAAAATTTTAATTTTAAATTAAAACTTAGGGTTTCTTTTGTTTCATAAATATTTTTGTCCCAACTTAATAAAATAATTGCAGTGAAAACAATTGAGATAATTATTTTCTATATTCTTCTGCTTCAAATTTATTCCATTAATGAACTATATATATAAATATAGAATCACAATGAATTTGTTGTGTAATTACAATTCTATTTACTCATTTCAAAATCTCTTTTCGTTCATCAGTTTATTAACAAGCTCATTTTGTCCGAATTTCATAAAGGTGTGCTTAATTAATTATCTCTATATATACAAATTTCTTGTTTATATTCTCTTCTGTAACAATCATATTTGAAATATATTTTCTATCTTGACTATTGTCCAACTTATTGGCAGGTCTCCAATTATTGGAAGGTCTCTTAATTTTCTATCATACACACATGTGACGTAGAGGGAAATTTATTTTTATATCCGGGTATTTATTTCAAAAAAGGGAAATTATGTGGAATGTTTAGAAATTTCTTTTAAAATAATTTCAATTTTTTTAAAAATTTATTTCAATAATAAAAGAAATTACTTAAAGTAGAAATTATTTCCAATAATTTCAATTACATATTTCCGAAAATTTTGAATTTTACAAATACGTACAAAAAATAATAAAATTAAAATTTTTTAGAATTCTTTTTAACACTTCGGAGAAAACAATAATGTTTATAATTTTTTATTAAAATTCAACAAAAAATTACTTTCTTTTAATTTGTACAAAAATTCTTTAAATTCAATTATTTTCGTAAAATTACATTGCAATATTTTTAAAAAACTGAGTCTTATAATTGGTTCATTATTATTTTTTTAAATATAATTTTTATTAGATTTATTTTTGTTCGAAAATAATTATCTTCGAACGAAATAAATTAAAATTTTTTTAAATTTACTTTTTAGACTTTTTAAAATTATGGAAAAATCATGTTTATATTTAAAATCAAAATTTTTCTTAAAAGTTTGATTAAATTTATTTTAATGTTTTTCAAAAATTCAATTATTGTTAAAAAATTTCACTAAATTTTAATTATTTGGAAATTGGAAATTGTATAAATTAAAAACCTATAAATTTTCAAAAATTATTTTTGAATGATTTTTCTAATTAAATTTTTGAAATATACAATTAAAAAAATTTTCAATTAATGAAATTTTGTAAAATTTAACTGAAAATAATTGATTTTTTCAAGTATTTTATTAAAATTTTTGAAAATCAACTTTTGAGGAGTTTTAATTGCAAATTTTGAAAATAAAATTGAATTCTCAAAAATGTTAATGAAAAATCTTCAAGTGTAAATTCCTAAATATGAAAATTAATGAAAATTAGCGTCTAAAAATTATATTTATTTTTGAAAAAAGTAATATTTATAGAATTTTTTCCTTGGTATTTTTCAAAATTCAATTATTTTCAATAATTTCAATTACATATTTCCGAAAATTAGAATTTTACAAATACGTACAAAAAATAATAGATAACATTAGAATTTTTTAGAATTATTTTTAATACTTTGGTGAAAACAATCATGTTCATCATTTTTTATTAAAATTCAACAAAAAATTGTTTTCTTTTAAATTGAAAAAAAATTCTTTAAAGAAAATCAATTTTTTTTTGTAAAATGACATTGCAAAATTTTTTAAAAACTGAGTCTTATAATTGTTTCATTATAATTTTTTAAAATTAATTTTTATAAGATTTGTTTTTGCTCGAAATTAATTATCTTCGAACAAACTAAATTAAAATTTTTTTAAATTTACTTTTTTAGACTTTAAAATTTTAGAGAAATCATGTTCATATTTAAAATTAAAATTCTTTATATAAAAATTGTATTATTTCTTTTTACATTTTTTAAAAATTTTTAAATTAAGGGAAAAAAATTTTAATTTCATAAATAAATTTAAAATTTTAGAGAAATTATGTTCATATTTAAAATTAAAATTCTTCATAAAAATTGTATTATTTCTTTTTACATTTTTTAAAAATTTAATTATTGTTTAGATTTTACTAAATTTCAATTATTTGGAAATTTTTCAATTGTCCAAATTGAATATATGAAAATATTTAATGAAAATATTTCACCAAAAAAGTTGAAAGTAACTGATTTTTAAAAAATTATAATAAAGAGGTTAGGTTAGGTTAGGTTAGGTTTACCTAAAATTTTAAAAATTCTTTTAAAAATGATTTTAAGAATTTCTTTATTATAATTTTTTAAAAATCAGTTACTTTCAACTTTTTTGGTTAAATATTTTCAGTAATACATCTTAATAACTTTTATAAAAATGGACCATAAACATTTACAGTTACAATAATTATGGAAAACTGAAATTTTTTAAATAATTGGAAGAAAAATTAAAAATAATTGATTTGAAAATGAAGTTTAGTTAAAAATTGTAGAAAATAATTTAATTTTGGAAGGGTTATAATTGTAATTTTAAGAAATTATTAAATTTCAGAAGGTTTTAATTTGAATTTTTTCTAATTTTATTTCCCATTGAAAAACAAATAATAATTATTTGAATATTTATTTAACAAAATTATTCAGGTTTTGAAAAATTGATTTTAGAAATCAGTGAAAGGGGAGAATCAGGAGAATACAAAATAAAATTCTTGTGATATTATGCATATGAATTAAATAAACGACTTTTTCGACGTTTTTTCTATTTTTAATCGACTAAAGCGACTTTTTTTGCTCCTTGAAGTCGATCCGAGGCCTGAAAGTACAACTTTGAACATCTCGAAATATTTGGCTAGGAATCATTTCGCTTTTGAAGAAATAGAAATGTATTCATTTCTATATACATGTATGAAGCGAATGTAAAAAAAAAAGAATTTGTACAAGTTTCGAGAATAAGTAAAGATGTTATTCTTCTTTGTAAGAATAAATTTTATTAGTTGGACCAACTACGTGAGCGCTGAATCGACTAAATAAAATAGGTCGATCAGTATTCAGAGGTTGATCGCTATCAACGAATCTCACTCCCCCGCACACGAACTTAGGTCCCACATCCTGTCTAAACTTCTGTATATAGGTAAGGTACGAGAGTCTCTCTCTCTCGCCCTCTCTCGCTCTCTCTCCAGAATGCGAGAGATCTACCAGTCGTTTCTCGTGCATTGCACGCATACGTGCAACTCGAAACAGTTCATGCGTTTTCAGAACTCGGAAAATTTGACGACCACCCCGTGAACTAACTCTCTGAATTGATAAACGTTTACCGAATATCTTCAAATACTGTTTTCCTTTGATGTCAATAGAATCAGGCAACAAGTCCTATTTTTCTACTCATTTATCGTTGGGAAAAAAAGAGGAACAAATATCTTTATTTCACATGTTATATTCATTTCGTTTTTATTTTATTCATCACGTTATATAAACTTTATCATTTCATAATTATTGTATATAAATTTAAATCGAAATATAATTTTCCTTCTAGGTCGTTGATTACAAACGGTTGTAAACTTCACCAAAAACAGAGTTGACACAAAAATTTAATTTTGTTTTTTCCTGATTTCCAGACCAAATTTTCACTTTTCCCCTGACACTGAAGAATATTTTGATTCACTCTTAAAATAATTAGATACTTAAAAAATGTTCTATTACAATTTTATACGAATTTCTTTAATTGTAAAATTATTCAAAAACATCAATAACTTCTTTTTAAAATAAATATTATTTTTTCGTAAGAATTAAAATTCTTTTAAACATTCATTAACAGCATGTGATTGTTACAGAATTCAATGTTAATTTTTTCGACCACTTTTCTCTTAAAATATTAAATAAATTAAGCTAGTTTTATGTGAATAACTCTAAAATATCATAAAGAAGAGCAGTGATGTTAAAAAGTTTTAATATTTTTAAAATTATTTATCAAAAAATAACTTTAAAATTATCAGTTCTCAAAATCACTTTTATAATGAATTTCTCGTCTTTTCCGATTTCAAAGTATTTTTTATAATTTATTTTAGAATTATTAAAACTTTTGCACATCACTGCCCTTCTTTATTATATTTTAGAGTTATTCACAAAAAACTAGCTTAATTTATTTAATATTTTAAGAGAAAAGTGGTCGAAAAAATTAACATTGATTTCTGTAACAGTCACATGCTGTTAAACCTATTTGAAATTCAACAACTTAGGAAAATATCACTATAAAACATAAAGACATCGATTACTCCGAGTCTTCGACTCGGAGTCATCGATTTCTTCATGTTTGAAAATAATATTCTCCTATTCAAATATTTCTAAAAATTCAGCTTATAATGCTCTCAATATTCAATTATCATCTAAAATTATAACTAAAATTTCATTTTTAAAACAATTTTTATTAGAAAATTCTACGAGAATTCAATTATTTAAATACAAACATAAACAATTTATTGAATAATAGAATGTTTCTTAAAATTAAATTCTTATATATAATTTTATCGACAAATTTTTAAATAATTGAATTCTTCCGGCGAATTTTAATCAAATCTTTAAGAATAATTACATTTTAAAAGGAAGTCGATTAAAATTGTACTAAAAAGAATTAAAATTTTGCGATGATCTTTATTATTTATGAAACTAATTGAATTTCTAAAACAAATTTATTTTTAAATAATTAAATTCTTTCGGCGAATTTTAATAAAATTTTTAAGAATAATTACATTTTTCGAGAAATTGGATTAAAATTGTATTCAAAATAATTGAAATTCTTTCAATGAGTTTTATTATTTATGAAAATAATTGAATTATTGGGAAAAATTTTATAAAAAAGTTACAAACAGTTGACTTTTTTAAAAAAAAATTTATTTTTAATAACTGAATTCCTGTGAAACTTTCATTATTTTAAAAAATTTTATCAAAATTGAATTCTTTTAATAAATACTATTTATTTATTAAAATAATTGAATTTTGTAATGAATTTTACTAAAATTCTTGAAAATAATTGAATTTCTGCGGAGAATTTTAATAATTTTGAAAATAACTAAATTCTTGTAATGAATATTATTATTTATGAAAATAATTGAATTTTCACAAGAATTTTATTAAAATTCTTGAAAATAATTAAATTTCTGCGAAGAATTTTAATAACTTTGGAAATAATTAAATTTTTGTGAAGAATTTTAATAACTTTGGAAATAATTTAATTTTTGTGAAGAATTTTAATAATTTTGAAAATAATTGAATTCTGGTAATGAATATTGTTATTTATGAAAATAATTTAATTTTGCGATGAATTTTATTAAAATCTAAGAAAACAATTGAATTCTTGTAATGAATATTATTATTTAAGAAAATAATTGAATTTTCACAAGAATTTTATTAAAATTCTTGAAAATAATTGAATTTCTGCGAAGAATTTTAATAACTTTGGAAATAATTGAATTTTTGTGAAGAATTTTAATAATTTTGGAAATAATTGAATTCTGGTAATGAATATTGTTATTTATGAAAATAATTGAATTTTGCAATGAATTTTACTAAAATCCCTAAAATCAATTGAATTTCTGCGAAGAATTTTATTATTTATGAAAATCATTAAATTTCTGCGAAGAATTTTAATAATTTTGAAAATAATTAAATTATGGTAATGAATATTGTTATTTATGAATATAATTTAATTTTGCTTAGAACTTTATTGAAATTCTTGAAAATAATTGAATTTTATTATTTATGAAAGTAATTGAATTCTGGTAATAAATATTGATATTTATAGAAATAATTGAATTTCTACTTAGAATGTTATTAAAACTCTTGAAAATAATTGAATTCTTGTAATGAATATTGTTATTTTTAAAAAATAATTTAATGTTGCTTAGAATTTTATTAAAATTCTTAAAAATAATTGAATTTTTGCGAAGAATTTTATTAAAATTCATGAAAATAATTGAATTTTGCAATGAATTTTACTAAAATTCCAGGGAATTGAAAAATTAAAATAAAATTCGTGGTAATTTCAATGTTTATGATGCAAACAAAAACGACATAAAAGTTTAGAGTTTTCTTATAAATTCTAAGCATTTAATTTTTTTCAATACTATTATTAATAATCCCTGACTCTTCCCTGAATTATCTGACCTGCTTCAACCCTAAATAACTTTAATTATAGGGGGAAAAATATTGCATTTTTCTTTATTCATCATAAAAATTTTATTTTTAAAATCAAAAAAAGAAAATTTCCTATTTTTTTTTGTTTTTCAACAAAATGAACCACAAAGTCGACCTAATGACTTTTTACAATCTTTATGAAAGATTACCTGAAAAAAAGAAGAAACTTTTACAAATCAATATGAAGTTTAATTAAAAAGATATAGAATCGGCTTTTTGATCCCTTTTTTTCTCTAAGTTGAAAGCTGAAAATTAAAAAACTAATCTTTCAACAAAATCTGAAAAAATAACGTTTCGATGAAAAACTTTCGTAATATTACTTTTTTTTACTTCTTTATCTCCTATGTTATGTTTTCTCGTTTATTTGTTAAATAGGAGAGTGCAAAATGTTTTATTTCATATCGAAATAATATCAATACACATGCATGAGAAGAAAAAAATTTTGCAGTGAATTTTCCTATTTTAACATTTCTCTGACATTCACCGTTTTTTTTTCCTTTTTCAACATTTTTTTCAACATTCACCGTTTCTTTAAAAAAAAAACTTGTAAAACTGTGAAACTTTCATTATTTTAGAAAATTTTATCAAAATTGAATTCCTTTAATGAATACTATTATTTATGAAAATAATTGAATTTTGCAATGAATTTAATTAAAATCCCTAAAAATAATTAAATTTTTGCGAAGAATTTTACAATTTATGAAAATAATTGAATTTTTACAAGAAGTTTAATAAAATTCTTGAAAATAATTAAATTTTTTGCGAAGAATTTTAATAATTTAAAAAATAATTGAATTCTGTTAATGAATATTGTTATTTATGAAAATAATTGGATTTCTATAAAGAATTTTATTATAACTCTTAAAAATAATTGAATTCTTGTAATAAATATTGTTATTTGTGAAAATAATTGAATTTTGCTTAGAACTTTATTAAAATTCTTGAAAGTAATTGATTATCTGCGAAGAATTTTAATAATTTTGAAAATAATTGAATTCTAGCAATGGATATTGTTTCTAATGAAAATAATTGAATTATTATAATAAATATTGTTATTTATGAAAATAATTGAATTTTACTAAAATCCCTAAAAATAATTGAATTTTGGTTCAAAGTTTTGATTTTCATTTATAAAGATAATTGAAATGTTGACAATGTTAAAAAAAAATTTAAATAATTGAATTTCTGCGAAGAATGTTAATTTTGAAAATAATTGAATTCTTGTGAGAAATATTGTTATTCATGAAAATAATTGAATTTTGATTAGAACTTTATTAAAATTCTTGAAAATAATTTAATTTTGCTTAGAACTTTAATAAAATTCTTGAAAGTAATTGAATTTTTGCAAAAAATTGTATTATTTATGAATACAATTGAATTTTTACAAGAATTTTATTAATATTCTTGACAATAATTGAATTTCTGCGAAGAATTTTAATAATTTTGAAAATAATTAAATTCTTGTAATGAATATTATTATTTTTGAAAATAATTGAATTTTCACAAGAATTTTATCAATATTCTTGAAAATAATTGAATTTCACCGAAAATTGTTATTAATTTTTGAAAATAATTCAATTCTTCTAAAGAATATTTTTATTTATGACAATAATTGAATTTTCACAAGAATTTTATTTAAATTCTTGAAAATAATTGATTTTCTGCGAAGAATTTTAATAATTTTGAAAATAATTGAATTTTGGTAATAAATATTGATATTATAGAAATAATTGAATTTCTACTTAGAATGTTATTAAAACTTGAAAATAATTGAATTCTTCTAATGAATATTGTTATTTAAAAAAATAATTGAATTTTGCTTAGAATTTTATTAAAATTCTTGAAAATAAATAATTGAATTTTTACGAAAAATTTTATTTTAATTCCTGAAAATAATTGAATTTTTACGAAGAATTTTATTTCAATTCCTGAAAATAATTGGATTTTGTATTTTAAAATTTTGCTATCCATGTATAGAAATAATTGAAATATTGCCAATTTTTAAAAAATTTTTTGAAAATAATTAAATTTCTGCGAAGATTGTTATTAATTTTGAAAATAATTTGTTTAACATTCACTGTTTCTTTTAAAGAAACGGTGAATGTTAAAAAAATTGTTGAAAAAGGAAAAAAATGAAGGTTAAATTGTTTTCGAGAAAATATTTCCCCTAAAAAGAAAATTATGGGGAAAATATAGAATTTTTTTTTTGGGGGCGCAAGAAAAAAGTGCGGTATTTAAATATTTGAAAATGTTGAATCAGTGATTCTTTCTTTAAAGAAACAATGGTCTGTTGTTTCAAAAGTAGAAAAATCTGGTAACAGTACTTTGATAGCGATCGCTACTTACACGGAGAAAAATTTGAATAACGTGAAACTATGGTCGAGGGTCGATTCCCGGAAATCCTCTTTTCTTTCTCTCGTCTCTATTCTTCCTCGAATCTATCCACCCCCTATGGATATATTTTTTCTTCTCTTCAATAGCGGGTTTCTCTCTCTTTCATTCTCTCTCTCCTCCTCTATGTATGTCGCAATGGCTGCTAGCAAGTACTGATGTTGATTTAAAATTCTAATGCGAGGAACTTTGTTCTCCGCGACCTACGGATGCGCGCAGTGGCAATCGAAAAAGAGTTATCTTCTTTTCTTAAGATTCAGAGTTATACTGGATGCTTGATGTTGAATGCGGTCTTAGAAATTTACTCTTCTTTCCCTTTATACATTGTTCTCTTCTCTCTTCTTTTTTTTCCTATTTTCTTTTTTTTCTATTTTCCTTTTTTTCCTTTTTTCGTGTTCTTTTTTTCTTCGCTTCTTTTTTATCATCAATATATGTGTGAATATCGAGAAATATCCATTTCGTATGAATTTCTGACTATATAAATTGAAATGTGCGCGCATTATGTGCGGAAAATTCGAGAGGCAGAGAGATAGAATCAAAAGATTCGAGACGTGTGAGTCAAAGGGTTATGAAATTTTGGGCGACTCTTAAATGTCATGCAAACTCGATTCCACATTTTGCCAGGCTATGGCAACCTCGCACATGGAATCCCTTGATGCACTAGATTCCACGCCTTCTTTTCTCGCGTTCTATATAGAAAAATAGGGAGAATAAAAAGTTGCGCTGCCGGTTTTCTAACTCACTAAATTTTAAAAAAAAATTATCGAATTAATAGAAATTTTGTGAAATTCAAATGAAAATAATTCAATTTATTAAAGAATTTCATTAAAAACTTTTTAACAACTCGAATTTTCAAAGTATTTTAATTTAATAATTGATAAATAATTGAATTTTATAAAGAGTCATATTCTAATGTATTCATGTTTCTTTGTGCGAAGATTAATAATAAAAATTTTTATTAGTTCATTTAAAAAAAGATACACACTTAAAATTTGTTAATAAAATTAAATTTTCGTAAAGTTTTTTTGAAAAATAAGATTTTTGAAATGTTTCAATTCTATTTTTTCGAGATAATTCAATTTTTATAAACAAATAATTGAAAAGTATAATTTTATTAATTTTAACTACAACTTTATTTTTTAAAATCTCTTCGCAATATATTCAATTATTTTTATAAATAGTAGAACTCTTTGCAGAATTTAAATTATTTTTAATACAATTTTAATCGAATTCCTCGAAAAATGTAATTATTCTTAAAAATTTTATTAAAATTCGTCGAAAGAATTCTATTATTTCTAAAAATGGGAAAAAAAATTCTTCTCAAGGATTCAATTATTTCCACAAATAGCAACATTCTTTAGATTTACTAAATTCTTTTGAATATTATATTTAAAAGAAATTCTTTACAAGAATTCAATTATTTTCATAAATTTCCAAAAATTTCTAAATTCAATTTCTAATTTCAATTATTTTCAAACGTAATAAAATTCTTCGCAAAAATTCAATTATGTTTAAACATTTTTTTAAATTCTCTTCAAAATTTCAACTATCTTTATAAATAATTGAATTGTTTTTCACAATTCAATTATTTTCAAAAATTTTAATAAAATTCTACGCAACCATTTAATTATTTTCGTAAATAATGACACCCTTTGGAAGGATTCAATTACTCTTATAAATAGTAAAATTCTTTGCAGAAATTCAAAAAGTATCAATACCTACATATTTTAATAAAATTAAATTAATCAAATTTTCAATTATAATTATTAACAGGCAAGATTATTTTAAAAAATTGAAAAAATTCTTTGTTTAATTCAATTATTTTCCAAATTTTTAATTAAAATTATTTAAAACAAACATTATTTTGATAAAAAATTGTAGACACCCTGTTTTTAATTTTTACTTTCATTTTCACTTTGTGGAAATTTCATTTTTACTTTCACTTTGATGGAAAGAGAAAATAAAAATCTGTCATAGTGAAATTGAAAGTGAAAATAAAAATGAAGCTTTATCTAAGTGAAAATGAAAGTGAAAATAAAAATCAATCAAAATGAAAGAGAAAATGAAAGTGAAGATAAAAGTGATTTAGAAAGCAAGTAGTATAGAATAGTTTTAGTCAGACAAATCGTTTTTAATAGAAATAATAATAATAGAAATTAGAAATCGTTAATAATTAGTCAGTCATTTAGTACAAGTCTTATAAGAAGTAATATTTCAGTAGAACAAACTCGTTTAAGTCAGACAAAACTCACTTAATCCGTTTCAAAATCTAAAGTCACTGGTTTAATTAAAATAATTCCAATTAGTAATAATTTTACACTTTAATTTTTATTTACTAGTATTTATATATCTCAATAACAATTAAAAAATAATTGCATGTACCACATAAAAATTATTTGAATAATACAGAAATTAAATTTGTCTTTTAACCAAATGTTGATTGTTATTATAAATTATTTTCGTTTGAGGTAAATTTTCAATTTTAAAAAATGTTTTTCTGTATATTATTGATTAGAAATAATTGAAAAAATTGTGAGAGGTAATTTTTTGTTTTTTTCGAAATATTCGCCTTTGATATCAATTTGAGATGGAAACATTTAATTAAAGCAAATCTTTGTTGGTGAAATGGACGTGTGTGTTCATTGATCCTTTGATGTGTGGCTTTCAATAGAAATGAAATGCGAATAGATTATAAAGTGGGAGTTGACCAGTCAATCATTTTGGCTATCGATCACCAGACTGAGACATTGGGAATTATAGAGCCTGCGACCCACATATAGGTGAGATTATATCGCTCGGATGAACGCAAATCGATTTCAAATCGCATATGAGAAGATCGATCGCAAATCTACTCACTATTACTCACCTGAAGCCATGGGCATCTGTCATAAATTTTCATTATCATTTGGCTGTGCATTTATGCCCTAAAGCGCATCATTATATTTTCACAAAAGAACATTAAAATATCTTTTGCTTCATTACAAAACTCTAATATATTAATTAATTATTTATACTCTGTCTCAATGACAATTTATACCTTTTAAATTTGAATTATTTATTAATAAA
Organism: Leptopilina syphax; assembly: GCA_032872505.1. Lineage (NCBI taxonomy): Eukaryota > Metazoa > Arthropoda > Insecta > Hymenoptera > Figitidae > Leptopilina > Leptopilina syphax. Next base: position 31,661,363 of record CM065470.1, read on the forward strand.
TAATTTGTCAGCGTTGCCACAGGTCAGGGAAATCAGAGAATGGTCATGGAAAGTAGAACTGGTCAGGGAAAAGTCGAGGATTTTTATTAAAAGTACGGGAAAAATTAACCCTCCTGCGCATACGTTTCTACCCACAAAGTCGCTTGCAAATGCATACATTTTTCAGGATGTAGGATTTGCACGGCGATCGGTATCTAGGGGTTTTCGGGGTCGCTGATTACGAATCTGAGGTCAGAATTTCAAAATTCAAAATGGCGGACCCAATATGGCAGAAAATTTTGACAATTTTTAAAAAAAAATTCTAATCGTTCCGTCTATCGCTATCTAGGGGTTTTTGAGGTCGCTCATTACGAATATAAAGTCCAAAATTCAAAATGTCGGTCCCAATATGGCGAACGACAATTTTGAAAAAGTTTTCAAATCGACCCATCTATCGCTATCTAGGGGTTTTCGAGGTCGCTGATTACGAATATAAAGTCAAAATTCCTCAATTAAAAATGTCAGATCCAATATTAGCAATTTATTATGTGTAGTTTGAAAATGGAACAACAATAAGCATTCAAAATTTTTTTTAAAAAATTTCAATCTGTTTTTGTTTATTTTATTTAAAGTTCATTGTTAAAAAAAGTAATAAATAATAGTATTTTTATTTGAACATTTATTGACTCTGAATGATTGTTAAATTTAATGTTTTATTAAATGTAAATTATAATTAATTAAATGTAATTAATTAGAATAGTCGCATACAAAAATAATAATAAATATTTTCCTTAACCCCTTGGCAGTCGATGACGTGTATGCGCGTCATGGTGCAGGTGGGCTCAAACTGTCGATGACGTGTATAGACGCAAGCAGATTTTCGGCTACAAAATCACACATATTTGTCCACAAATTAATACTCGGGGGTTTTCGGGGATGCTGATTACGAATCCAATATCAGATTTTGAAAATTTAAAATAGCGGATCCAATATGGCGGACATTTTAAAAAATTCATCGGATTCACTTGAATATTAAATCCGCTATTATGCATTTTTAAAATCTGAAATCGGATTCGTAATCAGCGACTTCCAAAACCCCCGAGTAAAAAGTTTTAAGTAAATCCGATGAATTTTAGCAAATTTCGTCCTCTATATTGGATCCGCCATTTTGAATTTTTAAAATCTGCAATCGGTTTCGTAATCAGCGACCCTGAAAACCCCCGAGTAAAAAGTTTCAAGTGAATCCGATAAATTTTAGGAAATGTTGTCAGCCATATTAGAACCACAATTTTTAATTTTTAAAATTTGATATCGGATTCGTAATCAGCAACCCCGAAAACCCCTGAGTAACAAGTTTCAAGTCAATTCAGTCGATTTTTAATTTTCATGTTCGCCATATTAGATCCGCCATTTTGAATTTTCAAAATCTGATATCGGATTCGTAGTCAGCGACCTCGAAAACTCCTGAGAAACAAGTTTCAAGTGAATCCGATGAATTTTAGGAAATGTCCGCCATATTGGAACCACCATTTTAAATTTTCAAAATCTGATATCGGATTCGTAATCAGTGACCCCGAAAACCCCTAGATAGCGATAGAGGGTCGGATTAATTTTTTTTAATTATCATCCGCCATATTGGATTCGCCATTTTCAATTTTGGAATTCTGACCTCGGATTCGTAATCAGCGACCTCAAAAACCCCTAGATAGAGATAGACGGGACGATTACAAAACTTTTAAAAAATTGTCGTCCGCCATATTGGGTCCGCCATTTTGGATTTTTTGAATTTTAAATTTTTGACTTTAGATTCGTAATTATCGACCTCAAAAACACCTAGATAGCAATAGACGGGACGATTAGAAAACTTTTTCAAAATTGTCATCAGCCATATTGGATCCGCCATTTTGAATTTTGTCATTTTGACTCCATGTTTGTAAGCAGCGACCTCTAAAACCCTTTGTTAATAAGTTTTGGTAAAATTCTATAAATTTTTTTAAAAGTCCACTTTTAAAAAATATAATTGTCCGACATATTGGATTCGCCATTTTGAATTTTTGAATTTTGAGGTTGAATTCGTAATCAGCGCACCCAAAAACCCTTTGATGGACAATGTTTGGAAAATCCGATAAACAAACATTAATTTATAAAACAGAAATTTTTCAATTTGTTTAAACATTTTATATGCAATATTTATTGTTAAATAAATAATATATAGTGTGCTAAATAATTCAAATAGCTTCGTTTGTTCATTGAAAGAAATTTGCAACTTGTCCGATGTCTTAATATTTATTTAAACAAAAGTTATTAACAAATATGTTTGGACGAGTATACTCGTCCTCATGCATACGGTAACGGTTTAGTTTGGACGAGTATACTCGGCTTTATGCGCAGGAGGGTTAAATGTTCAGAATTTACAAGAAAATTCTCAATTTTTATGATTTTTGTTTGCCTCATAAACTATAAAATTTACCACGAATTTCAGTAATTTTTCAATTTTCAATTTTCAGGAATTTTGATAAAATTATCATTGAAAAATTCAATTATTTGCATAAATAATAATATTCATCACAAGAATTCAATTATTTAAAAATTTTTTTTAACATTGTCAACATTTCAATTATCTTTATAAATGAATATCAAAACTTTGATCCAAAATTCAATTATTTTCAGGGATTTTAGTAAAATTCATAGTAAAATTCAATTATTTTCATAAATAACAATATTCATTACAAGAATTCAATTATTTTCAAGAGTTTTAATAAAATTCTTCGTAGAAATTCAATTACTTTCATAAATAACAATATTTATTACCAGAATTCAATTATTTTCAAAATTATTAAAATTCTTCGCAGAAATTCAATTATTATCAAGAATTTTAATAAAATTCTTAGGAAAATTCAATTATTTTCATAAATAATAATATTCATTACAAGAATTCAATTATTTTTAAAAATTCTAATAAAATTCATTTCAAAAAAATTTCTTAATTCAATGATTTTCAATGTTCTACTATTTGAATAAAATTTCTCAAAAGAATTCAATTATTAAACAAAAATTTTGATAAAATTCTACACAAACATTCAATTATTTTTTAATAAAATATAAATTTCACAGTAATTCAATTATTAAAAATAGAATTTGCATAAATTTTTTAGAAAAAATCAAATGTTTTAAAATTTGGCATTAAATTCTTGGCAGTAATTACATTATTATCATTTTTAAAATTCCTTTAAGGAATTTAATTATTCTCATAAATAATAAAATCATTCGGAAGAAGTCATAAAATTTCCTAAAAGAATTCAATTATTTAAGAACAATTTTGACAAAACTCTACAAGAATATTTTATTATTTTCATAAATAATAAAATAAAACTCATTACAGAATTTCAATTATTTTTTTTTAAATTAATAACATTCTCGCAGAAAATCAATTGTTCTCAAAAAATTTTTAAAAAAATTGTCAACATTTCAATTTTCTTTATAATTGAATAGCAAAAATTTGATACAAATTTAATTATTTTCAGGAATTTTAGTAAAATTCATAGCAAAATTCAATTATTTTCATAAATAATTGTATCCATTACAAGAATTCAATTATTTTCAAAACATTTAATATAATTCATGTCAAAATTTCAATTATTTTCAAAATTTTTCTTAATTCAATAATTTTTAATATTCTACTACTTTAATAAAATTTCTCAAAAGAATTCAATTATTTAACAAAAATTTTGACAAAATTGTATACGAATATTCAATTATTTTCTAAAATAATGAAAGTTTAACAGGAATTCAATTATTGAAAATTAATCTACTATTTTAATAATCTACTATTTTAATACAATTTCACAATAGAATTTCAATTATTTAGACAAAATTTTAATAAAATTTTTTACTAAAAATCGAATTAATTTCATAAATAATTAAATTTTCTTAGAAATTCAATTATTTTGAGTTCAATTTTCATAAAAGTTTTTGAAAGAAAGTAATTTTTCAACAAATTTTTTTATAAAATTCTTTGCAATCATTCAATTATTTTCATAAATAATAAAATTCTTCACAAAAATTCAATTATTTAAAAATTGTTAATAAAATTAGTTTGTAAGAATTCAATTATTGTCATAAATAATCTAATTCTTCGTTGGTTTTCAATTATTTTTAGTATAATTTTAAACAAATTCCTCGAAATATGCAATTATTTTTAAAATTTTTATTAAAATTCTTTGAAAGAATTCAATTATTTTTTTAAATTTTGATAAAATTCTTTAGAGCAGGAATTTAATTTTAAATAATAATGAACAATTTAAGCAGTTATTTATTTTTGTATTTAAATAATTGAATTCTCGTAGAACTTTCTAACAAAAAATGATTTAATAATCAATTTCAGATAAAATTGTAGTTAGAATTGAATATTAAATACATTGTAGGATGAATTTTTGGAAATAATTAAACAAAACATTTTTAAATAAAAATCACATAAATTTTTTTGAAATAATAATAATAATAATAAATAATTTATAATATTGCAAAGTATTGTTTTATTTAATCTAAAAAATTGTTATTTTCTCAAAAAGGAAGAAAAAAGCGTCTGAAATGGTCAATATTGTAAAATGGTTACATAAGAAAGAAAGTTATTCTGAAAAATAGGAATGAAATAACGTCTCAATCAAGCTTGAATGGTTTTCAAAGTGTGGTAAAGATCAAAGCATGACGACGAGAAGACAAAAAAAAAGAGTAGATCCTTGTACAATTTATGCTTTGACAAGAGCTGACTTTTCCAATTTTTTTCTTTCTCTTTTATCCCCCACAACACCCCCTCTTACAAAACACATAACCCGTGCGGTTTCATTAAAAGTCGTCACCCGGTTTTTCTACTGCTAAATATTAATCACAAAACTCTCCGGTAATTCTTTACCAGAAACATTTCTTTTTAACTGGAGAATGTTGACGTTGCCGTTGCTTCTTCTCTTCAAAACAATTTTCTTTCTTCTCTTTTTTTAATTGTAGAAGAAAAAAAATTTCTAAAGCAGAGTATTTTAGTTCACATCAGCCAAGATTTGAGTTCTTGGAATATAATGAATCTTAATTTTGCCCAGGAGACTGTCAAGCTATAACAACGACGGCATTTTCTGTCTTATGGCCAAATTACATTTCCAAGTTTTCTCTCCTAGCAAAAAATATTTATATTGACCTTTGAATATTCAAATTGGTGTAAATATAAATTTAAATTACTATTTACTGGTATTTTTTTAACTAATATTTACTGTCAAAAAAATTCAATTTTAGTGAAATTTTTATATATTTGTATTTTATTTTTATTAACTTTTATTATTAATATTCAGGGTTGCCACGCAACCTGGAAAACCTGAAAAAGTCAGGGAATTTTTATTGGAATCCTGGAAAATTATTGTTTTCTAAAGTCATTGTGCTTATTCTTGAAATTTAATTTTTCTTTAATTCAATTTTCTTAATTCAATTTTAAAAGAATTGCTTTTACAATTTTTCTTCGCAATAATTCAATTATTTTCATAAATAATCAAATTTTTTAAAGAGAATCAATTATTTTCATAAATAATAAAAAAAAATTATAGATTTACAATTATTTTCATAAATAATAAAACTCATCGCAAAATTTCGATTATTTTTAATACAATTTTAATCGAATTTCTCGAAAAATGTTTAATTATTTTTAAAAATTTTATTAAAATTCATCAAAGGAATTCAATTATTTTAAAAATTCTTTCTATAATTTATTTATTAGAATATAAGTATGTATTATTGTCACTACATTTATAATTGAATTTCTTAAAAGAATTAAATTATATTAAAAAAGTTTAATGAAATTTTTTTTAACAATTCATTTTTTTCCAACATTAACTATAATAATCGTCGTATTCTGTCCATTCTGTCCATTCTGTCCAGTCTGTCCTGGTCTGTCCAGTCTGTCCACACTTGAAGTTAGACTATTGTGCATGCTTTTGTTTTTTTTTATATATTCTGATAGATAATATTATACGTCATTATTTTTTCACTAATATTTTAATTTAATAATATTATTTTTATTTCTCAAATAATTCAAAAATATTTTTATTAATTTAAAAAAATTATTAATGTTATTATATTATTCATTATTTTCTTTGTTTCTAAAAAATAAATCCTGCAAAATATTTTCTTTTTTTTATATGAAAAACTTAATTACTTGACAAAATTTTGCCTTCTTCCCTAACCCTAAAGAAAATTCTGATACACTCTAAAAATGATTAGACACTCAAAAAATGTTCTATTACATTTATTTACCAATTTCTGAAATTATTTAAAAACATCAATAACTTCTTCTCTAAATAAATTTTAATCATTATTATTTTCTCACAGGAATAAATTATTTTTAATAATTTTTGAAAAAAGTTCTTTGAGAATTTTAAAATCCATTTGTTTACAAATCAATTTTACGAAATTTAAATTATACAGAAATTTTTCAATTAAATACGAATTAAAAAAAAACACTTCAAATCATTTCAGGATAAAATTCAATTGAACTTTTTTAACATAATCAATTCTATAGAATTGTTAGTTATAAGTATAAAAAATACAAATTTTTAAAGAATTTGATTTGAAACCATTTTAAAATTTAATTATTTCTTAAAATTCATGCTAAATTTTTATTAGATAATTCAATAATTTAAATGCAAAAATAAATAATTTATTTAATATTTAAAATTTCTTAAAATTGAAGTCTCATAAAGAATTTTATCAAAACATTTTTAAATCATTGATTTCTTTTAACGATTTTTCATAAAATATTTAAGAACAATTACATTTTTCAATAAATTTGATTAAAATTGTATTAAAAATAATTTAAACTCTGCCATAAGTTTTATTTATGAAAATAATTGAATTCCTAAAAGAAATTTTATTATTTATAAAAATAATTAAATTATTGCGAAGAAATTTATAAAAATATTGTAAATAATAGATTTCTTATTAAATTTTTTTAAAATAATTGACATTTTGACGAGAATATTAAAAAATTCTTGAACATAATTGGATTTCTGCGAAAAATTTTATTACTTTTGAAAATAATTGCATTTATGCAATTAATTATAAATTTTCAAAAATTCAATTTATTATTGGGAGGCTTAAAAATGAATTTTGTGCAAAAATTAATTTTGTGCAAAGGTATCAAAGCATTCAAAATTTTTGCTCACAATTTTTTTTAGTTTTTTTGTTATTTGTAACAGGAATTTGTCGTAAATTACTGAAGTAACATTTTAAAAAGCTTTAACTTATTCATTTTTTCACCCCGAATCAACAACCTGACTCGGGGAGATCGATAATTTCAACTCTATTATTTAATTAATTCATTTTTTGAAAACACAAGTAAGGCACTTATATAATTTTATGCAAATTTAGTAAAGCAGTGATAAATTTTGTAAATTTTAATTTTTAACGAAATTTATTTTTCTTACTAAACGAAAAAGTAGACATAATTTGATAATTTCTATTTTATAATCATAATTTTCGCACAAAATTTTGTTTCTTTTAAATATTTGAATTCATTTTTGTGATTACACATGTGTAATCCCGTTTTTATTATTTATAGGCATTATTAATAATTATCTATTGACACTAAGAGAAACTACACGCGCGCTTTAGCGCGCGTTTGTTTAGCTGTTACATATACAATAATTAAAAAAAAAAAGGTTTGTAATTTTTCATAAATTTTTCGAAGAATTTTGTATTGAAATTTTGTAAAGATAATTTTATTTCTTTTGAGTAATAATAATAATCAATTAAATACTTCAGTTGGCGGGCGTGATAGTTGCTACTTATCTATATTACTTAATAAAAAAATTTTAAATACAAATTTCATAAAACTCAATTATTTCTTTAATTTTTAAATAAAAAATTATTCCAAAATAATTCATAAAAAATCATTTTTTCTCGACAGTTTTTCAATAATTAAATTATTTTTGAAATATCAATTTTAAATCTGTAAAGTCTAATTATTGTTAAAAAGAGGAAAAGTTTGAAATAAATAAAATCTTTTCAACGCTGAAGAATAACATTCAGAATTTTCATATGAATTCTTGAAATTGAATACTATTCCAGCACTTTTGACAAAATTCTCTAGATTTTTTCTAATTTTCCTGAATAAATTTAGAAAAATAGTGATTTTGTGTAGAATTCTTCTGAATAATGGAATTTTTTAATGTTAATGACATAAAAATAATATTATTTAATTTTGAATAGAAAACTATTAGAAACAAAATAACAAATAAGTAATTAATTGTAATTAAATGTAATTTTTTTTTGATAATTAAGGGAATTTGAACCATTATGACGTCACATATTTAGAACAAATGCTTTGGACAAACTGTGACGTCATAATGGTTCAAATGCCCTTAATAACTCAAAAATACTGTAATAAACATATCTTCCATTATCGTCTCATTGGCAATCACGCTTTTCTATAAACTATTGTTCATAAACCTTAAAATATAACATGCTTAACGGGATAAAAATTTAAGTCTTATTCTCATGTAACATGTAATGTAAAAATTACATTATTGTTATATATGTTAAAAGTGAAATAAGAAACTTCACGCGCGCTTTAGCGCGCGTTAATTGTGCTAGTAATTTTAATAAAATTTTTCGTATAAATTTCATTAATTTTAATAATTTATCAAAATTTAATTATTTTCAATATCTACTACTTCAATAAAATTTCACAAAAGAATTCAATTAGGTATTTAAAAAGAAATATTATTAAAAAATTCGTCTCAAGAATTCGATTATTTTCAAAAGTAATAAAATTCTTCGCAGAAATTCAATTATGGTCAAAAGTTTAAAAAAATTATCGTCAAAATTTCAATTATCTTTATAAATATTAAAATTTTTCTCCAAAATTCAATTATTTTTAAAAATTTTAATGAAATTATTTTTAAAAAATTCAATTTTTTTTCAAAAATTCTCCTCCAGTCAATGATTTTCAATATCTACTATTTTAATAAAATTTTCCAAAAGAAATTAATTAATTAAAATTTTTTTTATAAATTTCTTCGCAATAATTCTATTATTTTCAAAAATATTCAATTTATGTTTACAGAGATTCAATTATTTTTATAAATATGTAATACAATTTTTTACAGGGATTCAATTATTATTTTCATAAATAATAAAACTCATTGCAGAATTGTAATCATTTTTGCTTCCTCATAAAGGAAGCCTTATAGAGATGTCGATTTCCGAATTTTTTAGAATCAATTATTTTTACAAATAACTTTTTTCTATATTAAAATTTTCATTAATATGTCAAAATTACATTCCTGACATAAAAACGAATCGATTCATGTATATAAAGTATATATTTTATCAATATTTATAGAATTAATAAATATTTTAGATTTTCATAAAAAAATTGAAATTCTGTATTTTTTGAAATTTTATATTAATACTTTAAAACATTTATTTTTATTTTGATTTATTAAAAAGAAGATTTATTAACTATATTTAATAAACTATTATAATTATTTAACTTTTAAAATTATATATAATAATATATTTTAGTAGTAGCACCCTCACCCGAACGCCATCAGACAATCAAAATTGGTAAAAAGGAAAATAAAAATTTATTTAATGTAATCATCTGAAAATTATCAGAGTTCTAGTAGGGACTGAAGCCTACACAATCCTGAAGAATAGAGAATTTTATTTCCATTTTTTAGTAGTAGCACCATCACCCGAACGCCATCAGACAATCATAATTTGGTAAAAACGAAAATAAAAATTTATTTCATCCAAATTTATTTAATCTAATCATCTGAAAATTACCAGAGTTCTAGTAGGGACTGAACTTTACACAATTCTGAAGAATAGAGAAGTTTATTTGAATTTTTTAGTAGTAGCAGGTCCACCCGTACGCCATCAGACAATCAAGATTTGGTAAAAACGAAAATAAAAATTTATTTCATCCAAATTTATTTAATCTAATCATCTGAAAATTACCAGAGTTCTAGTAGGGACTGAACCCTACACAATCTAGAAGAATAGAGAATTTTATTTTAATTTTTTAGTAGTAGCAGGTCCACCCGCACGCCATCAGACAATCAAAATTTGGTAAAAACGAAAATAAAAATTTATTTCATCCAAATTTATTTAATCTAATCATCTGAAAATTACAAGAGTTCTAGTAGGGACTGAACCCTACACAATCCTGAAGAATAGAGAATTTTATTTTAATTTTTTAGTAGTAGCAGGTCCACCCGTACGCCATCAGACAATCAAAATTTGGTAAAAACGAAAATAAAAATTTATTTTATCCAAATTTATTTAATCTAATCATCTAAAAATTACCAGAGTTCTAGTAAGGACTGAACTTTACACAATCCAGAAGAATAGAGAATTTTATTTTAATTTTTTAGTAGTAGCACCATCACCCGAACGCCATCAGACAATCAAAATTTGATAAAAAGGAAAATAAAAATTTATTTTATCCAAATTTATTTAATCTAATCATCTGAAAATTACCAGAGTTCTAGTAGGGACTGAACCCTACACAATCCAGAAGAATAGAGAATTTTATTTCCATTTTTTAGTAGTAGCACCCTCACCCGTACGCCATCAGACAATCATAATTTGATAAAAAGGAAAATAAAAATTTATTTTATCCAAATTTATTTAATCTAATCATCTAAAAATTGCCAGCGTTCTAGTAGGGACTGAACTTTACACAATCCTAAAGAATAGAGAATTTTATTTGAATTTTTTAGTAGTAGCAGGTCCACCCGTACGCCATCAGACAATCAAAATTTGGTAAAAACGAAAATAAAAATTTATTTTATTCAAATTTATTTAATCTAATCATCTGAAAATTACCAAAGCTCTAGTAGGGACTGAACTTTACACAATCCTGAAGAATAGAGAATTTTATTTGAATTTTTTAGTAGTAGCAGGTCCACACGTACGCCATCAGACAATCAAAATTTGGTAAAAACGAAAATAAAAATTTATTTTATGCAAATTTATTTAATCTAATCATCTGAAAATTACCAGAGCTCTAGTAGGGACTGAACTTTACACAATCCTGAAGAATAGAGAATTTTATTTTAATTTTTTAGTAGTAGCACCATCACCTTAACGCCATCAGACAATCAAAATTTGATAAAAAGGAAAATAAAAATTTATTTTATCCAAATTTATATAATCTAATCATCTGAAAATTACCAGAGTTCTAGTAGGGACTAAACTTTACACAATCCTGAAGAATAGAGAATTTTATTTGAATTTTTTAGTAGTAGCAGGTCCACCCGTACGCCATCAGACAATCAAAATTTGGTAAAAACGAAAATAAAAATTTATTTTATCCAAATTTATTTAATCTAATCATCTGAAAATTACCAGAGTTCTAGTAGGGACTGAACTTTACACAATCCTGAAGAATAGAGAATTTTATTTGAATTTTTTAGTAGTAGCAGGTCCACCCGTACGCCATCAGACAATCAAAATTTGGTAAAAACGAAAATAAAAATTTATTTCATCCAAATTTATTTAATGTAATCATCTGAAAATTACCAGAGTTCTAGTAGGGACTGAACCCTACACAATCCAGAAGAATAGAGAATTTTATTTCCATTTTTTAGTAGTAGCACCCTCACCCGTACGCCATCAGACAATCATAATTTGATAAAAAGGAAAATAAAAATTTATTTTATCCAAATTTATTTAATCTAATCATCTGAAAATTACCAGAGTTCTAGTAGGGACTGAACCCTACACAATCCAGAAGAATAGAGAATTTTATTTCCATTTTTTAGTAGTAGCACCCTCACCCGTACGCCATCAGACAATCATAATTTGATAAAAAGGAAAATAAAAATTTATTTTATCCAAATTTATTTAATCTAATCATCTGAAAATTACAAGAGTTCTAGTAGGGACTGAACTTTACACAATCCTGAAGAATAGAGAATTTTATTTGAATTTTTTAGTAGTAGCAGGTCCACCCGTACGCCATCAGACAATCAAAATTTGGTAAAAACGAAAATAAAAATTTATTTCATCCAAATTTATTTAATGTATTCATCTGAAAATTACCAGAGTTCTAGTAGGGACTGAACCCTACACAATCCAGAAGAATAGAGAATTTTATTTCCATTTTTTAGTAGTAGCACCCTCACCCGTACGCCATCAGACAATCATAATTTGATAAAAAGGAAAATAAAAATTTATTTTATCCAAATTTATTTAATCTAATCATCTGAAAATTACCAGAGTTCTAGTAGGGACTAAACTTTACACAATCCTGAAGAATAGAGAATTTTATTTGAATTTTTTAGTATTAGCAGGTCCACCCGTACGCCATCAGACAATCAAAATTTGGTAAAAACGAAAATAAAAATTTATTTTATCCAAATTTATTTAATCTAATCATCTGAAAATTACCAGAGCTCTAGTAGGGACTGAACTTTACACAATCCTGAAGAATAGAGAATTTTATTTGAATTTTTTAGTAGTAGCAGGTCCACCCGTACGCCATCAGACAATCAAAATTTGGTAAAAACGAAAATAAAAATTTATTTCATCCAAATTTATTTAATCTAATCATCTGAAAATTACCAGAGTTCTAGTAGGGACTGAACTTTACACAATCCTGAAGAATAGAGAATTTTATTTGAATTTTTTAGTAGTAGCAGGTCCACCCGTACGCCATCAGACAATCAAAATTTGGTAAAAACGAAAATAAAAATTTATTTCATCCAAATTTATTTAATCTAATCATCTGAAAATTACCAGAGTTCTAGTAGGGACTGAACCCTACACAATCCTGAAGAATAGAGAATTTTATTTTAATTTTTTAGTAGTAGCAGGTCCACCCGTACGCCATCAGACAATCAAAATTTGGTAAAAACGAAAATAAAAATTTATTTCATCCAAATTTATTTAATCTAATCATCTGAAAATTACCAGAGTTCTAGTAGGGACTGAACTTTACACAATCCTGAAGAATAGAGAATTTTATTTGAATTTTTTAGTAGTAGCAGGTCCACCCGTACGCCATCAGACAATCAAAATTTGGTAAAAACGAAAATAAAAATTTATTTCATCCAAATTTATTTAATGTAATCATCTGAAAATTATCAGAGTTCTAGTAGAGACTAAATACTACACAATCCTAAAGAATAGAAAATTTTATTTGAACTTTTTAGTAGCAGCAGGTCCACCCGTACGCCATCAGACAATCAAAATTTGGTAAAAACGAAAATAAAAATTTATTTTATCCAAATTTATTTAATCTAATCATCTGAAAATTACCAGAGTTCTAGTAGGGACTGAACTTTACACAATCCTGAAGAATAGAGAATTTTATTTAAATTTTTTAGTAGCAGCGCCATCACCCGAACGCCATCAGACAATCATAATTTGATAAAAAGGAAAATAAAAATTTATTTTATCCAAATTTATTTAATCTAATCATCTGAAAATTACCAGAGCTCTAGTAGGGACTGAACTTTACACAATCCTGAAGAATAGAGAATTTTATTTGAATTTTTTAGTAGTAGCAGGTCCACCCGTACGCCATCAGACAATCAAAATTTGGTAAAAACGAAAATAAAAATTTATTTTATTCAAACTTATTTAATCTAATCATCTGAAAATTACCAAAGCTCTAGTAGGGACTGAACTTTACACAATCCTAAAGAATAGAGAATTTTATTTAAATTTTTTAGTAGTAGCACCATCACCCGAACGTTATCAGACAATCATAATTTGATAAAAAGGAAAATAAAAATTTATTTTATCCAAATTTATTTAATTTAATCATCTAAAAATTACCAGCGTTCTAGTAGGGACTAAACTTTACACAATCCTGAAGAATAGAGAATTTTATTTGAATTTTTTAGTAGTAGCAGGTCCACCCGTACGCCATCAGACAATCATAATTTGATAAAAAGGAAAATAAAAATTTATTTTATCTAAATTTATTTAATCTAATCATCTGAAAATTACCAGCGTTCTAGAAGGGACTGAACTTTACACAATCCTGAAGAATAGAAAATTTTATTTGAATTTTTTAGTAGTAGCAGGTCCACCCGTACGCCATCAGACAATCAAAATTTGGTAAAAACGAAAATAAAAATTTATTTTATCCAAATTTATTTAATCTTATCATCTAAAAATTGCCAGCGTTCTAGTAGGGACTAAACTTTACACAATCCTAAAGAATAGAGAATTTTATTTGAATTTTTTAGTAGTAGCAGGTCCACCCGTACGCCATCAGACAATCAAAATTTGGTAAAAACGAAAATAAAAATTTATTTTATCCAAATTTATTTAATCTAATCATCTGAAAATTACCAGAGTTCTAGTAGGGACTGAACTTTACACAATCCTGAAGAATAGAGAATTTTATTTGAATTTTTTAGTAGTAGCAGGTCCACCCGTACGCCATCAGACAATCAAAATTTGGTAAAAACGAAAATAAAAATTTATTTCATCCAAATTTATTTAATCTAATCATCTGAAAATTACCAGAGTTCTAGTAGGGACTGAACCCTACACAATCCTGAAGAATAGAGAATTTTATTTTAATTTTTTAGTAGTAGCAACATCACCGGAACGCTATCAGACAATGAAAATTTGGTAAAAACGAAAATAAAAATTTATTTCATCCAAATTTATTTAATCTAATCATCTGAAAATTACCAGAGTTCTAGTAGGGACTGAACTTTACACAATCCTGAAGAATAGAGAATTTTATTTGAATTTTTTAGTAGTAGCAGGTCCACCCGTACGCCATCAGACAATCAAAATTTGGTAAAAACGAAAATAAAAATTTATTTCATCCAAATTTATTTAATCTAATCATCTGAAAATTACCAGAGTTCTAGTAAAGACTGAACCCTACACAATCCAGAAGAATAGAGAATTTTATTTCCATTTTTTAGTAGTAGCACCATCACCCTAACGTTATCAGACAATCATAATTTGATAAAAAGGAAAATAAAAATTTATTTTATCCAAATTTATTTAATCTAATCATCTGAAAATTACCAGAGTTCTAGTAGGGACTGAACCCTACACAATCCTGAAGAATAGAGAATTTTATTTGAATTTTTTAGTAGTAGCACCATCACCCGTACGCCATCAGACAATCAAAATTTGGTAAAAACGAAAATAAAAATTTATTTCATCCAAATTTATTTAATCTAATCATCTGAAAATTACCAGAGTTCTAGTAGGGACTGAACTTTACACAATCCAGAAGAATAGAGAATTTTATTTTAATTTTTTAGTAGTAGCACCATCACCCGAACGCTATCAGACAATGAAAATTTGGTAAAAACGAAAATAAAAATTTATTTCATCCAAATTTATTTAATCTAATCATCTGAAAATTACCAAAGCTCTAGTAGGGACTGAACTTTACACAATCTTGAAGAAAAGAGAATTTTATTTGAATTTTTTAGTAGTAGCACCATCACCCGTACGCCATCAGACAATCAAAATTTGGTAAAAACGAAAATAAAAATTTATTTCATCCAAATTTATTTAATCTAATCATCTGAAAATTACCAGAGTTCTAGTAGGGACTGAACCCTACACAATCCTGAAGAATAGAGAATTTTATTTTAATTTTTTAGTAGTAGCAACATCACCGGAACGCTATCAGACAATGAAAATTTGGTAAAAACGAAAATAAAAATTTATTTCATCCAAATTTATTTAATGTAATCATCTGAAAATTATCAGAGTTCTAGTAGGGACTAAATACTACACAATCCTAAAGAATAGAAAATTTTATTTGAACTTTTTAGTAGTAGCAGGTCCACCCGTACGCCATCAGACAATCAAAATTTGGTAAAAACGAAAATAAAAATTTATTTTATCCAAATTTATTTAATCTAATCATCTGAAAATTACCAGAGTTCTAGTAGGGACTGAACTTTACACAATCCTGAAGAATAGAGAATTTTATTTGAATTTTTTAGTAGTAGCAGGTCCACCCGTACGCCATCAGACAATCATAATTTGATAAAAAGGAAAATAAAAATTTATTTTATTCAAATTTATTTAATCTAATCATCTGAAAATTACCAGAGTTCTAGTAGGGACTAAACTTTACACAATCCTGAAGAATAGAGAATTTTATTTGAATTTTTTAGTAGTAGCAGGTCCACCCGTACGCCATCAGACAATCAAAATTTGGAAAAAACGAAAATAAAAATTTATTTTATCCAAATTTATTTAATCTAATCATCTGAAAATTACCAGAGCTCTAGTAGGGACTGAACTTTACACAATTTTGAAGAAAAGAGAATTTTATTTGAATTTTTTAGTAGTAGCACCATCACCCGTACGCCATCAGACAATCAAAATTTGGTAAAAACGAAAATAAAAATTTATTTCATCCAAATTTATTTAATCTAATCATCTGAGAATTACCAGAGTTCTAGTAGGGACTGAACTTTACACAATCCTGAAGAATAGAGAATTTTATTTTAATTTTTTAGTAGTAGCACCATCACCTTAACGCCATCAGACAATCAAAATTTGATAAAAAGGAAAATAAAAATTTATTTTATTCAAATTTATATAACCTAATCATCTGAAAATTACCAGAGTTCTAGTAGGGACTAAACTTTACACAATCCTCAAGAATAGAGAATTTTATTTGAATTTTTTAGTAGTAGCAGGTCCACCCGTACGCCATCAGACAATCAAAATTTGGTAAAAACGAAAATAAAAATTTATTTTATTCAAATTTATTTAATCTAATCATCTGAAAATTACCAGAGTTCTAGTAGGGACTAAACTTTACACAATCCTGAAGAATAGAGAATTTTATTTGAATTTTTTAGTAGTAGCAGGTCCACCCGTACGCCATCAGACAATCAAAATTTGGTAAAAAACGAAAATAAAAATTTATTTTATCCAAATTTATTTAATCTAATCATCTGAAAATTACCAGAGCTCTAGTAGGGACTGAACTTTACACAATCTTGAAGAAAAAAAAAATTTTATTTGAATTTTTTAGTAGTAGCACCATCACCCGTACGCCATCAGACAATCAAAATTTGGTAAAAACGAAAATAAAAATTTATTTCATCCAAATTTATTTAATCTAATCATCTGAAAATTACCAGAGTTCTAGTAGGGACTGAACTTTACACAATCCTGAAGAATAGAGAATTTTATTTGAATTTTTTAGTAGTAGCAGGTCCACCCGTACGCCATCAGACAATCAAAATTTGGTAAAAACGAAAATAAAAATTTATTTCATCCAAATTTATTTAATCTAATCATCTGAAAATTACCAGAGTTCTTGTAGGGACTAAACTTTACACAATCCTGAAGAATAGAGATTTATATTTCAATTTTTTAGTAGTAGCAGGTCCACCCGTACGCCATCAGACAATGAAAATTTGGAAAAACGAAAATAAAAATTTGTTTCATCCAAATTTATTTAATGTAATCATCTGAAAATTACCAGAGTTCTAGTAGGGACTGAACCCTACACAATTCAGAAGAATAGAGAATTTTATTTCCATTTTTTAGTAGTAGCAGGTCCACCCGTACGCCATCAGACAATCATAATTTGATAAAAAGGAAAATAAAAATTTATTTTATCCAAATTTATTTAATCTAATCATCTGAAAATTACCAGAGTTCTAGTAGGGACTGAACTTTACACAATCCTAAAGAATAGAGAATTTTATTTCCATTTTTTAGTAGTAGCACCCTCACCCGTACGCCATCAGACAATCATAATTTGATAAAAAGGAAAATAAAAATTTATTTTATCCAAATTTATTTAATCTAATCATCTGAAAATTACAAGAGTTCTAGTAGGGACTGAACTTTACACAATCCTGAAGAATAGAGAATTTTATTTTAATTTTTTAGTAGTAGCAGGTCCACCCGTACGCCATCAGACAATCATAATTTGATAAAAAGGAAAATAAAAATTTATTTTATCCAAATTTATTTAATCTAATCATCTGAAAATTACCAGAGTTCTAGTAGGGACTGAACTTTACACAATCTTGAAGAATAGAGAATTTTATTTCCATTTTTTAGTAGTAGCAGGTCCACCCGTACGCCATCAGACAATCATAATTTGATAAAAAGGAAAATAAAAATTTATTTTATCCAAATTTATTTAATCTAATCATCTGAAAATTACCAGAGTTCTAGTAGGGACTGAACTTTACACAATCCTGAAGAATAGAGAATTTTATTTTAATTTTTTAGTAGTAGCAGGTCCACCCGTACGCCATCAGACAATCATAATTTGATAAAAAGGAAAATAAAAATTTATTTTATCCAAATTTATTTAATCTAATCATCTGAAAATTACCAGAGTTCTAGTAGGGACTGAACTTTACACAATCCTGAAGAATAGAGATTTTTATTTTAATTTTTTAGTAGTAGCAGGTCCACCCGTACGCCATCAGACAATGAAAATTTGGAAAAACGAAAATAAAAATTTGTTTTAACCAAATTTATTTAATGTAATCATCTGAAAATTACCAGAGTTCTAGTAGGGACTGAACCCTACACAATTCAGAAGAATAGAGAATTTTATTTCCATTTTTTAGTAGTAGCACCCTCACCCGTACGCCATCAGACAATCAAAATTTGGTAAAAACGAAAATAAAAATTTATTTCATCCAATTTATTTAATCTAATCATCTGAAAATTACCAGAGTTCTAGTAGGGACTAAACTTTACACAATCCTGAAGAATAGAGATTTTTATTTTAATTTTTTAGTAGTAGCAGGTCCACCCGTACGCCATCAGACAATCAAAATTTGGTAAAAACGAAAATAAAAATTTATTTCATCCAAATTTATTTAATCTAATCATCTGAAAATTACCGAAGTTCTAGTAGGGACTGAACTTTACACAATCCTGAAGAATAGAGATTTTTATTTTAATTTTTTAGTAGTAGCAGGTCCACCCGTACGCCATCAGACAATCAAAATTTGGTAAAAACGAAAATAAAAATTTATTTCATCCAAATTTATTTAATCTAATCATCTGAAAATTACCGGAGTTCTAGTAGGGACTGAACTTTACACAATCCTGAAGAATAGAGATTTTTATTTCCATTTTTTAGTAGTAGCAGGTCCACCCGTACGCCATCAGACAATCATAATTTGATAAAAAGGAAAATAAAAATTTATTTCATCCAAATTTATTTAATTTAATCATCTGAAAATTACCAGAGTTCTAGTAGGGACTGAACCCTACACAATCCTGAAGAATAGAGAATTTTATTTGAATTTTTTAGTAGTAGCAGGTCCACCCGTACGCCATCAGACAATCAAAATTTGGTAAAAACGAAAATAAAAATTTATTTCATCCAAATTTATTTAATCTAATCATCTGAAAATTACCGGAGTTCTAGTAGGGACTGAACTTTACACAATCCTGAAGAATAGAGATTTTTATTTCCATTTTTTAGTAGTAGCAGGTCCACCCGTACGCCATCAGACAATCAAGATTTGGTAAAAACGAAAATAAAAATTTATTTTATCCAAATTTATTTAATCTAATCATCTGAAAATTACCAGAGTTCTAGTAGGGACTGAACTTTACACAATCCTGAAGAATAGAGAATTTTATTTGAATTTTTTAGTAGTAGCAGGTCCACCCGTACGCCATCAGACAATCAAAATTTGGTAAAAACGAAAATAAAAATTTATTTCATCCAAATTTATTTAATGTAATCATCTGAAAATTACCAGAGCTCTAGTAGGGACTGAACTTTACACAATCTTGAAGAAAAGAGAATTTTATTTGAATTTTTTAGTAGCAGCGCCATCACCCGAACGCCATCAGACAATCATAATTTGATAAAAAGGAAAATAAAAATTTATTTTATCCAAATTTATTTAATCTAATCATCTGAAAATTACCAGAGTTCTAGTAGGAACTGAAATTTACACAATCCTGAAGAATAGAGAATTTTATTTGAATTTTTTAGTAGTAGCAGGTCCACCCGTACGCCATCAGACAATCAAAATTTGGTAAAAACGAAAATAAAAATTTGTTTCATCCAAATTTATTTAATGTAATCATCTGAAAATTACCAGAGTTCTAGTAGGGACTGAATACTACACAATCTTGAAGAATAGAGAATTTTATTTGAATTTTTTAGTAGTAGCAGGTCCACCCGTACGCCATCAGACAATCAAAATATGGTAAAAACGAAAATAAAAATTTATTTTATTTAAATTTATTCAATCTAATCATCTGAAAATTACCAGAGTTCTAGTAGGGACTGAACTTTACACAATCCTGAAGAATAGAGAATTTTATTTGAATTTTTTAGTATTAGCAGGTCCACCCGTACGCCATCAGACAATCAATATTTGGTAAAAACGAAAATAAAAATTTATTTTATCCAAATTTATTTAATCTAATCATCTGAAAATTACCAGAGTTCTAGTAGGGACTGAACTTTACACAATCCTGAAGAATAGAGAATTTTATTTGAATTTTTTAGTAGTAGCAGGTCCACCCGTACGCCATCAGACAATCAAAATTTGGTAAAAACGAAGATAAAAATTTATTTTATCCAAATTTATTTAATCTAATCATCTGAAAATTACTAGAGTTCTAGTAGGGACTGAACTTTACACAATCCTGAAGAATAGAGAATTTTATTTGAATTTTTTAGTAGTAGCAGGTCCACCCGTACGCCATCAGACAATCAAAATTTGGTAAAAACGAAAATAAAAATTTATTTTATCCAAATTTATTTAATCTAATCATCTGAAAATTACCAGAGTTCTAGTAGGGACTGAACTTTACACAATCCTGAAGAATGGAGAATTTTATTTGAATTTTTTAGTAGTAGCAGGTCTACCCGTACGCCATCAGACAATCAAAATTTGGTAAAAACGAAAATAAAAATTTATTTTATCTAAATTTATTTAATGTAATCATCTGAAAATTACCAGAGTTCTAGTAGGGACTAAATACTACACAATCCTGAAAAATAGAGAATTTTATTTGAATTTTTTAGTAGTAGCAGGTCCACCCGTACGCCATCAGACAATCATAATTTGATAAAAAGGAAAATAAAAATTTATTTTATCCAAATTTATTTAATCTAATCATCTGAAAATTACCAGAGCTCTAGTAGGGACTGAACTTTACACAATCCTGAAGAATAGAGAATTTTATTTGAATTTTTTAGTAGTAGCAGGTCCACCCGTACGCCATCAGACAATCAAAATTTGGTAAAAACGAAGATAAAAATTTATTTTATCCAAATTTATTTAATCTAATCATCTGAAAATTACCATAGTTCTAGTAGGGACTGAACTTTACACAATCCTGAAGAATAGAGAATTTTATTTGAATTTTTTAGTAGTAGCAGGTCCACCCGTACGCCATCAGACAATCAAAATTTGGTAAAAACGAAAATAAAAATTTATTTTATCCAAATTTATTTAATCTAATCATCTGAAAATTACCAGAGTTCTAGTAGGGACTGAACTTTACACAATCCTGAAGAATAGAGAATTTTATTTGAATTTTTTAGTAGTAGCAGGTCCACCCGTACGCCATCAGACAATCAAAATTTGGTAAAAACGAAAATAAAAATTTATTTTATCCAAATTTATTTAATCTAATCATCTGAAAATTACCAGAGTTCTAGTAGGGACTGAACTTTACACAATCCTGAAGAATAGAGAATTTTATTTGAATTTTTTAGTAGTAGCAGGTCCACCCGTACGCCATCAGACAATCAAAATTTGGTAAAAACGAAAATAAAAATTTATTTCATCCAAATTTATTTAATGTAATCATCTGAAAATTACCAGAGCTCTAGTAGGGACTGAACTTTACACAATCTTGAAGAAAAGAGAATTTTATTTGAATTTTTTAGTAGCAGCGCCATCACCCGAACGCCATCAGACAATCATAATTTGATAAAAAGGAAAATAAAAATTTATTTTATCCAAATTTATTTAATCTAATCATCTGAAAATTACCAGAGTTCTAGTAGGAACTGAAATTTACACAATCCTGAAGAATAGAGAATTTTATTTAAATTTTTTAGTAGTAGCAGGTCCACCCCTACGCCATCAGACAATCAAAATTTGGTAAAAACGAAAATAAAAATTTATTTCATCCAAATTTATTTAATGTAATCATCTGAAAATTACCAGAGTTCTAGTAGGGACTAAATACTACACAATCCTAAAGAATAGAAAATTTTATTTGAACTTTTTAGTAGTAGCAGGTCCACCCGTACGCCATCAGACAATCAAAATTTGGTAAAAACGAAAATAAAAATTTATTTTATCCAAATTTATTTAATCTAATCATCTGAAAATTACCAGAGCTCTAGTAGGGACTGAACTTTACACAATCCTGAAGAATAGAAAATTTTATTTGAATTTTTTAGTAGTAGCAGGTCCACCCGTACGCCATCAGACAATCAAAATTTGGTAAAAACGAAGATAAAAATTTATTTTATCCAAATTTATTTAATCTAATCATCTGAAAATTACCAGAGTTCTAGTAGGGACTGAACTTTACACAATCCTGAAGAATAGAGAATTTTATTTGAATTTTTTAGTAGTAGCACCATCACCCGAACGTTATCAGACAATCATAATTTGATAAAAAGGAAAATAAAAATTTATTTTATCCAAATTTATTTAATCTAATCATCTAAAAATTACCAGAGTTCTAGTAGGGACTGAACTTTACACAATCCTGAAGAATAGAGAATTTTATTTGAATTTTTAAGTAGTAGCAGGTCCACCCGTACGCCATCAGACAATCAAAATTTGGTAAAAACGAAAATAAAAATTTGTTTCATCCAAATTTATGTAATGTAATCATCTGAAAATTACCAGAGTTCTAGTAGGGACTGAATACTACACAATCTTGAAGAATAGAGAATTTTATTTGAATTTTTTAGTAGTAGCAGGTCCACCCGTACGCCATCAGACAATGAAAATTTGGTAAAAACGAAAATAAAAATTTATTTCATCCAAATTTATTTAATCTAATCATCTGAAAATTACCAGAGTTCTAGTAGGGACTGAACTTTACACAATCCTGAAGAATAGAGAATTTTATTTGAATTTTTTAGTAGTAGCAGGTCCACCCGTACGCCATCAGACAATCAAAATTTGGTAAAAACGAAAATAAAAATTTATTTCATCCAAATTTATTTAATCTAATCATCTGAAAATTACCAGAGTTCTAGTAAAGACTGAACCCTACACAATCCAGAAGAATAGAGAATTTTATTTCCATTTTTTAGTAGTAGCACCATCACCCTAACGTTATCAGACAATCATAATTTGATAAAAAGGAAAATAAAAATTTATTTTATCCAAATTTATTTAATCTAATCATCTGAAAATTACCAGAGTTCTAGTAGGGACTGAACCCTACACAATCCTGAAGAATAGAGAATTTTATTTGAATTTTTTAGTAGTAGCACCATCACCCGTACGCCATCAGACAATCAAAATTTGGTAAAAACGAAAATAAAAATTTATTTCATCCAAATTTATTTAATCTAATCATCTGAAAATTACCAGAGTTCTAGTAGGGACTGAACTTTACACAATCCAGAAGAATAGAGAATTTTATTTTAATTTTTTAGTAGTAGCACCATCACCCGAACGCTATCAGACAATGAAAATTTGGTAAAAACGAAAATAAAAATTTATTTCATCCAAATTTATTTAATCTAATCATCTGAAAATTACCAAAGCTCTAGTAGGGACTGAACTTTACACAATCTTGAAGAAAAGAGAATTTTATTTGAATTTTTTAGTAGTAGCACCATCACCCGTACGCCATCAGACAATCAAAATTTGGTAAAAACGAAAATAAAAATTTATTTCATCCAAATTTATTTAATCTAATCATCTGAAAATTACCAGAGTTCTAGTAGGGACTGAACCCTACACAATCCTGAAGAATAGAGAATTTTATTTTAATTTTTTAGTAGTAGCAACATCACCGGAACGCTATCAGACAATGAAAATTTGGTAAAAACGAAAATAAAAATTTATTTCATCCAAATTTATTTAATGTAATCATCTGAAAATTATCAGAGTTCTAGTAGGGACTAAATACTACACAATCCTAAAGAATAGAAAATTTTATTTGAACTTTTTAGTAGTAGCAGGTCCACCCGTACGCCATCAGACAATCAAAATTTGGTAAAAACGAAAATAAAAATTTATTTTATCCAAATTTATTTAATCTAATCATCTGAAAATTACCAGAGTTCTAGTAGGGACTGAACTTTACACAATCCTGAAGAATAGAGAATTTTATTTGAATTTTTTAGTAGTAGCAGGTCCACCCGTACGCCATCAGACAATCATAATTTGATAAAAAGGAAAATAAAAATTTATTTTATTCAAATTTATTTAATCTAATCATCTGAAAATTACCAGAGTTCTAGTAGGGACTAAACTTTACACAATCCTGAAGAATAGAGAATTTTATTTGAATTTTTTAGTAGTAGCAGGTCCACCCGTACGCCATCAGACAATCAAAATTTGGAAAAAACGAAAATAAAAATTTATTTTATCCAAATTTATTTAATCTAATCATCTGAAAATTACCAGAGCTCTAGTAGGGACTGAACTTTACACAATTTTGAAGAAAAGAGAATTTTATTTGAATTTTTTAGTAGTAGCACCATCACCCGTACGCCATCAGACAATCAAAATTTGGTAAAAACGAAAATAAAAATTTATTTCATCCAAATTTATTTAATCTAATCATCTGAGAATTACCAGAGTTCTAGTAGGGACTGAACTTTACACAATCCTGAAGAATAGAGAATTTTATTTTAATTTTTTAGTAGTAGCACCATCACCTTAACGCCATCAGACAATCAAAATTTGATAAAAAGGAAAATAAAAATTTATTTTATTCAAATTTATATAACCTAATCATCTGAAAATTACCAGAGTTCTAGTAGGGACTAAACTTTACACAATCCTCAAGAATAGAGAATTTTATTTGAATTTTTTAGTAGTAGCAGGTCCACCCGTACGCCATCAGACAATCAAAATTTGGTAAAAACGAAAATAAAAATTTATTTTATTCAAATTTATTTAATCTAATCATCTGAAAATTACCAGAGTTCTAGTAGGGACTAAACTTTACACAATCCTGAAGAATAGAGAATTTTATTTGAATTTTTTAGTAGTAGCAGGTCCACCCGTACGCCATCAGACAATCAAAATTTGGTAAAAACGAAAATAAAAAATTTATTTTATCCAAATTTATTTAATCTAATCATCTGAAAATTACCAGAGCTCTAGTAGGGACTGAACTTTACACAATCTTGAAGAAAAAAAAATTTTATTTGAATTTTTTAGTAGTAGCACCATCACCCGTACGCCATCAGACAATCAAAATTTGGTAAAAACGAAAATAAAAATTTATTTCATCCAAATTTATTTAATCTAATCATCTGAAAATTACCAGAGTTCTAGTAGGGACTGAACTTTACACAATCCTGAAGAATAGAGAATTTTATTTGAATTTTTTAGTAGTAGCAGGTCCACCCGTACGCCATCAGACAATCAAAATTTGGTAAAAACGAAAATAAAAATTTATTTCATCCAAATTTATTTAATCTAATCATCTGAAAATTACCAGAGTTCTTGTAGGGACTAAACTTTACACAATCCTGAAGAATAGAGATTTATATTTCAATTTTTTAGTAGTAGCAGGTCCACCCGTACGCCATCAGACAATGAAAATTTGGAAAAACGAAAATAAAAATTTGTTTCATCCAAATTTATTTAATGTAATCATCTGAAAATTACCAGAGTTCTAGTAGGGACTGAACCCTACACAATTCAGAAGAATAGAGAATTTTATTTCCATTTTTTAGTAGTAGCAGGTCCACCCGTACGCCATCAGACAATCATAATTTGATAAAAAGGAAAATAAAAATTTATTTTATCCAAATTTATTTAATCTAATCATCTGAAAATTACCAGAGTTCTAGTAGGGACTGAACTTTACACAATCCTAAAGAATAGAGAATTTTATTTCCATTTTTTAGTAGTAGCACCTCACCCGTACGCCATCAGACAATCATAATTTGATAAAAAGGAAAATAAAAATTTATTTTATCCAAATTTATTTAATCTAATCATCTGAAAATTACAAGAGTTCTAGTAGGGACTGAACTTTACACAATCCTGAAGAATAGAGAATTTTATTTTAATTTTTTAGTAGTAGCAGGTCCACCCGTACGCCATCAGACAATCATAATTTGATAAAAAGGAAAATAAAAATTTATTTTATCCAAATTTATTTAATCTAATCATCTAAAAATTACCAGAGTTCTAGTAGGGACTGAACTTTACACAATCTTGAAGAATAGAGAATTTTATTTCCATTTTTTAGTAGTAGCAGGTCCACCCGTACGCCATCAGACAATCATAATTTGATAAAAAGGAAAATAAAAATTTATTTTATCCAAATTTATTTAATCTAATCATCTGAAAATTACCAGAGTTCTAGTAGGGACTGAACTTTACACAATCCTGAAGAATAGAGAATTTTATTTTAATTTTTTAGTAGTAGCAGGTCCACCCGTACGCCATCAGACAATCATAATTTGATAAAAAGGAAAATAAAAATTTATTTTATCCAAATTTATTTAATCTAATCATCTGAAAATTACCAGAGTTCTAGTAGGGACTGAACTTTACACAATCCTGAAGAATAGAGATTTTTATTTTAATTTTTTAGTAGTAGCAGGTCCACCCGTACGCCATCAGACAATGAAAATTTGGAAAAAACGAAAATAAAAATTTGTTTTAACCAAATTTATTTAATGTAATCATCTGAAAATTACCAGAGTTCTAGTAGGGACTGAACCCTACACAATTCAGAAGAATAGAGAATTTTATTTCCATTTTTTAGTAGTAGCACCCTCACCCGTACGCCATCAGACAATCAAAATTTGGTAAAAACGAAAATAAAAATTTATTTCATCCAATTTATTTAATCTAATCATCTGAAAATTACCAGAGTTCTAGTAGGGACTAAACTTTACACAATCCTGAAGAATAGAGATTTTTATTTTAATTTTTTAGTAGTAGCAGGTCCACCCGTACGCCATCAGACAATCAAAATTTGGTAAAAACGAAAATAAAAATTTATTTCATCCAAATTTATTTAATCTAATCATCTGAAAATTACCGAAGTTCTAGTAGGGACTGAACTTAACACAATCCTGAAGAATAGAGATTTTTATTTTAATTTTTTAGTAGTAGCAGGTCCACCCGTACGCCATCAGACAATCAAAATTTGGTAAAAACGAAAATAAAAATTTATTTCATCCAAATTTATTTAATCTAATCATCTGAAAATTACCGGAGTTCTAGTAGGGACTGAACTTTACACAATCCTGAAGAATAGAGATTTTTATTTCCATTTTTTAGTAGTAGCAGGTCCACCCGTACGCCATCAGACAATCATAATTTGATAAAAAGGAAAATAAAAATTTATTTCATCCAAATTTATTTAATTTAATCATCTGAAAATTACCAGAGTTCTAGTAGGGACTGAACCCTACACAATCCTGAAGAATAGAGAATTTTATTTGAATTTTTTAGTAGTAGCAGGTCCACCCGTACGCCATCAGACAATCAAAATTTGGTAAAAACGAAAATAAAAATTTATTTCATCCAAATTTATTTAATCTAATCATCTGAAAATTACCGGAGTTCTAGTAGGGACTGAACTTTACACAATCCTGAAGAATAGAGATTTTTATTTCCATTTTTTAGTAGTAGCAGGTCCACCCGTACGCCATCAGACAATCAAAATTTGGTAAAAACGAAAATAAAAATTTATTTTATCCAAATTTATTTAATCTAATCATCTGAAAATTACCAGAGTTCTAGTAGGGACTGAACTTTACACAATCCTGAAGAATAGAGAATTTTATTTGAATTTTTTAGTAGTAGCAGGTCCACCCGTACGCCATCAGACAATCAAAATTTGGTAAAAACGAAAATAAAAATTTATTTCATCCAAATTTATTTAATGTAATCATCTGAAAATTACCAGAGCTCTAGTAGGGACTGAACTTTACACAATCTTGAAGAAAAGAGAATTTTATTTGAATTTTTTAGTAGCAGCGCCATCACCCGAACGCCATCAGACAATCATAATTTGATAAAAAGGAAAATAAAAATTTATTTTATCCAAATTTATTTAATCTAATCATCTGAAAATTACCAGAGTTCTAGTAGGAACTGAAATTTACACAATCCTGAAGAATAGAGAATTTTATTTGAATTTTTTAGTAGTAGCAGGTCCACCCGTACGCCATCAGACAATCAAAATTTGGTAAAAACGAAAATAAAAATTTGTTTCATCCAAATTTATTTAATGTAATCATCTGAAAATTACCAGAGTTCTAGTAGGGACTGAATACTACACAATCTTGAAGAATAGAGAATTTTATTTGAATTTTTTTAGTAGTAGCAGGTCCACCCGTACGCCATCAGACAATCAAAATATGGTAAAAACGAAAATAAAAATTTATTTTATTTAAATTTATTCAATCTAATCATCTGAAAATTACCAGAGTTCTAGTAGGGACTGAACTTTACACAATCCTGAAGAATAGAGAATTTTATTTGAATTTTTTAGTATTAGCAGGTCCACCCGTACGCCATCAGACAATCAATATTTGGTAAAAACGAAAATAAAAATTTATTTTATCCAAATTTATTTAATCTAATCATCTGAAAATTACCAGAGTTCTAGTAGGGACTGAACTTTACACAATCCTGAAGAATAGAGAATTTTATTTGAATTTTTTAGTAGTAGCAGGTCCACCCGTACGCCATCAGACAATCAAAATTTGGTAAAAACGAAGATAAAAATTTATTTTATCCAAATTTATTTAATCTAATCATCTGAAAATTACTAGAGTTCTAGTAGGGACTGAACTTTACACAATCCTGAAGAATAGAGAATTTTATTTGAATTTTTTAGTAGTAGCAGGTCCACCCGTACGCCATCAGACAATCAAAATTTGGTAAAAACGAAAATAAAAATTTATTTTATCCAAATTTATTTAATCTAATCATCTGAAAATTACCAGAGTTCTAGTAGGGACTGAACTTTACACAATCCTGAAGAATGGAGAATTTTATTTGAATTTTTTAGTAGTAGCAGGTCTACCCGTACGCCATCAGACAATCAAAATTTGGTAAAAACGAAAATAAAAATTTATTTTATCTAAATTTATTTAATGTAATCATCTGAAAATTACCAGAGTTCTAGTAGGGACTAAATACTACACAATCCTGAAAAATAGAGAATTTTATTTGAATTTTTTAGTAGTAGCAGGTCCACCCGTACGCCATCAGACAATCATAATTTGATAAAAAGGAAAATAAAAATTTATTTTATCCAAATTTATTTAATCTAATCATCTGAAAATTACCAGAGCTCTAGTAGGGACTGAACTTTACACAATCCTGAAGAATAGAGAATTTTATTTGAATTTTTTAGTAGTAGCAGGTCCACCCGTACGCCATCAGACAATCAAAATTTGGTAAAAACGAAGATAAAAATTTATTTTATCCAAATTTATTTAATCTAATCATCTGAAAATTACCATAGTTCTAGTAGGGACTGAACTTTACACAATCCTGAAGAATAGAGAATTTTATTTGAATTTTTTAGTAGTAGCAGGTCCACCCGTACGCCATCAGACAATCAAAATTTGGTAAAAACGAAAATAAAAATTTATTTTATCCAAATTTATTTAATCTAATCATCTGAAAATTACCAGAGTTCTAGTAGGGACTGAACTTTACACAATCCTGAAGAATAGAGAATTTTATTTGAATTTTTTAGTAGTAGCAGGTCCACCCGTACGCCATCAGACAATCAAAATTTGGTAAAAACGAAAATAAAAATTTATTTTATCCAAATTTATTTAATCTAATCATCTGAAAATTACCAGAGTTCTAGTAGGGACTGAACTTTACACAATCCTGAAGAATAGAGAATTTTATTTGAATTTTTTAGTAGTAGCAGGTCCACCCGTACGCCATCAGACAATCAAAATTTGGTAAAAACGAAAATAAAAATTTATTTCATCCAAATTTATTTAATGTAATCATCTGAAAATTACCAGAGCTCTAGTAGGGACTGAACTTTACACAATCTTGAAGAAAAGAGAATTTTATTTGAATTTTTTAGTAGCAGCGCCATCACCCGAACGCCATCAGACAATCATAATTTGATAAAAAGGAAAATAAAAATTTATTTTATCCAAATTTATTTAATCTAATCATCTGAAAATTACCAGAGTTCTAGTAGGAACTGAAATTTACACAATCCTGAAGAATAGAGAATTTTATTTAAATTTTTTAGTAGTAGCAGGTCCACCCCTACGCCATCAGACAATCAAAATTTGGTAAAAACGAAAATAAAAATTTATTTCATCCAAATTTATTTAATGTAATCATCTGAAAATTACCAGAGTTCTAGTAGGGACTAAATACTACACAATCCTAAAGAATAGAAAATTTTATTTGAACTTTTTAGTAGTAGCAGGTCCACCCGTACGCCATCAGACAATCAAAATTTGGTAAAAACGAAAATAAAAATTTATTTTATCCAAATTTATTTAATCTAATCATCTGAAAATTACCAGAGCTCTAGTAGGGACTGAACTTTACACAATCCTGAAGAATAGAGAATTTTATTTGAATTTTTTTAGTAGTAGCACCATCACCCGAACGTTATCAGACAATCATAATTTGATAAAAAGGAAAATAAAAATTTATTTTATCCAAATTTATTTAATCTAATCATCTAAAAATTACCAGAGTTCTAGTAGGGACTGAACTTTACACAATCCTGAAGAATAGAGAATTTTATTTGAATTTTTAAGTAGTAGCAGGTCCACCCGTACGCCATCAGACAATCAAAATTTGGTAAAAACGAAAATAAAAATTTGTTTCATCCAAATTTATGTAATGTAATCATCTGAAAATTACCAGAGTTCTAGTAGGGACTGAATACTACACAATCTTGAAGAATAGAGAATTTTATTTGAATTTTTTAGTAGTAGCAGGTCCACCCGTACGCCATCAGACAATCAAAATTTGGTAAAAAACGAAAATAAAAATTTATTTTATTTAAATTTATTCAATCTAATCATCTGAAAATTACCAGAGTTCTAGTAGGGACTGAACTTTACACAATCCTGAAGAATAGAGAATTTTATTTGAATTTTTTAGTAGTAGCAGGTCCACCCGTACGCCATCAGACAATCATAATTTGATAAAAAGGAAAATAAAAATTTATTTTATCCAAATTTATTTAATCTAATCATCTGAAAATTACCAGAGTTCTAGTAGGGACTGAACTTTACACAATCCTGAAGAATAGAGAATTTTATTTGAATTTTTTAGTAGTAGCAGGTCCACCCGTACGCCATCAGACAATCAAAATTTGGTAAAAACGAAGATAAAAATTTATTTTATCCAAATTTATTTAATCTAATCATCTGAAAATTACCAGAGTTCTAGTAGGGACTGAACTTTACACAATCCTGAAGAATAGAGAATTTTATTTGAATTTTTTAGTAGTAGCAGGTCCACCCGTACGCCATCAGACAATCAAAATTTGGTAAAAACGAATATAAAAATTTATTTTATTCAAATTTATTTAATCTAATCATCTGAAAATTACCAGAGCTCTAGTAGGGACTGAACTTTACACAATCCTGAAGAATAGAGAATTTTATTTAAATTTTTTAGTAGTAGCACCATCACCCGAACGTTATCAGACAATCATAATTTGATAAAAAGGAAAATAAAAATTTATTTTATCCAAATTTATTTAATCTAATCATCTGAAAATTACCAGAGTTCTAGTAGGGACTGAACTTTACACAATCCTGAAGAATAGAGAATTTTATTTGAATTTTTTAGTAGTAGCAGGTCCACCCGTACGCCATCAGACAATCATAATTTGATAAAAAGGAAAATAAAAATTTATTTTATCCAAATTTATTCAATCTAATCATCTGAAAATTACCAGAGTTCTAGTAGGGACTGAACTTTACACAATCCTGAAGAATAGAGAATTTTATTTGAATTTTTTAGTAGTAGCAGGTCCACCCGTACGCCATCAGACAATCAAAATTTGGTAAAAACGAAGATAAAAATTTATTTTATCCAAATTTATTTAATCTAATCATCTGAAAATTACCAGAGTTCTAGTAGGGACTGAACTTTACACAATCCTGAAGAATAGAGAATTTTATTTGAATTTTTTAGTAGTAGCAGGTCCACCCGTACGCCATCAGACAATCAAAATTTGGTAAAAACGAAAATAAAAATTTATTTTATTCAAATTTATTTAATCTAATCATCTGAAAATTACCAGAGCTCTAGTAGGGACTGAACTTTACACAATCCTGAAGAATAGAGAATTTTATTTAAATTTTTTAGTAGTAGCACCATCACCCGAACGTTATCAGACAATCATAATTTGATAAAAAGGAAAATAAAAATTTATTTTATCCAAATTTATTTAATCTAATCATCTAAAAATTACCAGAGTTCTAGTAGGGACTAAACTTTACAACAATCCTGAAGAATAGAGAATTTTATTTGAATTTTTTAGTAGTAGCAGGTCCACCCGTACGCCATCAGACAATCAAAATTTGGTAAAAAACGAAAATAAAAATTTATTTTATCCAAATTTATTTAATCTAATCATCTGAAAATTACCAGAGCTCTAGTAGGGACTGAACTTTACCACAATCTTGAAGAAAAGAGAATTTTATTTGAATTTTTTAGTAGCAGCGCCATCACCCGAACGCCATCAGACAATCATAATTTTGATAAAAAGGAAAATAAAAATTTATTTTATCCAAATTTATTTAATCTAATCATCTGAAAATTACCAGAGTTCTAGTAGGGACTGAACTTTACACAATCCTGAAGAATAGAGAATTTTATTTGAATTTTTTAGTAGTAGCAGGTCCACCCGTACGCCATCAGACAATCATAATTTGATAAAAAGGAAAATAAAAATTTATTTTATCCAAATTTATTTAATCTAATCATCTGAAAATTACCAGAGTTCTAGTAGGGACTGAACTTTACACAATCCTGAAGAATAGAGAATTTTATTTGAATTTTTTAGTAGTAGCAGGTCCACCCGTAGGCCATCAGACAATCATAATTTGATAAAAAGGAAAATAAAAATTTATTTTATCCAAATTTATTTAATCTAATCATCTGAAAATTACCAGAGTTCTAGTAGGGACTGAACTTTACACAATCCTGAAGAATAGAGAATTTTATTTTAATTTTTTAGTAGTAGCAACATCACCGGAACGCTATCAGACAATGAAAATTTGGTAAAAACGAAAATAAAAATTTATTTCATCCAAATTTATTTAATGTAATCATCTGAAAATTATCAGAGTTCTAGTAGGGACTGAACTTTACACAATCCTGAAGAATAGAGAATTTTATTTGAATTTTTTAGTAGTAGCAGGTCCACCCGTACGCCATCAGACAATCAAAATTTGGTAAAAACGAAGATAAAAATTTATTTTATCCAAATTTATTTAATCTAATCATCTGAAAATTACCAGAGTTCTAGTAGGGACTGAACTTTACACAATCCTGAAGAATAGAGAATTTTATTTGAATTTTTTAGTAGTAGCAGGTCCACCCGTACGCCATCAGACAATCAAAATTTGGTAAAAACGAAAATAAAAATTTATTTTATCCAAATTTATTTAATCTAATCATCTGAAAATTACCAGAGTTTCTAGTAGGGACTGAACTTTACACAATCCTGAAGAATAGAGAATTTTATTTGAATTTTTTAGTAGTAGCAGGTCCACCCGTACGCCATCAGACAATCAAAATTTTGGTAAAAACGAAGATAAAAATTTATTTTATCCAAATTTATTTAATCTAATCATCTGAAAATTACTAGAGTTCTAGTAGGGACTGAACTTTACACAATCCTGAAGAATAGAGAATTTTATTTGAATTTTTTAGTAGTAGCAGGTCCACCCGTACGCCATCAGACAATCAAAATTTGGTAAAAACGAAAATAAAAATTTATTTTATCCAAATTTATTTAATCTAATCATCTGAAAATTACCAGAGTTCTAGTAGGGACTGAACTTTACACAATCCTGAAGAATGGAGAATTTTATTTGAATTTTTTAGTAGTAGCAGGTCTACCCGTACGCCATCAGACAATCAAAATTTGGTTATAAAAACGAAAATAAAAATTTATTTTATCTAAATTTATTTAATGTAATCATCTGAAAAATTACCAGAGTTCTAGTAGGGACTAAATACTACACAATCCTGAAAAATAGAGAATTTTATTTGAATTTTTTAGTAGTAGCAGGTCCACCCGATACGCCATCAGACAATCATAATTTGATAAAAAGGAAAATAAAAATTTATTTTATCCAAATTTATTTAATCTAATCATCTGAAAATTACCAGAGCTCTAGTAGGGACTGAACTTTACACAATCCTGAAGAATAGAGAATTTTATTTGAATTTTTTAGTAGTAGCAGGTCCACCCGTACGCATCAGACAATCAAAATTTGGTAAAAACGAAGATAAAAATTTATTTTATCCAAATTTATTTAATCTAATCATCTGAAAATTACCATAGTTCTAGTAGGGACTGAACTTTACACAATCCTGAAGAATAGAGAATTTTATTTGAATTTTTTAGTAGTAGCAGGTCCACCCGTACGCCATCAGACAATCAAAATTTGGTAAAAACGAAAATAAAAATTTATTTTATCCAAATTTATTTAATCTAATCATCTGAAAAATTACCAGAGTTCTAGTAGGGACTGAACTTTACACAATCCTGAAGAATAGAGAATTTTATTTGAATTTTTTAGTAGTAGCAGGTCCACCCGTACGCCATCAGACAATCAAAATTTGGTAAAAACGAAAATAAAAATTTATTTTATCCAAATTTATTTAATCTAATCATCTGAAAATTACCAGAGTTCTAGTAGGGACTGAACTTTACACAATCCTGAAGAATAGAGAATTTTATTTGAATTTTTTAGTAGTAGCAGGTCCACCCGTACGCCATCAGACAATCAAAATTTGGTAAAAACGAAAATAAAAATTTATTTCATCCAAATTTATTTAATGTAATCATCTGAAAATTACCATAGCTCTAGTAGGGGACTGAACTTTACACAATCTTGAAGAAAAGAGAATTTTATTTGAATTTTTTAGTAGCAGCGCCATCACCCGAACGCCATCAGACAATCATAATTTGATAAAAAGGAAAATAAAAATTTATTTTATCCAAATTTATTTAATCTAATCATCTGAAAATTACCAGAGTTCTAGTAGGAACTGAAATTTACACAATCCTGAAGAATAGAGAATTTTATTTGAATTTTTTAGTAGTAGCAGGTCCACCCTACGCCATCAGACAATCAAAATTTGGTAAAAACGAAAATAAAAATTTATTTCATCCAAACTTATTTAATGTAATCATCTGAAAATTACCAGAGTTCTAGTAGGGACTGAACCCTACACAATCCTGAAGAATAGAGAATTTTATTTTAATTTTTTAGTAGTAGCAACATCACCGGAACGCTATCAGACAATGAAAATTTGGTAAAAACGAAAATAAAAATTTATTTCATCCAAATTTATTTAATGTAATCATCTGAAAAATTATCAGAGTTCTAGTAGGGACTAAATACTACACAATCCTAAAGAATAGAAAATTTTATTTGAACTTTTTAGTAGTAGCAGGTCCACCCGTACGCCATCAGACAATCAAAATTTGGTAAAAACGAAAATAAAAAATTTATTTTATCCAAATTTATTTAATCTAATCATCTGAAAATTACCAGAGCTCTATTAGGGACTGAACTTTACACAATCCTGAAGAATAGAAAATTTTATTTGAATTTTTTAGTAGTAGCAGGTCCACCCGTACGCCATCAGACAATCAAAATTTGGTTAAAAACGAAGATAAAAATTTATTTTATCCAAATTTATTTAATCTAATCATCTGAAAATTACCAGAGTTCTAGTAGGGACTGAACTTTACACAATCCTGAAGAATAGAGAATTTTATTTGAATTTTTTAGTAGTAGCACCATCACCCGAACGTTATCAGACAATCATAATTTGATAAAAAGGAAAATAATAAATTTATTTTTATCCAAATTTTATTTAATCTAAATCATCTAAAAATTACCAGAGTTTCTAGTAGGGACTGAACTTTACACAATCCTGAAGAATAGAGAATTTTATTTTGAATTTTTTAGTAGTAGCAGGTCCACCCGTACGCCATCAGACAATCCAAAATTTGGTAAAAAAACGAAAATAAAAAATTTGTTTCATCCAAATTTATTTAATGTAATCATCTGAAAATTACCAGAGTTCTAGTAGGGAACTGAATACTACACAATCTTGAAGAATAGAGAATTTTATTTGAATTTTTTTAGTAGTAGCAGGTCCACCCGTACGCCATCAGACAATCAAAATTTGGTAAAAACGAAAATAAAAATTTATTTTATTTAAATTTATTCAATCTAATCATCTGAAAATTACCAGAGTTCTAGTAGGGACTGAACTTTTACACAATCCTGAAGAATAGAGAATTTTATTTGAATTTTTTTAGTAGTAGCAGGTCCACCGTACGCCATCAGACAATCATAATTTGATAAAAAGGAAAATAAAAATTTATTTTTATCCAAATTTATTTAATCTAATCATCTGAAAATTACCAGAGTTCTAGTAGGGACTGAACTTTACACAATCCTGAAGAATAGAGAATTTTATTTGAATTTTTTTAGTAGTAGCAGGTCCACCCGTACGCCATCAGACAATCAAAAATTTGGTAAAAACGAAGATAAAAATTTATTTTATCCAAATTTATTTAATCTAATCATCTGAAAATTACCAGAGTTTTAGTAGGGACTGAACTTTACACATCCTGAAGAATAGAGAATTTTATTTGAATTTTTTAGTAGTAGCAGGTCCACCGTACGCCATCAGACAATCAAAATTTGGTAAAAAAACGAAAATAAAAATTTATTTTATTCAAATTTATTTAATCTAATCATCTGAAAATTACCAGAGCTCTAGTAGGGACTGAACTTTTACACAATCCTGAAGAATAGAGAATTTTATTTA